>CM034151.1:275842416-276514916 GCA_019776745.2 Taxus chinensis | reverse complement strand
AAATAATTATTAAATGTCTTTTGTATTCTCCTTAAGGGAAATGACGACTTGTCTTAGGAAGGGAAATGGAAGGTAGAAAATACATAGTCACTTTTGCACCCACTAAGAACAAGGGAACCTCATGCGCGCCATTCTATCACCCAGTGGGTGCTGGGCGCTCACCCGAGGCACACGAGAGGGAGCCGAGTCTCTCTTTTATGTGAGTCTAGTGGAAGGCATAGTTCATGATTCTGACTTAGTGATTTAACAGACATGAAGAGCTATAGAGCTCAGGACAGCTTCTACACCCCTTCAGTCATAATAGAAACAAAGCACACAACAAAAATAATAGAACCAAGAGTTGTAAATCCACTAATATACTTAACCATTCAAGTGAGGTCCAGGATTATACAAGATCAAAAGCAGAGTAAAAACATGCAGATAATACAGAAGGAGATCTTAATGTAAACATGATGGTAACCTTATCATATTTATTCAGAGTCTTGCTACAAAGTATCACAGAGGGGCAGACCATAGTCATGCGCCATCTCTGGATTCATACATGTATTCCCACAAAACAAAAATTTCATTCCCCATTTTCCCCATTACATCCTTACTGGAATTTTGTACCCATTTTCATCCCATAGTTCTCGCAGTAATTCTGCAGAGCTCTACTACCTCACTTATGTCTCTCTTCTTTGCCAAGGGCACACATATAAATAGGCCTCTGAGCTCTAACAAACTCCTCTGTAGCCTCAGATCTGGCCCCAAGTGTCAAGGTATGGGTCACCCCGGGTGCATGCCTCTCCATGTCATGATTAACTTTTTGGATCTTTCTATCGCAAGGTATATTCCCTCCAGGACACCCTGTCGCCAGGTTGGAACCTTATCCAAATGGAACACGTTCTTCATGTGTCCTGCCCAAAAGGCCAAAAATGGCTAAGTCCTGAATTGTTCTTCGCGTGGCACGTGCGCCCTGGGTTCTCCAAGAAGCCTTTTGAATACTGCCCTGCGCGCCTTAACTTGCACGCTTCCTCCAGCCATGTGTGCCTACGCACCCTTAAGATTTGGAAGCTATGATAGGGGCCCAACATTACCCCACACTTCACCTATTCTCTGCCCTCGGGAACCTTCTCAAAGAATGCAGTACAAAAAGAATGCAAGGCCTTGCCTTGGAAAAGAATGGGGGGGAAGAATAAAGAATGGGGAAGAGAAAGAATAGGGGGAAAATTTCCTAAAGAAGAAGGGGAAAATTTTGTTGGAGGTCGGCCTCCAGTGTACTCCAAGCACTGACTTCCTCCTACGCTTTAGTGTAGATGTCACCAACCAAGGTGCTCACCTCGTCGAAGGTTAGCCCCTCCCCTTGTGTGGTAATGGTTTCCACCACAGTCTCCAGTTCTTTAGCGTGATCTTCCAGGGCATCCATCTTCCTTGTGATGACCTTGTAGAGCTCTTTTAGCTGGGTTTTGATTGAGACTCACTGGTTCTCAATGGCTTCAGATTTCTTTTCTACTTCGGCTATGATCCTTTCCCACTTGGCTCTATTGCCCTTATTCTTTTCTCTGAATTCCTTCAGCTCAGCTTCGTCGCTGGCAAGCAGTATGCTTGTCACTTTGTCTTGATCTACGCAATGGTCGTAAGTGACCCCCACGGTTTGTGTAGTTGTTCTTACGTCAGTGAGCACCTTGTTGTATTCGACCACAAGCGTGATGACCTTCAACTTGTCTTCTTTCTCCAAGCGCACCACTACCTCTTCTGCCAACTCTAATGCCAAGGGCTGCCTCTCCATGGTGAGGATCCGAGTCAAGTCCTCTAGACATTCCAGGGAGGATCTATACTTTTGCATGGGAGGGTTAAGGTCCAGGTGCTTCATGATAATCAATTGGGAGATGAGCTCCACCTTCTTGGAAACTTCACATACCCTGGCCTTTTCCTCCTGAAGCTCCCTCTGCAGTTGAGCACTGATTAATTTCTCAAGGCTGAGATCCTTCGTTAGCTTCACCACTTCTTCCTTCCTCTTCTCCAATAGGTCCTCCAAGACTCTAACCCTGTCATTCCTACCGAAGAGCCTAGCCTCAATTTCCATGGAGACTTTGTTGAGCGCGTTACACACTTGCTCATCCGATAGTTGCTGTGTGTTTACAATGGGGTTGTCCCCCTTTCCTTCGGACAGCTTTAATACCGCTCCTTGGTTAATCTCAAATTCAGGCTCATCGAGGTGGGAGTCGAATGCCCATGATAGCATCTTCCTCATTCATGGGTATCCACCCTCAGGGTCAAAGGACTCCATGGTGGTGAGCTCCTTGGTGGGCATGGTACTTTGGAAATGCACACGCAAAACTTTGTTGGGGTCATCAATGTAACCCATCATTGTTCTTCCCCCTTCTGCATGTTTACTTCCCATGCGCACGCCCTTGGGAACAATTACCGAAAGAGTTGGGCCTTTTGTGCTACCCACACTCTTCTCCCTCTGCTCTTCTTTGAATTCACCGAGCACTAGCTCCGCGTTGCACTCCAACTCCTCTTCGACCAGGGTATTGATTATCTTCTCTACCTCCCTTGTTTCCTTCTCATTCACCTCCTCCTGAGTGAGCTTGGGCATATCTGGCTCCTTGGTACTAGCTCCTTCACTCCTCTCTTCACTGTGTGCACCTTCCTCCCTTTGGGCGCCCTTCCTCCTTACAAAGATGAAGGCATCATTTGTATCCTCTGCTTCCTCTCCCTCTGAGTCATGGACATCAATTGGCTCTTGATCCACCTCCAACTCTTCCCCTTCAACATCATCCTTTTCACCTAGATAGGCATTCGGGTCGTCTGCATCTTCAGACCCTTGTTCCTCCATTCCTTGTTCTTCTTCCCTTGCAGAAAACTCCGAAGTCGGGGATGCTGTCTTTTCTTCATCTGAAGGTTCTTCAGGGGATGGTGGCTTCACAGGCTCTAGGGTCTTTTCCCTGACCACCGTTCTCCTTTTCTTCCAGACATAGGTACTCGGCCCCGCGGTACCTACATTCTGCCTTTCCACCACCCCTTGTTCTTCCTCTTCTTCTTCTTTCTCCTTGCGCTTTGGTGCTGGCTTCTTCCTTCCCATGGGGTCATCTGGGATGGATATTTCATTCTCTACATACGCGCCCTTCTCAAACTTTGGCCTTATGCACAGGTAGATTCTGACAGCAACACTCTTAGCAATCGGTAAGGTCAGCAGCCTTACGATGTGCATGTCTTGCAACATGTACCTTTCAATGTATGTGCACTTCCCTGGGTAGACCAGCTTCTTTCTCATCTCTCTGTGTTCACTGTCAAGGGTGGACAGGTCAAGTTTTAACTTCTTTGACTCCTTATACCTGTTCACTCCCGCCTGGAAAAATTGGGTAGTAAATGAGAAGGGGAGTTTGCACCAGGGACTCCAACTACCATCCACCAAGATGAATCTACCAATGCAGAAGTGCTGGTATACCACGAACTCTGCCTCTCCTTCAGTCACCATGGGGAGTTGCTCAGGGATTCACCATTCAGCCCCGAATGCGTTCCTAAGGCACGTGTACCATTTATCCAAGCGCGCCTTGTGCACCCCTATCATTGACTCACAAGTATACTTCTGGAACCTATCCGCGGGTGAAGGGTCTTCATCGGGGTACTCCCATATGAACTTATCAGATGCATCTGGCACCCCAATTTCTGAGAACACAATGGTTAATAGAATGTTCCCAAACAATATCTTTCCTCCATTCTCCACGCTGCTTATGATCTCATCTGCTATGTACTGGGAGATATTGTACATGGTGCCTTCCGTGACCTTCCTGCAGACATTCAACCAGGGCTTGCTCACCTGGGTCCACCTCTCTTGTCCATTCAGCTTGGAAATGAGGTGCGTGGCCATTTTCATCACCGGATCACTGATATCCATGACATGTCGTAGTACCTTGATCCCTTCTTATAATCCTGGGATGCAATGGTTTCCTTAATTACCTCCTCATCCTGGAGGTCATCTAAGATCACGTCCCCTTTACAGCTTAGGCCTGTAAAGTGTGAGATTAACTGGGGAGTTATGCACATTTTGCACCCTGCGAAATAGAAGAAATCTTCATGTATGTGCGTCATTAACCATTGGTACAGGCGCTCGGGCTTCCCGAAGTATGGCAACTCATAAAGCTGGAGAAGCCCTGCCTTCTCCATTTTCACCTTGACTACGTCACTGTAGATCGGCATCCCGTCAGGTGTTCATTTGTTTGTGGGGCGCACCAGCTCCAACGCCATTTCCTTCACAATTATACTCGACCGGTGATTGTAATCGATTACGGTCATCTGTCTGATGTGGGACTCCCACTCTTGCCCTAGCAAAACCCCATCTGGGTATTGCATCTCTGAGTACCATTCCTCATTGGTATCCAAAGGGATTTCTTCTTCTTTCTTCTTTCCTTTTCCCTTACCCTTTCCCTTCTTGGATTGTACTGCAGGCTTATCAATTGGTTTTGTGGCCATCATTTTACCCTTTGCTTTCATTCCCTGGTTACTTTTGAGTTATTTGAGAGTTTTCCTCGCGTGCCCCGTGCCCTAGAGTACAAACCCTAATTTCTGATTTTCCTCCTTCGATCACGGTGTTCTTTCACAATGTTCCCCACACCCATGAATCACTTCTGCTCTAGTTTGTAGATCTAGTGGACCGATTGCGTGTGAGTTTTTGAGATTTTCCTTCACACGAGTTAGCTCTCGAAACCCTAGCTCTTGAAAGAAAATCGTTCTCCTTGTTTTCACAAAGTAAAATAATGAACTGCCCATCCTTGTATTTATAGCTTTTCCCACTTTTACGCATTAAAGGCTAGGCTACCTACCACTGTACGACAATATTTAATGTGGCATTTTTCAAACAAACCTGACTTCAGCACTTTTCCTTGCGTGCCCAATCCTTGCGCGAAAAGTTTTTCACCCGCACCCAATCCTTGCGTGAAAACTTTTCCAACCTTCTAGCATGCAGACAATCCATCTTGATAGAAGACTCTTGTGGGCATGTTACTAGCACCAAAGGCACCTCTTCCATCCTCATGATTCTTGCTTTCACCTACCTCATGTTTTTGTGCTTTCTCCTTTTTACGTGGATTTCCAATGTAACTTTATTTTGTCATCCATCTGCCTTCCTAATGCATCTTTTCAACAGGGCCAGTTCGAATGGTCTGCCAACCCAATCCTCCTGCAGAATAACTTCATGCCTCTTTTTATCACCTCACCCCACACTAAATCGATGCGCGGTCCTCTGCGCATTCATAAGTCAAAAAGTAATAAGGTTACCGGCGCCCAAGGCACAAAACAAGACAACAACGCGAAAGGGAAAAACAAGAAAGGAAAAGCATAAAAGGAAATGCTAAACTAATTGGCAGAACTACCTTATTTACAAACACCAAGAAGCATTATTTATAGTAGGGCTTCAGCCTACTCCCATTGAAGTGTCCAGGTAATTTTGTTCCATCCAGCGCTTGTAACTGGCATGCACCCAAATCAAGGATGTATGAAATTATATAAGGACCCAACCAATGCACCTTCAATTTTCCAGGATGGCGTAGAAATTTTGAATCATATAGCAATACCATCTGACCAACCTCAAACTATTTGTTTTTAATGTGGCAGTCATGCCATGCCTTTTGCTTAGCTTTTTCAGTTGTTTGGCTCCATCTTGCTAGTGAGCACCTTTCATCCAACTTTATCAATTCATCAATTCTTTCTTCCAGTGCTTGTTCATCATCCAACCCTCCTGCGCGCACTATACGCAGAGATGGTAACATGAATTCAACCGGAAAAATAGCCTCCACGCCGAACACCAGTTGAAATGGTGTGGCCTTGTTCAACCTTTTATACATTGTTCTGAATGCCCAAAGGACTGCTGACACCTTATCATCCCAATCCTGCCTACCCACATCACATATCTTAGTCAATGTGTGACTAAGGATTTTGTTGAATGCCTCTGCAGTCCCATTTTCCTGAGGGTGATAAGGGGTAGTCTTGTGATGGGCTACCATGAATTCTGCCAATAGAATCCTGATTGTTTCATTTAAGAAGTGAGTGCCCCTATCACTTGTTAAACTTAATGGGCACCCATACCTACTGATAATGTTCTCCCACAAAAATCTAGTAGCCATGGCTATGGTGCAATCCTTAGTGGGTGCGGCCTCTGCCCACCTTGTCAGATAATCAGTACAGGTAATGATATACCAGGAGTTAGTCCTTCGCGCAGCTGGTGAGATTGGTCTGACAAAATCTATTTCCCACTTTTCAAAAGGTTTCACACTGGTGATGGGGCGCAAGGGCATCTCATCCCTTTTTCCAGGTTTTCCAAGGCACTGGAAGTGGTCACAGGCCTTGCAAAACTCAATACAATCCTGGTGAATCATCTCCCACCATAGTCCAGTGACTAGGATCTTGTGCGTGGTTGCATTCCCTGCATAGTGTCCTCCAGCAATCCCACCATGGGCTTCTTCTATTATAGCTACGCGTTCATGTTCTAATACGCACCGGCACAAAACCTCATCGTGGCCCATCTTATACAAATCCCCATTGATCAACATGAAGGGCGTGGCACGTATGGCTAACCTTTTCCTTTCCAGAGCATTCATCCCTTCAGGTGCCACACCTTCTTTGAGAAAAATAACAATGTCTTCTAGTTCTGAGGGCGTGCACCACAACCTAAATAGTTGTGCATTTGACATAGATTCCTCGATACTCTGCGTGTCCTCTCCCAAATCAATCCTTGATAAATGATCTGGCCCACAATTGTTCTTTCCCAGTTTTACCACCACTTTGAATTCAAATTCCTGAAATAAAAGTACCCAATGGCATATGCGCCCTTGCAACACTGCTTTGTTTACTAGATACTTCAAGGCCATATGGTCAGTGTAGAATATGAAGGGAGTTGCCAGCAGATATTGTCTGAATTTGTGGAGCATGTAGATCATTGACAATGCCTCATGCTCGGTCATTGTATAATTCTGTTCTGCTGGTGTCAACTTTCTACTTGCAAAACACAAGGGATGATCAACAATCCCCTCTCCTGGTTGAGCAAGAACGGCTCCCATTGCTGTACCAGAGGCATCCACGTGGACATGGAAAGGTTTATCCCAGGATGGGAATCATAGAATCGGTGCGGTGATAAGCCTTTCTTTTAGAGTGTCAAATGCCCTCTGCTGCGCCTCTCCCCACTGAAAGGCACTCTTGTGTCTGAGCAATATTTCCAAAGGTGCGACGATCTTGGCGTATCCCTTAATGAACTTTCTGTAGTACATAGTGTGTCCCAGAAATCCATGCACTGCACTTTGGCTGGTAGGCTCCCCTAACCCTACAATAACTACAACTATCGCAGGATCCACCAGTAAGCCCTCTTTGCATATGATATGTCCCAACAACATTCAAAAAGGAGTTACAAAGATACATTTCTTGATGTTGAGGGAGATCCTCAACTGCCGACATCTTTCAAACATCAACCTCAAGTTATCACAATGGTCCCTTATCAATCCATACACTGTCCAATCATCCAAATATACCTGAAGGAACTTGTGGATGAAGTCCTTAAATGCTTGTACCACTATGCGTGAAAATACAACGGGTGCATTCTTCAGCCCAAAGGGCATGACCATGTATGCAAAGCTTCCCCACTCGGTGGCAAAAGTTGTCTTTTCTTGGTCTTCCTTGGCAATCCTTACTTGGTGATATCCCGAGAATCCATCCATAAAGGAATAGACCTCGCCCAGCAACTCCTTCCAAAATATCTTCAGTAAAGGGGGTGGGAAAAGGATCTATGATACAAACAACGTTTAATTCCCTGTAATCCACACATATCCTAATCCACCCATCCTTCTTTATGTTGATCACCATTGGACTTATCCACTTTGATTCCTCCACAGCCTCAATGATACTGGATGCTATCATCTTGTCTAGCTCTTCTTTAACCCTCACGCGCATGTTGGGATTCATCCTGTAAGGCCTCTTCCTGACCGGGCATGCACCATCTTTCAACTTTATCCTCATTTCCCCCAATGAATGGTGGACACCTTTCAACTCATGGTATCCACGTGGGAATAAATCCTCAAATTCATGCAAGAGATCGATGATCTTTGATACTTCCTTGTCCAACCAGTAGTCCCCAATGATAGCTTCCTTGGGCTCCTCTTCCGAGCCGATGTTAACTTTCTTGGTTTTGAGTGGTTCATGATACACACGCGCACATGCATCCACACTGTCAACTACTTCACATGCCCCAACTGAATGGTTGACATTCAGGCTTTCCATCTCCTCTCCATCAACAACGTATACCATCTTTCCTTTCTCCTTTTCAGCACACGCACGCTCAAATTGTATGTCTTCTGGTTCCTCCTCTTTGAACCACGCTTCTAAGCTAGGTCCACCAAGTAAGTTTACTAACCTATCTTCCACCATGGCACAATCCCCTAGAGTGAGGTGCTTGATAGTCTACAATGCCTCATCAACTGGTTGCTTGGTACTTCGGTACTCGAATGTGTGAACCAAGTCAGCCGCTAATTCCTACCAACTTCCCGTTTGGCGGCGTGTTTCAGAATGGATATACCAAGCGCGCGCACAACCTTGTAGTGTCGAATACAACTTGTGCACCCAAAGGGAGGGTGGTAAAGCTTCCGCACCTTCTCCCCAGACCCTCTCACATGCCTGGATGTGGGAAGAGGTGGGTCCATTGCCATTGTAATCCTTGATAGTGGTGGGTATGTTGCTTTTCGAGAATCAGACAGTGAGCACAATTCAAACTTCGCACCATTCCAACAAGTTCTCACTATGCGTGGCCCACCACCTTGCTGTTGTGCCTATCAAAACATAACCTAGCATACTTCGTCACTCATCCTCCCTCCAGTGAGCTTCCATCTCTCTCAAAAAGACCTCAGGGTATGCATCCCTAGAATACTTGGTTATTTCCTTCCCTCCCAGGCACCGAACTATACGCGCCATTGTTACCTTGGTTACTGATCCTTTCAGATGTCACCCAATCAATTCATAAGTCCCATGCACCCAATTATCACATGCTATACTGGTAGTATCACTGATAGATTGAGCATCATCAAACTGGATGACTCCTTCTGTAGGGTGGATGGTCTCTGGATCTCTTATGGAGTGCACATATATTCTATCCAGGACTTCCTCCCCAAGGGGTTCAGTATAGGGGGTGGACTTCCCATCAACCAGTGGTATAACTACCCACTCTTCCTTGTTTTCAAAGCTTATGTACCCCTTGTTAAACCAGAGATCTGCATTATTCTTATAACACCACGGGTGCCCAAGTAGAGCTGGGAAATTATCTGCCTCGGCAAGCACCAAGACTTCAAAATCCCCAGTGAACCTAGTCCCCTGAATGGTAATGGTCGCATCCTTCAAGACACCTATGGGCATTTCCTTTGTCTTATTTTCCATATACAACACATTTGAAGATGGCTATAATGCAGGTCTTCCCATTTGATGCTAGGCATCCAGAGTGAGAACATTAACCTCCACGCCTGTGTCAATGAGGATGTTGCTAAGCAACCATCCATCCACTACTGCGTTCAGGGTAATCTCTTTGTCATAATCAAGGCTGTGAGGTGGGAGGTTTACATGTAGGATCTGCCTTTCATGTTCTTCCCTAGTGCGCTGCACCTTTTCTCTCAACCATGCCCCTAGCAGGGGAATAATATTCTCCTACCTCAGTAGTTTACACACCTCCTTAACCTCATCCAAGTCATCCCTTGGTGCTTCTACAGTTCTCCTTTGCTCATCCTTTCTAGTATACTCTTTTAAGCATTAGATCTCTCCTTGTAAACTTCAAATTACATCCATGGTTTCCTGGTAAACTTCTTTCTGGTGAGCCAATTTTGGATACTTCCCATGTACTACTTCTTCTCTCGAAACCAGAGGTCTCTTAGGCAGCTTCCCTTGCGCATGGATTCCACCCTTGTTGTTACCATAGCAGGCTCTAGTTCTGATTCACATATTACTCACGGAAGCCATTATGCATCAGCCTTCTTAATACTCACCATGGCAGTGCCCTTATCCTTCCAGTACTGCTGACTCATATGTTCGTATAACTCTGGGCACTCTTCATACTTATGTTTTTTTCCACACCAGGAGCATTGTAGAAGATCTAGACATTCACACTTATAATGGTCTGTGGCTCCATAATTAAAACACGTCCCATGTGGGAACTCACTTCTTCCTCCATGGTTACCACGACCACGAAATCCTCCATGAAACCCTCTTCCACGCGCATCTCCATCTCTGCACTCCTCATACCGACGTTCATCCCCTTTGGAACTGCTGGCAATGCCAGTCTGGTGCACACCAAGATCAATTACCTCATGAATCTAGTCAATCAATCTACAATCCTTGGTGTCATGTGTGGTTGAGGTACATATTTTGCAATAACAAGATACATTTTTACGGATCGCATGCTGCAACAGGGGGCACCTACTTACATCATGGTCCTCGTGACATATTTCACAGTTTACTACTATGGCGCGTACCACCTTCTGAGTACATATCCCACCATTATCCTTTGTGTGCCCTTCTACGTTACAATCCGTGCACCACATCCCTCTGTGAATCTCTAGAACTGTGTTGGTAGATAATTTCTCCAATTGCTTAGCCATGGCAGCAATCTGAGCCTCCAGAAATGGGCTAACACCAGTGTCAACACTACCAACTGCCTCAGCACGTAAAGCAGCTTCCAACGCTTCACACGGGTCCATGAATGTTTTATGAGATAAAGCCCTCCTAAAGGGTGTGATCAACCCTCTGAAAAACCACTGAGCATGTTGTGAAGGGTGGATATCATAAGACAATTTAGACAATAGAGTTTTAAAATGTGCATCATATTCCCACACACTCTCTGCCATTCCCTGCTGGATTTCTTTGAGAGAGCTAATGCTCTTCTGTTCAAACTCAGGTATGTGGAATTCTACCAAGAATGCATTTCTCAGTGTGGTATAATCCACAATAGTCTGATGAGGGTCATACTTTCTATACCAACTATGCACGCATCCTTGCAAGGTCATCACAAATTGACTGGCCTTTCGATCCTGGGTCATGATTCCCTTCACGCGCCATAGCAGCTCACACTTATGCACATGCTCCATGGCATCTTCTATCCCACTGTAATCTGGTAAGTGTAGAGACATCTCAAAAAAGACTTGAGGAGGTGGCTGAGGCCCCTGCCCTCCCGATCTAGTCCCTTGGTTTCCTCCGGTGTTTCCTCCTCTGCCAGATCCACTAGATCCTGAGCCACCAGCTCCACCACTTCCACCTCCAGATCCTCCTGTGTTAGGTACAGGGCCTGTGTTTGTCATGCCGAATGCTCCCATCATCCCACTGAATTACACACCTAATAGTTTGTGAACTAGTACCACTCCCAGTCATAGTTCCTCCACCACTTCCTAACATGCTTCCAAAACCAGCTGTATACGTGCCTTGTCCAAACATTCCACCAAATACCAGAATAGTGTGTGAAGCCATAGAAGTCCCAAATGAGAAATTGTATGTTCTAGGCACTGATCGGTTGCTTCCACTGATATCAAATGGATCAACTGTACTTTTCCCTCATTCAAACAAACCAAGCACCAAGGTTCAGTCACTAGGTGGGGTCAGATGCGTGCTAATGACTCTTCTCTCTCTACGTGACAGACTCTCATCAGAAGCTGCAAGGTTTTCTCTCCCACACTTACCAAGATGGGGTACCACAGACTATTCGGGTTCCACATCCTCCACGTGAACCTCAACTCCTTTCCACCATGTCTGGCTCCATAACCCACTTATAATCCCATGTTGTCTATCGATCTCCTTTTCATGTGCTTCGTTATACTTGAGCCGTCTCTCCTCCCTTTCCTGTTCAGTCATCAGATCAGCCATCCTTCCCCAACCTGGCTTCCTCACCTAGCACTCAGGGTGGTTTAGCCAGCCATAGGAAATGCCTCTAAACCCATGGTTACCATCAAGATTTTGATCGCAAGGGGAATAACATGCAGAAATGATCCCCTGGGCTCTCGCAAGAACTCAAACTCAGCAACTTCTGGACAGGAATACATGGAAATGGCGTATTCCAGAGTGTAGCTAGTCAATACTCCCTTCCACCAATGATCTATAGCATGGGTCCACATTAGATCAACATCTTGCAGGTTCTGATATGTTTCTTGGGTCCAAGGGTGTGATTTATAATGCCACCCTAATCTAGATGTATAAGCTGAGAGCCATTCGAATAACTCTACTGGGAAACAACAGAAGAAGGTTTCATACAACTCATGATAAAGAGTGTCTTCCACCCATCTTCATATATCAAACCCAGATCTGGTACTAAATCTCTGAGTGAATTCATCCTCCATGCTCTTAAACCAATCTTCAACACCTTCAAGTGTTAAGCACTCCGCCATCACTTTTTGCAGAGATCATGATATATGCCATGTTCCACTACAACTTTGAAAAGAGGTCCCGGTAATGGAACCAAGATGTAGTCACTTTTGCACCCACTAAGAACAAGGGAACCTCATGCGCACCAGCCTATCACCCAGTGGGCACTGGGTGCTCACCCGAGGCACACGAGAGGGAGCTGAGTCTCTCTTTTATGTGAGTCTAGTGGAAGGCATAGTTCATGATTCTGACTTAGTGATTTAACAGACATGAAGAGCTATAGAGCTCAGGATGACTTCTACACCCCTTCAGTCATAATAGAAACAAAGCGTGCAACATAAATAATAGAACCAAGAGTTGTAAATCCACTAATATACTTAACCATTCAAGTGAGGTCCAGGATTATACAAGATCAAAAGTAGAGTAAAAACATGCAGATAATACAGAAGGAGATCTTAATGTAAACATGATGGTAACCTTATCATATTTATTCAAAGTCTTGCTACAAAGTATCACAGAGGGGTAGACCATAGTCATGCACCATCTCTGGGTTCATACATGTATTCCCACAAAATAGAAATTTCATTCCCCATTTTCCCCATTTCATCCTTACTAGAATTATGTACCCATTTTCATCCCATAGTTCTCACAGTAATTCTGCAGAGCTCCGCTACCTCTCTTATGTCCCTCTTCTTTTCCAAGGGCGTGCATATAAATAGGCCTCTGAGCTCTAACAAACTCCTCTGCAGCCTCAGATCTGGCCCCAAGTGTCAAGGTATGGGTCACCCCGGGCGCATGCCTCTCCATGTCATGATTAACTTTTTGGATCTTTCTATCGCAAGGTATATTCCCTCTAGGACACCCTGTCGCCAGGCTGGAACCTTATCCAAATGGAACACGTTCTTCATGTGTCCTACCCAAAAGGCCAAAAATGGCTAAGTCCCGAATTGTTCTTCGCGTGGTGCGCGTGCCCCGGGTTCTCTAAGAAGCCTTTTGAATACTGCCTTGCGCGTCTTAACTTGTGCACTTCCTCCGGCCATGTGTGCCTACGCGCCCTTAAGATTTGGAAGCTATGATAGGAGCCCAACATGTGAAAAAAATTCTAAGGACAAAAACCCTTAGTATTTTCCCTCTCGTGGATGAAAACCCCAAGAGTATGTGAGTGATCTCTACTCAGGAGATTCTATTATGCTTACAATTTTTTTTAGTCATATCTAGCAGTTGTACGAAGGAGTTTTTGGTAGATTTCTATAGCAAAGATTGAAAAAAATATTGCAGCAGTGTTTATGTTATTTGTCTCTAGTGGAGCAACCCATTTTGTAGCTGATTTGTGTTGAATGCATGACATTCCAGGTCTAATTTGTAATGCCATCTATTGATCTTATTTTTGTGACTCAACACAGATTGTTTTTCATAATTTTTGGAGGGTTTTAAGAGGTATTTGCATTCATATTTGTATGCAGATTTCTGAATTGTTTCACATTCATTATTTGCCTCTAAAAATCAAATTTAATCCATATTTGGGATGATACAATTATAGTGACCAATTTATGATTGGAATAAAATTATTTGATTGCTATTTGTGTGGGTTTTCTACCCAAACCATAGTCACTTTTTCCATATTTAATTCAAATCTGTATAATATTTTAATGATAATTTTTCTATATTTGCATTTTTAGTTGGGGTTTGCCTAAAATCCCATTGGGGGCAAAAATATATCCATTGGGGACATTAAAAAAGAATCCTTTGACTTCTTCACTATGGTGTGAACATGTTTTTTATTTATACAAATCTAAATTTCCTTCATTTTTCCACATAAAATCATTATAAACAAAAGGAATATCAATAAGTACCAATGAACTTTTACCTTGAAACTCATGTGTCATTATTTCCTTTTTCCCTACTAATAATGAATAATTCTTTGCCTTAAACTCTTGTAAGTATTTTTTTTTCTTGAGTGGCCTATCAATCCAGCAATCTTATCTCTTCTATTCCATTCCTCACACTTCTTTAGAGTTTCCATTACATCCTCCTCACTTGCATATACAAATTTATTCTCCTAAGATGGAATAATTTCTCTAACAAGAAAAGTTTTAGTAATGTAATTATTTTGCTCAATGGAAATCATACCTTCCTCTCTAGAAGCTTCTTCTTCTTCAAATGAGTTCTTTTGTAATTCAGGTACCTACATATCATGACCTTGTTTGGGCTTGCTACCAATATTCATCATGCAATAATATGGAAATGAAATATTATCTCTGAAACCCTTACTCAAAGATTGGTATTTCCTCCAACAAGAATTATCATCAATCACCTCTATTGGCTGCCCTTTATCACTGTTTTCACATTTTTCCTTTTTGTCCCCAGATTTTCTTTGCTTCAAATTTTGAGTAAGCTATCTCAAATAAAGGTTAGTGGCTTCTTGTTGTTTCACCATGTTGATGAACTTTTCCTTCATAAAACCCACATTGAGATCTTTCCAATCTTCCATTTTGTTTACCTTTTCACTACCAATAGGGTGGAGGAAATCCAACTCTTATACCACTATAATGTTCCCAATGGACATATTTTTACCCCCAATGGGATTTTAGGAAAACCCGAACTAAAAATGCAACTATAGACAAATTGTCATTTAAATATTATGTAGATCTGAATTAAATTTGGAAAAAGTGACTATCATTTGAGTAGAAAACCCACACAAATAGCAATCAAATAATTTTATTCAGATCATAAACTGATCACTATAATTTTAGCAGCCAAAATATGCATTAAATCTTATTTTTAGATGCAAATAATGACTGCAAAATAATTTAGAAATATGCATACAAATCTGATTGAAAATACCTCTTAAAACCCTCCAAAAATTATGAAAACAATTTACATTGAGTCATAAAAATAAGATCAATAGATGGAATTACAACTTATACCTAGAATGTCATGCATTCAACACAAATAAACTACAAAATGGGCCACTCCACTAGAGACAAATAACATAAACACTAATGCAATATTTTTAAAAATCCTTGCTACAAAAATATGCCAAAAACTCCTTCATACAACTGCTGGAAATGACGAAAAATATGTGTAAGAACAATAGAATCTCCTGAGTAGAGATCTCTCACATACTCTCGGGTTTTTATTCCATAAGAGGGAAAATACTAAGGGTTTTATTCCTTAGAATTATTTTTGCAAAAGATCAAAGCTTCAAATGAAAATCAGAAAATTATCAAATGATTATAGAATGCCTTCCCCTCAAGTCGTCTTCTTCTTATAAAGGAAGAAGAGACCCAAAAAATCCTCCAAAATGTCTAATCAGCATGAATTTTTTTTCTCTATGTAATTTCTAACCTCCATTTCCCTTCCTAGGACAAGTTGCCATTTCCCTTAGCGAGAATTCAAAAGATATTTAATAATTATTTTTCCCTCCCGAAGCTGGTCACATTTTTCCTTGAGGGAATACATAGTGAAATGGGCTTTTATCCTTTCTAATTTCCCATTCCCCTTCTAAGGTAAATCAACATTTCACCTAGGATGAATAAAAATTTATATTTGGGTCTTTTCCATCCTAGATTTAATAATTATTAATTCATATAAATTATTATAAGTGCTCTATATATATTTATTTTATTAATGACACTTAATAATATCTTAAAAATGACTTAAGTCACCCTTATATGTTTCCCGTTGGGTTGAAAAAATAGGCCAAAGGTCTTCAAATTAGAAGGGGATATTACAAGAGAGTGCACAAGGTAGAGGAGTTAAGAGATGAATATAAATTGAATTGGTGGAAGATACAGTTTAGAAAATGTTAGTTTATGCAAAGAACAATTAGACCAGGACAGATGAAGAATGTCACTCATATGACATAAAGGAAAGTAAGGAGATTGAGGTGGTGGACTTTTTTCTACCAATAATATTAAATGATGCAAGTGATGTTGTACATGTAGGATCAACCCACATATGTGTTGAAGAAGATATTCTTATTAGTCAAGTATACATTTCTATCATATGGAGAAGGATATTACAAAGTTATTTGTGCATGAAAAGGATGAGGTGAAGAAAGACGATTACAACCTACCTAGAGATATTATAAAGAGTTTGAGAATGGAAGAAGACAAAGATGAGGTGGTGCAACAAATTTTATTATTATTCCAAGAATGTATGTTAGGGGACAATGTTGTTGCTAAAGTGCATCTTTTGGAAGAAATGAATATGAAGGAGAAGAATGTGCAAGTGAATTCACATGATGATTTTCAAGGAGAATTGAGTGGACTAGATGAGTGTAGCATTACAGTGGAGAGGAAATTGGAGAATGATGAGGTTGAGAAGATAATTCTACAAGCATTTGAAGCTTACAATGAAGAAGAGGAAGAGGATGATAATATAATAGCCAGGAAAATATTCCTTGTAGAGATGGATGATAGTTTAAAGATATATTTAAGGTGAGTATAGTGGAAGAAGAAAAGGTTGCAACAAAATTTGTGATACTATTTTATATAACAATGAGAGAAAAAGGAGAAGGGGAGTTTAAATTTGCAACAAAGATCACAATGAAGAAGATGCATATGAGAATGCCAAATTATCACAATATTATGTATGTTATGTTTATTGCAGCTGTTAATGATTTGAGAGAGATGGAAGTCATGCAAATAAAATTTGGAACTGGAGATCAATTAGTAAAAAGGGATGTTATAGTAGTGGTGGTATTGAATGGAATGGTTCATATGGGAATGGTTAATTCTTATAACTTTGTTGTAGGTATGAGTGATTGTATAGAAGTAGAAAATAATGTTGAGAATAAGAGTTCATTTGAATGGGAATTTAGAGTACAAGTATGTGATTTATTTGTAGGTATGATGAAGAGTGTATGTGATGAATTATTTGACAATAAATACATCATAGAAGTGAATAGAATACAGTTTGAGGTGGAGCATGTGTTTCATGATTATATTGGATAAAGAGATAGTTGGTTTAAAGGACATGAAGGATTTAGAAATAATGGGACTAAGTACACTTGGTGGTGGTGGTTGGATAATAATAGGTCAAATCCAACAAGATAATGTAAAATTAAAAAAGAGAGTATCTTACATTAAGTGGATGTATGATGCTCAAACAATGAATAAGGTAGAGAGAAAGGTGATACAAATATGTTTATGAAGAATATTTATGGTCTAGCATGTTGCTAGAAGACGAGGAAGAAAGAAAAGAACAAAAATTTAATGGTAGCTATCAAGGTAAAAGGGGACATCTTGGTCAAGCCCATTGGCCAAAACAGTGGTTTTATCATTCTTCTTACCTTCATGATCTAGATATCATGATTTTTCATACCTCATGTGTCTGATGTAGGAGCATCCAAGATTACTTGAAATCTCACATTGAAATAATAAATAGAAGAATAATTTTAAAAACACTTTAGGATCATTTTCTCTTGTTGGTGTTTCATCAAACAATTATCATACACATGTTATTGATTGGATATTCTCAGGCAATCTTAACAAAAACAAATTATATGAGTTTGTTTGTTTTTATAAGTACATGGTGTAGCAAAAACTATTTGGGAAAATAAATCCCAGAAAAGGATTAACGCATGTATGGAAATCAACCCAAAAACACTCACGAGAGGGAAAAAATTGTTTTTTGCAATGGTTGTGTTAGTGCTCATTTTGATCTCACCCTTCTATCCTAAGTGTGCCTTCAAAATTTTCCATGATTGGTTTTTCAAAACTAGAAACACGTATGCTTGAAGAATGAAATCCCGTTGAATACAAGAAAATATCATGTTTAATTCATGTATCTAATGTAATTAATTTTTTTTGGTCGAGGAAATTGTAACCATGTCGTTTCTATGAAATATCCATGAAAACATTGCTGAATGATCGTGATTATCCTTATAAATTCATCATGTGTGTAGTCCCTATGATATCCAGTGCAATTTTCACTTTGTTCTCCAACGAATGAAGATACATGACATGATATAATTGGTGGCGCTATGATGGGTTAGGTTTGCACAATTATACAAATTCCTTAAGGACTACAGAGTGCAAGTAAAACTATGAAACCCGACGAAATATTCCAAGGAATATTCGGGTTATAAATGTAAAGTGAAAAGAAAACCCTGCTTAGCGAAGGGAACACATGTTTAGATATGATTGGATCAGGGAAATGGACTATTGGTGCACTTTTGCACAAAAATACCAATATAATGTAAAGTGAGAATGTGCCCCCAAATCCTGACAGAGGACACGTGTCAATGCTTCATGCAAATTCAATAGGTGAACACTTGGGTCAACTTTATAGTTTTACACCCACTTGAAGAAAAGACAAAAATGCAAATAAATTATGGGACTCCGTCACTCTTAAGTTTGAGACATGTGTTAGCTGCTCAACAAAATTCAAGAAGTGGGGTTTCAGGTCAAATTTACAAACTTGCACTCATTTGAAAGGAAATGCAAAAATGCAAAAGGACTCCCTAATCCTGCAAAGCACCAGATCAAACCACGTGGATGGTCCACATTTAAACGAAGGAAGAAAGTTGGATGACCGAGATGTGGCACATTTATGGCTACCACCATTAATGCATTTTTGCATGAATCCAGGTAGATTTTTATGAAGTTTTCAAACATTTCGAATTGTTACCATTTTATGTGAGAGATTTGGATGCCCTAGCAGTGCAAATTTGCAAGGATTAAGGAAAAATTGACTAAGAAATTGTTGAATTGAGCTAAGGAACTCGGGAGTATGAGAGTAGAGGATAATTTCACAGATTTCATAGAGAAAAGGGTAAGTACTTGCTTCACCTTATTGATTCTAGATACTCAAATCAGAATTAAAATGTAAGATAAAGTCACAAGATGAGATCTCTGGGGTAGGGTTTCCACGTAAGTTCAAATATTACTAGTGATTTAGACAAAGTTGTGGACACAAAATTGTTAAATGCTGATTTGGATGATTTTTGGAGGAGGCTGAGTGATCTGAATAAAAGAAAATGGATGACAACCATTGATGCTAGTCACATTGCCCTAACAACTACTTTCCCACCATCCATACAATCTCTTGAGCTCGTATGGTTGTGTGCTGAGAATTATGACCCCGAGAAGAAATAAGTATTGGATGGAAGTGGAGAAAGGGTGATGAATTTAACACTGGAGGATTTTAGGGAAATATTAGGGCTACCAAGATTAGATCAACCAATAATTGCTAAAATTGAATCAACACAATTTGATTATGATGCGAGGCATGAGGAATATGCGGGAATGTTAAATGCCCTATGGTTGAAATATAGAAGGCCATCTATCAAGAGAATTTGCAAGAGATTGACCAAGGCCATGTTTGTTGAGGAAGTCGAGGACCTCATTATGCTACTAAGCAGAATGATAAGGTTAGAAGGAGCTAATGATTTTCAAGAGTGGATGTGCCCTTTTATAATGCCTATTCTAGAGGATCAAGGAAATTTTTTTGGGGCGTTCTTTATATCAGCATCCATTCATGCTCAGCTTATAACTATAGATACCAATATTATGATAGGCAAACTAGTTGACATTAAATTCTATATGATGTCCTATCTCATCTATAACATTGCATGTTTCAAATCATTTCCAGGTCTCCCACTATAAGAAAAATTTGAAGATCATAGCGTGTATGATGTGTATCCACAATTGAGATTAGATAGATGGAAAGGGAATGTCAGGTTAATAAATGATTCTTTTATTTCCCCTGTAACATGCCTTTTAAAACCAAAATGGGAACAATATAGATTATCTGCTAGTGCTAGGGCAATAATTTTGGAGTATGGTTGCATTTTTATACAATACATATTCTTCACATATTTTAGGGTAAGAAAATTTGAAGGGAAACCTTGTAAGTTACCTAGATATGTGAATGACAAGTGGGATTTAATGGAATTGTCAAGACAATTGAATCCTGTACAAAAAAATATTGCAAGAAGGCACAAAAAATATCAAATTCCCTCTCCAAATTAGTAGATATTCATGCCAAACCATAGTAAAATCTAGATTGATGGAAGAAGAAATGGAGAGATTTCAAATGGATAAGTTCATACCAAGATTTAATCATGACATTTGATGGGATGTTAGTATAGGAGAGCATGTGCCTCATTTCAAGGATTATTGGATGAATTGTATAGATGAAGAAGAAGTCAAATTGAGAGACTATTCCAGAATGACCTTAAGGCAAATTATTGATTTCAAGATTCCTGTAGTTCCCCAAGGAATTGTAGATGATAAATATGTGGTGGGGAAATATTACCATGACCAAAATATTGAGTCAAAATCAATTAGTTCTATAGATTGGAAAGAGACAGAATCAGATAACCCTCATATGAGAATTTCTAATGTAATAAGGAGAACATTGACTTGGTTGACTGGAAAAGGTCTAAAATTATGTATGCAAAATACAAAGATATTAAAGGATTTCTGAAAATTGAAAATTTTGGAGGAAGATCTCCCTCCACTGAAGAAAGGAGAAGACAAGAGAGATCCCTTGAATGGTCAAGCTCCTCAGTTACCTAGTAAGAAGCCTACCACTAAGATTATTGATGAGTGGACATCAACAAAAAGTAAGAATAGAACTTCAAAAACTATCTTGATCCAAAAGGATGAGGGAATACTTTTGAAAGCTATGCAAGATGCCCCCATTACTGAAGCAGTGCTAATCCAAGCAAAGGGGAAAGGATTGACTATACAAAAAATTCCTTCAAAGGTATTACCAGGATCATCTAGCACTAGAAAGATGATGAGGGGAGCCTTAGCAAGTGTTGATATTCAATCCAAATCACATGGTGCCAAAGAAAGAGAGGCACCAAACCTTAAGAACTTTGAGAGAGCTAAGAAGAAAACTAAGATAATACTACCTTTGGTAAGGGACTCTGGTATTTCAATGAAGGAAAGTGGCCATGTGTCGAAAAAACATAGACATAGAGAGCTTGAGGTAATTGATCCACCTGTTCTAACTGAGGCTCAAAAGAAAGTGGTTACTTCATTGGCTCACTAGGAAATGTCATTTCAGACTCATGAAAGTATTCACTCTACTCATGTTACACCACCATCAAGTGTAATTTCATATGTATCCCCCACTGAAACTGTTCTAGGAATAATTGGTAGTGCTCCTATGTCTGATCAATCAGATGATGTCATGAAGGAACAAATGAAAAGTAAGCCAGTGGTTGAAAAACTTGAGAAACAATAAAAAATAGTTATTGAAGGAATTTATTTGGAATTACTTAAGGAGAAACCTTGAAATGGATGATGTGAAAATTGAAACTTATACAACTGAGGGTGTAAGTGTCCCTAAACAAGAAATACATATTCAATATCTTGATCAAACATCAAGTGTGAGATTGGGGGCTCAACCTCAAAGTATTCAAATCAAAGGCACATCCCCTTTTATGGATGTTGAAACAATGACTCAAACAAGTTTGAATGAAACACCTGTAATAGGTGTTGTCAATACTAAAAACCAACCACACAAGGATGCATAGGTAGTCAAGGAGGGCGAGGTTTCTCAAGGACAAGTTTCATGAAAGGAATTCTGGATGACACTTCAAAAGAAGTAAGCAAACCTACTGAGGTCAAACCTGAAGAAATTACAGGTAAAAATTAGGAACCAAACCTTGAGTCTCAGTTAACACAACATAAGGTGGTTGAAGAACAACTCCAAGAAAACTTATCCACTAAACAACCACTTACAGAGGGTGAAGACATTTCAAAGGAAAAGGAGCCATTTAAAGCTCCAAGTCTGGGTAAATATATTCCAATGGAGATTAAAAATGTGGTAGTTACTTCAACAAAGAACTTGGATATAAGTACAATTGCCACTCCTACTGAAAATCCTAAAAAAGCATTAAGTGAACCTGTTGTTTTTGTAGAGAGTAAAGATCAAGATGAAAAAGAAATGACCAGAAAGGGGTCAGAAGATATCACTCAGTATCAGATTCAGAACTGGGGAAAAGGGTAGTCAGAGATGGTAACTTTGAAAAGTGAAAAGAAAATGGTAAGAGTAGAAGAAGTATCAAAAGAATTAGTGGTGTATTCTGAGACCCCACACCTCAAACCACAAGAATAAAAAAGGGGAATGCCCCTATGAATGGATGGTTAGGAGGAATTATTCAAGAAAGGGAGAAGGAAGTTATTCAAAAGGAATTTTTAGATATCACCAACATTGCATTTCTAAAACCCAAAAAATATTTAAAGAAAGTAAAGATTCTTACTAAAACACATATATACCAGCATGGATTCAGGACCTTAGAAATTAAAACTCCTCACCAAGTCAAATCAAAGGATGTTATTATAGTAAGTGACTATGATATCAAGCACATCCAATTGGGAAGGCCTATTAGGGAATCATTGAATCAAGAAGTGATAGTGGTAGTTGAAGGCCTACTACAAAAAGTTGATTAAGATAAAATATCTAAAAATAAACAGAAAGAACAGATAAAAAAACTGACTACACGCTTGCAAAAATCAGTAGGGTCTAAAGAAAGAAATCAAGAAGTTTTCATTACTGTTACCCCTAAAATGCTAGATAAAATAGAAAATGCTAGTAAGAAAGCAGAAGCAATAGATAAATGGGTAGAGGACTTGTCCCAGAAAGGCAAAAAGGTCATTGAGAAGATAATAAAAAGGTATGCAAAATTTACCAAAACACTCAGTGACATTAATGAAATCAATGAGCACAGTGAAATCAAATTGTATTATTGGGAGGGGATCCTTCCCAAACTTGATGCACTAAACTATCTTGATGAAGATTTGGTAGAAATGGAGGGGATAGTGCCACTTGAAGAGAAAGGGATTCAATATGTGATGGAATATATGGCCAAGATCAGGGATGAAGTTGTAAATCAGGTTAAGGAAAAGTTGAAAATTGAGAAGGAATGGGTAGAAAAGAGTATTGATACCATAGATAACATAATAGAATAGATTGTATTTGATAAACATAAGTCTAATTATGGGGATATGGAATTTGATACCTTGATTCAATATTTTGACAAGTACATCAAGGAGGAACATTTTTCTTATGAGGTTGTCAAAAGACTTATCTTTATGGAGAAGAATATTCCTGAGCTAACTAAGAAATTGAGGGAGTATAAGCCAAGAATGTCCAAATGTATTGATATAATAAATAGGCACCACCTGATATTCAAATATCACTTGGGACCTGATGAAGAAGATATGATACCATTTTTCCAAAGGTATGATGTATAAAAAGAAAGACAACCAGATGAAGAAGAAGGTGACAAAGATGAAGATGCGACCATATTCACTAGTGAACAAGCTTAGGCTTGTTTTTCTTAATAACTCTCATTTTTTCATTTTTGATACTCTTATTTTATACAAGTTGAACATTACTTTGAATTGTTAGTTTCAAGCTTGAATGTAATATGATATAATACAATATAATTTTATGTTACTTTAATATAATTCTAAATCTATTATGAAGCATGTGGACTAATGTAACAGTTTGAATTTTCTATATTAATGAAAAAGCAAAATGGGGTTCTATAGGGGCCACAACCCATGGGAAAATTTACATACATTCTTGTGAAATATATCAAAAGGAAACTAGATAAAAGAACACCTAATTATCTTCCACTACCACAAAATCCTCACTGAAGGGAGGAATTTTGTCCAAAATCTTGTTTTTCCTTGGTACAAACTCTCCCGACCCAAAAACCATCTGTGCAAATAGAAATTCCCCTGCCAAGGTGAAAGACATCCCCATAGCCATGAGTTCACCAATATTCATCATAGGGCCATCCAATATGCTCATCAAATCCATCTTCTTATGATAAGAAGAGACCCAATTTAGGAGATCCAGGCCACATGTAGGAAATGATTTCTTCCCTTTTTCTTAGTAGACTGAGGGCTGAGCAAGAAAAACTGATGTGTCTGGAAGTAAAAGTATAGTGGTCCTTAAATTTGGCTGAGTGGGAGCTTTAGAGCTGGATTCACCCTTGCACTTCTACATAAAAAATGGTGACACTTTAAGAGGTTGGGAAGGTGGAGATTTTGTGGGCCTTTTCTACAAAGAAGAAACATGTTGTTCTAACTCATTCACCCTATGTAAAAGAGTAGGAATAGTGTCTATACAAACCCCTTCATCAATCTCATAAGATTATAAGGGAATATCCTTCGTAATGAACTCTTCATTGCAAATGAAAGGGAATATATTGTCAATTGCACCTTTCACAAATGTCCTACTCTTAAATTGGAATTTCTTCAGTACCTTGAGAGTTTTCTAAAGTTCCCACCTGAAAAGGTGAAAGTACATCATTTGGAAGGTGGAAAAGACATGATTGATTCTAATTATCCTTCAAATAAATGCAACACAAACAACTTGGGAAGTTAATGGCCCATTGTAATCCTCTAGGTCTACAATATCAAATGAAATCCTCACAAATGCCTTATTAGGTCTTGTTGGGTTGAAGATTTGATTCAAATATTTAGAGAAAACCTCCTTCAAGCTTGATGCCAGTATCATTCCTTCCATGTTGCAGACAAATAAATTCTCCAATATTTTTCACACTCAGAAGAAGAGATGTAAATTTGTGGGAGAAGTGATGGAAATTTATAGTAAAGATAAAGCTAGTGAGTTAAGCCGAGCACAATCATGATGAGTTGATCATTGAGATTTTCTATGATACCCACACGAAGGAGATACGTAAGATACATACTAATATCATACAAAAAGGAGGAAATTGGCTTGATATGATATAACACATGTGAAAATATTTAGCTCAAAAATATATGACAATGATGTTAGGAAATATAATTAGTTAGTGCTCCACATTTATGTTTATAAGTTTGGGTGATTATTATATTGGGTGAGTTGTTGAAACAACTCACGTATTGTATTAGTTAAGTTGTTTATGGAGGGAGCTATTATAGGGAGAGTTGTTAGAGCAACCTCCTTGAGTATAGGAGCAGCTTCTTCTATATAATTGTAATGTGTCGTATTGAATGTGAAGACCCGAAATACAGTGAAATATATTGAGAAAAATGATTGTTGTTCTGTAAAATCTGAGAGCTGCTCTTCATTTGGCATCAGAGCAAGGTCGATTCTCTTCCTGTAATCTTTTCAAACATTTATGGAAGGAGGAAAGTGACTAGTTTGAATCATTCCAGGGTATACAGAAAAGGTGTTATTATCGTATACAGCCTTGGAGTGCAGATAACGGCTTTAGGACAGAGCAATCTATCAGAGTTTCATGGTTATTGTTTGATAAGCATCATATATAGTGCCTGATGATGCACTATCAATATCATTACATACATGCTGATAATTTGCTACTGTATGCGCCTGAGTACTAACAATCATATTGATGTTGACACGGTTTATTTTTGCCACGTGATTTGTGCATGCAGCTGTTCAAAATTTCTCCTACAGTCTTTGCACCAATTGATTTAAGCATCATGCTGTCTTTTTCATTGTTGAGGATATGGATCTAATCGGGTTTATCACCTAATTTACTTTGATCTGTGAAAGGATAAATTGTGCTCAGTTTGGAGTCCTCCTGCCTGACTTGGACTCATCAGTGTCATCTCTATTGCGTATATCCTCCAACACAGCTCACCACATATGCCTAGTCACGACATTTCACCTTGATTTCTGCCCATAATTTCAACCTGCTCGTCCAAGGATTATTGACCAGATTATGCGCCGTCCATGTCTTCGTCAGTCTTATCCAAGCCACATCAACACACATCAGGGTTAAAACGTTAAATGCTCAACCCCATTATCGGGTATGCAAAGTATAGACTACGTATATTTTATTATTGATTCTGGAAACAATATAACTATCAGATCCATTTTTTTTAAAATGTCATCGGCGGCGAAAAAAATAGACAGAGAAAAGTTGAAGATAAGCTTGTTCTTATAATTTCACGGGGTGGCCGGATCGATCAACTTAATCCTACTTTTTTCGATGAGATGAATGACTAATAAGCGTTTCAGGTTTGAGAAATCGGTGGACTGGGAAAAGTAGGCATATGCATTAAGGAATGTATTTTAATGTCCAAGATCGAGATGAATTTTTAATTAACAACCTCCTCGCATTGATCCTATATATCCACGTGAACATCTTCACCAGTGTGAGTCAGTTTTGTCTTTACCGTATCAAGAGGCGATTAAGTTTGTTTTTAGCATTGGTCAAAATATTATAAGTCTAATTTCATTACAAGTTAAACGTGATAATTGTTTATGTTCTATAGGTGAATCTTTTAAGAAGTTAGTATATTGAGTTATTGTCCACGAGTTAAGAATAAATGTTATTAGTAGATTCATTTATTTATCAAGTGCCAAAAATTTTATCGGCATTGATGTTTGTATTAAGATTAAATTGTCAAAATTGTTCTCAAAAGTGTTCTAGTCTAAAGTCTGAAAAATAAAAATAAAAATTTGCCCGCATTTCATATTTGGACGCATTTTCGCTTGTACGCGACGTCAAAATTATTGAAAGGTATTATGAGCTTCATGATCACATCTGGATGAGTTAGCAGCTTGTTACTGGAGGATGGAGGCAAACGGAGGTTGGAGGTCATTCAGCGACCTCTCGTCAGTCGCCAACGATGGGGCCGAACAGATGGTTTGGTGACATTTTTGTGGTCTATTTGCTTTCTGCTTGTGTCGTGTGCTTCTTGTCATGTTTTTTTCAGAGTTCCAGTATCAGTGTTCCTGTTTGTAGTGTTCGTGTTTCAATAAGTGGAAATTTCACATTGAGGGGGGGAACATGATCCAATGTTCCATTTCCAGTATGTCAGCTTTTTCTATGTATGTATGAGCAACAAATTTCAGCAGAATTTCCTATGTTATTCCCTACAGTGAGATAGTGATGAGAGTTGTTGATACTACTGCATCATCATGATATCGTGGTTGTTAGTTATCCAGAAAAACTATCCAAAGGTTGTTGGTAATGTCCTCAAAAACCATCTGTTGTGTGGTTGTTGGTTAACCACTTGGAAAACCATCTAGAGGTTGTTGGTATTGTCCTTGAAACCATCCAGATCATGAGCATGCTATGTAGCGGCACGTTGCAGTACAAAGCAGGTTTTCCCATGTTCGCACTAAGGGGGGGAATGTTAGGAAATATAATTAGTTAGTGCTCCACATTTATGTTTATAAGTTTGGGTGATTATTATATTGGGTGAGTTGTTGAAACAACTCACGTATTGTATTAGTTAAGTTGTTTGTGGAGGGAGCTATTATAGGGAGAGTTGTTAGAGCAACCTCCTTGAGTATAGGAGCAGCTTCTTCTATATAATTGTAATGTGTCGTATTGAATGTGAAGACCCGGAATACAGTGAAATATATTGAGAAAAATGATTGTTGTTCTGTAAAATCTGAGAGCTGCTCTTCATTTGGCATCAGAGCAAGGTCAATTCTCTTCCTGTAATCTTTTCAAACATTTATGGAAGGAGGAAAGTGACTGGTTTGAATCATTCCAAGGTATACAGAAAAGGTTTTATTATCGTATACAGCCTTGGAGTGCAGATAATGGCTTTAGGACAGAGGAATCTGTCAGAGTTTCATGGTTATTGTTTGATAAGCATCATATATAGTGCCTGATGATGCACTATCAATATCATTACATACATGTTGGTCCGAAAATCTGTCACTTGTGCAGATCTATGGATAAACGAGCCAATAGTGTGCAGGGCATAGCCCCTCTTTGAGTCAGCAAAGTGAAACTGGTTTATTGCTATTCTACCAGCAGGAATCTATGCAAATCTCACAGATTCTGCCTTCGTGGGTTTGGGATCTCATCCCAGTAGGTTTACTTCCGGCTGTGAAGAGAAAGGAATGAAAGAGAGGAAGAATAAGGAACAGGTCTGAAGGGAGAAAAGAAATGAATTCCAAAGCAGAAAGGTCAGGAGATTTATGTTTTCGGGTTGGTAGTAAACAGAGCCAAACCTACTTACATAAATAAACAAAGCAATACTGATGATAAATAAATGACAATAAAATAGAAGCAGATCCAACAGAATAAACACACAGATCTAACATAAGAAAGATCTAATGTATATAACACAGGTATTCAGCACAAAGTCTAAATATTGTATTACTAATTTGTTCTGTTATAAAAAGCTCAAAGTCTTTTCTCCTTACTCCTATTTCTCATCTGAAAAATATTCATCCATCCATCAACACAACAAGTGTTGGGGTATTTATAGAAGAAGAGGAGAAAAGAAGGCAAAAAGGAGCCAACAACTATTTACAAAGATATTTACAAAATATCTAAAAGTCATGTTGACTTTTTACAACTTGATGGATGACATCATCCCATGATGCAACATGGATGATGTCATCATTTACATCAACATACTTCAGACATTCCAACAAGAAAGTCAGAGAAGAGAGAGAAGAAGAAGAAGAAGAAGAAGGAGGAGCAGCTACTCGTCATCATCATCCTGCGGCCGAAAGGGAGTAGCCTGCTTTTGATGCTGCTCAGGTGATGAGATATGGAATTGAGCGCGGTATTCCAAAAACTTGTTAATCATTGGCCCAAATTGATCCTAAGAAGGATCCTTGTGCAGCTCGCTGATCGCCTCACAAGTCTCCCGCTCATCTATGAGCTTCTCTGGGAGTTTGGAATAATCCTTTTCCGCCTCAATGAGGAACCCGATGAAGTCCCTACAGGCCAGCAGGTTGTTGATAGATTCAGTGTCAAATGTGACCTCTGGCCCTGTTCTTTGAGAAGCGATCTCCTTGAAGATCCGGATGGTTTCATCAGCTGACCTTAAGATAAAGGAAGGAGTGAGCAACCTTGGAGACATGTTGAGAACAATTCGCTCCATTTGGTGCATTGCATCCAGGGCTGCTTCCTTTACCTTGTCGATTTTTTCCAGAATAAATTCAAGCTGATCCACCCGGTAGTCCAGAGTGGACATGGTTTTGTTGAGGGCCCTTGGATGACCAAAGACACCGAACTTGACCAGATCTTCAACTGAACAGTCGAACATCTGTTGAAAGGTCTCGTGTTGGAGTCTAGCATGATCTAGCTCTTCTGATATGGGCCCCGCTAATGCTTGGAGCTCTTTGTTCACCTTTCCGATGCTCAGATACAAATTGACAAACTCGGCGATCACTCTTTCACTGTCCTTGAGGATCTGGCTCCTCCAAGCAGAAACGGCCATACCTTACTCACCAATCTTTGCATATTCGTTGATTTTCTCTTGGCTGAGAAGCTCAGAAGTTTCGGCGGCAGTTGTGGGAGGTGCACTACCCATCTTCTGTAAGGCTTGGAGCAGATATTTGTTTTGCTCTTTTAGTAGCCTTTTCTCTTCTTTTGTTTCTTGAAGCTTTTGACAAAGGGCGTCGACCGCGGAAAGAGCTTCCCCCTGGAGACTTTCAGAAGATGTTCCCATTGTGACTTGGGTCACAGTAAAATCTGTCGGAGACAGATCCTTTTTCTCTTTGAGGGGATCGGGGTATGCAATTTCCATGATTCTCTCACCTACAGCACTTTTAGAGAAGCGTGCAACAGGCTTTAACTTCTTCGCCCCTTTGGCTGGGATCAATGAAAAGTCCATCAGAGCGATGGGAACTTTCCTCTTTTTCTAGCTCAGTTGCTGAGAGATCCAGGCTGGTCCTACGGAAGAAGGACCAGAAACAGAGGAGGGGGCAGCTGCAGTAGAAGAGGGGAAAAACGTGGAGACATGCGGCGGTGGCATTGAGAGAATAGCCGAAGAAGTGTCCACAGGAGGAAGGGAAACTGTAGCTGCGGAAGACATAGGAAGGGAAGGGAGCCCAGAGATGAGGGAAGAAATGGAGGAGGACATATCAGCGAGGGAGGAGAAGATAGACGAAGAAGCAGGGGAAAGAGTAGAAGAAGGGACAGAGGACACGACCAAAGGGATGGTCGCTTGAGTCACTCGAGGAGGGGAAGGAAGAGAAGAAGAAGGGATAGAAGGGACCTCTGTTGTGGTAGCAATGCCGACATCCTGAGTGGATGGGCCTATGGGACTATCCTCTGCTGCTTCTTTCTCTGGTGAATCCAGAGTTATTACCTATTTTGGCGCTATGGAAAGAGGACTCTCGGGGGCTTCTCCCTGAATGGTGTTGGATTCACCTTCTACACCTTTGCCTTTAAGCTGCTTCTTGGATCGTGGAGGCGCGTTGCCCAATGGGGATGTTGTGAAATCAACCCCGAGGTAGATTAGGCCGTTCATCCGGCACCAATGTTCTGTCCTCCGTAAAGTCTCCTTGACCCTCTCCTCAATTGTCTGAGGAGATTTAGTTCTATCAATGGCCGGAAAGGGCCAATCATCCCCCTCTATATCAGTATATACCTTGTCTACTTCATCTTCTGTTGTTTGGTAGCCTTTGGGGACAATGGCTACCCCATATTGGATGATTTCTGCCAATGCTAGGTGAGAATGATCCTTTCTTTTGAGCTCTACCTCATGGAGGATGTCAATATAAATATCCTCGATCTGAGGAATGTGGATTGGATCAAGCTTTGCTCTTGGTAGGCAGCTCCTTGGGTCGAAGGTAGGCCTGGCTGGGAAATCATGCTTCAAATTAAGTAACTCCAGCTCTGCAAACATTTCCTTCGCCTTGTGGTGGGTAGAGCATGTATATCGGCCCACTGTAAGGGGGAAAGGAGTTCCACCCTTCTTTCTTTTCAGGAACTTTTCGTGATATGTGATTAGCTGCCTTGACAGCTCCAGCAGAATCAGCTTAGGCCCGGCATACCTTGGTAGCCTGGTTGGCTCTCCCAAAAAGTTGGTAGCCCTCAGATAGGTGAATGTAGGAAATTGGGTGAACAGGGCTCCCCATTTCTCTGTGGCTGCCACTATGTTTTTGGTCGTATGACCATGAGTCAGATTTGGCCTCAATAGGCAGATGATGTGATAAAAGAATGCATCGTTGATTTTGGAAAATTAGGCGATGCTATTCTCCAGCTTCAACTCTGGATAATACTCATATATTTTGACCTGAGGCCAAACTCCACTTCGTGCTAGGCCTGGATAATCCCTCTCTGATGCTGCAGCGTAGACCACGTAGGAGTTCATATGGAATACTCTCGTTATGCTGAACTGTTGTAGTTGCTCGGAAATGGTGCTGCTTATAATTTCCCCCCAGCAAAAGCGTTGCTCAGGCACATTCTTATTCATTGTTTCCAAGTAGCGCAGCATCCATTTATGGAAGTAATGGGCGTCAGAGAGCCCGAAGACCCTGCTCAGGAAGGTAATGGTATCACTGAGCTCTTCTGAGAAGTCACTGCGGTGGATGATTTGGGGCCACCGGGTTACCACCTTCTTGTTCTTCAAGTAGACTTTGTTCATTAGTTACATGCATTGGTCTTCATTGTCTTCCCAGGCCTTGATGCACTCTACTTGGCTGACGGCCACGAAGTGCCGGTGGTGAGGGATGCCAAGTATCATCTCAAAATGACGGGCAGTGAGGTTAATGACTACCCCGCCCTTACTGTTTTCGACACATCTGGTGTCTTTGTTGTAAGACTGAGCAACCACCATCATAAATTCATTGTTGACTGTGCTGACGGGGATTCCTCCAGCGAAGTGCAGGGCACTGCCTATCAATTTGTCCATCCATGGACTCCTTGTAACTTTCTGAGTTCTGGCCCAGAATTCCTCCATGTCGACATGCCCCAATTCTGAGTCTCTGACATCCATGCTGCATTCGGCCTGTGACTTGGGCATTCTGACCCTTTGATATTTATACTTCATCTCTTCCTCAGTAAGCTTAGCCTTCCCTTTTGATTTGGTGGGTCTCTTGCTGGATGTAGACATATGTTCTTCTAAGATTATCTGCTGATCTGCATGAAGAAGAAGCGAGACCCAATCCGAAAAAGTTGAATTAGCCATTTGATCTTCCATTGGAATGTTAGCGGAAGAAAGAGTTAGAGATTTTTAGGCTCAGGGCGCAGGAAAAATGCAGCTTACAGGGCTAAATAGGCAGGCTGCATGGGAAAGGGCTGTTGCAAAGATTAAACTAGCGCCAAAGGCGCATGGTGCATGCATACTGCAGAGTGCATTTTAGTAAAGGGCGCATGAGAAAATCGTGTTGCATGGAGATAGGATGCGCCAAAGGCACATGGACATTTCATGTTACATTGGGATTTGATGCACCCTTTGGCGCATGGGAAAAGTGTGTAACAGGGACTTTTCGTGCGCCAAAGGAAATATGGCACGGCGCACGGAGGGTTTGCAAAAAATGAATGTTACTGTAAGGAGAGATGCGGCTGCGCTTTTATGACTATACTTGGCGCAGATAAGGCTTGTGTTGCATAGATGTTGGGCGCGCCAAGGGCGCATGGAAAGGCGATGCAGCACGGAAAGATGGTGCACCAAAGGGGTGCAAGTTTAGCTTGTGCAGCATGTGGAAGAGGCGCGCCTTGAGGGCGTATGAAAACTTGATGCAACAAGCATGATGGGTGCGCCATTGGCGCGGGTTCTAGTTATGCTGTAGGGGGGAACAGATGCGCCATGGGGGCGCAACTGTTTATGATGTTGCACGACGCGCTGGTGCGCCCAAGGAAAAAACAGGGTTTGTTCTCCATGGTTTATCACTTCATTCTTTTTAGTTCAAAAGATGCTTTGGGATATTCAATGGTTCAAGACAAAGGGGGTTCAGACCAAGTTTTCAAAATGACATCCTCTACCAGCAGATCTGGAAAGAGGGGGGGGGAGGCTAGCTCAAAAAATGCATATCAACAAACCAACCAGCAAACCAAAAACTAGAAAATAAAGCACATGGATGAGAAAAGAACCTCTTACCTGGATAAATAGTGAAAATCTTGAGCACGGGTCCACAACGTGTTGAAAACGACGAGGCAGAGGCTGACAGGCTCAGAAAAATCACGTGCACAGCGAATAGTGAAAATGACATTTGGGTGCGCAAACCATATATATATAGGTTAGCTGGATATTAATGCGCCACCCACCTTTTGAAAGGCGCATGAGAGTGGCTGTCGACAGGGAAAAGCGTGCGCCCTTTGGCGCATGAAAATATTTGACAGTAGGAAATTAAGCGCGCCTTTGGCGCACCAAACGCTATGTCGACACGAAGTTATGTGCGCCCTTTGGCGCACCAAAACATTGTGTTGCAATAAGATTATGTGTGCCCTCTGGCGCATCAAAAAGTGGCGCACCAAACGCTATGTCGACACAGGTGCATGCGCCTTGGCGCACGCAGGGAAGGCTCGACACACTTTGGCACACCAAAAGTTTTGTTAACACTGAAAATCACGCGCCAAAGGTTTTAAAGGGGGCACACCAAACATTGGTGTTACATAGAAATTTCATGCGCCCAGCCAAAAAAGGCTCAAAAGACTAAGTTCGAAAAACCAGATTTCCCGGGAAGGGATTTTACAACGTTTCGAACGCAAGGGATCCCTAACGAGGGATCGGTACAAAATTTCGATATAGTTATCGGTAAAATTGCCCTTGTCAATTTTACGGGATAACAATACATGCTGATAATTTGCTACTATATGCGCCTGAGTACTAACAGTCATATTGATGTTGACACGGTTTATTTCTGCCACGTGATTTGTGCATGCAACTGTTCAAAATTTCTCCTACAGTCTTTGCACCAATCGATTTAAGCATCATGCTGTCTTTTTCATTGTTGAGGATATGGATCTAATCGGGTTTATCACCTAATTTACTTTGATCTGTGAAAGGATAAATTGTGCTCAGTTTGGAGTCCTCCTGCCTGACTTGGACTCATCAGTGTCATCTCTGTTGCGTATATCCTCCAACACAGCTCACCACATATGCCTAGTCATGACATTTCACCTTGATTTCTGCCCATAATTTCAACCTGCTCGTCCAAGGATTATTGACCAGATTATGCGCCGTCCATGTCTTCGTCAGTCTTATCCAAGCCACATCAACACACATCAGGGTTAAAACGTTAAATGCTCAACCCCATTATCGGGTATGCAAAGTATAGACTACGTCTATTTTATTATTGATTCTGGAAATAATATAACTATCAGATCCATTTTTTTTTTAAATGTCATCGGCAAAGAAAAAAATAGATGGAGAAAAGTTGAAGATAAGCTTGTTCTTATAATTTCACGGGGTGGCCGGATCGATCAACTTAATCCTACTTTTTTCGATGAGATGAATGACTAATAAGCGTTTCAGGTTTGAGAAATCGGTGGACTGGGAAAAGTAGGCATATGCATTAAGGAATGTATTTTAATGTCCAAGATCGAGATGAATTTTTAATTAACAACCTCCTCGCATTGATCCTATATATCCACGTGAACATCTTCACCAGTGTGAGTCAGTTTTGTCTTTACCGTATCAAGAGGCGATTAAGTTTGTTTTTAGCATTGGTCAAAATATTATAAGTCTAATTTCATTACAAGTTAAACGTGATAATTGTTTATGTTCTATAGGTGAATCTTTTAAGAAGTTAGTATATTGAGTTATTGTCCACGAGTTAAGAATAAATGTTATTAGTAGATTCATTTATTTATCAAGTGCCAAAAATTTTATCGGCATTGATGTTTGTATTAAGATTAAATTGTCAAAATTGTTCTCAAAAGTGTTCTAGTCTAAAGTCTGAAAAATAAAAATAAAAATTTGCCCGCATTTCATATTTGGATGCATTTTCGCTTGTATGTGATGTCCAAATTATTGAAAGGTATTATGAGCTTCATGATCACATCCGGATGAGTTAGCAGCTTGTTACTGGAGGATGGAGGCAAACGGAGGTTGGAGGTCATTCAGCGACCTCTCGTCAGTCGCCAACGATGGGGCCGAACAGATGGTTTGGTGACATTTTTGTGGTCTATTTGCTTTCTGCTTGTGTCGTGTGCTTCTTGTCATGTTTTTTTCAGAGTTCCAGTATCAGTGTTCCTGTTTGCAGTGTTCGTGTTTCAATAAGTGGAAATTTCACATTGAGGGGGGGAACATGATCCAATGTTCCATTTCCAGTATGTCAGCTTTTTCTATGTATGTATGAGCAACAAATTTCAGCATAATTTCCTATGTTATTCCCTACAGTGAGATAGTGATGAGAGTTGTTGATACTACTGCATCATCATGATATCGTGGTTGTTAGTTATCCAGAAAAACTATCCAAAGGTTGTTGGTATTGTCCTCAAAAACCATCTGTTGTGTGGTTGTTGGTTAACCACTTGGAAAACCATCCAGAGGTTATTGGTATTGTCCTTGAAACCATCCAGATCATGAGCATGCTACGTAGCGGCACGTTGCAGTACAAAGCAGGTTTTCCCATGTTCGCACTAAGGGGGGGAATGTTAGGAAATATAATTAGTTAGTGCTCCACATTTATGTTTATAAGTTTGGGTGATTATTATATTGGGTGAGTTGTTGAAACAACTCACGTATTGTATTAGTTAAGTTGTTTGTGGAGGGAGCTATTATAGGGAGAGTTGTTAGAGCAACCTCCTTGAGTATAGGAGCAGCTTCTTCTATATAATTGTAATGTGTCGTATTGAATGTGAAGACCCGGAATACAGTGAAATATATTGAGAAAAATGATTGTTGTTCTGTAAAATCTGAGAGCTGCTCTTCAAATGAGTGTGTGTATTTCGAGGAAGATTCTGAAAGGGTGGGAATGATTAAATATCTAATAAAACCATTCAGAGGCGCTCATTAATCATTAAAATGTCTCTCGACTTACATAAAAAAGAAATTATTAAACAAAAGATGCCAAAATGGTGACATGGCATCCTATTCATTCTAGGAGAATGAAAAAATACAAATCATTTGTAATCCTTTCACATGGCTTCATGAAATAATAAGTAGATCATATTATGTGCCAGAAAGAGGAATATTCTATTAAAGATTCACGTTGGGGGGGGACAAAGGCAAGAGAGAGAGAGTTGTATATATACGAGAGGAATGTTATCGTATAAGGGGGTGTTAAATTTTTCTAAATTTTTAGAGAAAATAGAGAAAAACTAATTGTACTCTTCTTGAATAACCTGAATCAAGCTGAGAGACCTGTGAGTTAGTTTATTTTTTCCAAACCTTGCTGAGAAATTTGAATTTATTAAAATTAACTATGTGTTTTTTCCTAGACAATTTTATCCTTGTTATTAGGGTAAAATACTTTGAATCAACTATTTTCATTCCTTGTTGCAATCTTATGTTGATAGTTTCTTTAAACTAGACCAGATCTTATCTTAATTAGTGGAATTTTGGCAACTGCAATTGCACTGTAGATAGAGATTTATTTTTATGGTGTGATAAACAGTTTTAAATTCATATTGCCTCTGTTTGGTTGAAAAGATCACAATAATCTTTTGAGTGCATCTTGAGTGTAGTTGAAAGGAAATTATTAGTATTTTATTGAGAGTTTAGTAAAAGCTTTTGTGTTTGAATTCTCAAAGGTTGTGTGAAATATCATGCTCTTGGGATTCCATGAGTGCATACCTCCTGGTTAAACAACTGCTAGTGGTTGTGTGAAGTGTCCTTCTTTCCTTGATATTGATTTCCAAACATTTTTAAGGTTTCCTTGAGAAATGTGTATAATAAACTTTATGCTATTTTAATATATCATTCACACAAAAAAATTACAACATACAACTCTTAAATTCTTCTGAATTACCCATGTTTTCCCTGTTTATAACCATTTACAAACGGAATTTATCATTTCTAAATCCTTTTCCATAAATATGCACAAGCAAACTAAGATTTACATTGTCTAGAGTGACATGAGTCATATCTTTGAATGCCATCTACATTATTTAGTGCGACAACTTGTGAGAGTTAAATGATGTTTGCATTGACCGTGTCTATTCAAGACTATCTTTCACATTTCTAAGAGAAAGCTTAGAGATAACAATATCATCCATCTTTGTCACAATTACAGGTCATAAAATGGGTCCTCTCACCCTAGTTAAAGGAAGAACCTAAATTGGGAGGGAAGGTCATCCCCTTTGTGAGTGTAATCCAATCTCTCCCAAGTCAATTCTTAAAGAGTCTATTAGACGTGTCCTTGGCTACAAATGACCAAATCTTTGGTATGACTTTCTCTAAGTATCCAACTTAGTTTGTAAATGCTACTTGGCTCTCAAGGTGGTGCAAATTTGGGTACCAATAGGTTGCTAAAATCTCTTGATGGGGAGGTGTTTGGGGATGCCCAAGAGATGGAAATATTTGTATCTAAGAAGTGGAGAGTAGGAACCAACCAAAAATACTAAAAACAAGTGAAATAAGGGAATGAAAAGAGGAATTTTTCGGGATTTATTGGTTGGGATGATTAAGAAAACAAGGGGAATATCTAAACTCACATTTATGATGAGTTTTTAATGTATAAGGCACATCAAAAAGACTCCTAAGATATATTCCTACAGTGTAGAGAGTATTGAGGTGCTAAAATATGTCAAGTATTTGTAAAAATGTTTTTAATCTCCACTAAAGTGTTTTAGCCCAAACGAATGTTTCTTAGTGTGTAGTAAGATCATTTGAAGTTTTTATGAACTAAAATTCAAGTAATTATACATCCAATGTCAACCCATGGAGTTTTTTGTTGTTTATGCATATGCGTGTTTCTTTTGAAGAGGCCCAAAAACTATATTTCGGCTAAAACAACAGTCTAATTTTTGTGTAAGGATCAAACAAGGTTTTGATTATGTTTAAATAGGCTCATATATTTGTTTCCAGTACCCATACACAATATCTACTCTCTCATTCCCACATTATGAGATTAGTGCAATTCACTAGCTTACTAGTTTAAAATTTTCATTAAAAAGATGAAAATTATGGAATTCAAGTGGACATGCACCGGAAGGGGTTGGATTTCATGTAATGGGTGATAAATCACTAGTGAAGTTGTGTTTAGGTTGCTAGGACTCAATTTCCATTCATTTGGCCACTGACTGAGACCACATCATAATCTTAGATAAAAAACCTTACAAATAAATTAATGGTTGAGTTAAAGATTAATTTATATGTCGTCCATGCTGGTACTCCTTTGAAGATTCCTCAAACTACACATAGTCCTCAATCTATATATGTGATATACTATTGTATGGATATATCTATATTTGATAACATGAACTGTTGAAAAAAAAATTCTGTCGACTTGGCTTACTTGTTCTTGACTTGGATTTATGGGTTCTTGATTTGGAAAGCTTGACTCTTAGACCTAGGTTTGAGTGTGTTAAACTTGTGTAGGGGATGCTATATATATTTTCTTTTTCTTTAGAGAATTTTATGAGACCTTTGCATAATAATTGATGGATATTTTTTAGGAAAGATTTTGAGAGTGCAAGTAAGTAAATGAGTTTCTTAGATTTATATATGGTTATGTAAATAAAATTTCACATTAAGGCATCCATATTATGGATATGTCAACCCATACAAGATATACACATTAGAAAAATGACCATTGGGTGTATTAGGAAAGAACTAGACCATTTGATAGTTTAGTCCAATAGAGACATATGGTACTATGAGTTTTTGTGCATGATAATAAAGAGAAATAGACTTCTTGTGACCGATATGAACATTTCTGTAAGTGGCTGAGTAGTGAAAAAAGAGATCAAGTCTTCCAATAAGACTACATATGGACAAGAATAAAATTATTAGGTTCAAAGTAGGTGCACAAGTCACGACTAAAAGGATTAAGTCAAATTGACATTATCAAGTGATTAATTAACAAATTTAAGTGTTTACATTTTCCCTCCCTTTAAGCTAAGAAATGAGGTTTTATTTTTAAAAGGAAAATATACTTAAGTGTGTAAACACACTTTGTTTTTGTTTGATTGTTGCATGTTTGAGGTTTTCGGGTGGTTATAATATCTCCAAAGTGAAAACCTGCAACACAGAGTGTATTCAATTCCCATATAGAAAGAATTGAAATTTAACTATAAATTGAAATTAAATTTGAAACTTGAAAATTGAAAGTGATATAAGCATTGAAGAAATAGACTTGGGTACCTTTTGAACGTAGGAGATTTTTGATGAATAATTTGGAGAAAGAAAATGAAATTGCACCAATGGAGGATTGAGGGTGATCAATTCCCACTTTATAGAAGTAACGTGAACCAAAATGGGGTTGGGTGTCACTTGGCCCAAAAAATAGATGTTAACAAAGGAGGTTGGGTGTCACTTGATCCAATGCATAAAATAATAAAATAATTCAAGTGTCACTTGACCCAAATATCTTTAAAAGAGAGAGGAATGGTGTCCTAAGATGACACTATGATCATATGTACAAAGGGTGTCACTAGAACTAAAGTAAACCCATCCACCTATGGAACCACACCATTGTAGAAGAATATATATTCCAAAAAATGTAAATTCATGAAAAATAAAAAAGGAATGAAGTAAATTCATGGCCCCATTATGGATTATAATAGTTCTTGTGAAAATTTGAGAATGTAGAAATAATAATTCTCATACTCATGCCCATGTTATACCAAATTGAAAATGTGTAACCTGATATTAGATATTTGGATTGAAACTGTAACCATGCCCCTTAATTTTTGTCATAAGATATAGTGAACTCTATGGTGAAACTGTGTATCTATCCCTGAACATGTATTAGATACCTCTAAAAATCCTACATTTCTTGAAAAATCTGAAATTGGATGCTAAATGCTGCATATAATAGTATTGTCTATTAGGCTAGTAACATCGAATGGTTCCATCCTTTGCTAGACAGTTCTATCTAGATCAAAGTTCTGTGTGAGTTTTATATGTACATGTAATTATGTCTATGTAACTTGTTCATCTACATTCTAAAGTTTGTAATGTTCTTGTGTTCCTGAATTGCATTGATATTCTTGTAAAATAAATGAAGTGCATCCATGTAAAATATATCATATAATCATTATTAAAACACACATAAGATAATTTTCAATGTCCACCATGTAGAACTTGGCCCTACAACATAATGAATAATATAAATAATGGCTCAAAGAGACAACACACAAAATAAACATGCAAATATAGAAGCACATAAGCATGCAAGAATGACAATCAATGTTATACATAATGTCATATAAAAGGTTAAGGGACACATACAAGGGACACAATAATGTCACACACACATAAAAAAGGGTCGATGGGATGAAAAATAAAGGTAACTAAGGCCACAAACAAGGGAGTCAAGAGTGTTGTAGACACATGTATAGATAAGCCAATGTCCGCACATAGAAAAGACAAACAAATAAGAAATTTGACTTGTAAAAATAAAAGAGACAATAGTTAATAGGAAAATAAAACAAGCTATATAATTCATGTACTATCCACATATGTTAGTCCTAAATACACAGATAAATAACATATATTATAAGCCTAATTGCAATGTGAAAGAGCATTATGTAATAAATGGAATAATAAAATTTGATAGTTTAAAAGATGCCCCCAGATTAGCAAGGCTGCAAGGTAAAAGGGAATGCCCAAAATATATAATCATACAGAGTCCTGTGAATCTTGCATCATGCTCACATAAATTGTAAAATTCATGTGTGTTTAGAATATAAAGTATTTTATCTATCGAACCATGTGATAAATAACATATGTAATGTAGAAACTAGTAAATCAAACCATTCTTAGGTCTCAATTTTATATTTTTATAATTTTTGAATCTTCTATGTTTTTAAAAAATAATTCAAAAAATTATTACTGTATGATATGATCAAGAGGGTGAGGAAAATAACCCATAAGTACAGGAGGCTTAGACCTAAAAAAAATATTATGCACAATAGGAGTGGGATGTGTCACTTTAGGATGAGATTACGGGACATGTTTAGGAGATGGGTTGCTTATAAAAGGAGACATAAGAGAACACCTTTGCAACATATGACATGTCGATATAGCATGAGTAGGCTTAATAGGAATGAATGCAGAAACATTTGTTATATTAGAATAAAGAATGAGTGACATAGTTGATAAAAATAACCCCATAAGGGATACCTTTAATTGTAAAAAATTGATTGCATTAAATATAATTAACATGTTGATGAAGAATAACATAAATATCCCTAAGTTTATAAATCCAAGAGTATCCTAGAAGTATGTCACATGTTCTAAGAGCATTGATAACCAAAAAAATTATAGACATATTCACATAACCCATTGTAAGAGGGAAAAAATGTGTCCAATAAAATGATTAGAATATTGTGCATTGATTCTACATGTTTCTTAGTATACACAAAATAAGTAAATGTACACATCTCATTTTTTATGTTTGCTAACCTTTTCTATTGTGCAAGAGACTTTGATGCATTTTCCTCTTGAGTGGGTGCATCAAATGTATTATCAAAATCAGGGTGTGATGGGACATGTTCACATGGGATAGACCATATAATTCAAGAAATGTCACTATTATGCCATAGTTTTCTTACCCTTGCTTCATTTCCTCCTTTTGTTCACACATTGTACCCATTATGTCTACTTGTATCATTATGTTAATTTGTTTACACTCATGCATGATCTTATCTATGCTTTTGGTCATCTCAGACCTTTGTTATTTCCTCCATTCAACTTATGGCTTCCATCTCACTCTTCTTTACACCTTTTGAACTTTGGTTTCCCCCAAGGTCGACACCATCACCCATGAGAGATGGTGTTTGTATTGGTTTTTAACATGGTTTATGTAATTTCCCGTGGGTGACCATGTATGATATAAATAGCCCCCATATTTATCATTTTATCATCACTCATTCATCATTCTAAATTTCAACACTTGATCATACATTGAGCACTTGTGCATATTTTTGCAGCTAGTTGTTAGACTTGAGGGTTTAGAGCTTGCTCTTTTGCAATTGGGTTACCATTGTGAGTTAGGACTAGAGGTCTTATTTTTGAGCTTTCCTCTTCTCCACCCATAGTCATTATCTCTTAGTCCTATTATCTTTAGGGAGGATCACGCATCAACAATCACAATATAGGTAAATATTTCTAATCCTTCATTTCCTTTATTGCTTGTTTTTTGTTGTATGGATGGTTGGTCATTCATTGTTATAGATTAGGGTAGATGTATGTTTACTTTGATCTATTGATTTGTATTAGTATGTTATTCCCCTTGGATTTATACATATTTTGATCTAATCTTATTTTGAATCATAGAAGTATACCTTTTTATCTTAATCATTGGCCTTAGAAACCAAGAACTACCTTAGGGTTGGGGCTAATATCCTCTAGAATCACGAAACTAGTGATCCTTAAGAACATTTGGTATATACATCTCTTGTACAATCCTAGATTTGATCCCCAACATTTGAAAACCTATGTGGGAATCCATATTAATCCGTTATACATTTTGGTGAACCCAACTTGAAACTTACTCTACCCTAGATTAGGTCATACTCACTATCCTTTTTAATTTTTCCTTCTTTCCTTATACAATAGAATAATTTGTGAATTATCTCCCATGAATGATCATTCCCATGCATAATTCTCCTTGAAATTATGTCATTGGAAATGTGTAAACACTTTCACAACTGATTCCATCATGTTATATTTGATTTATCATATTTTCCCCTAACACCATCGTCCCCTATGCAATATTTCTGTATGGATGGTCTTGTAAGAAAATTATTTTTAGACCATTTTTTGTAGTCACCTTAACCTCATAAAACATCAAAATGAAGTATTTAACTCATGGTTATAATGATTCTTCTTCCACACTATCTCTTTATCATGGCAATAACACCAAAACTAATATTTCACCTAAGCTAGTTCCTCATTATTGTGATTATTTATCCATAGGAGTTGCTAGCAATAAAAATCCAAACATGATAGCTCACAACATTTAGACCAGGTATAAAATTAAAAATCCTATATTTGACTTAGAAGACCAAGGAGAACATGGAAATATTCTTGAGTTTTATTGGCCTCCTGCCATACAAAAATTTCTTTAATGATTCCCTAGATTAATAGGAGAGTCATGTGATACGTTGCAAAAATGCATCGAAGATTATCTATCTAACAATTTGGATTCAAATATCAATCATTTTGAGACTCTTGCAAGAAGAGAAAACATTGATTGAACTAATGACATTGCCTCTCTAACTACTAATCCTATTTAAATAATTATACAACTTATCAATTGTTTAAGCCAACAACAAACTAAAATAACCAATCACTTCTTATAAATGCAAAATAACTTGGCTCAACTTATTAGTCAACCAAAAATGGTCTCTCAGTTGGTATTAATGGAGCACTAATTTCCAAACCTCCCATTCATAACAAGGTCATTCAATCTATTCAAAGATATCCTCTCTCTCTCTTTCTCTCTCTCTCAAGGTCTCTTAAATCTCATTCAAAGAGATCCTATATCAATTCCATGGATCTAAGAGGGATCACACCTTTTAGCTATTACAATGGCTCTACCGACCCCACCCTCCACATCAAATCCTTTGGAAACCTTTACAAGGATTGGGTCAAAGTCAACTCTTATGTAGCCACCAAGATCTTGACCAAGACACTTACTAGATATTCTCTAGATTGGTATCATACCCTTTTAGCTAACTCTATTGTTAAATTCAAAATCTTGGCGAGAACCTTAGTAAATGAATTCCAATATCCTGATATCCCTAAAAACAACATCAACGCTTTTATCAACTGAAACAAGCTGAAAAAATGCTCAATCTTTCATTAATTGATGAAAAACCTTATCCACTAAAGATGAACACACTATATCTGATGAGAGTCTGTTTCATCTATTCAGTAGATCCCTTGAACCTTTTCTTCAATATAAGGTGCCATCCTTCTCTCCTACAAAATTAGAAGAAGGATCAAACAAACATAATACTAATATTACCTCATGAAGGAATTTGAAAATATTATCCCTAAGAAAATTAATTAATAATATCAAAGTTCTTATGTGTTCTAGAAGCAAGAATTCCACTGATGATAGAGTCATAAAAACTCTTCCTAAATTAACTTCTTCTAATAGGAATATACATAGAATTGATCATTCTACTCCTAAGTCACATGACATCTCACAATAATATTCTTCCTCCCATAATGAATTTCACCAACCTTTGTCTAAGGATGAATTGAGACATCTTTTACCTCGAACATTCACCATAGTTGTAGATGCTTCTTGACCTCTTCCTCAATGGCACAGTGAAATATTTTTTTTAGTGGCATGCTAATTAGGGTCATTCCTACAAAAATAGTTGTTCCCTTTAATCCTTCACCTACACCTTCCTCTTTGGAAATAACTTTGATCATGAAGCCATTACTTGGGAGAGGTTATATGAGGTTATCAAGGCATGAGATAAAGCCAAAAATCATGATTAACATGAGGTGGTTCATCAAGACAATGAATATTTTAAATTCTATAATGATGAAATCCTTAATCACTCTAAATATGACAAACCTAATCTTGATCCTACTCAAAACAGTAAAACAACCACTAACGTTGTTGAAAATTCATACCCATCTACTAGTACGTCCATGGAGAACACTTTCAACATATAGTATGATAAGCGTATTATTTCTTGTATTGATCAAAGCTATCTTTATTTAACTTAGGATATAGCTTATAAAAATATTTATCCATGTTCACTAAGCCAAAAATTCCATGAACAAGCATCAATACATGATTCCACATTGTAGATAAATTCCTTTGTCCTATGTGCATATTTTCCTGCATAGTCAATCCTATAATTGGATTCGTCATCCTCTTTAAATGTCATCAATCGATGTGCCCATGTACAATCAATACCTTTTTATATCACTTCTTCTATTCCCTATAACATCAACCAGTATGAAGATTTTGTTACCCTTTCTGATTTGGTAGTGATATACAAAAATCAAAATCTAGAGCTCTTATCAAGCCTCACTACTTCTGAATATTTTAAAACTTATATCCAACAAGCTCAAAATTATCTAGAGTCCAAAACTAAAATTGAGAACTCTTTGTAGAACTCTCTAGTATCCCAAGTAAAATTCCATTTTTTAGAAATCATTTGTATCCCACCTAAACACCATGAGTGTCATATTTCATACCATCTTTATTATGAATTATTCATTTTCAATCTACATTTGGTGTAGGAGTGTACTCTATATGAAGGTTTAGTAAGAGGATTATACCTTATTCCAAAGTGAATAATGATCCATTTTAACTGGCCTTTCTATGGATCATTCATCATATACCTATTTGCCTCTTGATTTTATGATTCATGATGAACTTCTCTTTCATGTCAAGTGATCCTCCCCTCTTCATCTCAGTTTTAACTTGTAATTGGCACACACTATAGTTAATATAGCCCTCATACATAAAGGTTATGGTACACATGTGTTACTTCCCTTGATTTTAATAAGGCATGCTTAGCTATTATATTAATAATTTATCAAATCCATACTAGGATCATGATGTCAAGGTTATGATCGTTGATAATGATACCCTTTATTGGTTTTATTTGGCTACTTATTACCATGCCTCCTCATGTTATCTACATCAAAGTTCATGATATTCAAACTTTCCTGTTGTCTTATAATATCCTCCTTTTTTGATCTAGGGACCCATCAAATCGCATGCATAGTGGTATGCATATTTTAGCCTATTAATGGGTTAAATTTACACATCTGATGGGCTATATATGAAGTAAAAAGTGACACTAATCCTTGGGAAATTTTATCTTTTCCAATAACATGAGACATTTAATATTCCCACACAAGAATATATCTCTCCACTATCTCATTTTGGGAATACTATCAACACTTTAACTATTTTACATGGACTCCCTTTCATGGCTATAGTGGTCATCCCAAGGTCATGGTCCATACTCCACTAACCTTCTTGACTTGGATGATAATGATTTTAATGAAATCAACCTTAGAATAAAAAATTCCTATATTTTTGATGCCATGATCTCATAACTATCTCCTCTACAACCTCATTTTTGTAGAAAGGATGTTGATCAAGTCTTTGTAGTCAATTATTTTCAACAAGTTTCCTAGGCATGCTAGCACTTCATCCAGGTAGATCTGAACGATCACCTAAATTGCACAAAGCTACCAGGTCCCTCCTTTGTAAAATCTTGTCAAGATCTTAGCATGTATGTTCATGATAACTATTAACATATCATATACTCAAGTGTAAATCATAACATTCACCATTCCATAAACCAAAAATCATAATAAATCAAAAGAACTAAGGTTAAATTCATCATACAAGTACTAATCTCAGATACATCCATCATCATAATCCAAAGACAATTATCTATTGATAACCAAAAGATTACATAATAGAAGTTGAAAACATCACAATAGTCACCAAAGAGTCATGCGCGCTAGAACATAATAGTAGCATAACTCTATTAAAATATGGATCCTAATACATGGTGTCCAAATTTATGTAGATCAACTAATATATAGGTGTGGGGAATTTCCTCTCAACACCCATGCATCTCAAAATAGACTGCATGCTCAAAATAGCCATGCACTAGTAGCTGCATGTTTTTACAAGAAGGCTAATAATAGATTAATCTATAAATAAACTCTGCTTTAATCCTATTATTAGCATGATCCATGCATGACCTTTGATCTTCCACTTTAGTCCCAAAATATCTCTTTCTTACCCATGAATTCTTCTTCCTTTTATCTTTACTTGGGCTGCACTCCAACCGTTTTTCCTATTTTTAAGCCCGTGACCATGAAAAATTGGATAAGTCCTTGAAACTGATCTTCCTAGGCATGTCCTTACTTCAAGTGACACTTTCACATGCACCTACACGCCCTTTCTATGCACCATCTCAATACTTAGGAAATTTCTGTGAACTCTAACATTACCCCACACTAAGTACATTTCCTGCCCTCAGGCAATGGGGTTGCCCAACTTATCTATCCAAAGAATGAAAATAATAAAGAATAATTTATCCCATAATAAAAGAATGAATCAAATGAAAGAATAACCAGTGTTCCTCAATCCACAACTAGGAGTAAAGTGTTTAAGATACTCTTTGTTTATATCAGTCTCCAACTTCATTCCATTCTCGTAGCCCCTTCTTTTACTTTAATAGGTACATCTCCAAGTATCTTCTCCATTTCTTCCAAAGTCATATCCTGACCCTTGTGCTTCAATTCCCTTGTCACTCCAGCTGACCCTAATATCATACCATCTATGAAGTCCATTATGCACATCGAGTAGTTCCCCTAGCTCCTTTATTCATATCTCATTTTGGTCCCTGACGGCCTTAAGTGCACATCACACTTCTTTACTACAGTGGTCTAACTTTTCTTACCTGAACAAGGACTCATCTTTCTTTACAGATGTAACCTCGTTTTCTTCCTGTAGTATATATACATTAAGGATATTCTCAGGATCCTCGTAGTTACCCAGCACCCAATTTTACTTCTTCAATTCATCTATGAGTTTCTGGAGTATGGCATCATACTTTGCAATCTAACACACTATGGTATTCTTCTTCATTTCTTTCTCGGTGTTTACTTGTTCTTCAGTCTTCTCTTATACGGCCGGTTTTTCCCTGAGAAGAAGATGGACACAATCTTGTAAGAAGTACAAGGCTGAGGGGTAAGTATCATTCATTTATTCATCAAATTTTAGATGCACCTCTAAAATTTCACATCCAATCTTCGTAAAAAAATTCCATAATATCCCTCTTTTCCTTCTCAGCCCTTCTGCATGCCTCAGTTAGTTGCTCAATCTAGTTTGTATTATTCTAATTATCCTTAAGCAATGAACTAAGCACAAATAATTTTTCTAAGTTCATTCTTTCCACTTCTTCTGCTATCTTCATCAAGACATTGCTAGCCTACTCATCTGTGAACTCAGTTCGGTTGCCTTGATTGTCATATGGGGTTTATTTGTTTTATTCATCTTGTGTCTAATGCAAGTTTCATCCTTGACGTCAAATTTTGGTTCATCCATTTGTGTCTGTATACTCTAAGAAATATTCTTTATAGTACACATAATTTCACCCTTAGAATCTATGAACTCCAAACCATATAATTTCTTAGGCACAAGGGTGGTCTGAAACCATGTGCAGATGATCTTCGAGGATCATTAACATATCCCAAGTCAAGCATCTTCAAAATTTACTCTCCCTCATTCCTCCCAGATCACCTTCCCTTTGGGACATGTGTTTCTACTCCTAAAATTAGGTCCTCACCTGTCACACTCCTATGCTCTCCAGAAGGCTTGCCTGATGTCTCACCAACACTTTGTTCTCTTTCCTCACTTCCTCCTGTGGGGTCTTCCTCCTCACACTCATCATTCACCTCCGTGTCCTTCCAGGATTATTCTTCCCTAATCTCCTCTCCTCTTTCTACCTCAATTATCTGTGTATCCTCTATGGTGTGCACATCCTCATCTAAAATTTCTTCCTCACTTTCTTTCCTGGGCACATACTTGCACTTTCTCTTTTTTTTCTCATACAGAATTAGCTTGATGGGAGATATACTCAGTGACCTCCGCAACGACTGAGAGGGTCCCACACCGGTGCTTGGTGTTCTATTCCTTCTCAACACTTTCCTAAACCCTTGGTCCTTCACACCTCCTTCCTCTTTCTCTATCTCCTCAGCATTGGTCTCCATCCTTACTTCCTCTTCCTGCCTGGGAGGAGTACTCTCACATGGCCTCTTCACACTTGTTGTTGGTTGTCTTCTCATGATCGATGTCTTCCATCTCCTTCTCCTCCTCATAAACTTACTCTTCATTTTATTGGGATGATTGGGATGATCCTCCTGCATGGTTCCAATTGTGTGTTTTCCCTTTGGTATCTTAGGGAGAATGAATTCATTCTTAATATATTTACCATTCACCAACTTGGGCTTACACTGGAGGTATATCTTAGCCACTCCCAGCATTCCAACTGCCAAATTCATATAACTGATAGAAATTTCATGAGATATCATCATTTCAATGTATGTAGACTTACCGAGATAAACACAGGTCTTCCAGAGTGTGTCACATGAAATCAAATTTATCTGCATCTAACCTAAGCTTCCACACATCTAAAAATATGTTAACAAAAGCCTTAAAGTAATGTGAAGTGAATGCATAAGGGAGCTTGCACCAAGGTCTCCACTTACCATCCTTCATTCTAAACCTTCCAATGTAGTAGTGCTAAAATATTGCAAACTTTTCCTACTTATCCACCATGACAGGTAAGTCCTTGGGTATTCTCCATTCGTGTTCAAAGGCCTCACGCATGCACTTATACTAAAGCTCCAACATTTACTTGTATGGGCCACTCATAGTGCCTTCATAAGTATATTTTTCAAACCTCTCTGCTAATGACCTCTTCTCTTCTGGGAACTGCCATATCTTATCCTTAGGGCCATATGAGACCCCAATCTCTGTAAATACAATAGATAAAATAATAACTCCCCAACTTATCTTATCTCCCTTGTGCGCCTCTTTAATAATAGTTTTGGATATGAATGCAGAAAAGTTATACACAGTCCCCTCCACCATTTCCTTACATTATGGAGCCACTTCATGTTTATCTGGACCTAACACTCCTGGTTATTGAAATTTGTCAGGAGGTGTGTGAAATATTTTATGATAAGGTCATCTATCTTCACCACATCCATCACCCATCCTCCTTTTTGATATGCAAACTCAATAGAATCCTCTTCTACACCCACTTCATCATCAAGGTCACTAGTAATTTTAGTCCCTGAAATCCTCAGTCTTGTCCATTTACTAATCAAGGCAGTGGTGAGGTGCACCCATCATCCTATAAAATAAAATAAGTCCTCGTGGAATTTGGAATTTAACCACTAGGAAAGTATCCCTTGATTTCCAAAGTATGGCAACTCGTATATTTGTAAGACTTTGGATTTCTCCAAAGTCTTCTTTCCAACATCGTCATAAATGGGTTTAACATCTTTTGTTCTCAAATACGTATTCTTTATGAGATATTTGTTTATCTGATATTTATTTTCTTGGGTGAAGTGATTATAATCACCCACCTTTCTCCTTCATATATGAGATTACCATTCCAACCCCATAATCACACCTTCAGGGTATTGCATTAAAGAAAATAAGATTTCAAGTGCATCTTCAACTTTCACTTTAGGTTTTTCCTTCTTCTTTACCCATGTTGTTTCTCTGGGTGCTCTCTTAGATGTCATTCCAATCCTTCACTACCTTTTCTTTTCATTTTTTTGCTTCAGAAACCTTGAACTCACATGCCCTAGCTGCGATTAAAACCCTAGCTCATCAAACCCTTCTTACGCACACCTTTCACTTACTCTAAAACTTCCTATGAAGGAGCTTTATAATGACCGTGCTCAAATTCACTTGGTTTGATGTTCTTATCAATTACAATCACACTTTTCTCTTGTTCGCACTTTAACTCACTCTTCTAAGGCTCGAAAAATAAAAATAGAAGGTAATAATAAACTTGTATGTACCTCCTTTTATAGATCTTTTAGAAAATTTATGCATTAATTTCTCCTCACCTACCATCGTACTCAGCTTTAATTACGATTTTCTATTTTTTTCAAGATTTTGCTTTTTTTTTCCACGCTCTTGTCATAACCTTCTGGCGCACATACTAATTCTTGGCCACATACCTCTTTACATGTGCCTCCATGCACCAGAGTACATAAACCTTTGTTCTTCATAATAGGTAGTTTCACATGTTGCTACCTACCTCACATTACATTATGCATCCTTCTATGCATGGTCTTCAATCTAATAAAATTTCCTTTAAAAAACCTTCATTACGAGCACCTATAGCACATTTTTCCTTCGCGCACCAATCTTCCAGAGGACATTATTTATATTCCAGCCCATTTATATCCCTATATGACAACCCACACTTTGAATCTTAGTACAAATAGATTATTTTTTCCTATATCTGCTCCACCCCACACTAAAAGTATGCATGGTCCTCTGCGCATAAACTTAAAATATTGTTATTTGCTTCCTATGTGAAAGCACACTTATTATAACAAAACATTGAACTAAATTGAAAAAACATAGCGATGAAGAAAGGAAACAAATAAAAGGGGAAATATAATCTAAGTGGCAATACTGCCTTATTAAAAACACCAAGAAGTCTTATTTATAGTAAGGATTCAACCTACTCCCATTGAAGTAACCAGGCAATATAGTGCCATCCAACCTCTGCAACTGAAAATTGCTTGATTCAAGTATATTTTTTATGAAAAAATGTCCCAACCAATGCACTTTCAATTTCCTTGGGTGGTAAACAAAATTGGAATCATACTGAAGAACCATATTTCCCTCCTCAAATTTTTTGTTCCTTATATGCCTATCATGTTAGGGCTTTTGCCTCACCTCCAACAGGAAATGATGTGCCGCTCATATAATTGTATCAGTTTATCAATGCACTCCTCAACAACATACTCATCAGCTAGTCAACCTTCTTGCACAATATGTAGGGAGGGTAACATAAATTCAATAGGAAACATAACCTCTGCGCAAACACCAACTTTAAGGGTTTAGCCTTATTCAACCTTTTATATGTGGTCATATATGCCTAAAGTACAACATATAATTTATCATCCTAATCCTTTCTACCAACATCATAGACTTTTGTCAATGTTTGTCCCAGAATCTTTTTGAAAGATTTAGAAGTGCCATTAGCCTATGGGTGATAGGGTGTAGTTTTATGGCGTTCCAACATAAACTCTACCAAAATTATTATGATAGTCTCATTTAAGAAACACATTCCTCTATCACTAGTTAAACTCAATGGACATCCATACTTGCTGATAATGTTTTCCCATAAAAATCTTGCTTCTATAGTGGCTGTACAATCCTGTGTAGGTGTTGCTTCTACCCACCTTGTCAGGTAATCTGTACTATTTATAAAATAGCGTGTACCAATCCTACTCGCAGGTGGTGAAATAGGACTTAAAAAAATCAATAACCCATTTTTCAAAAGGTTCAACACTTGTAATAGGCTGCAATGACATCTCATCTCTGGTTCTAGGATTCCCAAGGCACCGAGAATGATCACACACCTCTACATATTATTTTATATCCTTGTACAAAGTTTCCCACTAAATTCCAGCCATGTGAATCTTGCGTGTGGTAGCATCACCAACATAATGTCCTCTTACAATTTCACCATGAGCTTCTTCCATAATAACCTCTCACTCATAATCCAAAACACAACAGTGTAAAATTTCATCATGACCTAGTTTGTACAAACCTCCACTAATCAATTGGTAAGGCGCCACGCGTATTTCAAGATTATTCTTTTCTAAGGTTTTCATTCCCTTAGGTGCTTGTCCAGTTTGTAAAAATACTGCAATATCCTATAAATATGTGGGCACATAGTTTAACATGAAAATATGTGCATCTGACATTGTGTCTTTAATGCTCTACGCATCCTCTCAGGAATTAATTCTTGAAAAATGATCAGACATTGAATTTCTTTTTCCTGGTTTTACAAAAATGTAAACTAAAACTCATGAAATAGTAATATCCACTTGCATATGCACCCTTGCAAAATAGGCTTGTTGACCAAATACTTAAGCGCCATATGATCTGTAAAAAAATAAATGGTGTTTCCAACAAGTATTTTCTGAACTTGTACAACACGTAAATCATGGACAAAGCCTTGCACTCAGTAGTTGTATAATTCTGCTTTGTATGTGTCAACTTCCTGCTTGCAAAGAAAATAGGATGATCTAATATTCCTTCTCCTTGTTGTGTCAATTTCCATGCCAAAAGCATCAACATGAACACGAAAGGGTTTGTCCCATGAAGGAAAACATAAAATAGTTGCAGTGGTTAGCCCTTCTTCAATGTTTCAAATGTCTTTTGTTGCACGTTACCCCAATAGAACTTTCCCTTTACCTTTAATAACTCTTCCAAAGGCACTATTATTGTTTCATAGCCTTTAATGAATTTCCTGTAATACCATGTATGCCCCCAAAATCCATGCACTTCACATTTATTATTAGGTTCTTCCAAACCCAAGATAAGACCTATCTTGGCTGGGTCCACCAACAATCCTTCCTTACAAATTATATACCCCAGTAAAGTGCAAAAAGGTGTTGCAAAGATGCATTTCTTAATGTTAAGAGAGATGCTCAATTGCCTGCACCTCTCAAACATGAGCCTCAAATTGTCACAATGGTGCTTAAATAAGGCATATACTGTCTAGTCATTCAGATATACTTGCAAGAACTTATGAATAAATTCCTAAAAGGCATGTATAACAATGCACGAGAAAACCACTTACACATTTTTCAGTCCAAAAGGTGTCACTGTGTATGAAAAACCTCCCCACAAAAGATGAAAGTTGTCTTTTATTGACCTTTCTTTGCTATGTGCAGTTAATGATAACCTGAAAACCCATCTGTAAAAGAGTATATCTTGCACCCAATAACTCCTTCAAGGATTTCCTCTATGAATGGGGTAGGAAAAGGATCAATAACACATAAAGCATTCAATTCTCTACAGTCCACACAAATCCTTATCCTCCCATCCTTATTAATTTTGATAACCATGGGGTTAACCCACTCAGACTCTTCAATAGGCTCAATTACACCAGACTTGAGCATTTTATCAATTTCTTCCTTTACCTTTACGTAAATATTAGGGTTCATCCTATTAGGTCTCTTCCTAACTAGGCGTATGCCTTCTTTAAGCTTGATTTTCATCTCCCCTAAAGAAGGGTGTACTACCTTTAACTCATGATATCCCCTGTGGAGATAAATATTGAAAGCTTAATAATCTTAGCCACTTCCAGCTCTATCTAGTAATCACCAATAGTGGCCTCCTTAGGCTCTGCTTCCATTCCAATGTTAACCTTCTTTATTTTCATAGGGTGATAATACATGCTTGCAGTTTCATCTATTGTGTCCATCAGCTCGTGCGTATCTTTAGTGTAGTTTACATCCGGGTTATTACCCTTGTCATCATCATCATCATCAGCTATTATATACACTAGTTTACCCTTTTCTTTTTCTTCCCATGTGCAAACCATCTCTTATTCTTCCATCTCTTCAAGGTAAAGGTGCACGTCTAGATCAAGTTCTCTAAACATATCTAACAAGATTTCCTCAACTTTTGTATTATCTCCCAAAGTAAGGTTCTTCATAATCTGAAGTGCTTCATTAACTGGAGGCCTAGTAGAAAAATAATAAAAAATTATGAATCATACCTAAGGTCATCTCCTGCCAATTAGTTATTTCTCTTGTCAACTCTACATGGAAATATCATGCACATGTGCAACCGCTTAAGGTGGAGTAAAACTTATGCACCCAAAGTGATGGTGGTAAGGATTCCTATCCGTCTGTCTAAAGTGTCTCACAATTCTAGACGTGATGCGAGGTAGGGGCCTTCCCATAAAATTAACATATTTGAGAAGGTACATTACTGCTTAGGAACCTAGTACAAAAGGTGATTCTTAATTCTCACCATTCCAGTAAGTTGTCTCTATGTGTTTCCCACCAGCACACTACTATCCCACACAAAGTATATACCAACATGTTTCTTACATCTCTTTCATTCTTCCACTGGGCTTCCATGATGTGCAGAAATACATCAGGATTCCCCTCACCAGTGTACTTAAGTACCTTGCTGTAACCCAAGGGCCTAACCATGCATGACCTGATCATGTGAGTAAATGTGGTCTTTATTTATTTCCCAACCACTTCATATGTTCCATGCACCTAGTTGTCACAAGCAATACTAGTGGTATCACTAACTAACTAAGCATCATCCCACTGTATCACTCCTTCCTTAGATGGCTTAGTTACGTTAAGGTCTTTGATTGTGTGTGCATATATCTTGTTCAAATATTCTTCACTCAAAGGCTCAACATACAGAGTAGCCTTTGCATCTGTCAAAGGTATAATGATATTCTCTTCCTTTTTCTCAAAGCTAATGTACCCCTTTTAAAAGTGCAAATAAACATTATTCACATAACACCAAGGTCATCCCAGTAGTGCTGGGAAGTTATCTACTTCAGCTAGCTCCAATACTTCAAAGTACCTAGTAAACTTGGCTCCCTAAATTGTGATAAATGCATCCGTTCGTACTCTAATAGGATTAGTCCTAGTTCTGTTTTCCATATACATCACATTCAAAGAAGGTTGCAATGGTGATCTTCCCATGTGATTCCATGCATGCACTGTGATTATATTATCTCTACACCTTTATCTATCAGAATATTTCTCAGAAGCCATCCATTTATAACTGCATTAAGTGTAATATCCTTGTCAAATTCATGATTATGTGGGGGTAGATTTGTGTGGGGTATCTACCTCTCACTCTTAAATCCTGGGTGTGGTACCTTTTCCAATAACCATTATCCTAACAAAGGGATGATGTTATCCTGGTGCAACATTTGACATACCTACTTTAATTCATCTACGTCTTTTTGTGGGAGTTCAATATTATTTTCTCTATCCATAATGTGTTCCTTTTCCTTCAGGCTCTGAATCTCTCCTTGTATATCCCTAATGACATCCATAATCTCTTGGTAAACCTCTTTCTGATGTGCAACATTTGGATATTTGGCATTGATCACTTCTTACTTGGTTATAGTTGGCTTATAATTTAGAGGTTCACATATGTGTGCAACCTCAATGCGTGTAGTAACTAAAATAATTTATAACTCAGGACTAGGTGCTACTTTTGAAATCCACAGATCTTCAATTGCATGTTATACCTTAATCATTCCAGCACCCTTATCTTGCTTGTGTTTCTTGCTCATGTGCTCATATAATTTAAGACATTCTTCAAATTTGTGCTACTTCCCAAAACATGAGCAAACCACATTATGAGGGAACTCGCATTGATAATGATAAGGAGATCCATAGGTATAACAAGTTCCTCGAGGAAGTCCTCCTCTGCCACCACTGTGACCTTGACCTCTATATACTCCACGAAATCCTCTATTCCCATTTCCCCCATTATTGTACCCTTCATTATGTTATTTTCCCTATTTCTTAGATCCATTTGCCACACTAGTCTGGTGCACACTAGTCTCAATGGCCTCATAAGTATGATAAATCATTCTACAATCAACGATGTCATGAGTATGGGTTTTTTAAATCTTGGAATAAATAGATACATTATTCTAGATCATGCGTTGTAAGAGAGGACATATACTCGCATCATGGTCCAAATTATAGATCTCACAATCGAGCAACACAGTACACACCGACTTGCGAGGGAAGTTATCCTTAAAATGTCCTTCAACCTTGCAATATGTACACCATATTCCACTTCATGTCTCATGAGATGAATTTGTGAAGAGATTCTCTAACTTCTTTACCATGTCTGTAATATGTGCCTCTAAAAATAGACTTATGCCAATGTCTACACTTCTAACTGCCTCAACATGTAGAGATTCTTCCAAAGCATCACACAGATCTAAAAAGTCTTATGAAATAGTGACCTTCTGAAAGGAGTCAACAATCCACCAATAAACCACTGTGCATGTTGACTAGGATGTATACCATAATAAAAATTTGACAACAAAGTTTTAAAACATGTGTCATACTCCATTATGCTCTTAGATAAACCTTGCTTAATGTCCTTAAGTGAGCTGATACTTTTTTTCTCAAACTATGGAATATGGAACTCAAATAGAAACAAAAAGTACAAAGCATTGTAATCCACCACAGTATAATGGGGGTCATAATTTCTGTACCAACTATGTGTGTGCCCTTGAAGAGTACTAGAAAACTGACTTGATTTTCTATTTGAGGTTGTGATTCGTTTAGCATGCCATAACAACTCACACTTGTGCACGCGCTCTTCTACATATTTAATACCCATGTATTTTGGTAAGTGAAGAGACATTTTTTAGTAAACATGATGTGATTGATGAGGGTGTGGACCTTGCCCAATAGATCCAGAACCAGAACCCCCACTAGTATTTCCTCCACCTCTGTAACCATCTGATCCACTCGATCCTAATCCTTTGGATCCTCTTAATCCACCTGATCCTCCTGTAGAGGGAAACAAAAAAATGGATGTACTTCATTACGTCCCAATTATAGTACTAAAATGAACTCCCATAATATGCTAAGTGGTATTACTTCCAGATGTATTCCCAATATTCTACACACCCACACTCTATTTTGATGATGCACCATAAAGTAATCCTCCAATTGGACCCCCAAATAATGATGTCATCTGTGTTACCATAGGTATATGTGTTGTTTGATGCACTTCTATATTTAAAAGAAAATGATATCTATCTGTAGCTACTAGATTATATACACTTTCCTTCTTGTCAATGACTACTTTTAGAACTAGAACACCAAGCATAAGGGCTAGGTCATGAGGTGGGATCAAATGTGCACCCACGGTCCTCAATATTTCTTCCTCTAACGTGATCTCATCTAAATTTGAAGGGTATTCTCTACCACACTTTCCTTAGGTTGGGAGATCTTGATGCTCCAATTCCACGTCTTCCACGTGATCTCAAAATCATTCATGAGCCATCATCCTCCACAACTCTATAGACTCCTCAATATCACACTATATTTTCAACTCCCTTTCCCACACTTCATTGTACTTGAGTTATATTTTCTCTCTTTCTTCCTTTCTTTCGTTAGGTCTGCCATATTTCACCACACCTGCTCCTACCTTTGCGTGAAGTGGTGGGTTTATCTAGCCATACGTAATTTTTCCAAAATCAATAGCACCATCAAGATATTAATTTCCAAAGGAATAACACGTATGGAAGACCCTCTAGGCTCACACAAGAATTCAAACTCAGCAACTGCTAGACAAGAGTACGTAAAAATAGTGTACTCTAAAGTATAACTACACATTACACCAGCCCACCAATGATCTGCAACATGAGTCCAAGGTTTATCTAAATCAAACAAAGTATGGTAATATTCATGCGTCCAAACCCTTGGCTTGTATCCCCATTTTTTCTTTGATGCATATGCTGAAAACCACTCGTACAATTCTATAAGAATATGGCTGAAAAATGTTTCATAGAGATCATGATATATATTTTCTTCTACCCACTTACGCGCATTGAAATAAGGTTCAAAACCATATCTTTGTGAAAACTGATCCTATCTTTCTTTTACCCAACTTTCAATGCTTGTAAGAGTAAATCGATACGCCATTTGCGTGCAACATCCTCACAGATAGTTTGAAAAGAGGTACTGTACGTTGGAAAAGCAACAGGCGAGCGTGAGAATCAACAAGTGACTCCTCCATGTACCCGACCTCCCGAGGTCGTGCCGAGACAGTCGGTGGGGGTAGAATATGTAGACAAACTAGTTGGGGAGTCTAATGTCTTCGACACGCACTAGTGGTATTTGCGAATCTAAGGCAAAGAAGGCCCTTCTAACTTGGACTGGTGTGATAGATCAATCAGCGAGGATGACTGCTCGAAGGCTCCAATCAATATCGAGCTCTGGCGTGATTCGATCTATGGGTTGTGGGATGCGTGGAAAATGACCCGGGATGGTTTCGTGTATTTCTCCTGATAGGGTCATATGGTGAATATAGTCAACTCTATGGACGATTCTCTGGCCTAGTCCAAAATTCTCTAGCTTTGTTAGCTGTTGTGTCTAGTAGGGACAACTGTTGAATGGTGATAGGTGGAATCGGAGTAGACTGGAATACTAATGTGTGTAGGCCAGTGTCTATATCTAACTGACTTGTGGATTCGTTAGGCTGTGGGATTTGTTGATCACAACTGTAGACTCTTGGTTGTTGCGGTCCTGTTATGGTCATACGTGAGATCAAGTTCTAATCCCTAGTATCCAGTAGTCATAAGCTTTTTTCGGCCTCTATGTTTAGGATCAATAATTGTGCGATTTTCTCAGAATACCTCACAGGTGTTCTAGCAACTTGAATTCTTAAACTGGTATCTATATCTATGAGGGTGTCTCCAGCGTCTGGCTGTGGAACTAAAGGATCGCACCCGAATATTTGTTCTCTTTCAAATCCCTCTACAGTCATGCGGATGTTTTCTAGTATAACCTGTAGTTTGGCTGATTTGACCAGAATGTGTGTGCTTGGTCGTCTTCTACATTTAACCCTCTCAACTGTGACCTGATCTGTTGGAAGTCTGTTGTTGTTTGGAAGACTTGTATCCTAAGGTTTTGGTCAATGTCAGTTACTGCTACTACGATATTGGGTTGGGGCACAATTGGCTCGAAAATGTATTCCCTGGGCTCCCTAGGTCCCGTAATTGTCATGCAAAAGCAGTAATGAAACAAACTATAATAAAGTAAAACTAAGTACACTCCTAGCATATATAATTTCTTTTTGTATTTTCTGGTAATTTATGAGAAAGCAGCTAACTAAAATATTTAGAATTGACAACTAAACTAATAACGTAAAACAAACAAAATAGCCGATTGTAGCTATTTGTCTGTGCAATTTCGTATATCTATTCTAAACAACGAAATAACTAATCTATCTGCAAGATTCTCGATCCTACCTCAGAAGTGAGGAATGAATCATAGTTTCTCAGAAACCATCAATCCCCACAACCTCCCTGGCAATGTCGAGAATGGAAATAACTGAAATAAAGTGATTAACTACTGTATTTGATAAGCTCTAACTAAAACTTTGAAAGATGGAACCTGGATTTCGCAGAACAGTGGCGAATCCGACGGTGTGTGTGTTCTTGTCCCCTCAGTATGATCTCTTCGTTCTTTGTGCTCACGTGAATCCAGAAAAGCATGGAATGCTTGCATCAACAGGAATAGATATTTGGATCAATGGACAGCTTTCAGAATGCAGACAGAATAGAATGCGGATAGGAGAGGGATAGTGCAAGAGTACAGAGCTTGGCCTATGCAATTCCTAGCGGGGTCTACTGTGAATCTTGCAACAAAAGTGTCTAGAACCTGAAACTAGTCTGTATGAAGAGAAAAACCTGCAACTTTAATGGCTGCCTAGACTATTCTACTCCAAGACAAAAATGTTGTTTGCACAAGTTGGATCTATGGCTTACCAACAGCAACACAAAGCTAAAACAAACCTGCAACAAACTATGCTTTTAAACTTAAATAAACTAAAAGACTGAACTACTGAAAGTGATGAGTTTCTAAACAAGAAATGAGGGGCCATTTATATGTGCACAAACCATGCATTTATAGGAATCAAAACACCCAAAGATCAAATTCAAACTGAACTCTTAAACATTAAACAAAAGAAAAACACTATTCCAGGGGACCAAAAACATTAATGCAAGCCTAAGTCGGCAAGAAAAGCTGGTGAGTCGTGATATTTCACTCGGGTCGTGTCAAAAGAGCGTTCTGGAAAACGCGCACAGGACCGCCGCCCTGTTCAGGGAGGCGGCGGTCACGAGACCCGCCGCCCCTCAGGGCGGCGGTTTCGTCACTGAAGACCAAAAAGTCAAGAAAAGAGGAAAAATAGGGAAAATAAAGCACGCGGGGGCTAAGCGGGGCATGCGGGATGTTTAACGCACATCTGTAAAGCTTGTCTGGATCCCGAACACCTTGCGAAGAGACCTATATCATCATTGGGGCACTTATTACACCGTTCCGCAGTACAGTACCTTACAATTTTGGGTACGTACATATTGCCCCCTCGGAGAAGCGTTTTAGCCATGAAGAGGCGTAAAACGGTGGGTCCAAGTATGGCCGTCCCGAAATGGGAAGTTAGAAGTTATACCTTACGCGTCTGTGTGTCGAAATGACGCCATCCAAAATTCTCGCCACCTGCAAAATGAAAAGAGAACTCAAGTGCAGATAGATACAATAATTTGGAAAATAAACGCTAAAACAATAGGGGAAGAGGACGTACCATTAGTGCGAGGATAGAAACTTACCTCCGTCGACGCTCTGAACCTGCGAAAAAGTCATTTTAAAACGAAATAGAACAATATATATATGAAAGTGGGCCCATTTTACTATTCATTTGCGCGAGTCGATTTGGTAGATTTTGAGCTCTGGGGCCCACGGTAACGGTTTCTCACGCGAGTAGAGTCAAAACGTCCACGGCGAGATAGTGATCATGCCTCCACGTGCGGAACGCCACCCCGTGAGATCACAGGTTGGTTTTTCTTCAATTTCGTGCTTTTCCCCTCTTTAATTTAAAAATGCTAAAATTGTTGTAATGGGGGGGTCATTTTTGAAAATGTTAGGTTTAAAGGGTCCATCTAGGGGGGGCGCCTACTGGGTAGGCCCCATTTTTGATTAAAATGGTCTTTTTTTTTGCATTTTTTGGGCTTTTTAAGCTTAAAAACCCGCGTGGATTTTCGGACCGCAACCGCCGCCCTGGACAGGGCGGCGGTTACATGACCGCCTCCCTGTACAGGGCGGTGGTCACGAGACCGCCGTCTTTAAGGCGGCGGTTACAAAACCGCCCCCCTGCTCAGGGAGGCGGTTCTGAACAGAATGTAAAAGAACCTATTTTGAAAGCTTGTACCTGTATTTTTAGCATTTGTACGTGTTTTTATGCTTCTCTTGATATTGTTTAGATAATAACTTACTCTTCCTTGTGTGTTTTTGGGTGTATGCAGGCAAAAGAGGAGTACATTAGATGGAGCCGGGAGAGAGAGTGTGACTGGCTGCCCGGGGTATTGGATGCCCTCTCAGCAGATGAGGAGGACACATTGCAGAGGGCCGGCATATTGCGTTTATCGCGTGTGCCCCACGTTGCTCCATCCAGTCACATTCTTTGTGACCTATTTTCATATTGGGACGCGGATCGGAACACCTTCCGACTGCTAGGGGTCCGTGGTGAGTGGACCATCACTTTGGAGGATGTTTACCACATCCTGGGGGTCCCGATCATCGGGAGGAGACTTAAACTGGAGACAGCTGGTTCTAGGGCACAGATAGCTCAGTGGGCTGGTTATATGGGGGATGCAGCCATTTCTACAGGGCCGAAGAAGGGAGTGCGAGTCAGATCCATTCCTTCTTTTCCCATCCCTATCTTTCGACAGGCTATTATGGGGATCCTTGCCTCGAGACTCATCGGGGACAAGGGAGGGGACACCTTCTTATACTGTTGGGGCCCCATCATTGCACAGATAGAGGGACATGGCCGGAAATACGCCTGGGGCACGGACATTTTGGGGACCACCTACCATGACTTATACAGGGTGGTCCGATTGCAGGGACAGTCCTTGAGCCACCCCACTCTAGTCATGAGTTGGGTGTATGAGTGCTTCATTCCGTATGGCAGAGGCGTGGAGGTGGCAGATCCCGGGGCGGTGAGGGCAGCCCGATGGTCAGGTATGTCAGTGCTCAGAGCACCTCACCAGCTAGTAGCCACCCTTACCACGGCAGACATGGAGGCCACACCGTACCAGCTTATGGCCGGTATATGGGGAGAGGAGACTACGACATTGGTCTCCTGCTCCATCACAGGGCAGCTTATTGATCGTGTGGGAATGGGTAGAGGTACATCCCTTCAGCAGGGTTCCTCAGCAGTTTGGCCTCCCATACACGGCTATGCTTCCTCCAGTAGCACCTGTTTATAGATCAGTCCGAGAGGCTAGAGGGGGGCCTAGAGGCCGTGGTTGGACAGCGGTTACCCCTGGCATTCCTATTACAGCCAGGGGGATAGTTCGGGCCAGAGGGAGAGCTGGTGCGCCTCAGGCACCATTACTTCAGATTGCTGTAGGTCCTGCTCATAGCAGTGACGACCCCATAGATATTGACTCCGATTCTGAGGAGCACACAGAGGGAGGGTCAGAGGAGCAGACAGACGAGAGCGATCCTGAGTGGCATGATACTCAGGACATTCTGCGGGCAGGGAGGGAGGAGGAGAGTGCAGAGAGAGAGACCGTGGCTTCTGAGGAGCCACTCTCCCGAGGCCATGGTGGAGACGATGAGTCCGTTTTGGGGCGCCATGTTGCCCCTACTACAGGAGCAGCCCCTCAGTCAGCAGCGGCATCAGCAGCAGGTGCTGGCCTTGGCGACCCATCTTGGAGGCCTGGTGATCCGAGTAAGTTATCCTCTCCTCCTTTCAATGCTTGTTTGTTTTAGGATTTGTCTTTCGAATGTTAACTCTCCTTATATTTGTATTGTGTACACTTTAACCTCTTGCCTAGTTCCTAATTCATTTTTTCTTTCTTTGCTTTAACAGAGACTGTTGATGAGTGGCGGGATCTAATCTGTAGGGTTTGCGTCGATTCTCTGATGATCCCTATGGATAAGACCCGTGCGGAGTTATCTGTGGATGCCGGGGAGCTCTCAACAGCCGGCAGGCACACTGACGTCTTTGCTCCCGTTTGGCATGTGGCCAAGATGGTGTCAACTCTCCGTACAGAGTTGGCAGGCTATAGGACAGCCGAGCGTCTTATGAGGAGCCGCTCTCATGGCGAGACTACGACTGCCCCTAGGGACCCCGAGCCCTCCATCCATTCAGAGCGCCAGCGTAGCCAAAGTCCTAGGCGAGGGCGCGCACCTTCAGCGGGATCACGTAGGGGTTGAGAGGCCACTTGGCTTCTATGCATTTTTTTGTATTATAGATTTCTTTTGTGTATTACGGGCTCTTTGAGAATTTTGACCATGCCTAGTGCATGATGGCATTGTATATAAACTATTGATTATTTATATATATGCGTCGGTTTTGGATCATAACTTTGTCATTTGTATTCTATTTTCTTTATGTTCCAACTGCTTGCGTGTATACTATGATGTATGTATTATATGCTTTCTAGAATGTATGCAATGGAAAACAGATGATGCAAATGTTTGCTTTCTTTTTGTATTTCATGATGCTGATACATGATTTTGTAGATATATTGTGATCTTAAATCTTAAATTTCTGTTTAGCAATTTGGATACCTCATGATTTGTTTTGGCAAAGTGATGAAAATAATCAGTATGATGAATAGATTAACTTGCCCCACTCCTAACTCCACGCAACTAGTAGGATGCGAGGGGCTCATCACCAAGAGCCAAGAAGGGCGCAAGTTATGGAATATGGTGCAGTGATAGTGGTGAAAGACAGACGAAGCTTTGGTGGAACCAAATGAAAACTACAAGCTTTATTCCACCTGAATGAATTCATAGTTTTGGATGCAACTTGCTTTGCGGTTTATCCAGACTTAGACCCGTAGATGGCCACATAAAAGACAAAATCTGGGTTTTTAGGATTTTTAACTCTCTTGGAATTTTTGAACATCTGATTCATTCGTTATTGACTCAAAGTTTGAATTGATTGTTTATGACCTTTTAACATTTACTTTGTTTAGAGGACCCCCTACACTTTGCCCCATGCTACCCGTAAGAAGCATGGGTTTATCACCGTGGGCAAGGCATAGGCAAGTAAGGGCATTTCCATCCTTTCCCAACCCTACGTCACTAGTAAGAGACGCAAGCTCATCACCGAAGGTTGGTGGGGCAAGGAAATGTGTAAAAAAATAAAATCTTCTGTTTAATCACTTCTTGACTTGTCTATTTGAGTAAAATGTCAGTATATGCTTATTTCCAAAGAGATATGTATGTGGGATAGATGTGACACCATGAAGCTTCTAGAACAGACCATAGGCAAGACACCTATCCTAAGAAGAAATCAAAGTGAGAAACAAACTTGCAGATCTTGGTATGATTACCGTTAGGACCTTCGTCATGTCTGATTTTAAAAGATTCTGAAGTGATTGTGAGATCGTCGAAAATGGAGAGATATGATTAGCAAGTTTTGTGCCAACAACATCATGAGTTTGTAATGAATTACTTTGAGAATAGATTCCTTGATCACAATTGTGTAAGAACAAGTGGACAAAATGATCCTAATTTGTATGAAAATGTGATGTAGATAGTTATATAGGCAGCGCTTGCTACTTATGCGTAGAAACGTTTGAGGTGGAGGGAATTGACTGTTTCGCCAAATTCCTCGCCTTCTAGCGTGCATAAGAGGTATGCACCTTTCCATAGTCCTTTGTGACTCGGTACGGCCCAACCATATTTGGGTCGGAATTTCCTTCCTTTGCCGGTCCTTCTTGTCGATCCGGCTGTCTAACCTCAAGAACTAGTCACCTTCGTATATGTCACGTTCATAGACTTTTTTGTTATTACTGCGGCACATCCGGTCGGCATTAGACTCTATGTCGTGTTCAGCATTTAACCTAGTTTCATCCAGACTTTCTAATTGAGAAAGACGTGCTTCTCTGTAAGCGTCCTCATCCAGAATCCCTTGTAGCGAAATGCAGAGACTGGGGATTTCAACTTCGAGTGGGAGAACTGCTTCTGACCCAAATACCAATGAGAAAGGAGTTGCTCTTGTTGGCATTTTTATCGAGGTTCGGGGGGCCCACAAGGCCGGATGAGAACTTTAGATGTCAATCCCGTTTGTTTTCTTTTACCGTTTTAAGGAGAATGGCTTTCAATGTTTTGTTTGTTGCTTCAGCCTGCCCATTGGCTTGGGGATAATATAAGGAAGCCGTATGATGGCTTATTTTGAACTTACTGCATAGCTCACGAACTTCTTCGTTTTTGAAAGAAGTTCCATTATCTGAGATAATGATTTGTGGGATACCGTACCTGTAATGATTTGTTTTGCAAAGTGATGAAATAATCCAGGATATGAACAGATTAACTTGCCCCACTCCTAACTCCACGCAACTAGTAGGATGCGAGGGCTCATCACCAAGAGCCAAGAAGGGCGCAAGTTATGGAATATGGTGCAGTGATAGTGGTGAAAGACAGACGAAGCTTTGGTGGAACCAAATGAAAACTACAAGCTTTATTCCACCTGAATGACTTCATAGTTTTGGATGCAACTTGCTTTGCGGTTTATCCAGACTTAGACCCGTAGATGGCCACATAAAAGACAAAATCTGGGTTTTTAGGATTTTTAACTCTCTTGGAATTTTTGAACATCTGATTCATTCGTTATTGACTCAAATTTTTGAAATTATTGTTTTATGACCTTTTAAAACATTTACTTTTGTTTAGGGACCCCCTCCCTTTGCCCCCTGCTATACCCCGTAAGAAGCATGGGTTTATCCACCGGGGGCAAGGCATAGGCAAAGTAAGGGCATTTCCATCCATTTCCAACCCGACGTCACTAGTAAGAGACCTCAAGCTCATCACCGAAGGTTGGTGGGGCAGGATGTGTAAAAATAAAATTTTCTGTTTCTGTTTTAAAAATCACTTTCCTTGCCTTGTCTATTTGAGTAAAATGTCCAGTTAAATGCTTATTTCCAAAGAGATATGTAGTGGAATGATGTGACACATGAGCTTCTAGAACGAACCATAGGCAAGAACCTATCCTAAGAAGAAATCACAGTGATAACAAACTTGCAATCTTGGTATGATTACCGTTAGAACTTCGGCATGTCCTGATTTAAAAGATTTCTGAATGATTGCTGATACCGTGAAAATGAGAGATATGATTAGCAAGTTTTTGTCCAACAACATCATGAGGTTTGTGAATGAATTCTTTTGAAATTAGTTCCTTGAATCACAATTTGTGTAAGACAAGTGGACAAAATGATCCTAATTTGTAATTAAATGTGATGTAGATAGTTATATAGGCAGGCGCTTTCTACTTATATGTTAGAAACGTTTGAGGTGGAGGGAATTGACCTGTTTCGCCAATTCCTCGCGTCTAGCGTGCAGAAGAGGTAGGCACCATTTCCATAGTCCCTTTGTGGACTCGGTAACGGGCCCAACATTTTGGGTCGGATTTCCTTCCTTTGTCCGGTCTTCTTGTCGTATCCGGCTGTCTAACCGCAGAACAGTCACCTTCGTATATGTCAACGTTCATAGACTTTTTTGTTATACTGCCGGCACATCCGGTCGGGCATAGACTCTATGATCGTTGTTCAGCAGCATTTAACCTAGTTTCATCCATACTTTCTAATTGAGAAAGACGTGCTTCTCTGTAAGCGTCCTCATCCCGAATCCCTTGTAGCGATCAGAGACTGGGGGGATTTCACTTCGAGTGGGAGAACTGCTTCTGACCCAAATACCAATGAGAAAGGAGTTGCTCTTGTTTGGGCATTTTTATTCGAGGTTCGGTGGGCCCACAAGGCCCGGATATAAAAAACCTTTTTAGATGTCAACCCGTTTGTTTCTTTTACCATACCGTTTAAGGAGAATGCTTTCCATGTTTTTGTTTGTTGCTTCACCCTGCCCATTTGGCTTGGGGATAAATATAAGGAAGCCCGTATGATGGCGTATTTGAACTTACTGCATAGCTCAAAAGCTCCAACGAACTTCTTCGTTTTTGAAAGAAGTTCCATATCTGAGATAATGATTTGTGGGATCCGTCCCTGTACATGTTTTGTTCAAATGAACTTAGCGCGATTACGTAACCAGTTACAGTTGTAGAGGCTAGCCCTCTACCCTGTAGTGAAATATTCAGTGGCCGTGGATATAAATTGTGGCATCTGTGGACGAGGAGAGAATTCCCTATCAGTCCAGGCCTCATGTAAGAAAAAGGGCCACGGAGTCGCAAATCGGTTGCATCAAATCTTGTCTCGGCATGTGATCTCATGAGAAACCTACTGACATTTATGACACCCTCTTCGTACAACATCTATTGTGGCATGTTCTAGAGTGGCCAGAAATAGCCAATTTGAATTTATTTTTCGAGCAGTGGCATGGCACCAATTGGCCTCCACCTATACCAAAGCTATGGATTCATGGAGAATCCTCTTGGACTCTTCATGTTTCAACACACCTTAAAGCATTCCATCGAGCTCCGATAGAGCACCTGCTCTATAATGACGTTTAGCGTCCAATAATGCGTAACCGCCTTCTTTGTTGAGGGTAGCTCTTCTGGGTATCTCCCCTTGGTCCAGGATATATAACTAATGATATCAGCGTACCAAGGGCACTCAGATACAACAGTCGGTTCGACTAGTATACACATTTTCATCTGGAAAGTCTAATTCTACTAAGTCGTGCGCTCCGTCTAGGGGGTATCAGCTAACCATCTGCTATGATTTTTCCCTTTAACTTAAAACTGACTTTTGGTTTACAAAAGTTATTCAATTCTCTCCCATTAAGGTATAAAACGACAGCTTTTTGGACAATGACCCTTTGTGAGAAAAGTCCGCAATGGGCGGTCTTTTATCTATGACCCTTGTCTCTTGATTAGCATGTATTGTCTTAGGAGGCGTTAGAGTCAAAGACTATGGCAAGACAATTCTCGCTCGCTGCTTGTGTATAGCGCAGTGTCGTAGTCGAGCAATGTTCGGCTAATGAAATACATCGCCAACGCTCTCTTTTGCATCGTCTTTTCTTGTTGGCTTAGCATTCAAGCAACGAAACATCGGTATCCCGTGATTACAAAATTAAGGGATCTATCTTTGGTTGCTTGCGTAGGCGTTGACAGCAGGAAACACGCTTGACTGTATCAAGCTTCATTGCATCTTCAGTCCAATCAATGCTATAGTCCCTTCTTGAGTAAATACACTGTTGATTGGATGAACGGCAAAGCTTAGATCTGGGGATAAATCTCCGATTGCACCCAACTTTCCCTTCCGATAAATGTCTGATTCCAGATTCATTCGAGGTGGGGACCATTTCGAGGACAGAGCCGCATTTTTGGCTGGATCAACAATCGATCCCTCGTGACGATATTATGTAACCTAGCGCTTTCCTCCTGTTACACACCGAAGACGCATTTTCTTCTCTGGTTGAGGGTAACTCCATAGGTCTATTAGGTGTGAAAGGTGTGCGGAGCCTTCAGGATGGTCACCAACGCTCTCTTTGGCCTTAGCCGACAATCATCTACGTAGGTTCCACGATTTTATTGATTAAATCATGAAATATGTATGTCATGGGCCCGCTGGTATGTAGCCCGCATTCTTGAGAAACGGATGGCATACACAATCAGCGTACAATAGGTTCCTCCAGGAGTTATAAACGTGTTTTTAGCTTGAAATCTTGCTCAGATATTTTGATTTGAATTGTATCCGAATCATCCATGATAGACAAGAGTTATCAAAACTGTTGTTGCAATCAACAATAACGTCTATGGATTGGTATGGGAAGTCGTCCTAGGCAAGCTTGTGATAATCGCTCCACAATCTATTCAATTCGTATCTTTCACCTTCTTCCTTGAGGAATGGAACGATGTTGGATACCCATTGGGAGTAGTCAACTGGCTTGATGAATTCCTACTGCAGGACTTTTATTACCTCCTCTTTTCCCATTGAGGTTACTTTGGGCTTCATCGGTCTCTGATTTTTGTTTTAATTGGCTTTTGCATCTGATCTAGTGACGAGGTTTAGTGTACCGCAATGTGGGGTAGCGACTCCCTGTCATTCTCTTTCGTAATAAACGCAAACTGCCTTTTGATGTTCTTTGAGAACCTGAGTATGTATTTCTACTTCTTCTGGGGGTAACGAAGAACCTAACTTTAGAATTCTTGGTTCATCTTAAGGAAGCAAGTTTCCGATATTGACATCGATTGTTTCTTCAATATTTAAAGAGGCCATTACCCTCTTCGAACTCAGGTGGTGCCGGAGGTAGATCTATATCATCCCCGTTTCCACCACGTATATATTAGGTTCTTTTTGTGAGGGAAGATTCATTACAGGATTTCCGAAGTAGGAAGATGAATGCGGGATCAGCGATAAATCTAGCGTGGATAGGAGAGATTTGTAGGCTGCAAAGGCATTTAAGTAATCCAAAGTAGCCGCATCATTCCAACTATTGGTCTAGGACGGTAGATTTACTTCCATTGAAAGAGGGATCCATCATTGTTTTTATTAATGGTTCGTTACTGAATGGATACGTGAAATGAGTATCTTCTAGCTCATTGCTGGAAGTGAAGCCGTGATTGCGAAGTTGCTATTGCATCGGCGAGAAGATCTTCTCTCGCGGAATGCTTTCAATGGATATGAAGTTGAACGCCTTGCTTAAATCTAATACAGTGTTTTGTAAAGTTTGCAAGTGTTCGGCTCTAGTTTCATACACCTCTGAAACTTGGTTTGCCACTAATTGTGAGTCTCCTAAAACTCTGATATTATCAATACCAATTCTTTTGGCTAAGGTAAGGCCAAGGAGGAGGGCTTCGTACTCAGCGCCGTTGTTTGTACATTCAAAGTTTAATTTAAAAGAGAATGGAGGACCTTCTCTCTCGGGCGAGGTAAGAAGTATACCTGCCCCCGCTCCATAATGGCATTTAGCTCCATCAAAATGGAGAGTCCAATACTTAGCTGGGAGTATGGATGTAGGTGTATCTGCTGTGTTTACACACTCTACTTCTACCATCACAGAGTACTTCTGCTGGCAAGGAACCCACCACCTAGGGAAAATCCGATACCTACTGAATCGAATGGTAAGAACATTGGGTGAATCTTGTTCTATCAGCTCAACGATCTTGCAGTAGTCCCTAATGATACTATTTCTTTAGTTTACCTTTAGGGTTGGAATTGTCTAGCTATGTGGTAGTTTCAAGATCCGTTGTAGGGTATCAACTTTTCCTCTGGCTTTGAGTCGAGGGTTTGTTAAGTTGATTTGTTGGCAGTTCGAATCTGAGTGTACACCTGGTCTCTTCTTTAAATCAACTAGGTGTACATCAAATGGCTTTGGATCACCTTTGGCTACAAATACCTTTCCCAGATGCAGGAATCTTACTTCTTGAAATAGCGTGGAAGGGATTGCCTTCATTCGATGTATCCAGGGCCGACCGAGGATCATATATAGTTAGTTTCCCGATCTATAATATAAAACTCAGTCAGGATTGTTTTAGGTCCTAAGGTGACCGGTAGTATTATAGTTCCATCGATGTAGCTTTAAGGCTATCGTAGCCTCTCAAGGTATTTCGTGTAGTAGACAGTTTGTTTCTCCATATCCCAATTTTTCGAGAAAAGAGAAAGGGACTATGTTAGACTGCAAGCCCCGTCATCAACCATTGCCTGTTTTTACATAGGTATTATAAACTTGTAACTTTGCAAGTGTAAGGCCTGGATCACCTCAACGGTGCGATCTCACCAGCATCTGTAGGCATTTTTACTTATTCCGAATATGAATTCAAACATCCCTATTCCGCCCTGTCCCGGGTGTATAACAATCAAAGTCTATATGATTTAGTTGCACTTTCCGGTGGGTGGAGTGATCACCTAAATGACCAAACCTAACCCTCTAAAAGAGCAGCCCTGTGGCAGGGGAATTCTTTAGTAACTCAAGGAATGAAATAATGCGAGAAGGTTTTTTGTTAGATCAATTTAATTAGATCGTAAAGCACCCATAGGTTTTGCTACAGTTTGTTGGATTGTTCTGTGTTTTTTCCGGCCGGTGGGTTGGACTTGGGGTTGAGAGAAATACTCTCGTGTTTTCCTCGTAATTTCTTCAGCTTCATCAAAACGGGTAATTCGGATCTACTCTACGAATCCAACTACCTTTAGGTCATGTTGACTTCCTAATTGTGGCGCTACTAACGGATTTAGTGAAGTAGAAGCCTCGTGATCGTTGTTTCCTGTTATTTGCCACCTTGTTTTGTTCCAGTTGGTTTTAACCTATCGCTATCATGATTTGGGAGTGGATCATTAAAGATCTTGAGAGGGGCATTCTGAGGGGAAACTGCCCCTGCGAAGGTATTTTTCCGTTGGCGACGTAGGATCTGCTAAGAACATATCCATAAAAATTGTTTTTGTTCATTTGGCAAGCGTTGCATGAATTTGTTGTAATCACGACACATTCTATGTCATTCCCTTGAATTTTATGAAACCACAATAAGAATTGGGATTATAATTCCAGTTTTGTTGGTTTGGTGTGTATTGTGGCCTAAAATTCCGGTCAAACTGTTGCTATTAGGACCAAAGTTTTGGAATTGTTGTTTTTGGTTTTGACTTTGGTTTTGGTAACCAAATGAGTTTTTGGCTTGTCCTTGCATGGGATTTTCGCCGTTGTTGTGTTGTGGATTATTAAAATCTACCGTATTGATAAGTCGCGGGGTACAAATTGTTGTTTCTTTTGGTTGTTTGTTGTGACGGAGTATTAACGACAATTTACCCTCTTGGGCTGGTCAGTTACCCCATCTGTGTTACCCCACGATTTTTTTTAAGGATTTTGGGTCCTTGATTGACGCTGTGGTGGTTGTAGTATTTTGAGTAGAGGTGATTAACCTCCCGTTTGCTCCATACGTCTTACGGCCACTATCTATTGCTGCTTGATCAATTCGCAGAGCGCTCTCAAGTACCTCGTCATAAGTCCTCAGTGGGAACTTCTGGACTTCTTCCTTCATTTCTCTGCTAAGAGAATGAAGGAATAAATCACATAGCTCCATCTGATCCATGTTTAGAGCGCTTGCCGAGGAATAAAGGACTGTGTGCCACCTTTGGATGAAATGGGCAACAGACTCGTTATGTTCTTGCTTGATGTGCAAGAACTCCCTGATTCCTGTCCTTAATAATTTGTTCATGTCAAAGGCCTTGATGAACTCAGACACAAGTTGTTTGAATGAATGTATGGAAGCTTCAGGTATTCTATAATACCAATCGAGAGCGATGCCTTCCAAGGTTTTGGGAAATATTTTAGCAACAACCCCGTCCCAAGGGAGTAATTCTCATATGGCTGTAGCGTAGGCTTTGATGTGCGCGTTTGGATCTCCTTCGCCCTTGAATTTGGGCAAATCGGGAAGAGGCCTTGGAAGCATAACGCTTCTTATGGAAAAATATAAGGGCTCTTTTAAATATTCTGAATAAGTCCCTATTGCATACATCTCAACCATTGATGGTGCCTGTTGAGGAGGTGGTGGCGGAACGGGTTGTTGATATGGCATAACGTACGCGTTGGCAGGGGCATAAGGAGGTCCCTGCGTTGGAGCAAACATGCCGGGGGATGAGTACATATCCCCTTGTGGTGATTTGGAGTACATGTTTAAGTACAAAGGGGTACTATCCAGGAATGGATTGCTCTGTACCAGACCAGGAGGAACTGTGCTAGCGATAGTGGGTCTAGTTGGTACTTGTTGTGAATACTGAGGAGTCATACCTAACGTGCCTACTCCTGTGAGGAGATCTACTTGGCGAGGATGGTGTGGAGGATTGGAACTCCCTGTTTGTATGAATTTCAAATTTTGACTTGCTTGGGAAAGTTCTAATCCTCTAACTTTTTCTATTAGAGTTGAAATGACTTCGTTTGGTGAAGTCACGATATCGTGCCTTGGTGGCGTTTGTTGTATAACATGGCTTTGCGGAGGTATGTGATATCCTGCTATGAACTGATCACTATCCTGCCAAGCATTTCTGAGAGTATTTTCTATATGTGATGGCATAGAGGTATTTTCTTGAGGAGAGAACTCCGGCTGTATTTGCAAAATTCCTACAGGTGGGTACATGCCTTGAGAGCGTTGTTCATTCCTAGGATAATGTATTGAGTATTCATCATCTAAAACTGAGTATGGATCTGATTGTCTGCTAATATGTGGTCTAAGTAACACCTGAGGTGATGAAGCAGATTCTCCAGTCAACGTCATATTGTTTGAGCCTGAAGGCTTTGTTTGCGTTTGAGCGAGTTGATCTAACTCCTTAGTTTGAAAAGATGAACTATATCTGATTCCTGGGTTTGTGTTGACAACTGATTAGTTGAATAATTGTCACCCCATATTGAGAGCGAGGGTGATGATTCCCTATTCTGTTGGGCGTAGTATGCCTCAAGACCCAAGAGGGGTCTGCCATATGCATCGAATCCCGACATATTCGGGGGGTATATGAATACCCGCAGAATAATGGGAAAGAGCGAAGGTGAAAGAGAGAAGATGAAACTTCTCAAAGAGAAGGTGAAATAATTGTTTGATTCACGTCGGGTTCACCAATTTTGTACGTTGGAAAAGCAACAGGCGAGCGTGAGAATCAACAAGTGACTCCTCCACGTACCTGACCTCCCGAGGTCGTGCCGAGACAGTCGGTGGGGGTAGAATATGCAGACAAACTAGTTGGGGAGTCTAATGTCTTCGACACGCACTAGTGGTATTTGCGAATCTAAGGCAAAGAAGGCCCTTCTAACTTGGACTGGTGTGATAGATCGATCAGCGAGGATGACTACTCGAAGGCTCCAATCAATATCGAGCTCTGGCGTGATTCGATCTATGGGTTGTGGGATGCATGGAAAATGACCCGGGATGGTTTCGTGTATTTCTCCTGATAGGGTCATATGGTGAATATAGTCAACTCTATGGACGATTCTCTGGCCTAGTCCAAATTCTCTAGCTTTGTTAGCTGTTGTGTCTAGTAGGGACAACTGTTGAATGATGATAGGTGGAATCGGAGTAGACTGGAATACTAATGTGTGTAGGCCAGTGTCTATATCTAACTGACTTGTGGATTCGTTGCTGTGGGATTTGTGGATCACACCGTAGACTCTTCTGTTGTTGTTTGGAAGGACTTGTTATCCTAAGGTTTTGCGTCCAATGTTAGTTACCGCTACTACGATATTGGGTTGGGGCACAAGTGGCCTCGAAAATGTATTCCCTGGGCTCCCTAGTGTCCCGTAAATGTCATGCAAAAGCAGTAATGAAAACAAAAACTATAATAAAGTAAAACTAAGTACACTCCTAGCATATATAATTTCTTTTTGTATTTTCTGGTAATTTATGAGAAAGCAGCTAACTAAAATATTTAGAATTGACAACTAAACTAATAACGTAAAACAAACAAAATAGCCGATTGTAGCTATTTGTCTGTGCAATTTCGTATATCTATTCTAAACAACGAAATAACTAATCTATCTGCAAGATTCTCGATCCTACCTCAGAAGTGAGGAATGAATCATAGTTTCTCAGAACCATCAATCCCCACAACCTCCCTGGCAATGTCAAGAATGGAAATAACTGAAATAAAGTGACTAACTACTGTATTTGATAAGCTCTAACTAAAACTTTGAAAGATGGAACCTGGATTTCGCAGAACAGTGGCGAATCCGACGGTGTGTGTGTTCTTGTCCCCTCAGTATGATCTCTTCGTTCTTTGTGCTCACGTGAATCCAGAAAAGCGTGGAATGCTTGCATCAACAGGAATAGATATTTGGATCAATGGACAGCTTTCAGAATGCAGACAGAATAGAATGCGGATAGGAGAGGGATAGCGCAAGAGTACAGAGCTTGGCCTATGCAATTCCTAGCGGGGTCTACTGCGAATCTTGCAACAAAAGTGTCCAGAACCTGAAACTAGTCTGTATGAAGAGCAAAACCTGCAACTTTAATGGCTGCCTAGACTATTCTACTCCAAGAAAAAAATGCTGTTTGCACAAGTTGGATCTGTGGCTTACCAACAGCAACACAAAGCTAAAATAAACCTGCAACAAACTATGCTTTTAAACTTAAATAAACTAAAAGACTGAACTACTGAAAGTGATGAGTTTCTAAACAAGAAATGAGGGGCCATTTGTATGTGCACAAAACCATGCATTTATAGGAATCAAAACACCCAAAGATCAAATTCAAACTGAACTCTTAAACATTAAACAAAAGAAAAACACTATTCCAGGGGACCAAAAACATTAATGCAAGCCTAAGTCGGCAAGAAAAGCTGGTGAGTCGTGATATTTCACGCGGGTCGGGTGAAAAGAGCGTTCTGGAAAACACGCACAGGACCGCCGCCCTGCTCAGGGAGGCGGTCACGAGACCGCCGCCCCTCAGGGCGGCGGTTTCGTCACTGAAGACCAAAAAGTCAAGAAAAGAGGAAAAATAGGGAAAATAAAGCACGCGGGGGCTAAGCGGGGCATGCGGGATGTTTAACGCACATCTGTAAAGCTTCTCTAGATCCCGAACACCTTGCGAAGAGACCTGTATCATCATTGGGGCACTTATTACACCGTTCCGCAGTACAGTACCTTACAATTTTGGGTACGTACAGGTACCGACAATAGAATAAAAATGTAGTCACTTATTTTCACTAAATTGCCTAGGCACGCTGACACTTCATCCAGATAGATTTGAATGCTCATCCGAAGTGCACAAAAATACAAGGTACCTCCTTTGTGAAATCTTTTCAAGATGTTAGCATGCATGTTCATGATAACCATTAACAAAACATTCATTCAAATGTAGGTCAGTACAATCATCATAGGGAAACACATGTAATAAGGAAGCATGAAAATTAAACCATTACTAAGATCAATTGTACCATGCAATTATCTTACTTAGATACATCAATTACTAGAATCCAACCATAATTGTCCATTAATAACCAAAATATTACATAACAAAAGTTGAATACATCACAATAATCACCAGAAATTCATGCGCGCTAGAACATCAAAGCAACATGACAATACAATACACACAGTCTCAAATACATGGTGTCCAAGACTATGTAGATCAACTAATATATATAGGGGTGGGGACTTTACCTTCACCACCCATGCATCTCAAAATAAATTGCATTCTCCAAATATCCATGTGCTAACAACTGCATGCTTTTACAAGAAGGCCAATAATAGATTAATCTATAAATAAACTCTAATTTAATCCTATTATTAATGTGATACATGCATGACCTCTGATCTTCAGATTTTCCCCAAAATAGATCTTTCTTAGCCGTGAAGTCTTCTTCCATTCATCTTTACTTGGGCCACACTCTAACCACTTTTCTTATTTTTAGCTTGTGACATGAAAAATTAGGTAAGTCTTGAAACTGATCTTCCCGGACGCACCCTAATTCAACTGAAACTTGTGCACGCCGATGAGCCCCCTCTGCACACCCTTTCAATACTTAATAAATTTGGTCAATCCAACTATCTTATCACTATAAAACACACTAAATGTCCTCCTTATAACAACTCATTTAGCCTAAGATGCTCATTGACTCATGTGTTACAGTAAACTTAATTATAATGATGATTATACCCTTGATGACCCCTTCTTAGTAGGAAATGTCCAGGTTAAGAATGCAAATATCATATGATGTGTGTTATTGAGAATAGTTATAATCACACCTTACTCATAACATCAACACTATCATTGTTTCCTCTTAAGGCATGACTACTAAGTTTTACATTGAAAAAGATGACCTCATGGATGAAGAAGATGATTTCTTTGAGTACGAATTTTAGGATGAATTGATTAACTACACCCTGTTGTTTTGTAACTTGATTCTCAAGCCAAAATATTCTCCCTTGGATAACTCCTCTACCCCAAAAACACCTTTTATGAAATCTCCTCCTTTTCCTCCCCCTTCCAATTCTCCACATGTTATTATAATTTAACACACACCCCGAAATCACCTATGGATCTTCTTTCCATTATGGCTCTTGACACACTTATAATTGAACCATATTGTACATGGTATGAGGATCTTGGTCATGATGTTGAGGTTTTTAGATCCTATCAATGAATTATGAATAAACTAGAAGCATATGTTAGGTGATATAAAAATATAAAGCCGCTCAACCCTCTTCTTTTGCACCATGCTATTTCTCTCATCATGGATTTTTCTCACATATAAATGATACTTATCAGGATATTTCTCACAAATGTTGAGTATGAGAAACATTTACTCATGCACTTGAGTGATAAGCCTAATATCCTCTAGCAAAACCACCTTCTATACCATTATCTATTTATCACCCTATTTATTCTTTCCCACCTCGTCCCTCCCTTGATGATATCCACCATGACGTTCTCACTCAGATATATGAGTGGATTGATGATCCCCTTTTTTTTATATGATCCAAAGTTCATAATGGTATCAACATAATTCAAGAAAACTTAGAGGACCTCATGATTCACACTTAACATCATGGAAAATTTTAGTGGTGAATATTCATAATTTTATGAATAGTCAGAATTCAAGAATATGAATTTGTCTATTTTACGACCATGGAAGTAAGCACATTTCACCCAAAAATTCTGTAAAAAGTAATTTTTCACATACGAATAGCCAACAGATCTCCAATCCCAACATATATTTTTTATTAAATCCCCATGTGATTGACGAGATAAGATTTTTAAAAATTCTTGGATCACCAAGAAATACATGGAACCATCATGTTCCTTTAGTATCTTTCACTATAAACATGTCACCATTCTAGAAAACCTTGAAGTGACAGGCTTAAGTGGACTCTAGCGTGCGGAATAAGCCACATTTACTAAATTTTCAGGTCCATAAGCCCTTATTGCAGTCAACGGGCCTGACCTTGCAACCAATCAAAGGTTGACATGTTGGAGGTCCAAGGAAATAAACACATATGAAAGTCACTCCCCGCTACCAAGCAGAAGCTGTCAGTCACCACATGTCAACTTCTTATTCATCCGGACTTGTAAAACTTTTAATGGCCATAAATTCCTCCAGAGAGCTCCAAATTGCACAAAGTCTATCTCATTGGAAAGGTATCCTTATGTGCTTCATTTTAGAATTCTCATAATAATATTTTGGTAAGGTTAGGTGGGTGAAAAATGAGAAAAATAGTCGAGGTTCCATTCACCACTCCATCAAAAAATATATTCTATTTTGCTAAAGCCACGAGCACTGATTTTAGATAATTTTCCAACCCAGAGAATCTGGTTTTGGCCATATTCTCCATGATTTCTATAAGTTTTTTTAGGAGGGTTCCTTATAATTTTCCTTGCTTAACATCAAATTCTACAATAAGGATTTTAAAAAACAAATGTTGCATGTAAATCTTTCGCATGCTCCCATTGGGTCACTCAATTCACTTGATGTTCATGTTATCTCTCTATTACTTCTCCCACTTGGGTTTATCATTCCCACTCAGGTTTATCTCTCCCACTTAGGTTTATATCTCCCACTTGGGTTTCTAATACCATTGCTTCTTACCTTAGATGCTTTGGTAATTTATCTATTACCTCGCATTTGGATTTTTATGACCATTTCTTTCTACCTCAGATAGTTTGATAATTTATCTATAACCTCCCACTAGGGTCTACCTCTTATTTCTTAGGTTATCCATCTACTTGATATCCATTCCATCCATCTAACCTTTATCTTACCAATATTACCTACTTTATTATCATAATTTAAAATTTTTTATCATTTCATTTTTATTTTCCATAAATTTTCATACATTTGTGCACAAATAAGAAAATGGAATCATAATAGTAATCATACATCAATATCACACAAATACACACAACATCATAAAAAATTTCTATCTAATATATATAAATTAATATTTTTTTTCCATCTTCATAATCGAATATCTCTCTTAAAAATACATTTTTCATGGCTCAAACATATCCCCCCTCAACTAGAGGTCATATTATGCTTTGAGTGGATGGTGAATGACTAGTAGCACACATGGATCATTTACTGACATGTTTCTAGAATAAGCCCTTACAAAATCTCCATGTTCTCTAGCTACATCAACCTCTAACTTTGAAATATGAGCCACATCTAGTACCTGTCATGAAAATACCACTCGTGCATCTAATAGTCTCATTTCTTACTTTCGTAGCAATACTTCCTGTTCTTAGAGAGGGCACTTCACCAATGTAATCATATCTCCTAAATATAATACTACCTAAGCATCCCAATACTTATGAATCTCATGTTCTACCTCTCCCATAATCCTGACTAACCCCACTTAACATTTTCCATTCTCTAGTATGGAATCTTCTAGCATAGACATATATGTCAAGTTCAATGTACTATCTAAGATCTCATGGTGTGCACCCTTAATAAATGAGTTCCTCGCTTCGATGGTACACTCTAAAAACATAAAAACCATATAAATTTATAGAAATATGTACAACATTCTAATATACTTTATTATAACACTATAAAAACACATCTACCTAAACCAATTTGAGGCTCAGTTGGCTCACTAGGTTGCTCAACCATGAAAACTCCATCTCTCCACCCTCCCAAAATTACCCCATCATCATCATCATATATAGATACATGAGGTCATACCAATCATTCCCACCTATCTCAAGGCACTAATATCACATATAACCCCTAAAATATTCTTCTCTCTACTTGGGCTACTTCATCACATAATAGCCAATATACACACCTAAGGATGGTAGATCCCTTCTGATGATTCTTACAACATAAAACATTACATTTTTATATTATATGTGTTGGCCTTCAATTTATACCCTTGTCAACTCTCTAATATTGGTTTGTGCCATGTATTTTGCATTTAACTTATGTTAAGTTCTACCTTGTATACAGAAGTGCATCTTGTATTTTGTTTATTCTTGCAATGAAATAAAATCCCATGTCACACAATTTTTGAGTTTTTCTTACATTTTTTATGATTTTTGTTGTCATGTGAATTGACTAGCCCAAAAATGCAAACTCAAACCATGACAACTAAGCCATAATGCAATTTTTTTCCTTCTAACCCTCCTAAATCTCTCCCCTGGCCATCCTACCTCTTATGTCATAATCATCTTGGACTTGAGGTATTCCTAATGCATTGGGTGAACATGTATCAGTGTGAAAAGTAATGTAATAAGGTTCATCAGTTGATTCACTGAAGCTCATTGGAAGAATAGTCTTAGCCAAAGCCTAAAAAGGCCACTTTTGGCCATTTTGGAGCCAGTTTGCATCCCCCGAGAGAGTTTAGAAAAGGTCTTAAGCATCTGGAGGTGGTGTCAAGGAATATTGAAAGTTTTTGGAGTAATTTAGGAAGATTTTGGAAAAGGTTTAATCATTCAGGGACATTCTACTGAACAACAAGTTTTCTAGGTGCATGGAACAAGTAGTCTAATTGTGAAACTTGACTTCACCAAATGATTCTGGGAGCTTTGCAAAGATTTATAAGGAAAAAAAATAGGAATTTAAAATGTATGAGATTTTTTTATTATTGGAAAATAGTTTTGAAGGGACTGTTTCTTGTTACAAAAAGGCTCTAAAGCCAGATATTCCAGTGAATGCATCAAAGTGTCTGATCAACATCAAGATATTACAATAAATCCCATATGTAGTAAAAAACTACACAAAAGAGACAAACAAGGAGAAAAACTGTAAAAAATGAAACAAACAAACAACTTAGCATTCAACTTGTAGTTCAATTATTAGATGCTCTGTCAATTTTAGCCCTCATTGAATGAAAAGAACCGAAGAGTGCCATGGATGTAATGTGAGAGGGGTTATTTTTATCCAGCTGGGAAAAGAAAATGTCTCGTGTTGGTTCCTCCCAAATAGTTGCAGGAATATCACCGAGCATGAAAACACTCTCAACATGTTGTTCCATGAAGTTGTATATAGCTTTGAGAGTAGAAATGGTGTAATCATGTTTTTCCTTGGAATTCCCCATCCTATTATGAAGAGAATTAAGTTTTTTTTATATAAATTTCATTAATTTTTCTTTCACAAAGTTCAGAGTCTTTTTCAAGCTTCCTTTTGCCATTTTTATTTGATAACAATTTCATTTCTCTTTTTAAGGTTTATATCTTATTTTATATCTTATCAATATTTTGTTGAAGATCCTCCTTCTATACAAGTTGGTAACATCCATTTTTCTCCAAGGCTTGAAGGTTTCATAAAGAATTCTAAACAATGCAGTTGTCTCTCACTATACTAAACAAAAAGGGGCCTATTTTTTGTGTTTCAAGAATATTAAGGTTCTAAAACCTATTCCATTTATCTAAGAATGTGTTTTAGAGTCAAAATAATATAAAATTTGACCCCAAACATCATCCTAAGCCTCTGGGGTGAAGAAAGTGAGTTTCAGGCTAGTTTTGGTCATCAGATGTAAAACTGGTTTTCCTCTTATAAATAAGGCACATTGTTTACCTAATTATATCCCTATTATCCCCTTGGGGACATTGGGGACATGAGGGACACAAAATTATGCCCTTATCATCCTCCCATAGGTGCAATTTGGAGCACTTGGTGTCTTAAGTGTCCCACGTGTCTTGATTGTCCCCATGGGACAAAGGTGATATGAGGTGAAAAAAGTGCACCCTCATTCCCTCACCAAGGGAGAAATTTTGTGTCCAAATTTAACCCTATGTCTATAGGGATGATAAAATTCACCTCATGCCTGTTTTCAGCTCGCAAACCCTCCACATTTAATTAAGTTAACCAAGGTTGAGTCTAAGATGAGTTAGGGTGGGTGTGAGAGAGGGAGAAGTTTTTAAATCCATACTTAGAAAAATTTCCACCATGAAACATGTCAAAAAATTTCTCCAAGGTGCACTTTGGTGTCCCTTATTTCCCTTGTTTTCCCAGTGCACCACTTGCACCAACTCTTAACCATACACAAACCCAAAATTAAACCATGGTCAATATGGAGATTGAAAAAATTATAAAAACATAGTTTTAGATCAATTCTTCCACATAGTTAGTCATTTGGATGAGTTTCTTTTGTCACACTTTATAAAATCCATTAATGGATGTCATTCCACATCAAAAATATGACATCAATATCCTTCTCTATTTCCCAAATATTTGGTAGGTGAAATCACCTGAATATTAGAGAAAATGATCCTTAAAAATTCTACTTTCACGCAAGCCATTTACTACAAAGATTTTTAGGGATACTGAGGACTATGTTTACCCTTAGAATTCTTCCTTCATGGAATAATTTTCCACTTTCCCAACAATCCAAAGGGATAAAATCATCGAAACTTGGAGCGAAGGATCCTTTAAAAATCTAGTTTAGTCCAAACCATTTCTTTCATGATAGGGTGGATAATTTTTCAAGATATGGAGGACTGAGTTTTCTTTAGTATTATTCCCCCTCTGATGAAAAACTCATTTTATCACTTGTACAAACAGAGGAATCATCTAAAAATTAGAGCAGGGAACCTTCGAATAAAACCCATAATTTCAAGACTCTTTTCATTACAATAAAACACCTGTAGCGCACTTACTAAAAATAACATGTGTTCATGGTGAGGCATGTCTAAAAATAGTAAGTGGTAAAATGAGTTGAACTCTTAGCATCCACCCCTACCCCGAACATGCAAAAAACATAAAGAAGTGAAAACAATGAAAAATTACTAAAAATAGAAGTCCTGACTAGGACATGCTAAAAATAGTAAGTCCTAGAAGTGAGCTCAGAAAGATGTTGAAACTCCCATTTTTATTATCTGGTTGATTTTTTCCATCATCTCAAGGTTGGTAAGTTGTCTCGTGGTCTGAACAAGGTTAGGAAACACTCTGCAGGCTCCTAAAGCATCATTCTAAGGTGATTTCTACATAACACTATCTACTGAATGAAGTTGGATGATCTGATTAAATTCATTCATGAAAGGGACCTCATATGAATTACACTACAATGATTAAAGGATAAGATTGAGTCATTGTGTGTGTGAAATAAAATTTTCTTGGAAGCGAGAGAAATCAGGAACATTGTGAGGTGTGAAACATCAAGAGCTTCATTTAATTTCAAGGCACCAAGAAGATGATCATCATGCACATGATGTGATAAGATCATTGTGATTAAATATGGAGGCCATATCAAGTAATGTATACCTTGAGAGGTGTTTCTAAACACTTTCTCTATGCTAGATAATGAGCTCGCATCTTGAAAAATAGATGAGGTAGAATTTGTAGAGTTTCAGTGTAGTGTAGAGGAAAAGAACATGGAACTCATTCTCATTCATTCCTTCAAGTACCATTTAGGGATAAGTATTGTTATGAGTAAGAGGAATCCTATCTCCATGAGGAGAAATCAAGCATAAGAATGTATGGGTACCATCAACATGTTTTCACCAATGTGGCATTCTAGTCTAGAAAGTGAGTTGTGAAGGAGTCATCATGTTCAAAGATGAAATATGAGACTCAAGGAGTGAGTTGACGATCTTCATACCTTGAATCCACCATTCTATTCAAATGTTCATCAAGAAACAAGCCATGAAGAGATAATCCGAGGCATATGGGACCATTGTGTGTGAAGAATAGAGAAACCATCTATTCCCATGAGAAACATGTGATCAAGATATGTATGAGTTGATTTTATTGAAGGAGGATTTTGAAGCCCATAGGGGCCATAAGGCGATGATCTTCATATGGTGAAAAATGTATGTAAGAATGAGAAACCATCTCAATTCCACTTGGTTCCATTTACTTGGTAGTATGCTTACACACTCATCAGAACTTAAAGAAGAAGTACATTGTAATCACCTCGTCTTGGTTTAGCGAATGACCATATAATAATAATCTCATTTGGGAAACAATCCTTTATCTACAAAGTGAGAATATATTTCAGTGAATGAAATATAAGCATTAATATATTCAAGGATCAAAGAGTTGGTTTTTGATCACTATGGTTAGTTGTGAAAACCTAAGGAGCAATAAAGTGATCCTCACTCTCACTCTGAGACCAGGAAAGAACCATCATGAGTGATGCTCACAGTCTTCGCAAGATCACATTGTAATGTCCCACAACAGTGTTCCTAAACACTCATTCAGTAGTCTAGAGTGTTTTCTCATCTTGGAAAAGGAGGAATTTGTCAACACCATGATTCAAATTAGAAAATTCTCCATCAGACAAAGATTCATCCTCATCGGATTGGTCAACCCTTATTTCTCTCTATCTCTCTTCCTTCTCTCTCTACATTCTAATTCCTCATTGAAAATGCACCTTTTCCCTATTTTTTCATATTCACTCAAGTGACCTTCAAGTTAACATTGTAAGAGTCCTTTTTCATCAATAAACAAAGACTCATTTTTATTTCCTAGGAATATGGAAGGTCACAAGTGATGAAGGGAAGTGAAAATTCTTCTGGGTGGAGATTAAAGGATAGTTTGTAACGCTATAAATTGGAATGGATTATTTATTCCAAGGGGCTAGAAATTAAGGATTGTTGTATATTGTTGATATTTGTAGCACTACTATATAAAGAAATAATATCTTTATTTCTTATATTTATTTTCTTATGTTCATTTACTCTGTATCTCTCTACTTTCCAATTTTGTAAGCATTGTGATCTTTTATAACCAAGAAGGAAATTTTTGTCCTTGATTGATTGATTTACATAAATTTTCATCTCTTGTTTATTGTTCTTTCCAATGGAATACATTATTATGTTCTTATAATTGAATGTGGACCTAAATTTGTTATTGTTGATGAGAATATGATAGTGCCGACTCATAATATTAACCCTCTCTCATTATTTCCCCAACTCCCCTTTACCTCCCTTCGCTGCAATTTCCTCAATTGTACTTCATACAAGCATTTTTCCACAAGTTGAGTGGAGTGTTCCTATGTGATCCCCAACCTATTGGCCACGCCAAAAAATTAGGTGGTTTACATTCAATAATGGGATCCTCCCCATACTCAAGAAGGAGGGGCTTAGCCTCGTGATCATTGGTGGAAACCAATAATTTACGTCACAACAAATTATTTCAAAAATAGTTTTTGGTGATGATGTTGGGGAAGATACACCCTTTGTGCACCCTTAAAATATCTCTAAAAATCCCAAAAATAATACATATTTAAAAATCCATAAAATTTGAAAAATGAATAATACCAAAAATACCACCGTAATGTTCGAAATCCTTGTCATAATTCTATTAAAAAATCTACATTTTTCCATGTTGCATTACTAGCTAACACTTTGAGTAAACTGGAAAAAAAGAGATACACTCGATCTAATTGTGCAAGTGGCATAATTGACCTGATAGTTGAAGAGCAACAACAAGCTGATTTTAGGATTCCCATTTTTCAAATAACAAGGAAAACTTGTCAAGAGTACTTTCCTAAATTCAATCCTAACTTTCCTCTTGAAGGTCACACTGAAGAACCAGTTGTAGAACAACTAGTCTTTGTTCCTTTAGAAGAAGAAAAAATAGAAGAACCTAAAGAAGAATAAATGGTTACACATGTCCCACGGGGACAAAATATTGGTCCATTACTTTGGCTCCACCACTTCATGAACTTGTAAAATGGTCAAGAAATAAATTTCCCAAGTTCTATGGAGATGGAAAGAAACATCCCGATGATCATATCACAAATTTCATAACAACATGTGGGATCCTTGGAGTGAAACACAAATATTTTTTCATGCGGTTATTTGTGGAAACATTACAAGATACTGCTGCAGATGGTTTTTTACTGCTTGCCATCACGCTCAATCACTGATTCAAGACTGTAAAAGATGATCATGCCCTCCTTGCTCAACTGACCCAGATGAAGAAAGAATGACAGGAGTCCATGAGATATTTTATGGAAAAATTCAATAAGTTGATCAATAAGATTCCCACCATTGTTCGTCCTACTACGGATAATCAGAAAAGGTTCTAAAAGAAATGATAACCAGATTGTACCAAGCTAAGAACATAGATTTAATCAAACACCACAATAAATAAGATGAAAGTAATTCACCAAAATAAATTTACATAAACCTTTGCAAACAAATGAGTAGCGATATCATATATTATTATAGAACTCAATGAAATACAATAAGAATGTGCCTTTCTTATATAGGAAAGGAATAACAATCTAAGAACCAATCAAGGTCATAGATCAAGCCATAAATAAAGGAAATAACTAGTCAAGACCATAGATTTAGGAGTGAACTAGACATCAAGGATCTAGTCAATACCATAGATTAAGGAAAGAACTATACCTAACAACTAGATAATATCCCCCAAATATCTAAATAAATAAAAATAAATCCACACACATAAGTGGGTGAGGATAAATAAAATATAGGTAAATAAAGTACCTAGGTGAACATGAGCTAAGGTAAATACCTACTATAACAGGTTCTTCGTGAATTCCCAATTTCCTGAAGTTAGTTACTTTCTATGGAGAGATCAACCAAAAAATCTAGACAATGCTCAAGATATTTCCATTCAAGTGGAAGCTGGTCTTATCATGTTCAGGAAGATCAAGAATCATTCAATGAAAGAAAGGGCTTATGGTTCCAAAGATAAAAGAGTTGATCCATTATAGAAAAATTTAGCCAATAATCTGACGATATTGAAGAAGGAATTTTCTCAATGAGCTCACACCAAAACTGAAATAGGAAATATATTAAAGGATCACCTTGAAGGTTACCTTGGAAGCTCCACCGATTACTACAACATATGGAACCTGTGAAGATGAAATAGAAGAAATTTATAAATCATAAGTTGAAGATGAATGTTTCAGGATTGGATGTTTTTTACTACTCACCAGATGAATATTTTGAAGAATCCATGGATAGCTACACTTATGTAGTGTTCACTATATCAAAAATAGAGAAAGAAGTCTCTTCTTCTGCTACCCAAGCTAATAAATTGGATCCTCAAGTGGTGAATCTACTATAAAAAACACTGAAAGGAGGATCATTGATGTCTGCTTCCATGGGATACACAAAGAATAATCTTGAGACCACCTTAGTCAAGAATCTTTCTTCCTCTTCGGGCGAGTCTCATTCATCTCCTCTTGATAAATCATTTTCTATTTCTATTGATCCTAAGTATGAAAATCCTACTCATATTGAGGCTGTCATAATCCTTGGTGTTCCTATTATTTTTCCACCTTTTAACATCATCGACCATTACAGGAAATCCAATATTCAAATTTTTTATTTTAAGTACTTGAAAACCAATCCCAAGAAATTTGATAGGCTTGTTCATTTTATCAAAGGAAGTAGTTCAAGTTCATGTTCCAAAAATTCCACTGCCAAATTTATCCTCCCTATCCTCATACCACTCCTTATTTGAATCTCCTAGCTTCCACACCCTCCACCTATGGGAATGTAGATCCCTTATATGTAGCCTTGATGGTTAATGGGTATAAACTAATAATTGTGTTATTAAATCTAGTGCTTCTGACAATGTCATGTCTGTGAAAGTTGCTAAAGCTCTTGATCTCTCTCTCTTTCTCTCTCTCTCCCTCTCTCTCTCTCTCTCTTGCCACTAGCCATTATTACTCCATGGAAACAAAATAAGTTCCTCTTATTGGCCTAGTCAGAGATGCTCAAGTAGCATTTTCAGATTTTATTGACAAGAAGATCATATTGAGAATTCTTGTAGCGAACATGCTATCCTTATATGGTATGTTAGTGAGCCAAATATTCTATTGATATAATGGTGGAGATATATAAATGGATTTTTTACATGCCACCATTCCAGTTAATGGTAAGATTAAGAAACTTATTCCCATTAGGAAAATTAAGTACACCGTTCAAAGCCTAGATGACCCAAGGGTGGATATCCTATATCAAGATTCAATGTCTTAAAAAAAATTCATAACATCAAAAGAAGATGTTGAGATTCCCATGTTGATAGAAGAGTATCCAAGTGTCACAGAGCCAGTTAGAAAGCATCATGGTGACTTGATGGGATCAAAATTTGAAAGCATTTACTTCTCACTTGACGTGAGCATGAATGCAGCTTCTCTACTGAGTGGTGATGATGGCCACAGAGGTCTTGACTTGCAACAAAGCAATCCTAAGGTGATGAGAAGTGTGGGTCATGAATGCAAAATGATGGCAAACAACTTCTTGGTAGGTGAGTCAAAATTTTCCAATCATGTTATGAAATTTCATCATGAAGATCCATTCAATAAGTATGATTCCAAATACGAGGCTTTCTCTTTCCCATTTGGATTAGGGACTCTTCAAAGATTGAATGCATGAATTAAAATGTGCTTATAACTCTTGAAGGTGAATCTACTCAAGAAGAGTATTACTTCATAAAAATAATGGAATCCCTAGTTCTCGGTGGTCGAGATTGGGAAAATGTTGATCTAAATATTTCAGTCCCAATTTCATGCTCATTCCCCTTTCATAAATATGGAGACCTTCTAAAAAAATAATGGATATATGGAATGGTGCTTGATCCCAAGGATGATTTTTTTTGAAATGAAAACCTTCCCAATGAGGAATGTATGGATAAAAACATGCTTATATCTTTTTAAGGTCAACTCCACTCAAGGAAAAATTGTGCTAACCATGGATATGGATTTCAAAACTCAAAATGAACAAGATGGAGAAGATGATGATTTCCATGTTCCATACCCAATCTTGTGCTCATTATATTTCCAATATAATGAAGTAATATGCATACCAAACTATATAGAGAAGTAAGTCAAGAAATATCCAGAGTGCGTGAAAGAAGATTGTTTGGATCAATTGAGAAATATGGAACATCAAGAGGATTGTGATAGTGTTGAAGCTTTAAAAACATTTTTTGAGAATGAACTCATGAAAATAATGATCATGAAGTAGATGAATAATGAAGAAAAAAACCCTATACAATGTAATAGGCCTTAGTATGGAAACAATTCAAGTATGATGAGGACTCATCTTCGCAACAATGAAGGAGAATCAAAATCTAGAATGAACTTGTGAATTAATGAAAATATGGAAAGAATGTGTCAAATTAATAAATGAAATGAACCAAATAAGTGGGTCATTAATTATAAGAACAATCATGTGAGATTTATCAAGAAATTGAGAAATTATTCATATTTAGATGAGCTTATCAAAGGATTTGTGGAAGAAAGTCACTCAACGATACCTATATACAAGTAAGCATTTATTTTTAATTGGTGCTCCAATGAAAGTGGGTTTTCCCCCACATGTAACATAGGTGACTTAGGATGTTTCATCTTGTTTACATTTTTTTGTGTTTCCCTTCCCATTTTCTATTTCCTTTCCTTGTTGTGTGTTGTTCTTGTTCATCGTGTTTGTAGCTTTTCTTGTTGTTCAGTGAATTGACTCTATTTCCCAATAGACTAAAACACTAGTTTGATACCCATGATATATCAAGAGTTATCTATTCCCCCTTGTGGTCTAATTTCCTAGAGTAAGGGCCATCTATTGTCATGTGAATTGACTAGCCTAAAAATTCAAAACTCAAACCATGACAATGCAAATTTTTGCCTTCTAACCCTGTTGAATCTCTCCCCTGGCCAACCTACCTCCTATATCATGATTATCTAGGAACCATAACTATTCCTAATAAATTAAGTGAAAGTATATTAGTGTGAAAATTAATGTAATAACATGTTAGAGTTGACAAGGGACTGAGAGGGGGGGTGAATTAGTCCTTTAATAATTTTCTCACTTTTCTATTTTAAACATCAAACATACACTTTCATGCATTAATGTTGGATCACAATTAAATAGAGTTTATCAAGAAATGCATACTTATCAGGTACTCAGAAAACTTCTATATTAGAATTCAAATTTGATTACAACTCCTCAAAACAAATTACAACTCTTCAAATAAGATTACAACCAATATATATTTCACCATTTTTTCTTTAGTCACATCCTCCTCATGAAACTCCAACCAACCACTAACCTAGAAGAGACTTCCAGGGGTTTTTACTTCACAACAATGGTTTTCTTCAAAAGAAGAGAAAATGGGTTTTTCCAAAATTAAAATCACCTAAATGTTAAACACCCTTTTAAAAGAACAAATTGTTCATGAGAATGACTTTTGCACTTCAATTTCCACTTGACTCTTCAGCTTCCTAGTCTTCTCAAAATGAGCTCCAAATTTGTCTTCTTGCTCTCAAAATTTTCCAAAAGTATTCCAGATTTGTATTCACATGGTAAATTTTCCCAAAAATTCAAATAATTCTCTTGTATGATTATTAAATTGCCACATTAGACAAGACATTCATTTAGGCTCATAGGTGTGTCTAAACCAACTTCTACAAATACATTCCTAAAAAACCATCTAACTAGACCACTTCCACTTAGCTTCATGACCAAAGTAATATATAAAAATAAATATTAGGATATATAATTTAATTAAAATTTACTAGAAAGATCCAACTCAAGACTTAACACATTAAATATCATGAAGTATAATATCTCATAAAATTATCATACTACTCCAATTCATGGCATAACTCTTCCAAAAATTTGAATCTCTGCAACTGGTCTGGCTGGTCCTGAAAGCACAAAAACTAGTCTTCCATAAAATGTGGTCAAACGCCTCCAAAGAACTTTTCAGATATCCCTATCACTTCCAAAACTTAAATTTTTTATGTATACAACATGTTAAGACATTCAGAACCATAGGTAAAATGGAGAGAGTTTCATTTTCATACCCATTCAAACATGCTTCTCAAATAGGCCTAAAAAGGGCAATTTTGGCTCAATCATCTTTAAGTAAGAAATGACTTATCCAAACTAAAAAAATAACTTAAAAAAATCATATGAAACATGAAAATATGGATCAAGGAAATAAACAACATCAATAAAATTAAATTCAACGTGGTTACCTTCATTCTTCTTGACTAGCTTCTCAATACAAGCTTCTTTTGTCGGTATTCCCAAATATGCAACCATTACTTCAATCTTATCAAAAAGAGTAACCTAAGTGAATTCATGTAGTATAATAAAACATTACATACATAATCCACCTCAAATTTGAGCAAGGTTTCCTTTGTAATTTTCTCTTGTACACTAAATTTTTTACAAAAAACATATTTTTTTGTGGGTCCCACCACGCATCATGAACTAAAAATAACATTAAAATGTGACCTGAGGAGTCCTATTAATTTTAAAATAGTTTTACAAGAAAAAATATTGAGTTAAGACACTTATCTAACTCAATTTTCCAAAACTGGTCCAAACTGGGGTTTGGAGGGCTATAAACATGTTTAAAAAAATGGATAGAACTTCTAAAATAATCAGCCAAACACCAAAATAATTTTTTCACAATAATTTTATCCCAATTTAATTCATTTTTTTCTCTTACGACTTATCCTAAAGAGGCTCAAGAATTTTTCTTGACTGTTAAGAAGTTTGGTGCTCAATTTACATACTTTGAAAAACTTTGTTTTGGAAATACTTGCATAGCTCGAAAAATATTCATCCTCGACTTCTGAAATTTTTCTCACACCTTAATTACATATCCATATAACACTTGTAAGTGATATTTTTCTCTGGTTTATATTTCATCTTTCCATCCCATCTCATTTAGGTTCCCTTTGGTCTCTGATTCCCAGCTATTGAACTATGTTGACCTGCACAGGTTCCTGAAACACCTCAAAATATAACTAAGAAGACTTATACACACCATATATCATCATCATATTCTCACATAATGTTTGGTTTATGTCATCACACATTAGGTCAACATTTCACACCTTGTTTGCTTGTGGATTGGCTTAAGAAAGCTCCATACTTACTTGTTTTAGTCTCATGAACCTGGTTTGTTTCTTGTATCTATTTCTGAACCTATTTTTCCACCTCATAGTGTTTAAAATTTTATTTCCTTTCTTTGGTTTGAGTGAATTCTCACGTTTTCTTTATTTACACCATGTACTTGCATTAGGCCAAGACCTAGAAAGCTTGACTTGACTCATACACTTCATAACTAGACTATGTAGACATGTTACAAAATCACTGACACATTTCACACACCTCATGGACCTTTTTTTAACTTCATACCACCTTTGGAGACCCCTAAATCACCTAGACCACTGTGACATCAATGAGCCTGTTAATGGATTTACGGAAGAAATGCATTCAACAATACCTATATACAAGTACGCATTCAATTTGAATTGGTGCTTCAATGAAAGTGGGTTTTCCCCAAATGTAACATAGGTGATTTAGGATGTTTCATCTTTTTTACATTTTTTTTGTGTTTCCCTTCTCATTTTATGTTTCCTTTCCCTATTCTGTGTTGTTCTTGTTCGGTGTGTTCATAGCTTTTCTTGTTGTTCAGTAAATTGAATATATTTCCCAATGGACTAAAACACTAGTTTGATACCCATGAGAGATCATGGATGTCTCTATATTCCTCTTACATTCTAATGTCCTTGAGTTAAATCCAATCTGTTGTCATGTGAATTTACTAGCCTAAAAATGCATCAAACCATGAAAATGCAAATTTTTGCCTTCTAACCCTCTTGAATCTCTCCCCTAGCTAGCCTACCTCCTATGTCATGATTATCTTGGCCTTAGGTTATTCCTAATGCAATTGAGTGGATATATATCAATGTGAACATTAATGTAATAAGGTTCATCAATGGATTTAGTGAAGCTCAGTGGAAGACTAGTGTTTGTGGAAGCCTAGAAAGGCCAATTTTGGCCATTTTGAAGCCTGTGTGCATCCTCTGGAAGAGTTTGGAAAAGGTATTAATAATTTATAGGTTATTTCATGGAATCTTGAAATTTTTTGGAGTAATTTAGGAATATTTAGGAAAGTTTTTATCATTCAGGGACATTCTGCTCAACATCGGGTTTTCTAGGTGCATGGAACAAGACTATCTAATGGTGAAACCTGACTTCTCCAAATGATTCTGGGAGATCTATAAAGAGTTAGAAGGAAAAAAGGAAGGCATTGGAAAGGTATTATAATTATATAAAATTTGGTAACATCCATTTTTATCCAAGGCTTGAAGGTTTAATGAAGAATTAAAAACAGTGTGGTTGTCTCTTGTTGTCCCAAACAAAAAAGGGACTATTTTTTGATTTGAAGGAATATTAAATTTTTGAAACATATTCCATTGATCTTTTAATGTGTTTTGGAGTAAAAATAATTTAATATTTTACCCCAAAACATCATCCTAAGCCTCCGGGGTGAAGAAACTGAGTTTTCAGGCTATTTTCAGTCATCAAATGTAAAATTGGATTTCCTCTTATAGATAAGACACACTTTTGAAATCCTTGTGTCCCTATTTTTCCCTCAAGGACATGGGGGAAATGAATAAACAAAAATTTCACCTTCATCCTCCTTCCATAGGTGCACTTTGGAGCACTTGGTGTCCTGTGTGTCTCGATTGTCCTCATGTGACAAAGGAGACATGAGGGACACAAAAGTGTGCCCTAATTCTATCACCATGGGTGAAATTTTGTGTCCCCATTGTACCCTATGTCTATGGTAACAATAGGGATGATAAAAAAAACCCAATGCCCTTTCGTAGCTCTCAAAATCTCTACATGTAGTTAAGTTAACCCATGTTGAGTTTAAGCCGAGTTAAGGTGGGTGTGAGTGAGGGATAAGTTCCCAATCCACAATTAGCCAAATTTCCACCATGGTACAATTAAAAAAATTTCTCTAAGGAGAGATATTTTTTCCATGGTTTCGCTTGTGTCCCATTGAACCACTTGTACTAGCTCTTAACCACACACAAACCCAGAATCAAACCATGGTCAGCATGGAGTTTGAAAAACTTATGAAAAAACAGTTTTATCTCATTTCTTCCACACAATTGGTCATTTCAGCGAATTTTTTTCTGTCACAACTTCCAAATTCCATTAATTTTTATTGTCATCAAAGTATAAAAATATGACATACAAGATCCTTCTTTATTTCCTGAAGTTCCAGCCAGGCGAAATATCCTAAAAATTAAAGCAAATTGATCCTTGAAAATTCTACCATTTCATGCAAAAACCATTTTTTCACAATGAAGAAGATGATTTTTAGGGATATTTAGTAATGTGTTTCCCATCATAATTTTTCCCTCCTCGAATAATTTTCCACTTTCTTGAAGATTCGAAGGGCGAAAAGTTCCAAAAATTAGAGCAAAGGATCCTCAAAAAATATAATTTTATCAGAACCATTTCTTACATGATGGGATGACTGATTTTTCAAGATATTGTAGGAGTAAGTTTTAATTAGTATTATTCCACCCCAATGAAAAAATCATTTTCCCACTCATTTGGATGAAGGAATCATTTGAAATTTAGAGCAGGGAATCCTGGAATAAAACCCAGAATTTCAAGATTATTTTCATTACAATCTGAAACCTATAATACACTTACTAAAAATAACATGTGTTCATGGTGAGGCATGTCTAAAAATATTAAGTGGTCAAATGAGGTGAATTCTTATCATTTGTGGTCCCTTAAATATGATAGGAACATCAATAAGTGAAAATAGCACAAAACTACTAGTTGTTCTAATAGTAAGTCCTAGAATTGAGCTCAGAAAGTTGTGAAAACTCCCATTTTACTTATCTCATTGATTTTTTCCATCATCACAAGGTTGGGAAGTCATCTTGTGGTCTAGAAAAGGACATGAAACACTATGTAGGCTCCTAAAACATCATTTTGAGGTGGTTTCTACATGACACTATCTGATGAATGAAGTTGGGTGACTAATTCTTTCCAATTTTAGCGAAAGGGAATCATCCTGATTGAATTAATTCATTAAGGGGACCTCATATCAATCAAACTATGTGAAGGAATAGATCATATTGATGCACTATGTGTGAAAGATAGTTTCTTGGGAAATGATAGAAATCAAGAACATTATGAGGTCTGAAACAACAAGATCTTCATTCAAGTTGAAGTCACCAAGAAGATGATCATCATGAGAATGATGTGATAATCTCACTGTGAGTGAATATGGAGGTCACCTCAAGCAATTCATACCTCGAGAATTATTTCTAAATACTTTATTCATGCTCAATAATGAGCTCACATATTGCAAAATAGAGGAGGTAGAATTTTTAGTGTGGAGGACAAGAACATGGAACTCATTATCATTCATTCCTTCAAGTACCATTCTTGGATTATTCTTTCTATCAGGAATAGGAAACCTATCTCTAGGAGGAGAAATTAGGTAGAATAATGTCTAAGTACCATCAGCATGTTTTTATCCATGTGGCATCCTGCTCTGAAAAGTGAGTTATGAAGGAGTCGTCATGTTCAAAGAGAAAATATTAGACTCAAGGAGTGAGTTGACGATCTTTATACCTTGACTCCACCAATATGTTTAAATATTCTTCAAGGAACAATCCAAGAAGAGATAGTCCAATGCATCTAGGACCATTTTGTGTGAATAATCAAGAAATCATCTATTCCCATGAGAAACATTCGAGTATGTGATGTATGAGTTGATTCCATTCAAGGAGGATTCTAGAGCTAGGAGGGGAAAGAAATTGGTGATCTTCATATGAATCATAGTGTATGTAACAATGATAAACCGTCTCAATTCCACTTTGTTCCATTAATTTTTTAGTATTCTTAAGCACTCATTCCACACTTTGTAGTGTCACCACACCTCAAAGAAGAAGTACATTGCAATCACCTCATCTCAGTTCAATGGATGGCCATATAATAAGAATCTCATTTAGGAAACAATCCTCTATTTACAAAGTGAGGATCTATTTTAGTGAATAAAATATAATCATCAAGAGATTCAAGCATCACAAAGATGGTTTGTGATCACTAGGGTCAATTGTGAAAACATAAGGAGTAAGAAAGTGATCCTCAATCTCACAATGGGATTAGGAAAGAACCATCATGAGTGATTCCCACATGCATCCTATGATTGCATTGTAATGCCTAACAAAGGTGTTGATAAACACTTATTCAATAGTCTGGAGTGTTTGTGCATCTTGCAGAAGGAGGAATTTGTGAGCACCATGCTTCAAAGCAGCAAATTCTCCATAAGAAAAATATTTATCTTCATCGGATTGGTTAACTCTTCTCTCTATCTATCTCTCTTCCTTCTTATCTCTCTACATTCTAATTCCTCATTGAAAATTCACCTTTTCCCTATTTTTCCTATTTACTTAAGTGACCTTCAATGCAACATTGTAAGTCTTTTTTATCAATAAGAAAAAAGACTCTATTTTATTTGCTAGTAATATTAAAGGTCACAAGTGATGAAGGAATAGTGAAAAGTCATGTAGGGGGAGATGAAAGGAAAACTTGTAACACTATAAATTGGAATGGCTTATCCATTCCAAGAGGTTGGAAATTGTGGATTATTGTATGTAATTAAACTTTGTATCACTACTACATCAAGAAATAATAGCTACAATTCTTCTACTTCTATTTACTTATGTTTCTCTACTCTCTCTCTATAGATACTTTCTAACTTTGTAAGCATTGTGATCTTGTACAACCAAGAAGGAATTTTGTGTCCTTGATTGATAGATTTTAAGAACTTTGTATCTCTTGTTTATTGGTCTTGCTAATGGCTTACATTATTGTGTTCTTCTAAATGAATGTGAACCTACTATGGTTATTTTTGATGAGAATCTCATAGTTCCTACTCACAACATTAACCCTCTCTCCTTATTTCTCCAACTCCCCTTTACCTCCTTTCACTGTGATGTCCTCCCTTGTACTTCATACAAGCACTTTGCCATATGGTTTAATGGAGTCTTTCCTGTGTGAATCCCAACCTACTAGCCACACTAACGATTTAGGTATTTTACATTCAATATTGGAATCCTCCGCATACCCAATAAGGATGGGCTTAGCCCTGTGACCGTTGGTGGAAACCAATAGTTTTCCCCACGAAAAATTATTTCAATAAGAATTTCCTAGGTTACTTTTTCCCCAAAAGTTCATCTTATGAACTTTTGTTCCCAAAACACATTGTGAGGCATCCCATGTACTTAAGTGAATCCAAAATATGCATTTTTGTTTCTAAATATCATAAATTAGTACTTTAGTTTCCAAATCATTCCTAAGGCCACTTAAGTAATTAAATTTTTCCCAAGGTGCTCTTGGAGGAGTCTTGTTGTATTAACATGTTCCACAAATGCCTTAGAAGGCCTCTTCCCTCATTTAAGTTTTTCAAAAATGTTGTTCATATGCATCTTGGAAAATTTATGAGTAAAATGTACACCTAAAGGCTACCTATGTACTTAAATGTGCTCCCAAAACATGCCAAAATGCCACCAAAGGTCTAATTTGTTCCAAAAGCATACCGAAATGCCACCCGGGTTACTAAAGTAGTTCCCAAAATATCTCAAAAGTCTAATCATGAGATGGAATTCCAAAACCGATATTGTTTTGACAATAAATTTCTCACACGAACTCCGATTTTAGTTTCATTTGAAGTGTTAGAAACATCTGAAATAAATTATTTATCTCCTATAGGTTTCAAAACATAAAACATTGTATAAAGATTTCTTGAGAATGATTTCTCGAGTGTTATTTTTGTTTTCATTTTAAGAGCTTTCTTTACTCATAGTTTGAGTTCTACTCATTAAATATTGATCAATTTTTTTCTTATCTTCACCATGAAACCACCATTTTGAAGTTTATTAATGATAATTTTCCCTTTGGTGATTTCCACATTGATCATTTGAACTTCAACAATGGCTAGTGGAAATTGAACTCCTATCGGAGAAAAATTCCACCATAGTGGATTATATTAAGCAAAGGGATTATCTATTTAAATAAAACAAAAAAATTAGTCTTCAAGTGTGTTATGAAACATTAGCAATCATGGATGGATTCGTTATAAAACATTAGTGTCCTATGGAAGAAAAATGTATCTGATATTGTTTTAGGATTCAGGTTATAAGAGTTGAAGGTTGAAATTCTTGAGTGAATCAAGAAAGGAACCTCCATGAATGGAACTATTTTTTAATTATCTTATTCATTTGAGTGACTTTATTTTTATCCATTGGGAAAATTTCTTTTTTTTTACTCAAGTGACATTTTAATTTTTGTGTTGGAAAAAGAGTTTTTTCTAAAACTTAAGTACTCAAATAGAAAGTGACTTTAAGTTATAACTTAAATGAAATTAAAAAAGGTAAAAGCTATTTTCTTACTAGGAAGATGTTTACAAGGTTGTTATGGGCTAAAAGTATGAATAGGGATTTCAATTTAATCATAGGGGTTCAGTTCTCTCCTTTGTATATGAACTTTGAAGAGAGTTTGCTTCACTTTGATGCACATACTATTTTCAATTTCCATGAATCTATGAATAAAATTATAATGTGTTCATTATACCTATGGTGTTAATGCTTCTCAGTCATAAAACTCTATCATACTATTTTATAATTGAATGATTCCCTTAGTGTTGGATTTCTCCATTGTTATATGAGATGTTATAATAATAAAAATTTGTGTTGAATGTTAGTGTACATGTAGTCATTTTTAACCTCATCACAAAATAAAGGAACCCCATGCGCACCGGCCTATCACCCAGTGGGTGCTGGGCGCTCACCCGAGGCACACACGGGTATCGAGTCTCTCTTTTATGTGAGTTTAGTAGGAAACATCATCTATGATTCATGTTAAGAGATTTGAATTTAAGTAAAACATACAAGCACCATAGAGCTCAGAATGGCTTCTAGGTCCTTGTAGTCATTTCAGACATGAAGTGCTTTAACAGATTTTATAACTATAAAAAAATAGAAATAAGTTGTACACACATCCATACTTAATCATAAACATAATTGAAAAGTAACTATGAGAAATATGTATGCATTAGAATCATCAATGTTCATATTCATGTAAGCTGGTAACCTCATTACATTCATGGAGCCATTACAAGGTATTACAGAGAAGTAGACCACAATCATGCATTATATCTGGACTCATATGGCTAGGCTCTCAAATGAAATTTATAAACCCCATACCCCTGCTACATCCTTCCCTAAACAAAATTACCCAAACTAACAGAGTTCTTGCAGTATTTATGCAGAGCTCTGCCCTATATCTATCTCTTTGTATATATTTCTGTAGGTGCTTATATATATATATAGGCTCTCTGGACTGCCAACTCATCCTCCAGCAGCCTCAGATCTGATGCTAAGTGTCTGAATGTGGTCCTCCATGTGAGCATGCTCCTCCATGACCGAGCTTTTCACTTTTTACCATGATGAGCTTCTAGAAGCTTCTACCACAGGCATGCTCCTTCCTGGGCCACCTTATCACTAGGCTGGCACCTTATCCACTCTGCATGTGTAGTCAGGTCATGATTTTCACGTGTTCTGCCAAAACGCCCAATATGGCTAAGTCTTGAACCCTTGGTTCTGTCAGCTCGCACGCCATGGGTTTCCTTAAATCCCACCTTAAACCCTGCCCTGCGCGATTTTCTTCTAGGCCTTGCGTGCCTATGTGCCTTTTTCTACTTAGCCAATATTTAAGGGGCCCAACATTACCCCACACTACGCCTGTTCTCTATCTGCAGGAACACTTCTCCAGTGAAAATAAAGAATACAATAGACTTACACCGTGGGAAAAGAATAAGGGGATGAAAGAATATAGAAAGAAGAAAGAATGGGAAGTGATGGAATCACTGTAGTAGGATAGGAAAATCCTTTTGCAAGTCGGCCTCTAACTTGTTCTAGGCATCGAATTCATTTTGTGCTCTCTGACAGTAGTCACAGACCAGGGTTCTCACCTCCACAAATCTTATCCCATTTCCTTGTGTACTTATGGTGTTAACAACTTTCTCTAACTCTTTGCCTACATCATCTAGCGCATCCATTCTTCATGTAATCTATGGGTACAGTTCCTTTAACTAGTTTTTAATTGAACGCCTTAAGGCTTCAATGGCTTCAGATTTTCTTTTGACCTTGGTAAGGATTTTGTCCCTTTCCACCCTATTTCCTTTAAATTCTTGAAACTCCTTGAGTTCCAGTTCTTGAGTGGTGAACAAGATGCTTGCCACTTTGTCCCTACCTGTATAATTATCGTATATGGATTCAACAGTTTAGGAAGAAACTTTTATATCAACAAGAACCTTGTTGTACTCAACTATGAATGCCATGAACTTAAATTTATCTTCTTTCTCCAAGCACGCGGCCACTTCTTCTGTAGATTCCAAGGCTAATGGCTACCTCTCCATGGTGAGGACTCTTATTAAATCCTCCAGGCATGCTAAGGTATATCCATACTTCTACACGGGGGTGCTAGGTTTGGATGCTTCAATACTATAGCATTATTAATAAACTCCACCTTTTTGTACACCATGCACACCTTGGCCTTCTCATCCTTCAACTCATGCTGCAACTAGGCATTGATTAGTTTCTATTGACTAAGCTCATTTTCCCTTGCAGCTAGCTCTTCCTCTTTCTTCTTTAATTCCTCCTCTAGATATTTGATTCTATCATTCCGCCCGAAGAGTCTAGCTTCCATTTCAATGGAGACCTTATTGAGCACATTGCATAGTTGTTCATCTAAGAGCTACTGAGTTTTCACCATTGGATTGCCTTTTGTTGGCCCTGGCAATGTTATTATTTCCCCGTGGCTCACTTAAAATTATAGCTCATAAATATGGGACTCAATTACCCATGAGAGCATCTTCCTCTTCTGCAGGTATGTAGCCTCCTTGTCAAAAGATGACATTGTTATGCACTCTTCTATTGGAATTGTGCTTTGGAACCACACACATGAAACACTTTGTTAGGGTCATCAATATAACCCATCCCTGGCCTCTCCTCCCCTACATGCCTTCCTCCCATGCGTGTGCCCTTAGGAATACTTACAGTTAAAATGGGGCCTCTAGTGCTTCCGTGGTCCTTTCCCATGCTCTCCTCCTCTTTTTTAACATTGGCTCAGCGTTGCGTTCTAACTTCTCCTCCACCAAGTTCTTGATGGCCTTTGTTTCTTCTTTCTCTACCACCTTGGTTATCTATTCCACCATAAGGCTTGGAGCCTTCTACATCTATGCGTCATCCTCCTCACTTCTCATGTCTTGGGTGCCTCTCCCTTCTTGGCTATCCTTACACCACATGAAGAGGAACCCATGCTCCTCTTCTTCACCTTCTTCATCCAAATCACGTATGTTGAAAACAACTAGCCCTTGTTCTTTTTCAAGTTCATCTTCCCCACTATCATCTTCTTCACTATCTTCTTCTCCACCTATGTATTTGTCTAAACTTCCAATGTCTTCTGATGCGGTCTCCTCTTTTATCCTCTACTTCTTCCTAACTAGGGATTTTGGTGTAGGTGACTCTATTTCTTCTTCTCCCGAGGACTCCTTGTCTGATGGATTTTTTGGCTCTGGAGTCTTTTCCTTGACTATGGGCCTCTTCTTGTGTGAATACATGCTTGTTCTAGCGCTTGTCCCAGGGGAGCCTATTACCTGTGTATCCACCACACTTGGTATTTTCTTCTCTGGCTCCTTTTCCACATGCTTGGGCACGGGTCTCTTCCTGCTAGTTGGATCCCTAGGCATAGACACCTTGTTCTCTAGATATGTGCCCTTCTCAGATTTGGGTCTTATGTGGAGGTACACGCATGCCATGGATCCTCCTGCAATGGGAAAAGTCATGGGCTTTGTCATCTAAACTTCATGTGAAACATACCTCTCCACGTATGCATGCTTTCCAGGGTAGACCAACCCTTTGCACATTTCCCTGTGGTCCCGGTCCAGATTACCAAGGTCCAATTTCAGCTTCTTGGACTCTTTGAACCTATTTACTCCCACTTGGAAGTATTGAGCTGTGAAGGAAAAGGGGAGCTTGTACCATTGGTGCCATGTCTTATCCATTAGTTTGAACCTTCCCAGGTAGAAATAATGGTACACAGTGAATTTAACGTCTCCTTTGGTGGCCGCTGGCAGTTGTTTGGAAATTATCCATTCTGCCCCAAATGCATTCCTCAGGCGCGTATACCATTTCTATAGGCGCGCCTTGTGCACATTTGTCATGGAGTCACATGCTTATTTTTCAAATCTTTTTATGGGTGAAGGGTCCTCATACAGGTACTCCCATAAAAACTTGTCTGATGCATCAGGTACTCCAATTCCTGAAAACACAATTGTAAGTAGGACATTACTGAATGGATCTTATCACCTTCTTTCACACAACTTACAATCTCATCCGTAATGAACACAAACAAGTTGTAGATGGTGCCCTTTGAGATCTTCCTAAAAATATGCAACTATGGATTATTGACCTAGGTCCATCTCTCCTGGCCATTTAATTTTGTCACTAGATGTTCATGGCCATCTTCATTACCGGGTCCTTGATGTCTGTGATATCATAGTACCTTGACCCCTTTTTGTATGGGGGGCGTAGGCAACAATAGTCTCCTTAATTGCCTCTTTGTCACCTAGGTCATCTTCCAAACCATCTCCTTCACAGATGAGGCTTGTGAAATGTGAGATGAGCTGAGGGGTAATGTGCTTCTTGCACCCTATGAAATGGAAGTAGTCTTCATGTATGTGTGACATTAGCCATTGATATAGGCACTCAGGCTTCCCGAAGTAGGGTAACTCAAAGAGTTGTAATAACCCTTCCTTCTCCAACTTTACCTTCACATCATTCTTATAAATGGGAAAACCCTCTGGTGTCCTTTTATTTTTTGGGAACACTAACTCCAATGCCATATCCTTCTCGATTGTGCTCGTACGATGATTATAGTCATTCACAGACATGTTTCTTAGGTGGGACTCCCACTTCTTCCCTAGAAATACTCCATCTGGGTACTACATTTCTACATACCACTCTTCATTTGTGTGTGCATTGCTTTCTTGTTTTTTTCCCTTGCCCGTTCCCTTCTTGGGTGTGCAAACTGGTTTCTTGGGTGCCATTGTCTAGGTTCTCTTCTTACTTCAATCACTTCTTATAACTCTTTTCTTCCACTCTTTCCCACCTTAGATCTTGAATTTGTGAAGAAAATTCCTTAAAACCATGCCCTAGTTCTTCAAACCCTAGCTGGGATAATCCCTTCACAAGACGATGCCTTCTCACAACTCTCTTACTCCCATGAAATTCCTTCCTTCTAGTTCGCAGATCCAAACTAGTCACTTACGCTCAATCTCTTCAAAATTTTCTTCACACGGATCAGTTTTTGGAAGCCCTAGTTTGTGAAAATGCAAAAAGTGCTTCTTTCTCTTTATACAAAAAGTGAATAATGAAATGCCTTGACCCTCTATAGTTTTTCCCTTTTTAAGCATTAAATGCTACTTCACCTACCACCATACTTTTCACATTTAATGCATTTTTTTTCAAAAAAATTCTGACTTTAGCACTTTTACTCACGTGCCCGACCCTATGCGTGGACAAACTTCCAACCTTCTGATGCATACAACCAATCTATCTAGAGAGGAGGCTCTTTGGCCGTGCGTCACTGGTGCATCGAAGGAACTTCTTCTATCCTTGGTCTTTTCTCTCACCTACCTCGTGTTGCTTATGCACTTTTTACTCCTTTGTACGTGGGATCTGAAAGTAGCCTTATCTTGACACCAACCATCCTTTTCCATATTTTATTTCCATGCACCTCTTTTATCAGGGCCATTTAACTAGGATTTTCAACACAAAATTCCTTGGCACTTTACCCATGCTCTCCTTCACATCACGCCACCCCACACTGAAAACGATGCGCGGTCCTCTACGCACTCAAAAATCCTCAAAGAGTAATAAGGTTTATTGGTGCACCAAAGGCACAAAACAAAACAACAACACGAAAAGGGAAACACAAGAAAACAAATGCATAAAGTAAATTCTAAACTAACTGGTGAAACTACCTTATTTACAAACACAAAGAAGACTTATTTACAATAGGGCTTTAGCTTAATCCCATTGAAGTTTCTAGAAAATGTCATTCCATCCAGCGCTTATAACTGGCACATACCCGAATCAAGGATGTATGAGATTTTATAGGGACCTAAAAAAATGGGCCTTCAACTTCCTAGGATGGCACAAAAACTTAGAATCATATAGCAAAACCATCTGCCCAACCTCAAAATTTTTGTTTCTTGATGTGGCGATCATGACATGATTTTTGCTTTTCTTTTTTTGTTGTTTAGATCCACCTATCGATCAGTCATCTTTCATCTAGCTTCATCATTTCATCAATTATCTCTTCCAGTGCTTGCTCATCATACCAAACCTCCTGCGTGCACGCTATTCGCATAGAAGGTAACATGAATTCAACTGGCAGAAATAGCTTCTCGTACCAAACAACCAACTGAAACGGTGTGGATTTTTTCATCCTTTTATAATTTGTCTTGTATGCCCGTACTATGGCTGATACCTTGTCATCCCAATCCTATCTTCTGACATCACAAATCTTGGTCAAGGATATGACTCAGTATTTTGTTAAATGCTTCCGTATGGTTCCATTTGTCTTGTGGGTGATAAGGGGTAGTTATTGTGATGATCTACCATGAAATCTGCTAACAAGATCCTCATGGTATCATTTAAGAAATGTGTACCCCTATCACTGGTTAAACTTAAAGGACATCCATATGTTGTGATAATTTTGTCCCACAAAAATCTCATCGTTGTGGTTGCTATGTGTAGTATTTAGTTGGGGCTGCCTCTGCCCACCTTGTCAAATATTGCTGTGTAAGTGATTATATAGCATGATCTAGTCCTACACGTTACTGGTGAAACATGGCCTACGAAGTCTATTTCCCATTTCTCAAAAGGTTTAACACTAGGGATAGGGTGCAAAGGCATTTGATCTCTCTTTCCTGGCTTGACTAATGCGACTGAAAATGGTCACATGCTTTACAATAGTCTTTCCAATCCTTATACAGATGTTTTTCACCACAATCATGCCATTAAAATTTTACGCCGCAGTGGTGTCACCTACATAATGTCCACCCGCACATTTCCTCCATGTGCTTCCTCTATGATGGCGATGTGTTCATGCTCTAGTACACACCTGTGTAAAAAACTTCATCATGCCCTAACTTGTATAAGTCCCCACTAATCAACATGTAGAGCGCGATGCGCATATGGATAGTTTCTTTCTTTCTAATGCCTTCATCCCTTCAAGTGCGAAACCTTCCTTTAGGAATACTGCAATCTCCTCAAAATATAAGGGCACGTGCACCGCAACCTAAACAATTGAGCATGTCTAGCATAATCTCTTCAATACTCTACATGTCCTCCCCTAAATCAATCCTTGATAGATGATCAGGTCCACAATTACTCTTTCCAGGCTTCACAACTACCATAAACTAAAACTCTTGAAATAATAGCACCCACCAACATATGCACCCTTTTAGAATGGGCTTGTTCACCAAGTACTTTAACGCCATGTGGTCGGTGTAAAGTATGAAGGGTGTTACCAGCAGATATTTTCTGAACTTGCAAAGTGTGTAGATCATTGACTAAGCTTTGCACTCATTCGTTGTGTAATTCTACTCTGCTAGTGTCAACTTCCTTCTTGCAAAACATTAGAGGATGATCAACAATTACTTAACTCCTAGCTGTGTAAGCACTACTCCAATGGTGTTTTCTAAGGAATCTACATGAACATGGAAGGGCTTGTCGCAAGAGGGAAAACATAATATAGGCGCGGTGACAAGCCTATCCTTTAAGGTGTCAAATGCCTTATTCTGTGCCTGTCCCCAATGGAAAGCACTTTTATGTCTGAGCAATTCTTCTAAAGGCGCAGCTATCTTGGCATACCCCTTGATGAATTTTCTATAATAACCCATATGCCCAAGAACTCTATGCACTACACTTTGGCTAGTAGGCTCCCCAAATCCCATAATAACTGCAACCTTGGCAGGATCTACCAGCAAGCCCTCCTTACATATGATATGTCCTAATAACATCCCAAAGGGGGTAGCAAAGACACACTTTTTAATGTTGAGGGATATCCTTAACTATCGACACCTCTCAAACATCATCATCAAATTATCACAATGGTCTTTCACTAGTCCATACATTGTCCAATCATCCAGATAAACATGAAGAAATTTGTGGATGAAGTCCTAGAACGCATGAACCACTATACACAAAAAAACAATAGGTGTATTCTTCAACCCAAAGGGAATGACCGTGTATGCAAAACTTCCCCATTCAGTGGAAAAAATTTTCTTCTCCTGGTCTTCCTTTGAATCCGAACTTGGTGGTACCCCAAAAATCCATCCGTAAAGAAATAGATTTTGTGCCCAGCGACTCCCTCTAAAATTTCTTCCATGAAGGGGGTTAGAAAAAGATAGATGAAACAAACTACGTTCAGCTCCCTATAATCCACGTCGATCCTAATCCACCCATCCTTCTTGATGCTGATTACCATCAGACTTATCCATTTTGACTCTTCAACAGCTTTAATGATCCTAGAAGCTATCATTTTGTCTATCTCTTCCTTTACCTTTACACACAAATTGGGATTCATATGGTAGGGTCTCTTCCTGACTGGGTGTGCACCGTCCTTCAGTTTTATCCTCATCTCCCCTAAGGAATGGTGGACACCTTTGATCTCATGTCACCCACGCAGGAATAAATCCTTAAATTCACACAAAATATCAATGATCTTAGAAACCTCCTTATCCGACTAGTAATCTCCAATAATAGCTTCCTTAGGTTCTTCTCCTGAGCCGATGTTAACCTTATTTTTCTTTAAGGGCTCATGGTAGGCACACGCATGGGCATCAACACTGTCCACTACCTCGTGCTTCCCTACATAATGGTTAAAATCCAAGCTCTCTGCTTCCTGCCCATCAATAACATAACTAATTTCCTTTTCTCATTTTCGAAGCATGCATGCTCAAGTTGTATCTCTTCAACTTCCTCTACCTCTTCTTTAAATCGTTCCTTCAAACCTGGTCCACCTAGTAGTTCCAATAGCCTATCTTCTATCTTCTGCCATGACACTGTCCCCCCATGGTAAGGCACTTAACAACTTGTATTGCCTTATCAACTGATGGCTTGGTACTTTGATATTCAAATGTTTGAATGAGGTCAACTGCTAGGTCTTGCCAATTCCCTATTTGGTGACGTGTCTCATAATGTGTGTACCATGCACGTGCATAACCCTACAGTGTAGAATACAACTTGTGCACCCAAAGGGATGGTGGAAAATCTTCCGCGCCTTCTCTGCAGACCTTCTCACAAGCTTGGATGTGGAAAGAGGTAGGTTCCTTACCATGGTAGTCCTTGATGGCTATGGGCACATTGCTTCTAGAAAAATCGATAGAGAGAAATTCTCACCTCACACCATTACAAAAGGCTCTCCTAATGTGTAGCCATAGAAGTGGGAACTGAAAAATTGTACCTCCTATGTGTAGATCTGTCACTTCCATTGATACCAATTGGGTTAATGATACTCCTTCCTTGTTCTGGAAAACCAAATGCCAGGGTTTAGTCATCGAGTGGGTTCAGATACATGCCAATGACTCTTCTTTCTCCGTGTAACGAACTCTCATCAGAAACCAAAGAAGTCTCTCTTACACACTTGCCAAGATGGGGTATCACAGATTGCTCAGGTTCCACGTCCTCCGTGTGAACCTCAACTCCTTCCTACAATGTTTTCCTCCATAGATCCATCACACTTGCAGCCTCGTGTCATCTAGGAATCTCCCTTTCACGCGCTTCACTATATTTGAGCTGTCTCTCCTCCCTTTCCTTCTCCATCGTAATATCTTCCATCTTCCTCCACCCTAGCTCCCTCACCCAGCGCTCAAAATGGTTTAGCCGGCCATTAGAAGTGCCTCTAAACTCAAAGTAACAACCAAGATCTTCATTTCCAGAGGGATAACACGTAGAAATGATCCTATGGGCTCCCACAGAAATTCAAACTTTGCAACTTCCGGGTAAGAATATGTGGAATAATGTACTATAGAGTGTAGCTATCCAACACACCTTCTCACCAATGATCAACAACATGAGTCCACATTAGATCTGCATCTTGTAGCCTCTGGTGTTCTTCTTGGGTCCACATGCGTGATCTAGAATACTAGCTTAATCTAGATGCATATGGTGAGAGCCATTCATACAGTTCTACTGGGAAACAACAGAAAAATGTTTCATATAAATTATGATAGAGGTTCTCTTCTACCCATCTACATGCATCAAACTCAGGTCCAGTGCTAAATCTTTGAGTAAATTCATCATTTGTTCTCTTGAACCATGATTCAACACTTTCCAAAGTTAAAGGTTCTATCATTACCCATTACCTAGATCATGATGTATGCCATTTCCCACTACAACTTCAAAAAGAGGTCCCGAAAACAGAACCAAGATGTAGTCATTTTTACCCTTGTCACAAAAGAAAGGAACCCCATGTGCACTGACCTATCACCTAGTGGGCACTGGGAATTCACCCGAGGCACGTGTGGGTGCCGAGTCTCTCTTTTATGTGAGTTTAGTGGGAAAAATCATCTATGATTCACGTTAAGAGATCTGAATGGAAGTAAAACATACAAACACCATAGAGCTCATAACGGCTTCTAGGTCCTTGCAGTCATTTCAAATAGGAAGTGCTAACTATACCAAAATAGAAAGAATTTGTACAGACATCCATACTTAATCATAAACATAATTGAAAAGGAACTATGAGAAAGATGTATGCATTAGAATCATCAATGTTCATATTCATGTAAGCTGGTAACCTCATTACATTCATGGAGCCATTACAAGGTATTACAGAGAAGCAGACTGTAGTCATGCATTATATCTGGAATCATATGGCTAGGATCTCAAAAGAAAGTTATAAACCCCATACCCCTGATACATCTTTCCCTAAACATAATTACCCAAACTGATAGATTTCTTGCAGTATTTCTACAAAGCTCTGCCATCTATCTATCTCTCTCTATATATATTTCTACAAGTGCTTGTATAAATAGGCTCTCTGGACTACCAACTCATCCTCCAATGGCCTTAGATCTGATACCAAGTGTCTGAATGTGGTCCTCCATGCAAGCATGCTCCTCCATGCTTGAGCTTTCCACATATTACCATGATGAGCTTCTAGAAGATTCTACCATAGGCATGCTCCTTCTTGGGCCACCTTATCACCAGGCTGGCACCTTATCCACTCCAAATGTGCAGTCAGGTCACACTTTTCACGTGTTCTACCAAAACACCCAATATGGATAATTCCTGAACCCTTGGTTCTATCTGTGCGTGCACCACAGGTTTCCTTAAATCCCTCCTTAAACCCTTCCCTATGCACTTTATACTTACACGCTTTTCTTCAACTAGGCCTTGCACGCCTATGCACATTTTTGTACTTAGTCAATATTTAAGGGGCCCAACAATACGTGGATATTTTTCCATATTTGTATGGTTTAGGGTCATGAAGAATTTTCACATTTGGTTCTTTTTATTCACATTTGCTACTATATTCTACCCTTCATGTGTGATGTGGGATGGTTTTAGCCTTTTTTTTACCTAGACTTATCCAAGAATATCTTTTTGTCCAATATTCTATGGGGTTTATCCCTTCCTCTTCTATTCTCTCCATTATTCTTCCAATTTGTGTATCATTTTATGATTTAAAGTTAAAATCACAAAAAAAAACCCCATCATATGACGAAAATTCACATCTCAAATGTTAGATGAACACCATCTTGTTGATAGGTGATTTTCTCTAACTGTTGTAGATCTTACACCACCTCCTTTAGGTCATATAAAAAATATAACGTGACATAAATATCGTCAACATTTTTTGGTGGATATGCTGGGGATAAAACAACTTGTCACATTCATTTCACACATCAACCAACCTATCCTGGAAAAAAGGATGGATTTTTTTATGAAGTTGGTACCCAAACTTTAAATAGTGCTAGAAGATGAAATATACAAATTGGAACCTCGTGTCAATGAGTGAAAATGATAGTAATGAAGAAGAGAAAAAATATCTTCCCTTCCAAGGTATTCAAGTTCCAAATGATATTGAATAAAACATTTTTGAAATAATTTCATGGAGATATGCATTAACACACAATGTAGATGTATCCCATTTTGTCTCAAACCTTAAAAGTAGAAGGAATGAATATTTTATCACTATATCATAATCATAATGACCCTTGATAAATTGAATAAAATGGGTAATCTCATGAGAGTTTTGATTCTCTATGAAGAAGAAAGGAGGTTGCTAACACATCCCTACAAGTTGTAGAAATGAAAAAAAACTACATGTAAAGAAAACCATGGTGGAAAAACTTGTTGCATCAAATGATCCTTTAATAAAATCCTTGTGGCTGAAATTTAAGAGATATTTTCTGAAGGAAGATGAAGACTAAACCTTCTTGTGATCAAAATTATAGGCATATGATGAGATAAATGAACAAAATCTATTAAAAAAATTCATCCAACACACAGTTAATAAAAAAGATATCTACTGAAGGAGATATTTTGGATGATTCATGGCTTGGTGAAAATATCAAAACATTTCCCTTCATTTGTCTTGCCACTAATGAATTTATTACATATGGGGATGAAAAGATGACTACTTTAAATAAGGAGTATATCTAAATTATTTTAAGCATAACATAAGGGATGTTAGACCCTCGCCTCAATCTCGAAACCTTACACTTTTTTGAAGCTATGTATAGGAAGTTTGAGCATCTTGTGACACTCCAAAGAAAGAAAGAGAACATTAATATGTCAGAAGTAATTTTTGAAGGTATTCCACACTTTGAAATATTTATTTGTGAGAAATTAATTGATATATCTAGTGGATACATTCTTTTAAAACCTTTTAGTGTCTTTTAAGATGACATCATTGAAAATAATGAAGACAATAAGGAAATGAAGTTATCATCCATGACTTCATATCATATTGAGACAAAGATTTTTGAAGAAGTGCCTTGTATGGAAATTGAATATTTTTTTCTTGAGATAAGTGATCCAATGTTTTTTGAAGTTACTTCACATCATGGAGATATGTAAAAAGAATCCTTTATCAAAATGAATTCCTCTTCTCTGCCAAATACCCTTCAAGAAAATGATGTTGAGGTAATTGTGAACGAATTTCATACTATTTGTTATCCTTAATATGATACATAGGTGTTCAAATTTGAAGAAGAGAAAATAGAATAATTCAATTTTCCTTCTAAGACATATGTTTATGAGAAAAGAGCGCATGCTCATATAAATATTGTGAATGAATCTTCTTACAAATTATTCTTCATATTACAAAAAGAGAATATTGAAAAGAATATGTGGATCCTTCTGAAAGCATAAAGTATCATGAAGTTTTTTCTTCAACCCATTCTATTAAATATAAAGGAGATGATCATATCATTGTTGTCTTTTCTCTTCCTAGTATCACTACTGCTGAAATCAAATCCATTATACATGTTCACTCTGAAGCCCATAATCTAGTGGAAGTTGAGGAAAAGGAGGTTAGTGAAATTTCTACTGCAAACTTAAAACTCATTGAAAAAAATAAATAAATGAAGACTTGATTGAATCATCTCATTTTTGTATCATTACTAATGAGTCATTTAAGGATTTTGAAATCACTTTGGCTAAGAACTCTTTGTTTGAAGATCATCACTTGACATAAGTTAAAGGTAAAAGGCTTGGATTTACAAATATATAAGAACAGTTTCCTGTAGTCATTAATAGTAAGATGGAAACCTCAAAAGTAGAAGAGGTATAAGTTGATGATGAAAAATCATTCAATAGTCTGCTAAATGATAAAAATATTAGCCTCTCCAAAATTAGAATTTTTGGCTCCCGGATGTGCACCCACTAGGGAGGAGAGAGGGGGGACTAGACAAATGGTGGTAGAAAAGGGGGGCGAGGTAGGAAGAGGGACCTAGCTGAGTTTTTGTTTTACTGCATGGGACGGGATCTCCCTCCGCTTCACCTGACCACTCTCTCTCTAGGAGTGATGGAGAGGCACCTTTCCAAAGGGTGTGGCTGATTTCCTTACTACTTATGGATCTTCCTAGGCCAAGGTGAGAGAACCCAATGTGCATCCCGAGGGGTGAGAATAAGGTGAGGAATCGGGGACAAATCCCTAGTCTGATAGGGAAAGTGAATCAAAGTGAACAACACCAGATGCAACACTCACTCGATAGAGTGGTGAAAAATTGATGCATGCACCTGTGAAATTTGACATGGGATGTTGAAGACAAATTTAAACACACATAGGATGTGTAAAATGATTGTGTGTTCTACCCATAGACTTCTTGCAAGATATTGATTTGATGCAAATTCTATGAGATTTTTCTAAAGGTACATTAGAAAAACTATTTAGGGAAATGTAAGGTGGGGATGGATTTCCAGGAAAGAAAGGCTCAGATATCAAACGAGGTGAGAATTTTAAGGAATATGTTAGCCATAACACCATGATACTTCCATCATTTCGTGACGTAGTGGTATGATAAGTAGAGTTTTCCAAGGGGAAATTTGTTGTAGGGAACGTCCAAGATGACAAATGACCCAGACCCCCAATGATCTAGCTTATGGCCCATAAGAATGAAACACCTACATGTGGATTACTTCGATAATTATAAAATTAATGGACACCAAAGACACATAAATAGATCACTTTCCCTATTAAATCATCAAGTAATTTTACAGGCTCAAGAATAACACCTTGAAGTACCCCTTAAGGATCTCATTCTTTAGTCGTCCAAGCTAACAAACTTTCACAAAGTGTTAACATATAATTTCTAGTTATAATCCATACGAGGTTCAAAAGGAAAACACACATCATTCTACTTCTAAATAAATGTATAATGGAGAACGACATTAATTGATGTACATTGTTTGAGACAAATCCATTTATCTTATAAAACAAACAAGGGAGACATATAGAAATGCTCTCAAAGCTTACCAATGGTTGTACATATGCAACCACCTTGGCATGAACTTCAAATGAATAGAAAACCCAACAATGCTTACACAAACAGGGTGAAAATTCATACAAAAAATATGCATTTCCAACTCCTCACAAGGAACTTCCAGTGAGCTCTACCTCTTCTCCAAATGGCTCACCCTTCTAAAGATCCATCCTCCTTCCTAAACCCCCTCCTTCTTCTTATACAATATTATCCACTTAAGGGGTTTAGGGAATATACCAGCAAAATTATAATTTGTTCACGCCCAAGCTATCTCTCAGAGACTCCTAGGAATATTAGTGAATATTCCTCCATGACATCCCTCAACATTTTCCACTACCAACCTATCGCCATCATGCAAGTGTGATGTGGAAAAATATTTTCCACATCGCCTTGGTTTTCAATTAGATTTTACACATGAGACAAAATGTGACATGGCACATAAAATTGAATTGACAAGAATTTTGTTTGAATATGGAGCGCTTGAAAAATCACTAGTGCCACCACTGTCCTCATGTTCATGATGATCACTAGCACATGTATAAGTCTTATTATGCCCCTTACCTACTAGAGATAGATATTCCTCTTTCGGCCTCGTTGTCCATAGTAGAGAAAGAAAAAATACTTCCAAGCCCATATGTAGATGATACAGAGAAGTGGCCCATGGAACTTGAAGTTTCCTTAGTGGAAATCCAAGCTGCAGTGGGTACCCAGGATTCTCTCTTAAGAAAGTGGAAGGCTTCTTCTGATGACCTAAAAAGTGAATAAGTGCAACTCCTTGATAGCCAGCCCTCTACCAGTCGAAGAACAAAATCATATGTAAGGGGAGGACTCCCTCTCTGTGATTGGGTGAACTTAATTGAGAATAAGAGTGAGTTTACATAGATTTTGAATGGATCGTGGTTAAGAATCCCTGAACTACTGGAAAAAGGGATTTCACGAGTCCTAGATAGAGATGTCCATTTTTTTCAGCATTTTGGCTCATGAATACTTCATATACCTCGGGGACCAACTCTTGAAATGTGTTTCGATCTTTCCTGGTGAATCAGTGGATATCTAAAAAATAATTTCCTCATGTATAACATAAAAGTTTGTGCCTTTTCATATATATATATATATACATACATACTTTGAGGGTAGGGGTCCCTATAATATAACCCCCATTTTTTTAACATCGTACATCATTCAAGGGTAGCGTCCATTTTCTTCGTTATTGTATGACATGTATTTTCGTTCTTTTTTTTTAGTACCAATGAGACACATCATTCATTTCATATTTACTTGCATTACACCATGAAAAAAACCCACACAATTAATCCCTTCACACAATTTCCACCACTGCATTCATACATTTCACATAACTAGAAACTATCCTACAGGAAAAATCCATCCACTCACCACTTAATCACCCCAGGTTTTTCAAATGGAAAATACTAAGTACTTTTCCTTCCTTTTAATACATGTCGTAGAAACCATAAATACATACCAACAATTCACCCATTATGAAACAAGGTGCCCGGGCCCGCAACGGGAACTTAAAATTTTTCCAAGTAAGGCAAAATGTAGAATTAATTTCAGGCTCCTTCAAACCAACCAAATTATGAGATAGTCACACATACCTCTTCAGGGGTTGGAGTCAAACCATCAGTTTACATATTCTCAGGAATAATGCACACTTTTTCATTGTTACTGTTTCCCTCGAGCATTTACTTATGTTCTCTTTCACATCACGGGTTTAAGAACCTAACCCACATTTTGCACAAATGCCTAAGAAAAGTAGAATACACCTTACGATGCTTTCAAATTTTCTAGAACATTTCCCCACCTTTGGTACCAGAGAGAATTAACATTTCTCACTCAATACTAATAATTCAAAAAAGCAACTGATTGTTCTGATAACACATCAAAGTACTACTACTCCTTTTATTTAAAAACCTCTAAAAACCTTGACACTTCGAATAGGCACACAATCAAATGAAAACTTGGTTTCTCCATCAAACAAAATAAATTGAAGGTAAAAACCAAACCGAAAATAGGAGCACATTCTATATAATGATGCTGAAAAAGAAGCATGATGATTATGGGAACCAACAAGATTGTGAAATGAACCTCCTTGTTGATTTAGATCACAAAGAGATAATGATATTCTATGGGGTAATAAGGATACATATGTTTATGATAAACCTTCATACCAAGAAAAACATACACTATGACATCATAACAAGGAATGGTGTTCCATGTCTATGACCACTGGCATGGGAATTGTGAAGGAGGATAACCATACTAATGAGGATCCTCGTGGTGAAGAATGTATATGCTATGTGGATGCAATGACATGATTCATTTGTGAAATTTTTGTTGATGAAAATTTTGTATTTGATTCATCTCCATAGGAAGTGAGTGATGACACTTGGTTCAACCCACACATGTATAGTTTATGGAGACATGAAAATGAAACATGAAGAGTGTTATGCGGTGGTCAAATATTCTCATGAGAATAAATTTCAAAAGTAATTTTTTTTGTAGAAATCATAATAATGATGATGAATTCCCATATAGGTTAGTGCCTAGTTTAATACAAATAGAAAGTGAGAGGTCAATTTCAACAATTTCTCATTACAAGAAGAGAAAATGTTTTGAACAAGTGTCAAAGAGGTCATTGAATTTAATAAAGATGTCATTTAAATATCATTTTAAAGATTGATTTTTGGTTTCTATCTTTCTTCTAAAGCCGTGCAAAGCATTCATAAATTTTTTGTATAGTCAACTGGTTCCCTTTAATCATAAAAAGTGTCATTCTTTCAAAACCTTGCTTTGTAATGGTACCTACTTCTCTTAACATGTTTTTGGGTTTGTATAAATTTAATGTATTCCCATCCTTCCCCTTGTACATAGTTTTATTTTCCATTTTTGGCTTACTTTACAGTTATATTTCTATATGTATGTTTTAAAAAATGCAACAATGATGAGAGAGATCCCTTGTGTAATTGTGTTGAGCTTCAGTCTATTTCACAATGGATAAGGAACTATTATATTAAACACTAAGAGATTCTAGAGTCTAAGATATGCCTTTTTGTGATTTTCCCAAACCAATTTGTAACCCTAATAAGATCTAACTATTATATGCTAAATTTTTAAGCTTATTTTTCAAACAATTCTCAGCATGCATTCCATTCTTATGATTCCCATAAGGTAAAATATTGAATTTGTTTATTATATTTTTGTTATCCTTCAATGTATACCCTTGTCAACTTTCTCATCTTGGGTTGTCTCTTGTATCTTTCCTTTAACTTGTGTTAAGTTATACCTTGTATACACAAGTGCATCATACACTTTGTCGGCTCCCACAGTGTAATATAATCATGCCTCATGCCCTTTTTGAGTTCTTCTTGCAATTTTTAAGAATGCATAAGTTTTTTTTGTTCCCAAAACTCGTTATGAGGCCACCTATGTGCTTAAGTGGTTCCAAAATATGTAATTTTTTTCTCAAAACTCATGAATTGGTACTTTGGTTCCAAAAACAATTCCCAAGGATGCCTAAGTCATTAACTTGTTCCCAAGGTGCTCTACCCTACTTGGGGTATTGATATGTTTCAAAAAATCCTTAGAAGGCTACTTCCCTCATTTAATTGTTCTAAAAATGCTCTTCATATGTGTCTTTGGCATTTTTGTCCAAAAATTAAACCCAAAAGCTATATATACACTTAAATATGTTTCTAAAACATGCCAAAAGGCTCCCCAATCTCTAATTTGTTCCAAAATCATACCAAAAGGCCACTTGGGGTACTAAATTAGTTCCCAAAATCTCTCATAAGTTAACTCATTAGATAGAACTTTGAAACTAATATTGTTTTGATTAAAATTTATCTTCTAAACTTCGATTTGAGTGCTATTTAAAAATAATTGAAAGCTCTTGAAGAAAATATTTATCTTGTGTATATTTCAAAACATCAAACATTGTATATGGGTTTCTTGAGAATCATTTCTCAAGTGTTATTTTTACCTTCATTTTAAGATCTTTGTTTTCTCATAGTTCAAGTTATACTTAATGAATATTAATAAAATTTTGTCCATGTCCTCTTCACTATGACACCACCATTTGAAGTCTAGTAATGAAAATTTTCCCATTGGTGATGGATGTGTTGATCATATGAAGTTTAGAAACTTCAAGACAAGAATGGCTAGTGGAAAGTGAACTCCTATCAGAGAAAGATTCCACCATAGTGGATTGTATTAAGTAGAGGGATCATCCATTTCATTGAAACACACCAAATTGGCCCTTATGTGTGTTGATGATTTTTGATACTTCATAATAATAGATGGATTTGTTAGGAAACAATATCATCTTGAGGAAGAGGAATGTATCTAAGACTTTTCTGGGATTCATGTTACAAGTGTTGAAGGTGAAAGTTCTTGAGTGAATCAATAGATAAACCTCCATGGATGTAACTCATTTTTTATTATTCTATTATTCATTTGATCAAAATTCTATTTCTATATTGGGAAAAGTGCTTTCTGTCAATTAAGTGACATTTCTATTTTTTGTTGGCAAAAGTGTTTTTTGTAATTCTTAAGTGACTCAAATTTAAAGTCATTTTAAGTTATAACTTAAATGTAAATGAAAAAGGTAAAATTTATCTTATTATTAGGAAGGTAGTTATAGAGTGGTTATGGGATAGAGGTATAAATAGGGGTGGAATTTCCATTTTAGGGGTTTGATTCTCTATTTTCTATCTAAACTCTAAAGTGCGTTTTCTACATTTTGATGTAAACACTATTTTCAATTTCCATGAATTTATGAATGCAATGCTAATGTGTTCATTTATCGCTATGGTGTTAACTTTCCTCAATAATAAAACTCTATCTTACTATTCTATAAATTGAATGATGTCATTAATGATGTATTTCTCCCTTTCTATATGTGGTTCTATGATGCTCATACTTTATGCTAAATGTTAGTGTATGTCGAATTTGTGCAGTATATAATATATATATATATATATATTATATATAATATATATATATATAGTTATATACATACATATACATATATATATGGTTTTGGAGTCATGAAGACTTTGTTCTTATGGTTCTTATTAATCACATATACTATTGTATTCTTCCCTTCATGTGTGAGAGTAGGAGGTTTCTAGGATTTTGTTTACCTAGAGTTATCAAAGCAAATATATGTGTTTAGTCTATCATAGGGTTTCACCCTCCGTCTTCTATTCTATCATTTCTCCTCTCTTTCTCATATCTTTATCCTTCCCATTTTTCTCCTTTGTGCTTTTAGGTTAAAAGAACCAAAAATAAAAAACCACCATCATATGAAGGAACTACCCATATTAAATGTAGAGGAACATCACCTTTTCGATAAATGATTTTCCCTAAATGTTTCAGATTTTACACCACCTCCGTTTGGTTATACTTACAAATATAAAGCATCAAAATTCCAATGTATATCCTCCTCGAGGTCTCCACAACCACCACTCATGGTGGCATCCCCTAGGTATCTCTACTCTTTCCTCCTCTTTGGCATCCTATCTCTCAGGGTTTCCCCCCACCTCTATCACCCATGGCCCATCTTCTCCTCACAATCACATTCGTTTGTACTTCTTGAAATCCAATTATGGGGCATACATCACTCATCCTGTTTCAATGGTGAAATAGTTATTACCAGCCATAATTTTTTACCTCTCTCTATAATGTCATCAATGATACTTTGGGAAGAGTGGTGATGCTACATGAGCTAGGTGCCAAAACTAAAAAATAAATCTGTCAACTAGTTGTATCTTTAACCACCTCATATAATGTCTTGTAATCTCTTAAATATCCTCATAACTAACCTTCAATGACCAAGTATAACAATGATCCATTGTAATTCTCTAAGGCTCCCACACTACCCGGTCATGTGTAATATGATACAATGGATTCTATCTCAAAAATTTTATCATTTTTAGACCCCTCGCCTACTATAGTATCCTCGATCGATCCCATACTACATGTACCAATGTCTCTGTGGAATTATACATTACGAAGCACTCATAGATCCACACCACTAAAATAGTTATGGACCCCATGTCCCTCTACTACCTCACTCAAATGAACATCACGATCCTTAGCCCTTGGTCATATGGTATGGTCATATGAGGGCTTGAAGCTTGTGATTCCTACTGGTCACAATTCTGATATCCTTTGGATGCACTATTTTACTCTTTGGAAATTTGGGTGGTCATGTGTACCTTTAAAAAATCGGCATTAAAATATTATGTTTTAATAGCAACTAAAAATAAATAACTAGAGCTCATACATTTTTGATCTTGTAAACTTTTGATTAAGGTGATTCTTTTTTTGAAATTGTCGTATTTTTTGCAAGATATTTGCATTGGTGACATTTTCTATACACATTATTCAAATGTAAAAGGTACTTTTACTCGATGTAATACTTTCACATGCACTCAATTATAAAGTGCCAAATTTGGGGGGGGGTGTTGTAATCACTTGTGGATGCAATTTTGGTTGAGCCCGATGTCTTAAACTTTTGGGTGTTACATTCTTGTATCTATCATGGATTCTAAGAATGATATGATTTTCTCTGAAGTGTGCGGACTTCAGGAGGATATGGTCAAATTTGTGGAACAAATATATCACTTAAAAAGTAAAATTCTCTTCTTCATATCCTCATTTATGAGAAGGATACACTAATACATTCCCTACAATAGACAAACTTGCTCAGCCTATAACATCGACCATCATATTGTGGATAGGCATATCCATGCTCCTAGTCAACTTACAATTATTGCTCTTGTACCCATTGATCTTGATATGTCAGTTTCTAAGCTTGCTCCTGAGCCTATTAGGCTTATTATTAGATGTTCTTCTACATATGTGCCTATTACAGTTACACACTCTGAGTATCCTATATCAGCTCCTTCTGCTCACATGTATGGATATTTTGAGACGCATACCACTGCATTCAGTTCTCACATGCTCTATTCTATGGGTTTCAGTGGCAGAGGTATTGGTAGACATTCATAGAGTATTTATTCTCCCTTTCAACCTGTTAAGTTGCATTCTCTCCACGACATTGGTTTTCGAGCATGTACTTCATTGGGATCACACATTGACAAAGCTCGTATTTTTGTTCACTCAACTCTTTTTAAGGACCATGATCTACACATGAGTTCTACACTTTCACTCATGCTTGAGAAACCTAAGATTTAAACTGCAAGACATGATCAACCTGACATATATTATGATGTTCCTTTACATGAACCCTTTGTGCATTTTTCATCAAATCAATAACATGTATCTTCTTCATCCATCTGTGTTAATTTAGGGTGGATTTCTGATCACTCATGGCAACAACATAGGAATTTGTTGAGAGGACTCTACATGGATGACTCCTCCACTATTCAGCTTCGTGTTCCACTTTCTATACCATCTATATTATAATGCTACTTGTTTTGAGAATTTTTATTTAGCAGGTGTAGTATATTTCTCTTGTTTGTTGAGAGATTTTGTAAATGTATTTTCGGCATTTTTTGGCATGTTGACAATAACTCTTGTGTAGAAGCTATTTTGGTGAAGTCTAGTGTTAGTTTATTAGTGTTTGAGTAGTTGTTTTGACAACTCGTACATATTTGTAGCGTCACTCCACCCATTTAACAATATGGGAGGGTGTGGTGTTAATCTTGCTTCTTTGGATCTTGTGTCCTTGCATTATTGCCTTAGTTGTTCTTGGATCACAACACTCCTATTTCTTTAGATATTGTGTCCTTGCCTTGTTTCCTTGATTCTTGTTCTTCGATCATGACACACCTATTTGTAGCAGTTGATCAAATTATGTTTGGTGTTTTTATTCACTTTCGACATCACTCCATTGACAGTATCCTTATATGGAGTTATTCCGATGAAGCTCAATGTCAGTTGTTTTTAAGTTTTGTGATCAAGTAGTGAATTTAGACCACAATGTACACCAAAATTCTTCAGCATTATATGATTTTTTTGAGCTGAGCTTCTTAGGATGCCTTATAATGGGTTTTTTTTCTCTCTAATATTTTATTACAATTTTTGGGTACCTTGCGGTGTCCCTTTTTTCCCAGTTATTATACGTGGGTACCTCATCAGACCTTGTTGTTGGGACAAACCTTTTTTTCTATCCACCTAAGCTATGCTTACGGGGGGTGTTAGTGTAGGTTATTATTTATCATTTTATTTGTTTATTAGGATAATTATTGCACTTGGGTTATCCCTACACTTGTTGGGTTAGCTTGCTTAGCTGTACTAGTTGTGTTGAGTTAGCTTACCAATTGTGTGGAGTTAGCTTGCTAATCTTGTGGAGTTAACTTAAATGTCAATATCAATTAGTGGGAGTTATTTACCAATGATTTAGGTAGTAGTTGCACTTCCCTCCTCTTATATGTACATCATGCTTATTGAGCTAATTCATGTAACGAGATAATATATTATTATTTTGTTTGCAAATCCTTTTGTGATGTTATTCTGGTGAATTCCTTTCAACTTATTCAATGTGGTTATTAGTGTTTGCCTATTTAAGTAAGGCCCATAATATTTCCAGGTTATCTTCACAACTTGGAACAATCTTATTATCGTTCCTTTCAAAACTATGTTTTATGAAGAGTGGTTCACAAGAAACTATCTCTCATGAGAGTGAATAGTCCACTTGGCACTCATTTCATCTAGGTGATACCCACAAGGGTGAAGCACAAGGACTTCACGAGAGGTTACATATCCCAATAGTACTCTGGCTCAAGCACAATTAACTATATAGTTTCCCCCATAGTCAAACATAAATAGTTTTCTACCCCATTTGTAATTTACCTTAAACAATTGTTGTTCCTTATGAGCCATTAAATATGGAACTCCCTAGCTCATTCTTTTATAGATGTGGTTTTTCCAAAATGGTTCAAAAAATTTAATGGTTTTTTGGCATTCAATGATGTAATTTCAAGGCAATCTACATTGACCCATATGGGTCTTCCTAGAATTTATATTTCTAAGGAGGTCAACCATCCTAGTATACTTGAAAGATCTAGCACACTTAGATTCAGGTGGTTCCATGTAAATTTAGTGAAATATCCCTGATTATTCCTCTTGGTGGAGGAACAATCTTCTTAACTTGCTACCCCATGTAAAACCCTCAAAAATTGTTGTTCCATATGAACCTTTCAATATGGAAATTTTCTCGTTGATTTAAAGAAAAGGTGTTTAAGAAGTGGATCAAATTGTGGAATTATTTTCCCAGATTCAACTACTTAATTTTTATTCAATTTAAATTGACTCATATTTATGGAGGAGTAATTCAAAATAATCCATATTTGGTGAGAACGAACTCCCGATGATCCACCCTTGTGAGAATCACCTAGATGCATGTTCCTACGAGATGAGTTTTTATGAACCACTCCTCATTAAATATGGGTCAATTTAGATTGACTCAAAACTATGTAGATGAATGTCAAAAAAACATTACACAATTTGATCCACTACGGAAACACCACTTCTGTAAATGAATGAGAGAGAGTACATATTAAGGCAATTGCAATGGTGGATTCAACAATCCTTCAATCGTAATTACTCTATATTTGGGATAGAAGAAAACATTCCCCATTTACTTAATATACTTTAGCACTCCTAAATAAATTCTTGGCATTGGTAATGGGAATCATCATGTATACTTAAGTGTTTGAATGTTGAGTAAAATCCAAGTTAAGTTTGTAGGGATGGGTACCTCATCTTGGTGATATGTGAGCATCATCGATGCAATGAGTTCCTAGACCATATGCCTACGAGAGATATTATGTGAACAAATCCTTAGGAAATGTGGGTAGGTGTAGATTGACTCAAAGTTGTAGTTGAATCTTGAAAAAGCATTACACAATTTGATCCACTACTAAACCACAACTTCTATAAAGGAACTTTAATTATTTATTTGGAAGAGTTGTTGACATATTTACATTGTTTGCTATATTATTTTTTCTATTTGAATATGATTACTCTCAATGAGATATTGAATCTCATTCAATGCAACATGTATATTAGTTGAATTTCATTAAAATTTATGATAATAAAAAAATTCATTTAAATCAAGATGTTTTCAAGGCCATGTCAATTCTTACTTTAGGCATGAATCTTTAGCTGAGAATGTTTTTTAAGCCTTCATCGTCCATGTTGTCAATTGGGTATTTACCCAGTTATGTAAAATGATTCTCACTTGGCATGTATCCATCCATGATTAAATGGTTTTCAAGTTATACATTGATTAGTTTTTGTTTTGATTGATTTTTATCATTTCTCTTTGTTGGACTAAGATTTCTAATATGCTATTTTGCATTCTGTAATTTTCATCATAATCATCATTATCTGCAAACAAATTGTCATTAATACTATTCTTAAATGATTACTTATTTGAATTTTTTTAGGCAAGGAAGAAGCATTAGACACATAAGAAATTTGTATTTAAAAGCACAACTTCAAATTCCATAACAATATGAAAGACTTCATCAAAGGAATGATAATTATTTAAAGCTTAATTTTCTTAAATTATTAGTAAATATTCCTTGGAGTTGATTGTATAGTGGTCTATAAATCAATTTAGTACATATTGTTTTGAATATAAGAACATAGTCACCATTATGTCTATTTGTTCTTGGTCACCCAATTTAAGAAATAATAGAAAATATGAACCTAACATCAATATTGATTATAAAGTGAGTGGGTAAATCATCTCACAAGAGTTATAAGAGAATTTAAATATCCTTATGAATGAGCATAAAAATGATAGTAGATACTAGAAATCACACTTAAATTTGGTGCACTGCTGATACCGATAAGGAGTCATAGAAGAAGTTAAGGTTGAAGGAGTGAAAGTGAAACATTGTAAGATGAATATGGGTGTTAAGAAGGGGATTGGGGGAGGATAATTGCAAGGGTGGGGAAACTATTGGAGGGAATATAAGAGATCCTCTTATCTCTTCTGATAAGTCACGTATGGACCACATGTTATGCAATAATTGGTTTGTTATTCATTGGATGCTAAAGTGTATTTGACTTTTTTTGACTTTATAATTTTCTCCACATTTGCAAAGTACAATCTTTTGCGACCGTGAAGTGCGAAGTGTGAGCTTTAGAATCTGGCCTATCACATTTACGAGACATAATTTTGAATTCTCACATTCTTGAATTGTAACCTTTGAACCCTCTCACTTGTGAAGTGTTAGTTTTAAATAATTTCATCGATGATATTTTTCTTTAGATTTATCGCACTTGTGAAGTGCAAGTATTCATTCATTTGAATGTGAGAAAAGGTAAAACTCAAATTTAGCAAAATCCATTAATAAATGCTCACAAATGTGAAGTATGAGTTGATACTTATGAGAACTGTAAGTTAAAGAAAGTGTGACCATCAAAGAAAACATAAGTGCGAGATCTTTAAAAAATCCAAAGTGTGATAAATTGAAAAAATTTGATACTTTAATATTTTTGTAGTGCGAATGATTCATAAGTTTCAAATGTGATAAAAATTTGAAGTGTGAGTGTGAGGATTATAAAATAACCAAGTGCGAGCTCTCAAAAAACATGAAGTGTGAATACCTAATTTCCAAAGTGCAAGTACCAAATAAATCATAAGTATAGACACTTAGTCTAATCAATGCGAGTACTAAGCAATTTCAAAATGAGGGTACTAAATCAATGAATTAGGAAAATAAGGAAAAATAAATAAAGATCAAAGGTAAATACCTAAGTATTATCTATTTTTTTAAATTAAATAGGCTCCCTATTTTAAAAAGGAAACCATTTTAAAAATGGGGGGTGTTAAGAAATAACAACATTTATACACCCTGAATTGATAGCCCAAGAACCATGCAAACATCTTGTAATGTATCGATGGCCTCCATGGTCTATCCTTTCACCCTCCATATGAGAGTGTTGGACTTGAAATCTTAGTGTCCCAAATACATTCGTATCATATCAGTATCTAATGGGATCTACACCATCTATATAATGCCTTCAAAATTGAGGTGATGTAATTGTGCCACATCTTTCACAGATAAACCCACCAATAGATCTAGTAGCCACGTCACATATACTAATATCCATAGTTGGATCCTTTATGGAACTTGCAAGATATTAAATAAAAATCACCCATAATATTTCAATATACAATAATCATTAAAATACAACTTAAATCATTAAAAATCAAACAACTAAATCACTATCAAACACCATTGACCATGAAATTCCATAAACGAATGGCCATTGTAATTTTTTAGGAAAAATACCGTCAACCATCATGAAAAAAGCATACTAATTTATTGGCATCAACAAACCAAGCTCAAATTCCATTGTCCATACTATAAAACCTCAACATCATTGGCCTTGATGCGATGGGTTAACACAACATGGCCGATCTTTTCTATCTTAAGGGTGCAAGATCCTTCCTAGAATTAATTTCAAAGACTCATCCCAATGACTCTAAAAATAAAAAATTCTCCCAAAACCACCTAGACATCAACCAAATCTTCATTTTTCTTACCTTTGAAGAAAATTTTGCAAGTCAAATTTTCCCCAACACACTTTTCTCTATTTTTCTTCTAATTACCTTTTCCCAATTTAAATACAAAACCTACCATGGGATTTACATTGCCACATGCCCTATCTCGACTAATTCATCCAACACCTCATACTCTCATCATCATCAATAAAATCAAATTCAATGATCTCAGAGCTCAAATTCTCTTAATAGAAATTAGAAAAATGACAAATGACTTCCTCCCTTGACCATTTATAACAATTCTTATAACTAATTTTGATGCAACATCTTCCAATATTTAAACCTTTATATATTTCAAATGATGGATCATAAAAATATTTCATGAATATCGACGTGATTTTGGTGGCAATATGATCATTTTGACACGTTAAACATACATTTTTATAATTATGCTAAAATACCCTTTTCCCACACTTTTACATCATTACAATGCTCAATCATAACATCCCCACGACTTCTTAGCTAGGTGGTTTATATCTTAGTTTACTAATTATTTGTTAATGTTTATTTTCACTCTTGCTTCTTCAATTTTATGAGTAATTATTGCAACCACCATGACTAAGCCCTATGACACCAAAAGTTAAGTATGAGGTAGGTATATGTCATTTAATGGATTTCATTATTTATTTCCTACACTTACATTATTACTTTAATTTTAGCATCTACATTTTATTCCATTTATTATATCGGTACATTTCTTAAGGCCATATCATGTTTCACTATTGCAACACAAGATGATCTTCCATTGGGGTATATGTATATACCTCATTTTTTATGCTTTCTAACCTTTTCACTTGTGCAGAGGCCGTTGATGCATTTTTATCCTTAACGGGTGCCTCAAGGGGCCTAAAAATATTGAGGTGTGATTAGACTTGATTAAGTGGTCTAGAGCATAACATTTGACATATGTCAATATTATACCATGTTTCGCTTATCCTTGATTTGTTTCCTCCTTTTGTCATAAATTTTACCCATTATGTCTACCTATCTCATTATGTTCAATTTTTTACACTCATGCACGCACTTATATATGCTTTTGGTCATCTTGGACCTTCATCATTGCCTCCATTTATCTTATGGATTCCATTTATTTTGCACCTTTTGACCTTGGATTTCCCCCAAGGACAACTTCATTGCCCATAGGTGATCGCGTGGGGCATAAATACCCCACATCTTTTTCATTTTATTATCACTTATTAATTAATATAAAATGTTGTATTTTCTTGCACAATGGACACTTGCACATATGTTCAGACCTATTTGTTAGACTTGAGGTTTTGGAGCTTACCTTGTTACATTTTGTTCACTATAGTGAGCTAGGACTAGAAGTATTATTCTTAGCATTCCCCTTCTCCACCCACAACGATTATCTCTCAATGATGTTGTCTCTAAGGAGTATCATGCATCAACAAGCACACTGTAGGTAAGTATTCGTAACCCTTCTTTTTTCTTTGTTGCTTGTTTCTTGTAATGTGGATTGTTTTTCAATCATTTCTATATATTAAAGTAGATGCATTTTTAATTTTATATATTTGTTTGTCTTATTATGTTACATCCCTTGGATTTATCCATCTCTTTATCTACTCTTATTCTAAATATTGGTAGGATACCTCTCTTTATCTTAGATATAGGCCTTGTAAACCAGTAACTATGTTTGGTTAGGGCTACTATCCTTCATAATTATGACACTAGCACTCCTTGACCACCTTTGGTATCTAATTTCTTTGTGCAAGCCTAAATTTGATCCCCAACATTAAAAAACCCATATGGGGATCTATCTTAGCTTGTCATATAATAAATAATGTGAGATTACACGTGTTGTGCCTATAACTTCTATCAATTCATACAATATGGATAGTTGTTGATTAATAATAACTAAAATATTAAACATATGATGAATAACATCATCATCAAGTATGTAATCATCAATAAATGTAATGAGATTCCTAAGAGGTTACATCTTAGGAATCTCATTACATTTATTGAGGTTACATCTTATTGATTACATCTTATATGCATGATGTAATCTATGAAATTTACTATCAGAGCGAGATTAATTTCCTTGAGGAGAGACATGATAGATCTTTTTTTCCACATTTTTTAGTGTGGGTAGAAAATCAATATAGGCATCTTCTAGAGGGTGAAATTTCATAAGAAGGTTCAAGAATAAGTGACATGGTAATATTTTACAAATTTCCACAATGTGGATTATGAGTAGAAGTTTATTACAACAATATTATAAAAAGAGGATTGTTGGATAGAATATTGTGTTATTAAATTCAAATAAATAAAAAGGAAAAAATGACATTGAAATGGTATTGTTATCATAAAAAAAAAAAAACACCCTCTGATTTTTCATGGATATATGGATGAGAAATCATTATTTTTTGGTGATATGGGATTGTCTCTCAATTTTTAGTACTTGCTACTTGAGACATACCTCTAGAGAAGGTTGGTTCCTCTACCTATTCCTAATTTTAAACCACTCCTAAGCAAGGGAATGCAACTATCTAATACTACTTTAACAATTACAGGGACCAGGGGAAGAGAAAGGTGCATGGAAGGGGAAAATCCTAAGCTAATAGGGGAGATAGCACTAAGAAGAGGGTGGTGAACACTCTCAAATGAGTGGAAATAAGAGAAAATGCACACAAGGAGGGAAGACATGCGTGACACAGTCTAAAACAACACTTATACACTTAGTTCCATGGAGCACAATAGAAAAGGAACCTGCAAGGGATGTAAAGAATGCATAGCAAACTAATATAGAAAAGGAAAGGCAAGATGATGCAATAAAGTACGAATTAGTGTAGATAATAGCCACAAAACACTGATTTTATTGCCTCTGAATGATGCATAGTCAATTAAAATGGTGGAAAGAATCAAGTATTCACATGCAATGAACTAGATCTGAGGCATGCAAATCAACATGCAAAGGAAAAATTACTCTGAATAATGTGCTTGCAAACTGAGAGGGTCCAACCTTCAAAAATGAGCATTATTAAACAATATATAGAAAGGGGAAAGAGAGAGGAGGGAAAAGAGAGGGAAATTTGAATTCCTTCCTCCAACCACTGACCAAATTCATTAAGTTCATTTCATAGCACATGGGTGCCTCTGGAAAATCAATTATACACGTCATCCAACCTGCAAAAAGAGAGGGGGTGTCGTTCTTCATTAATGTTGGTATTTGGGAAATGACTTGATAACTTGCGTTTTTAGAACCATATCTTTTGCCTCAAAACTATGTTTGAAATTTCAGCCCCAAGACTGCATCGATTTATGAAATTATCGATCCTATAATATAGTCATTAATGATATCTTTCCAACAAGACTGATCCCGCTTGATCTGGTTATCCGCGATGGGAGTTATGGGCAAAAATTCTCTATTACTCATTCAACAAATTTTCCCTACATTTATCTCCTTTTTTGTGGGTTTTTCAAATGTTTGAATGTTTTAGAGTCCCATGACATTTTTCCTATCAACTCGTTTCTTCCACCTCCCAGAGTTTTATTTCCTATTTTACGGGATTATGAAATCCGCGGAACACTGAATTTTGAGAGACCCACAAAACATTGAGTTGATGTTCTACGGATTTCTGACATAGACATATTTCCCGAGTTCCTTCTCAAACAACCTTTCATCTCTTTGGAACTCCTCTGGTTAAATCATATTTTCACAAGTCACAACTTGTTCATTATGTAGATAAAAAAGAGATATTAGTGCAAATTGCAAACTAGAAACCAAACTAGATCAAATCCTAATCTAACACTCTCTATCACTACCTTAGATTGAGCTAGATGGAAAGGGAATAAAATTCAATACCTTCACTTACCAAATTAGATCTCCCTTTGATTTTTTTTATGTGCTCAAGATGTTGGATTGCATTAGTTTGCTTCAAATTTGGTGGAGATAAACGAGCAACACCTCCTTTGGATCTTGCTTGGATTACTTGATTGATGAAGATGAATTGATTGTAGATGAATGATGGATTGATTGTAGATGGATAATAGATTTATTGATAAAATTGGTAGAGGTTGGCTATGGGTTTGTGACATGGCTCTCATGGTGGAGGAGAGCTTAATTTATAGTTGAGGAGTAGAGGATTCAATGGCTAAGATGAAGACATGCTGGATTTGGATCAAGGGTGGATAATGTATGTGAGGATTATAGGATTCTATAGTGGAATACTCTTAGAATTTTAATTTAAAATTCATGGAGGGAAGAATCTTCTATTAAATTAAAAATTCAATAGAAGGATAAAGTTAGAGAGGCTTCTAAAAATAGAAGCATCTAGATTTAGAGGTGTGAAGATGTGATTAGGATTAGGATTAGATTAGGTTAATAAATGATTATTAGGGGTGAGGTTACATGGAAAGGATAGGTGTAGGGATGTGTAGGGTAGGTGGTAGATAAGGTGTAGGAATAGTAAATTCTTAGAAAATGTTAATAGGAATTATATAGGATAACAAGGTATAATAATGAAATAAAAGTGATTAATGCTAAGATGGGATGAAATAATGAATTAAAAGGATTAATGGTGAAATGTTGTGATAAATGATAAATAATGATAAAGGGGAAATCTGATAAAATAGATTAATAATAATTAACCTTGTGATTAATTATTATTTGGATTTATGTAGTGATGATGTTAGGTTATTTGCAGGACAGATTAATTGTAAGTAAGCATGTCGACATTTTATATGTCTACATTTTTTCCCTCTTTGAAGGGTTATTGCGTAGCAATGACTGTTCAAAGAAAAAGAAGAAAATATGTTAGGATGGTGATATGATGCTCCCTCAAGGGGTTATTTGGGAAGGTAATGAGTTGGGTAACCACTCGAAAATAAGAGAAGCCCAAGTTGGTAGATGATAGAGGATTAGAGGATGAGAAGATGGAAGATTATAGGAGTAGGAGATTATAAGATGATGAGATATTGGATTTTGGATTAGGTGACGCCTCAGACTAGGGTGAAGATACAGTATTAGAATATGCCCCTAGTCAAGGGGTAGGTTTTGAGGATTTCAGATTATAGGATGCCTCAGTCAACGATGTATGACAAGGGTGAAGATTTAGGATTTATATTTGGGGATGCCCCGGTTAAGGGGTGAGGTTTTGTTTATTTTGGATTTGAAGATGTTGTTTTTTATGATGATAAAATTTGTATGAGAGGATGTTGGATCATAAGTTGAACCAATCAAGGGGTTGAGATGTTGAGGATTTTGGATTAGAGGATGTTGAATTGGAGGATTGATTGATTGAGGATGTTTATATGAGAGAATAAGGATTACTTTTTGGATGGAATTGGATGATATGATATTGATGAGGTGAGGATTGAAATTTCAAATTGGATTGTTAAGAATATGTTAGAGGATTCCCCAGCTAATGGGTGAGGATTTTGGATGATTGATGCGAGAGAATAAGATTTGGATGTTGATTGATTGATAAAGGATTTAATGGATAGGAATATGAGGAGGTTAGAGAGTTAGTTAGCTAATGATGAGGATTATGTATGGATGATGATAAGGATAAAATATTATGATAAAAGGGGGTGTGCTACCATAAAGTTCCCACTGTTGTCATCATTAACATTTGTCATTGATGTGGCATAAAGCAAGATGCACCAAGGTATTAAGACCATGATGATTGAATTGCCAAATGCCCTTATCCTCATATCATTTTACAGATTACTATAAAAATATGTTCCTCATATCATTGGACTATGAAAAAAGAAATAAAAACAAAAGGTTCCTCATATCATCATCCGAAATGTAAATGCAAGCAAACACACATAAGCAAAAACACACACATTGCATTTGTGTATTTTATGGATTTTTTGAATGTTTTGATTTTTAGATTTTGGATTTTTCGATTTTTGGATGTTTTTATTTTTATATTTGGGGTTTTGGATGTTTTGATTTTTTAGATTTTGGATTTTGGATTTTTAGATTTTCGGATGTTTTGATTTTTAGATTCAGGGTTTTGGATGTTTAGATTTTTGGATGTTTTTATTTTTAGATTTAGATTTTGGACGTTGATATTTTGGATTAGGGATGAGGTGGGAATGGTTGAGGATATGCAAGATGAAAGGATGTGACTTTATCCTATAAAATGTGTGTTTGGGTAGGATAAAAGGGAAGAATGGAAGGAAATTGAATATGTTGGATAGGATACGGATTGTTTGATAGGTTAGGATTAGATGGGATGTGGGATGGGAGATAGATATGATGAGAGATGTGGTATAGTATTAGATGGGGGATATGGATGATGATATAATATGCCCCCAAGTATAGGGGGTGAATTAAAAGATAAATGTGGTGTGCCCCCAAGTGTGAAGTAGGATGTCCTATGTGGGTGGATGAATGGGTTCAATGTGTGCCCAGGTGTAGGGTAGGATGGGAAGTGAGGGGTATCTAAAATGGATGATGCCCCAAATGGATGGTAGTAAATATTCCCTCATCCATGATGATGTCTGTTGAAAAAGGACACGAGGAGGATTGGATGAAAATGAAAAGGTCATCATCTTCCCATGGATGTTCGATCCAAGGAAAAAGGATGTGGATGTGATGGATGGAAGGAAAATAACATCATTGGTAAATAAAATATGAGCCTAACGAAACATATTGTAAGGAAAGAGTTAGACTAGAAAAAAGTGTGACCAAGGTGTAAAAAATACCAGGCAACATGCGATCCCTATGTCTCTGCGAGATCAAATTGTGTATAATTGTAATGGTTAATTACTGCTTGAAGTGAAGACTTAATGGATAGTATGTGAAGCCAAACTAACCAATTTATAGGGAGTGATTAAGTCAAATAGGTGGATGGAGGGTGAATGGAAGGCTGAGTTGTGCATTTCTCCGTTGTCATCCAGGCGTCCATAGTCCCCACAAAGATGCATCTGATTTTGGTCACAACATTTCTCTACTACCAACCAGACATCCATAGCTCCGGTAGAGATGCTGGAAACACCCATAGAGATATTCTTGAGGTGGATTTTATTTGATATTTTTAATTTTGAGATTATTTTTTTGATCTTTTACTTTTTGATATTTGATTTTTTTTTGCATAAAGTGGTTCCACTCACTTGAGAACTCTCAAGGGGTTGAGAATCACTAGTGGCTTGATGGGGGGATGGAAATGAGTGTGGAGATAACATTGGCTAGAGTGTAAAACAAATGCACCCAAAGGTATTCACCTAAATTTTATTAGGTGTGTTAAAGTGTGTGGATCTCTAGGATGACAATGGTGCCTAAATGTTAGAGGTAATGATAGACCAAGGTCACACAATTGTAGTAAGTATTATTGGCTTACAACATGTGCGAGAATGTTGATCAAGTGTTCAAAGGAATGAATTATAAGAGGATATGAATGGATGTGATGATAAAAATGAATTAGATGCAAAGGGATTTACATGTTGGATGGAAGGAGGATGTGTGTTAAGGAAAGAATGTCTGTGCACAGGTGACGAATTATGTGCTCAATCCATTTTTAGGTGTTTGGTATTTGTAGGGGGATCAAATGATTTGCTATTTGGTCAAGTGGTAGGATCAATAAGAGGAGTGGTAGAAACAGGTTGTGATGGATTAGTGGGAGGGACGTTGTTAGTGTCAGGTTTATATCCTAAGTCTAAATGACCTGAGTTTTGATGAAGGGAAATGGGTTTGCAAATGCCTTGTTCATGGATACCTAAGCCTTTGCCTCAATGTTTCATATTAGTGAACATATTTTTGGATATAGGATGTGAATTGGATGGAGAAGATGATGCAATGTGATCATCATGAGATTGGGGGATTGTAATTTTTTCATCCGTTAGGAGGTCAGACTTAACGAAGGATGGGCGGTGAGATTTGTTTCAGTTTTGGCTTGGTGAGGGATCTTTGGATGTACGATGATATTTGGATGGATGATTTTTTTTGTAAATCGAGTGGGGTTTGGATGATAGAAAATGGTTAGGGATATGATTGGGATGGAAAGGTGGTGGATATAGAGGTACAAGGATAAGAATTCCTTGGTTAATGAGGTTTTGGACATAAGATCGAAACTGCATGCAACGATTGGTCAAATATCCATGGATGTGATGGAAGTCACAATAATAGTGTTCCCGATACCACGATGCTTTGGAAAGGTTTTGATTGTGTTATTTTATTGGGGTATGGATGATCATGTTGAATGTTTTTAGACGATGGAATATGGCGGTCAAGGATTCTCCTAAAGGAGTGAAGTTGTTTAGTGTAAATGATTTTGGGGGAGTAGGAAGTAAAGGTGTGAGATTGGGTGGATAATGAGATATGTTGCTTGATTTATATTTATGATTTGGATTATATTTTGTGGCATAGAAGGAGGGGATGGATTAGGCCTAGGGGCCGAAGTGGATGGTTTGGGATTGGAGGACGAAGTAGATTTGTTACTTTTGGATTAGTTGGGTATGTGGTTTTGAGGTAGATGGTTTTGTCTTAGGATTATATTTTTGGGATTAGTAGATGTAAATGAAGGCGATAGGGTATATTTGGGGCTCACATTAGATTTGATTAATGTTGGGGATGAAGGATATTTGGGTGATGGGTGAGGTGTAGGAACCACATTAGATATGGTCAATTTAGGGGATGAAGGTGGCATATAAGCCCCATTAGATTTGGTATGAGATGGGGTGGGGAGAGGATTGGGATTGGACTTATTAGGTTTGGGATTTGGTGAATTAGGATTCACGTTAGATGTTATAGGATTAGGGGATTGTGGATTTGAAATAGGATAATGTTAGGTTTAGGTGATGAAGAGGGTAAGATATGACTAGGTGTGGATGTAGAGGATGAAGGTGGCATAGGAGCCACATTATATGATTTAGGATTGGATGTAGAAGGGGATGAGGGTGATTTAGGAGTCTCAATGGATGAGATAGTTTTGATAGGATTGAGTATATGTGATGGAGGGGATGGAATAGACTTAGGGGCTAAATTTGATGGTGGATTAGGGATTGTGGGACAATCTAGGAGAAAGTATGTCGGATTGGATTGGGATGGTGAAGATGACAAGGATGAAGGACTAATATGGGATGTGGGAGATAATTATTTTTGGGTAAGTGATTAGTATTTTTGTGGGTATGTGAATGGAACTCGATGATAGGTTGAACGATGATTAGATTTAGGAGTTTAGATTTTGGATGGTGGTGCATAAGTTTTGATGGGAGGAAGGTGTGGGTCACAATGATTGATTGGGGATTTGGAGGTTGGTGTTTGGGATGTCTGTGTGGGTTTGGAATGGTGGCTGAATTAGAGAGGAAAAAAAAAAGGTCCTCTTGGTCTAGGTCAAAGTTAGCGAGATGGTCAAAGTTGATGAAATTAGCTTGTTGGGATAGTGATTTATGTTGATTAGGTCGGAGTGTGGATTGGGATGATTTGGTTTCTTCAAATAGGAATTCTATGGGGTGAGGGATAGGGATATTAGGAAAGGGAAATCATGGATGGGGTTGTTTGAGAGATGTTAGTCTAGGGGGTGATTGATTGATTGAAGATTAAAGATCAAATATTTGTTGATTAAGTTATTGAATGGTTTTTAGGATGCTAGAATCGACATGGGATGGTTGATTTGAATGACAAGGATGTGATTGGTTGAGGTTAGATGTGAGATTGAGAATTGTTTTTTAATGTGTTAGATGGTTGATTTTGATGAGTGGGGGATGATGGGATAACTTGGTTGATGGATTTGGACCAAGTTCATGTTTCAAGGATGTTGTCTAAGTCCTAGGTATTGGGGCATTGAATCCTCTCACTTCATGCCTATCTAAAAACAAGCAAGTGCTTAACCAATAATGATAGTTATCTAATAATTTTTATACCCCGCCAGAACACGGGGTGTGTCTACGTGCATGGAGATGAATCCCATGGTCATGAGACACCTAGAACGATGGAAAGTTTTTGGATATCACTTCCACATCACGTTACCTCTATAAAAGTAAAAAGGGAAGGCTAACTACTTTTGATCCTCAAGATTGTCCTAGGACACGAGAGGAGAGCATACATGGTTTCGCCTTTGGGATAAAAAAGGAACAAAGGAAAAACATACAAAAGGATGATAAATACTAGATGATAGAATGAAATTAAAAATATTTTCAGTTTCATGATTGGGTCTTCAAAAGGAGGCCCTACAATTTAAAGGTTATTAGTTTGATAATAACCCCAAATGTATTGGACAAAACAAGCTGTAAAAAAAGGATTAGTATTTTTTCAAGCTTACAATCACAAAAAATGTTACATGAATATAAAAATGGACGGAATCTCCCCTTTTTGCTACAATAAACTTGTGAAAACATAATGTCAGACCTGTAAAAAGTCAGCAAAAACACTTGAAAATGAGATTAGACCATTAGTATAAGCAAAAATTGTGATTCTACAAAGGTGTTGATTAACAAGAGATAGGCACCAAAGTATGAAAAAGGCAACAAAGTACAACAAAGGCACCACTTTAGGACATGACACCATTTTGTGTGCAAAGGTGTCAATGTATGAGAAAAGGCCTAGAACAAGTCAAAAAATGGTAAAAAACAAGGTTTTAAACATAAAACAAAGGCATTAAACTTTCTGCAAAGGTGCAAATACATTTCATAGGCACCACTTTATGAACATAGGCATCATTCTATGAACAAAAGATGAAAACATGGTCAAAAGTGTGAAAACGGGAAACAGATTGTAATTTCAAGGTTTCAAAGGCCAAAACAAAGGCGTTATTAAAATATTTGCAAACGCACTAATACAGGTCATAGGTGCAAATTTATGGACATAGGCACCATTTTGTGAACAAAAGATGAAAACAGGGTCAAAAACAGTGAACAAATGAAAAAACAAAATGTAATTTTTGGTGTTTCAAATGACAAAACAAAGTCACTGAAGTATCTGCAAATGCACCAAAGTAGGAAATAGGAATTGATTCATGTCATAGGTTCCATTTTACCTACATAGGCTCCAATACATAGAGAATAGGCGTTGTTTCACATTGGAAACAAAATCTGACCCCGAAAATTACAAATTTAAAGGGGTAAATGACAACGAAACTTCTTGAAACTTTGATAGCCTGTGCAAGGGATCAAACAAGATTAGAAATGATGAAAAGTGGAGGTAAGCCCCATGGTGGTGGACAAAATTTAGATGAAAAAGAGATAGTGAAAAATGCAAACTAGATCAATTTCTAATCTAACACTCTCTATCATTGCCTTATATTGAGCTAGATGGAAAGGGAATAGAATTCAATACCTTCACTTGCCAAATTAGATCTCCCTTTGTTTTGTTTGATTTTCTCAAGATGTTGGATTTCATTGTTTTGTTTTAGATTTGATGGAGACACATGAGCATAAGCTCCTTTGGATCTTGCTTGGATTTCTTGATTGATGAAGATGATTTGATTGTAGATGAATGATGGATTGATTATAGAAGGATAATGGATTGATTGATAAAATTGGTAGTGGTTGGCTATGGATTTATGACATGGATCTCATGGTGGAGGAGAGCTTAATTTATAGCTGAGGAGTGAAAAATACAATGGCTAAGATGAAGTCATGTTGGATTTGGATCAAGGGTGGAGAATGCATGTGAGGATTAGAGGATTCTAGAGTGGAAGAATCTAGAATTTGAATTTAAAATTCATGGAGGGAAGAAGCTTCTATTGAATAGAAGGATAAAGTTAGAGAGGTTTCTAGAAATAGAATCCTCTATATTTAGAGGTGTGAGGATATGATTAGGATTAGGATTAGATTAGGTTAATAAATGATGATTAGGGGTGAGGTTACATGGAAAGGATAAGTGTAGGGATGTGTAGGGTATGTGGTAGGTTGTCGAGGGAGATAGTGTACAGGAATATAAAATTCCTAGAAAATGTTAATCAAGATTATATAGGATAATAAGGTATACTAATGAAATAAAAGTGATTAATGATAAAATGGGATGAAATAATGTATTAAAAGGATTAATGGTGAAATGTTGTGATAAATGATGAAGAGGAAATATTATAAATATGATAAAATGGATTAATGATAATCAACCTTGCCATTACTTATTATATGAATATATGTAGTGATGATGTTAGGTTATTTGCGGGACAGATTAATTGTAACTAAGCATGTCAACATTTTAGATATCTACACATTGTCTCAATTCCGTGGATTTTATGAAATACGCAAGACACTATGTTTCTTGAAATCCATAGTGCATTGAGTGAGACTTCCACAACTTTGGTAGATCGTGGAGACAATGACATCTGTCTGGTGAGATATTCAAAGTTGTAAGGAGTGCAAATTTGGATAACAATTTGGTGACTCAAGGGGTAATCTTCTTGCCAGATGAAGAGATTAGTGGCCTTGAAGCATCCATTAGAAATGGAGTCAACTTGGAAATATGGAAATTGACTTGAAACTTGAATTTATTACCCATGAATCCATCTGAAGCATTGCTTGGAACTTACGTTGATCTGTCTCTAGAAACATTTTATGAGAGTGAACATTTTTCTTGGATCAGAATTTCCACTATCATCCTAGGAACGCGTGCACAAGGACTGTTGAATATTGTCTCCCTTGAAAACATGAACTGTCATCTAGATGCAACCAAAGATCACACACGAGAGAATGAAAACCTATACTACCAACAAAACAAGGTGCTAAAATAACTTGGAGGTATTAAAACTAACTACTATATACAAGGGAAGGTTTTTCTTAATAGAAATTCTTGAGATAGATCCCATTGATAGGGATCTACACTTCTTCTCCGTCCACTTTTGACAATTGGAAATCATTGTTTGACTTACAGCTTGAAATCATGTATGGGCCAGTCCACAATGTTTCAAAATTTGAGTGCCTTCCTGTTTGATCTCTATATGCATCCCATATTAAGACTAGATCTCCTTCCTGGAAACTCCTAGATTTTGATTTCTTGTCAAAATACTTCTTGATATTAGGTTGATCTTTTCCCATTGTGTGCATTTTTTGATTTCTCAACTCTTCTAGCTCCATGAGCTCTACATATATGACCTTTATGGCTTTAAACTCTAACATTTCCAACTGCTTGATGAGTTCTAAGGCTAGTAATTCAATAGATGTTGTCAGCCTTGCTTCTTTATTGTAAATCAGTTTGTAAGGGGAGCTACCAGTTGATCTTTTGGGAGTGATCCTATTAGCCCACAAAGATAATTTAAGATTTGTGTGTCATGTCCTTTTATTTTCATCCAAGGTCCTCCCTATGATTCTCAAAAGGTTCTTGTTTGTGGACTCATCTATCCCATTACCATGGGGTAATAGTTTGAAGAGGTGCTCAAATATATTCCATTATTAACACCCCAATCAGATGAATTTATACCATAGAAAGATAGATCATTATCGGAAATGATGGTGGAAGGAACACCAAATCTGGTCACAATACCTACGTAGAAGTCCAGAATACTAGCCTCATTTACTTCCTTCAGTGAAACTTCCTCTGTCCACTTGGTGAAATAATTCATGGTTGTGAGGATCCACTTTTGGCCTGGGCTTGAAATCATATTGATTACTCAAATGAAATTCAATCCCCGTTGTGTGAATGACTGATTTACTGAGATATGGTGAAGTGGAAGAGCTGCTAATCTTTCCTTACCTGTGAATAAGGCACATTTCTTACATTTATTGACCCGCGAATAGCAATCCTTGAAAAGGTTGGGCTAGTAATATCCAACCTTTGTGATCTTGAGAGTTATTGTCCTTAGAGAAAAGTGACCTCCTTCTTCTCCATCGTGAAAATCATGTAATACTTTCTTTATCTCATTATTTTTAATGCATCTCAAGAGAAAACCATTCACACATTTCTTGAATAAGACTCTAATAAGCACGTAGGGGATTAAATGAAGTCTGAAGTACCTCCTTTTGTATTTTCTCAAACCTTGGGGGCATTGGTATGTTTGGAGAAAGTGTACTACATTATGAGTCTAACAAAGAGTGGGTAGGACATCGGCTAGTTACTCCTGATTATGTTGAAGCATGAGGATGACTTATTCATTAGTTTGTTGTTCTAAAACTAGTTTCTCACATAATCCCTTACCTCTGACTAGTTTAGTCACCTTAATGTCAATTTCATACTCCATCACCCTGGTTATCCAACCATCTCTTTTCTCATTCAAATCCTTGCTGAAAAGGAAGTCTTTCACACCAGCATGCGAAACTAATATATGGATCCCATTGTTGGATATCAGGTGCCTGAATTTCTTCAAACTCCTTATAAGAGAAAGGGCATGTTTCTCAACAATTGAGTACCTCACCTCATAATCCTCTAGAAATTTTCTGAAAAATACAATAAGTTGCTCTAAACCTTCTTCGTTCAGTTGTACCATTATGGCGGATATTGTCTTTGTGCCACCAAAATCATACAAGGTTAAATCCTTTAAGAAATATGGGTTAATGAGAGTTGGGGCATGTGTTATTTCTTATTTAATGGCTTCAAAACTGTTCTTTCCTTCAGTAAACCATTAAAAGACCATACTCTTTTTAAGAATTAATGTCAATGTCTTGATAAGTTCAGTTGGGACAAATCGTTTGACAAAGTTGATTCTTCCCAAGAAACTTTGGAGTGCATTTTTGTGACTAGGAAATAGAAATGTAAAGATGACACTAACTCTTTCTGGATCAATGGTTAATCCTTCCTTAGAGGCAATATGGCCAATGATTTTACCTTCATGAGCTAAGGAGATGCACTTTTTAGGATTTAAAGAAAGACCAAACTATTTGCATCTCTCGAATACTTATCTCAGATGGACAAGATGATCAGATGTATTTTTGAAAAATATTGTGATATCATCCAGGAACAAAAGAAAAATGTTATTGATTAGTCCCTTGAATTCCATATCCATGGCTATTTGAAGTGTTACTCATACATTAGATAACCCAAATGGCATTTTCCTATAGGCATAGGTTCCCCATTTTTTGGCAAAAGTTGTCTTAAATTGTTCTTCCTCCTTTACCATGATCTGATCATACCTTGAGTATCCATCTAGAAGAGAACCTTTCAGAACCTGCTACCATTTACAATATTTGTTCCATATAAGGCAATGGGTAATGATATTTTAGAGAAGCTTTTTTTAAATACCTGAAATCAACACACAATCTTATTTCTCCATTCCTTTCCTGAACCAAGTTAGCTACCCACGATGAATGCTTTATGGGAAATATGATGTTCACCTCAATTAAATTATTCGATTCCTTCTTCATTAGAGGCTCAATATTTGGATTGACAGGCCTTTTTTTTCTGATAGGCTTGGAAGTTGAATCCAACTCAATGGTGTGCTGAGCTAAACTAAGATTAAAACCTCTAAGGTCTTCATAGCTCCTTGCAAAAATATCATAAACTTCTTAGAAAAGTTCTGCAAAAGCATGTTTTTCTTGTGGAGTGCTTACCTTACCAATTTGAAGCAATTTTCCTTCACCAATTGATACAGGTTCTAAATCTTCACCCTTAACTGTTATGTTTTCCTTTTCTTTTCTAAACCGGTCATTGGGGTTGAAAATGGATTCCAAGGTCACTAGGCTCTTGGGTAGCTTGTTTGATCTGAGTTGGAAACTTAGTCTCCATATTGCTTCTGCAACTTTTCCTAATTTCTTGAAGAAAACTCAACCTATTCTTTAATAAAATTGATAATTTGCTGATAATTCTCAAACACTTTCTAGTTTTTGTCATTTCCTGGTATAACAGGCCTCATTATTACCCTGATATGCGGTTGCACTTTGTTTCTCTTAATGTTCTCAGTGACATCAAACCTTGCTCCAACTGTAACTAGCCTATCAATAACTTCAATTTATTTTCTTGGAATGGCATGAATATTAAAAGCTTCAAAATATTTTAAAATATCCCATACTCTGTGTTTGTAATCTTTTAGGAAGTCATTTTTTGTTACATTTGATCCTCTAACCTGGTTTACAATTAGTTCACTGTCACCAAAGGTCTATAATTTTTGAATGTTATTTTTCCTTTCCCACTGAGATTGTGGATGAGAGACTCATATGTCGTTGTGTTGTTAGAACAAATGAATTGAAATCTGAAAGAGGAGTAATACTTAATACCTGTAGGGGATACAAGTACTACTCCTCCTCTCGTTCCTTGTTTACTTCTTGATCCATTAAAAAACATTTATCAAATACCATTTTTTGTCTACATCATTTCAAAATAATAGGTAGAGGTGAATTCTCCTCATGTAGGTAGTAGATACCAAGGCCAGTTTCTTCAACATGTTGATATGGATAAAAACTATAGCACCAATTTTCACACTCATCAAGTAATAATTGAGGAATGCCTTCAATCTGAGTATCTGCTTCTTGAGTATTTGGAAAATCTTCTTGATCAAAGATGGTACATGTTATCCATTTTTACCCCCTAGTAAAAATGAATAAGTTGGGCGAGATAGACTTGGGTAGGTTGACAGAGCTTCAATGGTGAATTTAGAATTCACTAGTAATTTCCATGTTTTAGAACATTTTTTGTTGATTTCAGGGTTATTTGGAGGTGCTACAATAAAAATTGGACTTTGGGGCCATCACCATTAGATTCAGCGGGTCGTTTACATGTGAAATCATATAAATTTTCACTGCAAAATTCATCCGGGAGCTTAAGATATTTCCTTTGCAAGTTACTTTACAGAAAATTTCAGGCCTGGGGGACTTTTTGACAAAGTGCTCAAATTTCAGATCCCGGAACTTTTTCCAAAATGCTCGAATTTTGGATACTGGAAAATTTTCCAAAATTTCTCAAATTTTGGATCCCGGAATTTTTTTGAAAAGTGCTCAAATTTTGGACGTGGGGAACTTTTTTGCACGTTCGCAATTTTTAATGTGCAAAGTTCAGATGGTCATAATTTTTTACCCAAGTCACGAAATAAGGAAAAATTTATATCATCGAAAAGGTCTCGAAGATTAATACATGAACAATTCATTTATTTTCCACATTAAAGTGATTTAATGGTATGAAATTGCAAAAAACAGACTCAGGTCATTTCTGGGTATATGCTTTGCAAAATTTAATGATGCCCATGTTGGGTCTGCAAACTTCAATGCTGGTTGATCCTGAGTAGTTGAAGAAGTGGTTAGGATATTTAATATATTATAAATTTATCATTTGAAGGAGGGAGAAATAATTTAAATGTATTTTCCCACCGTGATTTTAATTGCTCATTCCCATGGATATCAAGCTAAACTTTACAAAATCTCAAGAAAATGACCTCTGCTCAGAAGCTCAAAACTTGAGCATTTCTCAATGAAATCACAAAAAATTGGTCTCATTGGAATCATGACTCCAATACCTACGCATAGAGATTAATAAATTCAGATATGGATGAATATTTTATGGTGGATTTCATGGAAAACAAGCCCAGTTCAGTTTGGAAATTACCAGGTGGTTGAGAATGTAATTAATGGGCATGGGCAACATTTTCTTTAACTACAAGTTATGAGACATCATGGGGAAGCTCTTGTGAATCAAATATCATCATTTCCCCTCATTTATTTCAATTTGTAAGTGGTTGGAAACTGGATTTAAGGATTTCTCTTCTCTCTCTTCCCTAATTCTATAAATTATAATGAGGGGCTCATTTGTAAAAGAGTTAGACATTTTTTTCCCTGCCCTCTCTCTTCTTTTTCTTCAGGGATGAATGTGGAGTTTTAAGCCTCCTCTCCAAGCATTGTAATGGAATTTTCTTTCCTCTTTCCCACCAATGATGTACTTTGCATACTTTAATGGGCAACAAATTTTTATTTTATGATGAGTTTTGTCCATCCTCTACATGATTTTGTTGTCTCTACTTTCCTCTCCTAATTACTAGGTATACTATGCATATTTATGATGTTTATTGTAGGATTTTGGGGGTTGTGTTTACTGGGAAACAAATGATCTTCTGTGTGAATTCATCTTTGGTCTGTGGTGCATCCTGTTCACCCTCTCCATTGCTCATCTATCTCTATTTTAGGCAATGGGATTTTGTCTAACAACCTCTTTTTCTTGGTGTATCATCGCTCTTAGTGTAGGTTTATTTTCATGCAATCTCTCTCCTTGTCTCCTTGGAATGTTAGAATAAGATTACATAGTTTGCTTTCCTGCATTAGGAGTAGTTGTGGCGAGTAAGATTAGGAAGAGGAACCAACCTTCTCCGGAGGATTGTCTTAAGCCTGTAAGTCGCACAGTTTGAGAGGTAATCCCATGTTACCGAATCACAATGAATGTCCATCCTCAACTTGGCCATTCAGAGGGTGTTTTGATTTGGTGATAACAATACAATTGGCATTGATGGGACTAGGCACATAAGGTTCTATGTGGTATGTGGCAATATGTTCAGATTTGATGGTTTCCATAGTGCCATACTTGGTTCAAAAAAGCATATAAGACCAATCAGCTGATAGGTATCCCCCTATTTTGATGGTGAAGTCTTTGGATAGATATAGAATGAATAATGGTGGAAAATCAATTATGAAGACATCTTGAGGAATTGAGAACTTAGGGCATGCATGAAATGTGAGGATTAGACCTTTGATAACTCTAGCAGTTCTTACTGCTATTCCATCTAGTTGTACCACACTCTTAGAAAGATATTCATACTTGAGGCCTAGTTGGTTCGCAATTTGCTTGGGCATGACAGAGTCGCTTGCTCCAGAGTTGATCATACAATTGTGCACTAAGTTATTTCCGATGATCAAGGATACATAAAAAGGTGGAGGTTTCATATTTCTGCTTGGTTGATCCTCTATATGTCGTATGGCATTAGTAAGAACAAACTTGGTTTGTTCCTTGGATGACTCACTTGAAATAGGTAGATTGGCCATAGTTTCTTGCAAGAGATCTCTTTTTCCTGGAATTGCTAGTGATTCCCATATAAATATGATCACATTAGTCTTCTTCATTTTCTCAGTAATGTTAAAAGGGAGGCCTGTGGATTTGTGCACTAAAATCATAACATTCCATTTATCCTTCTGCTTGATTTTCAGAAACTCTTTGGTTGGCAAAACTTGTGTGTTATGCAGGATTTCAGTGTTACACAGAATGCTAGTTAAAGCTAGATTTTTTTTAGATCCTCGGATTGATTAGGTAGTTTATGTTGAACTTGAGTAACAAGAGGAGGGGACCTTGCATCCATTTTCCTCTTTTTTGACCTTGTGTTATCTGCCACATGAAGTCATGGCTCACCAGGATGATCCATGGCTTGATTAACCGCACAATAGTCTTATATTTGCCAGTTTACAAGCGAAGTGTCACTTGGTGGTGTCTCTGAAGTGACTATCCATTGCTAATTTTCATCTGTTGCCACATCTTGGGGAATAAATGTACTTTGCACCATCAAAGTTTGGTTCAAAATTCCATTGGGGCATGTCTCTTGGTTGTGTGGAAGATGACAAGGGAAACACCACTCATAATCTTGTACTATATTATTCTGAGCAGGAACCAAAGCTTGAGATGAACTAGCTGCATTTGGGTTACATGGTTGAGATGGTCTAAAACTGATTCTTATTTTGAGGATCCACTTGGAATTAAGGTTTGTTTGATTGGTAAGGGGACTTATTAGGTTGGTATGGAGGCTAATAAGGTCTGAAATTTTGAGCTTGTTGCCTCTTAATGGATACCAACTCATTCCCAAAAAAATTTAATTGTTTCATTAGTACTTGCAACTCAAAGGAAGGGCTTGAGGAAGTAGATGCTTGGATAGAACTTTGATTTCTTGGGGATGGGATATGAGCTGATTCGGGATTTTAATGAGAAGTAGGTGTCTCAATCTCTAAAAATATGGACATTAGAGGTCTAGAAGCAAGTTTCCTATCATGAATAAGATTATTCTCATCTTTGATAACAATATCATAAGCACCTAGTAAGTTATACCCCCCATAGATTGAAATATCATTATTCAAAGCCTTTAAATAGTATAGAAATGCATGTTGGGGTGTAGGTCTTACAAATTGAGGAATTCGGTCCCAAATCCTTTGAAATTTGATGTTAAAATCAATCATTTGCTCGTTAGAGGTTCTCTTTGTTGTTGTCATATGTTCTACCAAAGACAAATGATCTGATTTTTCCTCAAAATGATTGCAAAGGGATGTGTCGAGTTCATCCCAATTGTGAATCGAAGTAGGTCATAAATGCTTGTACCATTAAAGAGCTTTTCCTTTGACTGATGAGGCCAAAAGTCTAACTGCTACATCATCTTCAGTAGTAAAATGGACTGAACAAATATCAACAATATCGTAGACATGGTCAATTGGGGTAGTATGGTTTTTATCAATGAATAAAGGGATACTTTTCAGTGTAGACATTGGTATATCATGTTGTGCGTTGAGAGCCAAAGGACTACCACCATTGAAATTGACAAAAGCAAAAATCCTTTGAAGTGTCATGAATGGAATGGGTTTTAAAACTCTAGAAGACAACAAGAAGGGCCTACTCAGAGGAGGGGTAGAGAGGACTTTGTTTGGTGGAGATGGTGATCTTTGAACTGATCTGCCTCTTCTTCTTCTCCTTGGTAATAGTTGCAAGTAGCCAAAAGGTTCTCTTATTGTTCCTGACCTTTTCTGAATCCTTCTCATGAAACGAAGACACTTTAACTATTGAAACCCATAGATATAATGATTGAAGTCACCAAATGTGTTGCTACAAAGCCTCCAAAAGGCAAAAATTCACCAAGATACACACCAAAAATTAGTGAAATGAAGAGATTGACTTCTAAATTGTCCCACCATGTGTGCCAGAACTATTATTGCAAAAACAAAGAACCCTTTGATTTATCGTGGATATATGGATGAGTAATCAGTGTTTTTGGGTGACACGGGACTGTCTCTAAAGTTGTGGGACTTACTACTTGAGACTGTAGACACTAAATCATGCACTTGGGTATATTTCTAGGTCGTAATTGCATACCATTATTCATATGACTCATAAGCAAGAAAGTACTAATTGACCATTGTCTTTGACCTCTTTGCTTTTTTGTTAGTTCCTTTCTTGGTCTTACACACCCTAGTGCCCAGTTTGACTTTCGATACTTAATATTTTATGAGTTTGGACACTAGCGCCCAGCCAGGACGTCAGCGCCCAGACACCCTCATCCCCTTTGGGTGCCCCTGACCTCTTTGTATCGTGTACACAGCTTTTGGATCTTTTCTAGTTGTTGGGCATCTTGTTTTCTTATGGGTCAATATTTTAGTGGTTAATTACGAAATTCAAAGAAGGGAATCATATAAATACAAAGCTATGTGACCATAATAAAGGACCAAGCTCTAAGCATCTACTATATCACCTAAGGTTGCATCAAAAGAAATTTTCAAGAGCATGAAAGCATCCATCTAGCATTCTGTAGACACCAAAATTGGGTCACACTCCCCTAGGCCCCCTTGTGAATAGCCAACTTAAACACATTCACCTAAACATGACCCTTATACCCCACATTAATATTAATTTAATTATTTACAATTAAATTAATACTCATCCTCACTTCATTCACTATTTAATTACCTTAATTAAAACTAATTTCCACCTCACCTAGACACCTTACCATAGACCTATTCATAGCATGTTTTTATAACTAACTAAGACTTATCCTTACTTACCTTAATGAACTAAGACTTAGTATAACCCTAAAAGCACATGCCTATTCTTCCTCTAACTACATTCCCATGTATCTAAGCGCAACGTTCCACTTAGACCCGGCACAAACGAGAAAAAGCTGGAAGAGGATAGCCAAGATCTGGTATTTTAGGCAACCTAGGATATCCCTCCTTAACGGATGCCGGTCAACCCAAAACCGACGTCAGTAACCCTAAACCATCTTCGATTACCATATAACCATTTTGGTAACCTTGTTTGAGAGGTTAGATACATTCTCGGGTTTTGGAGCAAATGAGACCTGCATGCAAGAAAGAACTAGAGCTCTTTCGCACAACCATTGATCAGAAGGTATTTGCATTCATATGAGTATTTCGGGAAGTACTATCATGGCATTGATCAACCATCACCACCACCCATCCATTGAACCTGCATAGTAGTAAGTGTGTCTCTAACCTGCACCATTTCATTTCTATTCAGTTTATAAGAGGTCTTCACCTTTTTTATCAACCACCATTTATATTTTTACCCCACCACTATTGCCTTCATATGAACCTGGCCATTCCCATCACTCATAACCATTATAATCACCTCTATCTACTCCTGAGTACCTCTGAATATTCCCAACACCTCCCCAGACCTAAACCAACTCCTTACCATCTTTGATTGAGTCTCAGACAAATCCCCAAAACCATGAACTATTGAGTTATTACCAGCCCACAGTAACCGTCGTCGGTTTTTAGTAAACCATTGTCAGTCATACCAGACCGACGTCGGTCTCTGTATTTGGTAGTCCTTGCTAATACCAGATCTCAATATCCTTTTCTAAGTGACTCAAGTGACCCAAAATCTGACCTTGACCTGTTCCAACATCTTAATTATTTACCTTATTTCCAGATCTGATCATAGCCTAGCTTATTATGTTAGATTTGCTTATTGTATTTGAATGAGATACCTAAATCATATCAACTATAGTATAACCTTATTTATTTATGTCATTTATGACATTAAATTTATATTTAAAAAGTGGGGGATGCCAACGAGGAAGTAGTATCACACTTACTGAATCTGCACACGCTAGGGCAGCCCATGACATATATTGTTTTTAACTCTTATTGTGTATTGTTTTATATTTCAGGTGTTCTCCTAGCAAAAGGAAGCTCTCACGGTCAGCATTGCGATCAAGAAGTAAGAATGCGCGCAAAAACCTCAAACCAACCTCACAACAAATTCCTCCTTGCCTACACCCTTATTGTTTCGTATCTCTAAAACTTAAAAGAAAACGGTGTTGATGTGATGATTGAATGAAACAAATTATTCACGGGAAAAGGGACGACAGTCTATGCAATAACACTTCATAGGAGGAAAGAAGTTCATTTTTCTGCACACATCTACTTACATGTGCTACATCTAGTTATTGCTCAATATCAAGTGCATCTTGCACAAGAGCCACCTAGAGCACAATTCTACACACGCGCGCGTGCGTAAAAATGCATGGAGTTTGAAATGTATTACCACACTCAGATCGTAAGTTGACTCAATTGGGTGACCGTCGGGGTCAATCCGAATACCCATTTGCATCTTTTTCTTTTTAGGATTTGATATGTTTTGGTGTTTTCCAGGTGTTCTTTCTCTTTGTAGGTTTTAGGTGAACTCAAAGATCAATTAGCGACATCAGTGACTAACGGAAAACATTGCAAACATCTGGTGAACCCTGTAAAATTCAATTATGAAGTTCTCGCAGTCACAGGGTGCCTACAAAAGTCTGATAGTGCCAGGCGCCACTGACCCAGTCTAGGCGTCCTAGTTTCAGCATTTCCGACGATTCTATATTTTTCTAGGCTTGGTTGCGACAGTCTACATTCCTGTTCCACCAGTTTTCTAGCTCAGCATAGCTTCAAGATTTTTTTTTTAGATCCTCGCATTGATTAGGTTATTTCTTTTGAACTTAGTACAAGGATGGGACCTTGGCATCCATTTTCCCTCTTTTTTGACCTTGTGTTATCTGCCACAGAAGTCCATGGCCACCAGGATGATCCAATGGCTTATTAAACCGTCAACATAGTCTTTATATTTGCCATGTTTACAGCGAAGTGTCCCCACTATGGTGTGTCTCTGAAGTGACTATCCATTGCTAATTTTCATCTGTTGCCACATCTTGGGGAATAAATGTACTTTGCACCATCAAAGTTTGTTTCAAAATTCCATTGGGGCAGTCCCCTCTTTGGTTGTGTGGAAGATGACAAGGGAAACACCACTCATATCTTCTGTACTATATTATTCTGAGCAGGACCCAATGCTTAGATGACTAGCTGCATTTGGGTTACATTATGGTTGAATGGGCCTAAGAACTGAATTCTTATTTTTGAGTATCACTTGGAATAAGGTTTGTTTGATTGTTACGTGGACTTATTATTTTGTATGGAGGCGTACTACGGTCTGAAATTTGAGCTTGTTGCCTCTTTAATGGTAATACCAACTCATCCCAAAAAAATTAAAATTGTTTCCTTAAGTACTTGCAAACTCAAGGGAAGGGTGGAGTAAGTAATGCTTGGATTAACTTTGATTTCTTTGGGGATGGGATTGAGCTGATTCGGATTTTAATGAAAGTTAGGTGCTCAATCTCTAACAATATGGACATTATAGGTCGAGAACAGTTTCCTATCATGAATAAGATTATTCTCTCTTTGGATAACAATATAAAAGCACCTAGTAAAGGTTAAACCCCCATAGATTGAAATTCACTTATTCAAAGCCAAGCCTTAAATAGTATAGAAATGCATGTTGGGGTGTAGGTCTACCAATTGAGGAACTTCGAGTTCCCAAATCCTTGAAATTTTGATGTTAAAATCAAGTCATTGTGCTCGGTTTTTTTTTTAGATTTCTCTTTGTTGTTGTCATATTTCTATACCAAAGACAATGATCCTGATTTTTCCTCAAAATATTGCAGGGAGGTGTCGAGTTCATGCACCCTCCCAATTGTTAACTAAGTAGGTCTAAATGCTTGTACCATTAAAGAGCTTTATCCTCCTTTGACTGATGAGGGCCAAAATCTAACTTCTACATACATCATCTTCAGTAGTAATGACTTAACACAATATCACCAATATCGTAGACATGGTCAATTGGGTCGTATGGTTTTATCAATGAATAAAGGATACTTTCCCTTTTTCAGTGTAGACATTGGTATATCTTGGTGCGTTGGATCCAAAGGACTACCACCATTGAAATTGACAAAAGCACAATCCTTTTAAGTGTCATTAATGGAATTGGTTTTTTAAAACTCTAGAAGACACAAAAGGGCCTACTCAGAGGAGGGGTAGAGAGGACTTTGTTTGGTGAGATGGTGATCTTGACTGATCTGCTCTTCTCTTTCTCCTTGTTAATAGTTGCAATAGCCAAAGGTTTCTCTTATTGTTCCTTGCCTTTTCTTTCTGAATCCTTCTCAGAAACGAAGACACTTTAACTATTCAAAAACCATAGATATAATGATTGAAGTCACGAAATGTTTGCTATCAAAGCCTCAAAAGGCCAAAATTCACCAAGAGACACACCAAAATTAGTGAATGATGAATAGATTGACGGCTAAATTTGTCCCACCATGTGTGCCAGAAACCTATTATTGCCAAAACAAGAACCCTTTTATTTATCGTGGATATATGGATTAGTAATCATTGTTTTTTGGGACACGTGAACTTCTCTAAGTTTGTGGGACTTACTACTCTATTTGAGACTGTAGACATCTAATTGCACTCTGGTATATTTCTAGATGTCGTAATTGCATACCATTATTCAATGACTCATAATCAGAAAGTACTAATTGACCATTGTCTTTGACCGCTTTTCCTTTTTGTTATTTCCTTTCTTTGTCTTACCAACCCAGTGCCCAGTTTGACTTTCGATACGACTTAATATTTTTTGAGTTTTGGACACTAGCGCCAGCCAGACGTCAAAGCGCCCTGACAGCCTCATCCTTTGGGTGCCCCTGACCTCTTTGTTCGTGTTACACTCTTTTGGTCTTTTCGAGTTGTTGTGCATCTTTTTTTTGTTTCCTTAGGGGTCATATTTTAGTGCTTAATTACGAATCAAGAAGGAATCATTAAATACAAGCTATGTGACCATAATAAAGACTCAGCTCTAGACCTCAGCTACATATCACCTCAGGTTGCATCAAAAAAATATTTCAGAGCATTAAAGCAATCCATCTAGCAGTCTGTAGACACCAAAAATTGGGCACACTCCCCTAGGCCCCCTTGTGATAGCCAACTTAAAAACACATTCACCTAAACATGAACCCTTATCACCCCACATTAAATTATTTAATTATTTACTAATTAATTAAACCATCCTCACTTCATTCAACTATTAAATTACCCTTAATTAAAACTAATTCCACCTCACCTAACACCTACGCATAGACCAGTTCATAGCATGTTTTTTATAACTAACTAACTTATCCTTACTTACCTTAATGAACTAAGACTTAGTATCAACCCTAAAAGCAATGCCTCTTCTTTCCTCTAACTACCTTCCCATGTATCTAAGGCGCAACTGTTCCCCTTAGACCCGCACAACGAGAAGAAGAGCTGAAGAGGATATCCAAGATTCGGGTATTTTAGAGGCAACCTAGGATCTCCTCCTTAACGGATGCCGGTCCAAACCCAAACCGACGTCAGTACCCTAAACCATCTTCGATACCATATACCATTTTGGTAACCTGTTTGAGAGGGTTAGTACATTCCTCGGGTTTTTGGAGCAAATAGACCTGCAATGCAAGAAAGAACTAAGCTCTTTCCGAACAACCATTGATCGCGAATGTATTTTGGCATTCATATGAGGTATTGTCGGGAGTACTATCATGGCATTGATCACCATCACCACCACCTCCTCCATGAACCTGCATAGTATAGTGGTCCTCTAAAAGAGACTGCACCATTTCATTTCTATTCTTTATAATAGGTCTTCACTTTTTTATCAACCACCATTTTATTTTTAACCCCACCACTATTGCCTTCATATGAACCTAAACCGTGGCCATTCCCATCACTCATAACCAATATAATCAACCTCTACTACTCCTAGTACCTCTGAATATTCCCCACACTCCCCAACGCTAAACCAACTCCTACCATCTTTGATTGATTCTCAGACAAATCCCCAAAACCATTAACTATTGAGTGTAATTACCACCACATAACCGTCGTCGGTTTTTTAAGTAAACCATTGTCCAGTCATACCAACCGACTCGGTCTCTGTATTTGGTAGTCTTGCTAATCCAGATCTCCATATCCTTTTCTAAGTACTCAAAGTGACCAAATCTGACCTTTGACCTGTTATCCAACATCTTAATTATTTACCTTATTTTTCCAGATCTGATTCATAAGCCTAGCTTATTATGTTAATTTGCTTCTTGTTTTGAATGAGATACCTAAATCCTATCAACTATAGTATAACCTTATTTAGTTTAAATTTCATTTAGTGCATTAAAGTTATTAAAAAGTGGGTTGAACTGACTTGCCACCGAGGAAGTATCACACTGCCTGAATCTAGCACAACGCTAGCAGCCCACTGACTATATTGTTTAACTCTTTCCTTGTGTCTTGTTTTTAATATTTCAGGTCGTTTCCCTCCTAGCCAAAGAAGCTCTCACGGTTCAGCATTGGATCAAGAGTCCGAATGCGCGCGAACAACTCCAACCACCATCACAATCACAGTATTCCTCCTGGCCTACACCCTTATTGTGTTTCGTCTAAAACTTAAAGAAACGTGAAACCATCATTCAAGGGACAAGGACACATTCTTATGCATACACTCCATAGAGAGAGTCATTTTTTTTCTTGCACACATCTACTTACTTTGCTACCTCATAGTGCTCAATAGCCAGTTGATCTTGCACAAGAGCCACCTAGAGCACAATTCTACACACGCGCGCGTGCGTAAAAATGCATGGAGTTTGAAATGTATTACCACACTCAGATCGTAAGTTGACTCAATTGCGGTGCCGTCGGTGGTCAATCCGAAACCCATTGCAATTCTTTTTCTTTTGGATTTGATATTTTTGGTTGTTGTGTCCGGTTCCAGGTGTTCTTTCTCTTTGTAGGTTTTAGGTGAACTCAAAGATCAATTAGCGACATACATGTGACTAACGGAAACATTTAGCAAACATCTTGTGACCCTGTAAAATTCAATTTCTGAAGTTCTGCGCAGTCACAGGTGCCTACAAAATGTCTTAAGTGCCCAGGCGCCACTGACCCAGTCTAGGCGTCCTAGTTTCAGCATTTCCGACGATTCTATATTTTTCTAGGCTTGGTTGCGAGCATTCTACTTCATGTTTCCATTTTACCACCAGATTTTTCTAGCTCAGCATCGCTTTCAAGGATTTATTGTGAAATCAACAAGTATCTTATCCCTTCTCGTCCTTGCTCTTTGCACGTAGGGGTTTTAGAATTCAGTTGTTTTTTGCTTAGGTTAGATATGTAATACTTATAGTGTTATTCCTTGTGTTTGTGATTTGGAACTTAAATTTAACATTAATATTTATTATTGTTAAATCAAAGATAGGCCTCGAGAGACGGTTGGTTCCTCTACCTATTCCTAATGATAAACTACTCCTAAGGAAGTGAATGTAGTTATCTAATCCTACTCTAACAATCCAAGGGACCAGGGGAAGAGAAATGTGCATGGAAGGGGGAAATCATAAGCTAATAGAGGTGACAACACCAAGAAGAAGGAGGGTTGAAATCTCATATGGATGGAAATAATAGAAATGCACATTCCAGGTGATATGACATTTCACAGTTTGACACACACTTATAACCTCAGTTCCCTGGAGCAATCGAAAAGGAACCTGCAAGGGATGTAACGAATGCTACAAACCATACAACAAGGAAAGGCAAAAAATGCAATATAAGTATTGAGTTTAGGGCAAGAATAGCCACAAAACGGGATTTTATGCTTCTAAAATGATGCACGCGTATTACAATGGTGAAGGAAACAGTTCCACAAGTCAACACACAGATTCTGAAGACCTGTAACTCAAAATGCAAAGGAAAAATTACTCTGAATAATGCGCTTGCAAACTGAGAGGGTCCAACCTTTACAAATGAGAATTATTCAATAATATATATAAAGGGGAAAGAGAGAGGAAGGAAAAGAGAGGTAAATTTGAATTCCTTCCTCCAACCACTGATCAAATTCATTATGTTCGTTGTAGAGCACATGGGTGCCTCTGAAAAATCAATTTTACACACCATCCGGCCTACAAAAAGAGAGAGGTGTCATTCTTCATTAATGTTGGTAGTTGGGAAATGACTTGATAACTTGCATGTTCATAACCGTCTATTTTGCCTCAAACTCATGTTTGACATTTTGGCCCCAAAGACTACATCGATTTCTGAAATTATTGATCCTAAAATGTAGCCATTAATGAGATCTTTCCAATGAATTGATCCCACTTTATCTGGTTAGCCACGACAGGAATTATGGGTGAAAATGCTCCATTACTCATTTAGTGGATTTTCCCTACATTTCTCTCCTTTTGTGGACTTTTCGAATGTTTGAATGTTCTAGAGTCTCGCAACATTTCACTTACCAACGGGTTTCTGCCACCTCCCGCGGTTTTGTTTCATGTTTTGTGGGTTTATGAAACCGTGGAACACTGAATTTTGAGAGACCCACGAAACATTGAGTTGACGTTCCGCGGCTTTCCGACTTAGCAGCATTTCCCTAGTTCCTTTTCAAAATAGCCTCGCAGCTCTTAGGAACTCCGTCGGTTCAATCATATCCACCCAAGTCACAACCTATTCATCATCTCGGTTTTGCGGATTTTGTGAAATCTACGAAACACTATGTTTCCTGGAATTTGCGGTGTATTGAGTGAGACTTCCGCGGCTTTGGCAAATCATGGAAACCACCACATTTATCTGATGAGATATTCAAAGTTGCAAGGAGTGCAACTTTGGATAACAAGTACTCCAGAGGAATGTAAGATGCCAAAAATTAGGGGGCAAGAGTTGAGAACTTGGAAGAAGTGATGCAAACTATGCAAGCTCACTTGGAAGTCATGGAAGTTGCACAATGTTGAAGTGTTATTTTGGAAGAAAATAGTGATGATGAAGATCGACTTGTGCAATAGGGAGCACATTCTTCTAATGAATATGTTGATGCAAATGTAAAAGAAGATGAAGTGCAAGATGGTACTAAGGATAAACTACTTCATGTAATCACTTGAATGGGGAGTGAGCCTAAGTTGGGCACCCCTTGTTATTTTGGTAGTTTCCAACAAAACTTGTGGATTGGATAACAAAGATGAAAATATATTTTGAATATGAAGACATGGAAGATCCTTGTAAGTTCAAGTTTGTGTGCATGAAATTGAAAGATAATGAATCTCTTTGGTGGGAACATATTCAAAATAATCAAGTATAATGTGGCCAATAATTTAATACATGGGATGGGTTGGTGGCAAGGCTCAAGGCGAATTTTTTTTATCGTTGTTTACTAGCTTAGTTTGTTCAAAAGGTTATAAAGATCGTGACATAGCAAAATTAGTGTAAGAGAGTACACTAAGGAATTTTAATGACACACCATTAGAGTGGGACATAAGGAGAATGATGTGGAGAAAATATAAAGGTGCATATCCATATTGCATATAACAATTCAGGGTGCATGCACTATGTTGCAAGTTCATTTTGTGGAAGAAGCCTATCAATATGATTTGGAGGTAGAGGAGAAACTGGAACACAAATAGAAGAGAACTAATTACATAAAGAGAAATACTATGTAGGGTTATTGGGGTAAAGGAAGAGATAATTTTGTGCAAGATGAGAGAGGGTTGTATCGATTACAAAAAATCAAGGACCATCTCAAGGATGTGGTCATGCACCTCAAGGGAGAGGTCATGGATTTAGCATAACTTGTTACAAGTGTGGAGAAATATGGCATAAAACTAATGAGTTCCTACATGCCCTGAATGGTGGTAAGTTATGTGCAAACATGGTGAAAGGAGAAGTAAATGGATCGATGAGTCATGAAGAAGAACCAAATATGGGAGAAGTGCTAATCTAAAAATGGGTACTATTGAAACTAGAAAGAAAAGAGATTGTACATGAGTAGAGAATAATTTGATAGGATGACATGAAAATCAAGAGGAAAGGTGTGCACAGTGATAGTGGATAATGAGAGAACTAATAAATTAGAGGCAGGGAAAAAGGTGGATAAATTAAATTTGAAGGGGATTGAACATCTGAAACCATGCTTTTAGAAGAGACCAACTATTGATGGAGGAGAAATGTCCGGTTAAATTACATATTGGGAGATATGAAAATGAAGTGATGAATGATATCATGCCCATGGATGCATGTCATGTGATACTTGGTAGGCATTGGTTGTTTGACTAGAAGGTACAACACGATGGCCTAGCAAACACATACATGGTGGGGGAGGGTGGAAAAAAGTATACTATGAACCCTTTATGAGAGAAGATTGAAATAACACAAAAAGTGTTGTTGCTTTTATCTAAGTAGTTTCTAAGTGACGTGAAGCATAATAGGAGGGAATGACAAAAAGAGGAAGCACAAAAAAGGAGGAAGAAGTGTCACTAAGAAGAGCACTTGAAGGGGCTATTTTGCCTCATGCTTTTTAATTCTAAGTTGGTTGTGTTGTGCAAATGTAGGAATGGAAAAGGAGAAAAAAACACTTTAAAAAGTGCATAAGAATGAAGAAGATGGCTCATTTAGAAGGTTCATGAGAAGTGAAGGAAGAGCTGAGCTACTTGAGCTCACGACATGCGAAGAGAGGGAAGCACATGATAAAGTGCACAAGACTGCTGAAGATGGGTTACTTAGAGAACTCATGTAGAGAGGTGGAAGTGAGATATTTGAACTCATGAATGAAGCAAAAGAACGTGTAGAAGAGTTTCTAACTACTTTCCAGAATGCGAAGAGATCGATGAGTGATGAAGAACACAATTATGCAGAGGTAAAGGAAGAGGAAACAGCTGATATAGCCTTCAAAAGATTTGAAGTAGAGCTATTTACACGCTTAAAACATGGAGAAGAAAAAAGCCAATTTGGGAGCTCATGAGATAAGAAATGGAGCCATGTAAGCTCTTAAATCATGTAGAGGTGAAGAGAAAAAAGTTGCAACGGTTAGTGAAAAGGAGCTGCAAGTGATGAGTTATCAAAGCCAAGAAAGCTTTTCGTGGAGGTGGTCAGACACAAGTGGTTTCACCTCATGAAGAAGAGCAAATGGTTATTGAGAACCATTTGGTGGAGGAGGCCGGTTTATGAGAGTAGAAATGAAGAAAAGAGTGAAGAGAAATAGAAAGAATGTTAGAAATGGGAGGACTGTTTATGGTTCAACAAGGGGCTGGAAGCAGATGAAGAAATTATGTGAAATTTACAAAGGTACTTATCGTGTTGGAAGGGCATGTCGTGGCCTTATTCTTTGGGTCAACAAGATGATTCTACCATCCAGACCAATTTTGTGGGCACTACGCTCGCAAACTCTTACCCAAATGCTTGATGCAGTAGCATTCTGGGGTAAAAGCAATCCTGCATCACCGAATAAGCAGTTGGGTTCTTGAGTTTCTTGGTCTTTTTAAAGGTTCATTTTGAATAAACTAGCTTTGAACCAGGAGGTTCAAAATTTTGAAAGAAGGGGAGGATGATGTACACCAGTCTACAACCCTGTGAGAGATTTTTGTGAAGTGTTCTACTAAAATAGTAAATTGTAATCACACTCTTGTTGAGTGGACTAGGTAAATGTAGCTGGGAATAGTTAGTCTATTTTGAGAAAATAAAATGCCAATTTCAGGGCAGTTAACTGCCGTAGAAGGTTGGGAGTTTAGTGGTGGTAGTCTTCATATTTTTATTTGGTGGATTTGCATTGTATTGAAGTGGGGGAAGAGAGAAAATAAAAGCAGTTTCTTTTGGTTCGAAGGAATTATTATTGAGTGCAGGTTATTGATTCTGCCAGTCCCTGTTCAGCAATTGTGTCTTCATCCACCGTGATTTTGTTCACTGCTGCAGGTTATTGCGTTGTTGAAGAATGTTGTCCATATTTGATTCTTGCCTCTCTTCATTGTTTTGTATTAAGAATGATAGTGTGATTTCCTTCAAATAAATTTCTTAAAAGTTACTGTAGTATTCATCTATCTTAAACAGCTGCAGGTGTGTGAAATTTACATTGCCGTTGATTCAGTTGGAGAGCCAAAGACCATGGGTTAGGGAAACAAGCTCCCAAATTCTCTTCATGTGACAACCATGTAATACTGGCAATACTTTTGTACTAACTTTTTTTTTGGTTCTAATTCAATAAGCATCACCAATAGTCATGACATGAACACCTTCCATCCTTGAAATGATGGAAACGATTGGCATCTCTTACAATGATTTCTCGGTCAACTATCTTTGCCATGAACTTAATGGCATTGTGGCAGTCGCCACATACCCGGAGGTTCTTGATGACCCGGATGGATGTCCCAGGGCATGTATTAATAATTCCAAAGACAATTGCCAACCTTTCGCTGTGACCACAGAGAACATGTTCCTTCTCCTCATCTTCAACATCAAATAGAACAAAGTTTGTTTCAGCCACATACCCAGCTTTCTTAATCTGTGAAGCTAAGGTACTCAACATGTCAATGATTTCATCCATTTGTGGGTGCAATTTGTCCCCTGCAGAGAATACATGCACCCTGTTTTTCACAACAATCCAACTACAACCAGGCATCTTCTTTACTTCCTGTTCTTTCATTATTTTCCTCATCCGGGCTACATCAGTCCACCTTCCAACCCCAGCATAGATATTCGACATCAATACATAACTTCCTGCATTTCCAGATTCCAACTCCAAGAGATGTTTTGCTGCCTGTTCTGCTAGCTCTATATTATGATGGACTCTACAGGCACCAAGCAAGGCCCCCCACACAGTAGCATTGGGCTCAAATGGCATTTTGCTGATAAGGGTATGTGCCTCATCTAAATGCCCGGCCCGTCCAAGAATGTCAACCATGCATGCATAGTGCTCCATTCTGGGTATTATTTGATATTCTCGACTCATAGAAAAAAAGTATTGCCAGCCCTCATCCACTAGGCCCACATGGCTGCATGCACATAAAACTCCAATAAATGTAACATGATCTGGACTGATGCCCTCGTTTTGCATTTTCGTAAAGAATGTGAGGGCATCCTTACCTTGCCCATGAAGAGCATGCCCAGTGATCATTACATTCCATGTCACAACATCCCTTTGAGAAATATTAATAAAGATTTGTGTTGCAGCCCTTAAACTACCACATTTTGCATACATGTCGATAACAGCATTCCTTACATATGCATTCAACTCGAGAGCATGTTTGGTTATATATCCATGGATCTCCTTACCCTGTTGTAGAGCTGCTAAGGAGGCACATGCTGGGAGAATACTCGATATTGTGATATAGTTAGGTTTCACACCTGCCAATACCATTTGAGAAAATATTTTTAAGGCCTCGTTGCCAAATCCATTATTTGTATACCCTGTAATCATTCCATTCCATGTGATCACATCTGGTTTCACACCTGCTAATTGCATTTGAGTTATAAGTTTCAAAGCATCGTCGCCGTGACCATTCTGAGCATAGCCAGCAATCAGTGCATTCCATGTGATAACATCAGGCTTTACACCTGCCAATTGCATCTGGCTAAAGAGTTTCAAAGCCTTATCAAAGTGACCACTCTGGGCACATCCTGCAATCAATGTGTTCCATGTAACAACATCAGGATCCACACCCGCAAGTTGCATTACCCTGAAAAGGTCGAATGCTTCATCAACCTGACCATTCTGTGCATACCCATCTAACAATGTAGTCCATGAAATAACATTTGGTTTGATCCCTTCCAATTCCATTTGATGAAGGAACTCCAAAGCTTGATCTGTGTGTCCATTCTGGAAAAAACCCGAAATTATTACAGTCCACGTAACGACATCTCTAAGAGACATTTTATCAAACACCTGTTGAGCACTCTCAATACTCCTACATTTAGCATAGAAATCAATCAGAGCATTGTTTACAAAAACATCTGAATGAAAACCACTTCTAACTACACAACCATGTACCTCCTTCCCATGTTTCAAGTCTCCTAATTGCGCACATGCAGGAAGAACACTCGTCACAGTTACAGGGTTTACCTTCATGCCTTCCTGTTGCATCAGACAAAACAACTCCAAAGCTTCAGCACAACATCCACTCTGGACATAACCTGCAACCATAGCGTTCCATGTTGCCAGATTCGGCCTCATACCCAAAATCTGCATTTCACGGAACAATTTCAAGGCTTCATCCCCCAGCCCGTTATGGGCATAGCCAGCAATCATTGCATTCCACGAGATCAAATCTCTGTGAGACATTTTGTCAAACATTTGGCGCGCATCGGCTATTTCCAGGCATTTTGCATACATGTCCAATATCCCACTGCCAACAAAAACATCAGACTCAAACCCAATTCTCACAACGTAACCATGAATCCCCTTCCCCAATTGTACATCTAGTAAACCACCACAAGCCCGGAGGAAACACGGAATAATAAATTTATCAGGCTGCAGTCCAGCCCGTTGCATTAGATTATATGACAGAAGGGCTTCTTTGAAACATCCATACCGGGCATACCCAGCAATCAGAGTAGTCCAAGTGAAAACATTTGGTTTGGACATTTCATCAAACACTTGGCGTGCATGCTTCAGACTTCCACATTTGGCATACATGTTCACAAGTTTGCTATCAACCAGAAAACTTCTGTACATTCTAATTTGAATTTGACCATGGATTTGCCTACCTATTTGCAGGGATTTGGTGTTTGCACATACCTCCAATAGAGAAGCACAGGCATCAGGGTTCAAAAGGCTCGCAGAATTCTTCAATCCGACTTCTTTAAATAGAGTTATCAATTCGGCATTAGTCTTGACACGAGATTGTAAGGTTTGAGTTTCAGTATACAAAGTAGCTAATAAGGTGTTTTCGGTAATTGGGTACATAAATCTTACAAGCATGGATGATATGTTCTTGTGATGGTTTGTGGGTTTGGAAAAGAGCATTGTGATTCTTGTGTATGGTTTTTGCCATTCCTTTAAGGAAATCCACTACCATTGCATCTGTGCATGGAGTTCAAATCATGAACCAAAAGTTACAAGTGGGTTTAAGCAGACAAACAAAAAAATGGACGAATTTAATATGGGAAATGCACCCGAGTTCACTCTACCGATCGTCTGCGAGCAAAAGATAGCGTACCCCGAAAAAACATTATCCGCTCACCACAAGGTTCACCAGTTGCTGCCGCCTCCACTCGTTGGTAGAACCCTTGTTCGATGGGATAATTTTCCACAGACAATATGGGTTAAAATTTGGTGAGGAAAATGTTGGGTTTTGGTAGTTTGAAGGATATTGTTGGCGTTAAGCATTTTGTTGAGACTAGTCAAGAAGAATTCCTGCACACGTTGACTTCCGCTTTAAGCATTTTGTTGAGACTATTCAAGAAGAATTCCTGCACACGTTGACTTCCATTCACCTTGATTTATGTTTTAAAATTTCTTATCAGGACTTTTTAAGGACCTGCACGAAATCTTATGAGTCTTCCACCTGTTTCTCACCCTTTGTCCCATAGGCTGTCTTTGGTAGCATCCCAATATTGAAATATTTTTTCTTTTCTATTTTCATTAAAAATTTACAATTACCCGAGTTAGGCCTAATGTAAACACTTGCAATTGGCAGAAATGTCAATTCACGTGACACTTTTATTACCTTGGACATATATGGGAAATTAGAATAAAACAACCAAATGAGTATTTAATGGTGTAATGTCTTGTTTTTCTTTGCCATATGGTTTGATTGTGAATGCTTACATATTGTTGTAGTTTTTTTCATCTTATTTTGTTGAGTCAAAGAGATCTTTGGAGTTGTTTGAGGTCATTTCAATATTTTTGACCTCTAGATAGAATTGACAACTTTAAGATAGGATCAATTTCCGATCATGTCTCAAAGTGGACAGTTTTATCGTGGGCCCTTTTTCACTTCTTTATTTGTTTCAGCCCTTTTACTATTGTTATTTATGATTATTTCAAGTCTTTGGGTCAATTTTTTTGCCACAAAGGTTTTAATCTCAACTTGTTTATATGCAAAATTAGTAAGAGGTCAAACACACCCACATGACACAACAAAAAAGCCTATACAAGGGGTAACAAGGGCATTATTCCAAGATCAATTGTTCAAGAACTCAATACGTTCACTCTATTCTGCAAGGCTAAATATGAGGCACATTTCAATTGTTTATATGTTTATTATTGCATAGGCACATTTAGGTTTGCATTGTCATGATTGCACTTACACTAGGCGGGAGAACTACATTTGGGTTTGCGCTCCACATAGGGCAATGTAGTGCAACACTTGGCCAATCAATGGGGAGTCTTGTAAGAAAATTATTTAAACAAATCAAAACAATATCATCAATATAACACTAAAGAACACCAAAAGAGAGATATAATATTAGAATAGGCGAGTATAAATGACTTAACCACTTTGAGGGGGCAACCTCCACACCTTACAATAAGACTCAAATGCTCAATATGATGATCATCTCCTAGTTAGTACCTCCTATATATACCCTACTTATGCTTTGTAAACCACCTAGGCCGACCTACTAAGCATATGAAAGCATAAATAAATGAGAAATGACATATTAAGAGATTATGTCAGCCACAAGTTGGCCATACATATTTCAATATATGACATAGAATTAAGGGCATAACATGGACCTCCCCTTCAAAGAAACAATGTCCCCAATGTTGGCAATCTTTAGATGGCGTTGTAGGAATTCTTCATCTTCCCATGTTGTATCTTCACTATCCAAATTTTTCCACTTGATCAAAAACTTGGTGATGACCCTTGTCCTCGACCTCTTAGTACGTATGTGAAGGATTCCTTCAAATTCCATGATGATTTGTCCTTCCTCATCAATCTTGGGTAAAACTAACTGGGATGACACCTTTTGTCTAATATATTTATAATTTTTTACTTAGGGAGCTCCAATGTGTATGTGACACTACCAATTTTCTTCAACACACTAATAAGGGATTTGGTATTTAGGTGAAAGCTTTGATATCCTTCTATTATTGTTTCAAGGAAATTAGTTTATATGGTTGTAATCACACAGAAACATAGTCTCCAACTTCAAAGTTTCTCTCATTGTAGTTTTGATCAGCTTGTTTCTTCATGTGGTTTTGTGTCATTTCCAAATTCTCTCTAAGGCTAGAGAATACCTACTATTGGTGTTGAACGTGTTCTTTAACTACTCTCACTTTAGGGTAGATCCACAAGGTGGAGGTGAGGGATGGTGGATTGTACCTGTTGATCTCCATGAGTTTCACACCTTGATTCCCCTCCTACATCGTCAATGATGTGTTGACATTGTCGGAAGGTAGTCAGGGCATGTGCAACCTAAAAATATTCTTGCGCAAATGGGAAAGGCTCCACCTCTCTCAAAAATAAGGTGTAATAGGAAATTCAATGTGGGCACTGGAAAACCTTCTCCAAGGTTTTTTTCTCTCTTGTTGGATCTTGGTGGCCAAATGATATATGCTAGGGGATCATTCAAGACAAGGGAGAGTGGATGTTTATGATTTTGATGGTTTTTTCTGGTTTGTTGTTATTTCTATCTAATGCGAGAAACTAGTGGTTTAAAGAATACATCATAAAGAAGTTGATTTGCGGATTCTACAAGTAAAACAACTTATTAACATTCATTTATAGCCTAGAAAGCTAATAAAACTAATATTTAGCTATGAGTATCACTTGTAGCATAAACATACATTGTGCAATGATTATAAGTTACAAGCTTTAGCTCTAAGACTAACGAATTTGATTAAAAAAAAGTGCAAAAGAGGGTAAGGTAGGGAAGAAAGAGAATAAGTAGAACATTTGTTCAGTCTGCTCTAGCTCCTTTGAACATCAAGGATTGTGAAAACCTTTCCTACATTCAACTAGTATGCACTCTATCAAGACACAGAAAGGTGTGAGTGTCTAAGGGGAATGACTTAGGACACCAAGAGGATTATCCATCATTGTTGGACACATAGAACGTATTATCTGATCTTCTAGCCACTAAATAGAGATATTACATTCAACCAACAATACGAATTATTGACACTCATTCGAGTTGAAATGATATAAACACAAAGGCTAACTAAGGCCAAGAACACGGATAGCCATGTGATAAAAGAAAAGTGCAAATAAAATTCTCAAAAGCAAAAGCTTTTTTATTCTAGATCCGTGGATCTTTGCAATGAGTTCAATCTGGGTATTTATAGGAAGAGTCCAGATGAACAATACTTACAAGTATTCATGGTGGTAAGATCTTCACAACCTGGATTTAATAATTTAAAACTACATGCTAGATGCATAATTAGACCTCATTGAATTCTAATTTATCCATCTAGAAGGTCTGTCATGTCAAAAAATATCCTCTGCAAGAAGGAAGATCCTTATTAAATAATGTGAGGCCCGAGAACAGGAATGGATGTGATATACCTAGATTCCCCATCTTCTGAGGTATTATGGTGTGCTTGATTACAATATTCAAATTCCTCATTTAAGTTATCCAACTACCTATGATATGACATGTACATATAATAAGATCCTCTGAAAAATTGATTGACATAGCTTCATGATTTGTGGGATTTGATTTTCTTCCCAATTGAACAATTCATCGTTTTATGTATCTTTGATTAGTAGTGCTCAATGAAGTGCACATAAAGTTTACACAAAGGAGTAAAAATTTTGGTTTTCCTTCAATGTGCAAATTTTTTGCACGATGATGATTTCCTTGGAATCTTTGAGTAATGGGTCTTACACATTTTCTTTGATATCAGAATCACATGCATTCTTCCTTGACACATAGCACTTGTCTTGCATTCACAAAAGTGAACAAAAAGGGATAATTAGTATTGTGTATAATAATTCAAGTGAAGGGAGAAACACTTGCCTATCACATGCAAAGGTACGCTCACATTCTCATACTCATTATGTAGTATTTTGATTGTCGACACATGGTGAGGATCAATGTGGACAATAACTTGATTTGTGTGGTCAGGAAATAAACTAAGTGTTGGGAATGCGCCATAATTTTATCAAGTTTTACGTGGATGATGCAGAGAAAATTATGAATAACCATATATCCAACCGATCAAATAGGTTTACAAACAACTATTTCAACTTATCTCTAAATGAGAGGATCATATCAAGCCCAAAAAGGCTTAAAACTTGTAAAAACTAACAAATACCATTTTGCATGATCTCCTCAGCACCATAACCTATCTAGAAAATTCAATCATCAATTACATCACATTTCATGCAACTTCTCTAGACACGCACCTTTTCAATTACTTGCTCCAACTTCTTGCTTCACTAGCTACTTGCGCAAGAGTGCAATTTTTTGAAATTTTCCTCCTTCAATTCTTCCCATCTCATTTCCCCTACTCACACACCTCAAACAATATTAGATCCATCATAAACATATATCAAAAGAATTCAAATCACCACACTTCACCTTATTTTTCAATACAACCTACTAGGTGCCCTTAAGACAAGGTATCTTGCAACATTCAAGGTTGGGGATTTTTGTAGCTACCCAGAAAGAGTTAAATACTTCATTAGAATCCTTTCATCATCCCTATGATGCATGTAAAATTTTAGAACCCAAATTTTTGATTCGCTCCCTCTATCTCACTTTTACTCTTTTAAATTGTTAACCCTCAATTAAGTGTGGGATAGTATTTTGTTATTCATATCTTTTCATTCCCTCAATACTCAAGCATAATCATGACATTTTTGGACACCCATTAAATCATTGCTTCTACCCCTGAAGTTTCAGGTTTTAACTCCTTAAATCATTCCTTTATAAATTAGCCCTCTAAACTAGGCTTCCAACTATGCATACAATTATCTAGAGGACTGGTAAGAAGATATCACACTTCAACAAATGAAACTAAAAAATTATTTTTGAATATCCTTAAGGATACCTATACCATCACGCATTGCAATTTTTGGATCAAAACTCATTGATTTGATGATTTAAATTTGCATTCCACCCTAAACCCTAATTGTGCACTTCAGGTAAGCCTGAGAAGCCCATTTTTACTATAACTTCCATTAATGAGAAATTCAAGTCACAAAATCAGTCATGAAGGATTTTTATACACCCAATTCCATGTCTATCCTAGTAGTGAAGTGTCATTGATCCAACTCAACATGATCCATGTGAGATTGGTTATCTCAGGCTTAGGAAAATCAGGTAATTGTGTCAAGAAACAAAGTACTTAAGCTTGCTTAAGTGCTTATCTTCATTTATGAGCATATACACCTGATAATGAACCCCCTACAATATTCTTGATGAATTTCACAATATACACTCTTTGCAAAATAATCTGACAATCTCTCCCCAAACTGGGATGCACTGTTTCAAGTCTAGTTACTCATCAAAGGTTTCCTCCATGTAAGGGAAATAACAAGTTTTTCAACTTATAAACCTTTCCATGACAGTTATTACCTCATACATCTTGTGATTGACCTTGAAACACTTTAGTACAAATCACAAAACTATATATCTTATGTCCATTCAAGACACACTTCCATTGGTCACATAGATCAGGCATGCATTAGACACTATTGGCTCCTCAAAACATAGCATTAGTTCCTCACCTCTCACTTGATCCCATTTAGAATTCCATTGTAAACAAGGATTACTTGAACATAAAAAAGGAGAAAGGATATCAAACCAAAATTTTTACTTCAACCAAAGAGTACCATGCAAACAAAAAACTAAAGTTTATATTACTTTATAATTGTATTTCATACAAAAAATTAATCCTTCACTACTCCAATATTTCCTTCATCCTCCACCATGAGGAATCCTATATAACTACCTCTCTTTCTCCATATACTCAAAAATATCCCCTTGCATGCACCTACTTAATGATTCATAACTCCCTTTTTGTGACCCTTGGAACCATATGCTTTTTTGATTCATAATTGCCATTTTAACACTATTTTAAGCACTTCAATGACTCACCTCCACTCCTAAGACTCTTTTACATACCCTATAACTCAACAAGACATTTACAGCTCCTAATCAACCTCTAGAACTCTTGACATGCCTTTATAATTTCAAACTCCCTTTTTGGAGGGAAATTACAATAAGAAGGATAATTCAAACTTTCAACCCTCATTACTTGCTTGATATGAATCACATAGTCCTATTAAGACTTCTAAGGTTTTTCAAGAACTCAAATGGACCCCATGGATAAGAAGGTTTGAATTTGAAGGTCTTCTTGCTGATGCTCTTGCATCATACTCCCAAGCTGGAGAAAAGTGTCCTTACACTTTTCTTGATTGTTCATGTCTTCATCTTCATTATTGGTTCTTGGCCTTCTTTCCTTCTCCCAATGTCATTAACTTGCTCATATCCACTTAGGTCCCATGTAGTAGCCTTTTTCCTTGCATTTTATTTTATATTTCTCTCTTTCCTCTCGAGTTCCATCCTTTCTTTCAACATCTTCATGTCTTCCCTCTATATATCTACCCATACAACTAAATTTCCTCAGCTTCACTCTTCATTTGATCTTCAATCTTTTTCTTCATCCTCTTCATCTTCTTTTTACCCTCAAAAATGAAGTCTTCATTCTCTTTTCTCTTCATTTGAGCTCTTAAATGATATTTTCTTTCAATTCTTTTGATTTCTTCTTCAATCATACATGTACATTCACAAATACACAAAACATTAGATTCAAAAACAAGAGAATTTGAAGTCTCTTCACCTGATTTTCCTTCAGTTTATTCTTCCTTTTTAATCTTCTCTTCCATCTTCTCAACTTATTTTTCACAATACTTCAATTCTTCACCTTTCAAAGTGCATTCAAGTGATTGTATTTGTTCCTCTAGTTGCTCTTGGTTTATACACATAAACTAAAAATTAGTTTTCCCACATTCTCCTTCAAATTCTTCTTCAACACTAAATGTTTCCTTGATCTCATCTTTGATTTCTTCTCTCTTTTTCTTTTTTGCCTTCAGTTTCATCATTTTTAACTTGCTTTCCTCCTCTCTTATCTTCTTTTTTAGATGCAAACTCTTTTCTCTCTTCATGAGTGGCCTTAGAGGGCACTTTTTCACCTTCTTTATGTAAGTTAGGAAAAATACACTACTAATAAGGAAGTAAAATACCAATAATCATACCTCCTCCTTCGCGTTCCGTAGAAAACCTCAGAATGGGCTAGGAAACTTGGATTGAGACCTGATTGTGTGATATATAGGTGCTTTTCTTCAAGACGGAGCAAGACCTTCCTACAAAAACAATCCTCTTACTTTGAACCAGATGGGAAAAAGGATTATGAGGCTATTTGGGCATTAGGATGAGGCAGAAGGATGTTCTTTTCTCAAAGGATGCAAGAACTTAGATATGGCATTCAAGCTTATTCTCTGTGTCCTTAGAGGGGAGGGGTAAGGTTGTATTTATAGCTTGGGGGAGTGATTAACTTAGAGTAATTTAAGTAATCATGGTTTGAAAATGTGGGCAAGATTACATGAGTGGGGGCCATGAAGAATGGGTGAGGATTTGAATTTGAATTTTTAATTCATAAGCGGAGGATTTTAGATGAGTGGGGACCACGAAGGGTGGATGGGGGCCATGAAGAATGGGTGAAGATTTGAATTTAAATTTTTAATTCATAAGCGGAGGACTTTAGATGAGTGGGGACAACGAAGGGTGGATGGGGGCCATGAAGAATGGGTGAGGATTTGAATTTGAATTTTTAATTCATAAGCGGAGGATTTTAGATGAGTGGGGACCACGAAGGGTGGATGGGGGCCATGAAGAATGGGTGAGGATTTGAATTTGAATTTTTAATTTATAAGCGGAGGATTTTAGATGAGTGGGGACCACGAAGGGTGGATGAGGATTTGAATTTGAATTTTTAATTCAATAGTAGAAAAACATGGAGAATAATGACATGTGGTGAGGATTGGGTTATTTTTTATATTTTGAAATGGATAATTAATCAAATTATATTTGATTAATTCGAAGTGTATTTTTGTGGGAAATGAGGAAGGGGAATTAATTGATTTATGACAGATGTGAAATTAGGGTGTCTACATTTTCCCCTCTTTGGAAGGGTACTATGAAAGTAGTGTCCTTTCAAAGAAAGTAGACAGTATGGGGGAAGAATTCAGTCTACTTTTTTTAAGCAAAAGGTAGAGCCAATGTTTTTTGGGGAGAATAGAAAGTGGTGAGTAACGGATGTCATAGTATCCCCCAAGACAAAAATGTCATGAGAAGATGTGATTATGCATAATGTGGTGATGCCCCTTTGAGAGGACTGACGAGAATGGAATATACGATAGAACTCTCGAAAAGAAGAGAAATGAATTCTGCGGAGAAGAGGACGATAATGGAGTGGAAGAGACCGGAATGACCGCATGACGCAAATGGAGAAAGGATTCAATTAGCCTTGAATTCTAGGTGTGAGGGTGTGTGGGAAAGAGAAAAGGGAATGGATATGATTGGGGGTTGATTACAAGAAAAGTAAGGAGATAGGGGAGGGGGAAAAAAAGAATGAAAGAGGTAGAAATAAGAGAGAGGAATGATAGGGGAAGAAGGGAATGATGAAGGACAAACAAGGTAAAAACAGGAAAATGACATAGTAGAGGGTGAAGGGATAAAATAAATAAATGTACAAAATGAAGGAAGCAACAGAGATAGTAAAGAGGGATGCATGAAAGTGAAAGAAATGATAGAGCTGAGAAAATCAGGAAACGGGAAAGGATAAATTAGAACGGAGAAAAAAAAGAAACTATGAGGGGCGAGGAAAGTGTGAAAAAGAAAAGAGAAAATAAGAGAAACAGATACAAAATGAACGAAAAGGCAGGGGTGGTAGAGAAAAAGAGAAGTGGTCAGAAGAAACGTGAAAATTAGGGGAGAGGAAATGAAGATAGAGTGAATACAAGGAGAAGATTGAAGGAATCATGTCATTGCGAGGAAGACCAAGGCAAAGAATATGGAACAGACCGTATGGAGATACATGTGGAGGGTGGTATGATAAAAAAGACAGGACAACACTAAAGAGCCAGGTTATCGATGGGGAAGTAAGGAAGAAACGTGATGGAAAAAGGGGAAGAAGATAATACAAGGGAAGGGAAATAAGACGAGGGGTGGGAGAGATAAGAGGATAACAAAGAAAATGATGTAGAAGGAATGGAATACAAAAAGGGTGTAATAAGTGGAAAGGGAACAATATAAGGAATGTTCAGAGAAGAAAGAGGGGAGGAATGACATCAATTGGAAAAGATGCGGAGATGCATGAAATGAAGATACTAGGATGATGAGAAAATAGGAAAAGGATGTATGATGAAGATAGTAAAGATATTGAAGAGGGCGAAGAGAAGATGGAGAGATGGGTAAGAAGCAACAAGAAAGGGTGGGATTGAGGGAAAAAAATAGGAGAGAAAAGAGAATGGGGGATAGAAGAGGCAATGCCAATGAGGGGACGTTAGGGAAATCCCCCTTACAATGAGTGGTGGGGAAGGGTGAGAGAAAAAATAAAGAAAAAGAGAAAGCTAACGAGGATTGGAAAGGGTAACGCCAACAAAGGGACGTTAGGGAAATCCCTTTTACAATGAGTGGTGGGCTTAGAGGAGGGAAGGAATGAAGGGAAACTCTAGAAGGTCCAAGGGAGTGAATGAGGTTGTGCGGAATGAGGATTGATGATTTTTAGGGAAATCCCATTTACAATTATTAGCATGGGAATAAAAGATGATGATGAAAGAATGATAGAGGAATGTTAACAATAATGGCGAATGCATGTGTGGGTAGAAATGTGGGGGGAATTTGAGAAGATGAAGTGGAAAGAGTAAAGAAAATGGAAGGGATGAGTTGGGACTAGGTGAAAGCAAGGAGAGGATGCGGGTGATGAGGATGGAGAACCAAGACATGAAAAAAATGGGAAGAAACGGTATGAAGGATGATGGATCAAGAAGGGGAAAATGGGGGAAAAGAACGTGATTGTAGGCGGAAGAGATTAGATGTATGTTGTAAGAGGATATGTGGAGAAAGGATAATAGTAGGAGGAAAAATTGGGTAGTAGGAGATACTAGGTGGAAGAAGCATTCAACAAAGTGAACAAAGAATGAGGCAGGGGAGAAGTTCACGATGACAAGTTAAGTGTAGGGAGGACCTTAACATAAGATTATCATGTGTTGGAAGTGGTTAAGTAAGATTGCCATGCAGCTGGAATGGTTAAGTAAGATCGCCAAGCTGAAGAAGAAGAAGGATGATGATAGAGTTGGTGGGAATAGGGTATGACAAAATGGACTGAAGGGGAACCCTCAAGTGAATTTTTCATACTACGAGAGCGTGTAAGTAGGATGACCAAGCATAAGACAGATTTGGGGAAGGATGAGAAAAGAGTGAGTGAGGTATGCCTGAGTGGTATATGATATGAGATGAAGTGATAACAAGAAAGAAAGAAAATAAAGGAGTGTAACATGAATGGATGAAGGAATATATGTAGTGGAGGGTGGAGAGTGTGAGGGGAATCCTTAATTGGGATGCCCGTGTGGTGAAAGTAATGATGCGAGAATGAGAAGCAGAAGAGGAGGAATGGGAAGATGTGTTTGGTGGTGATTGTTGTTTGATGAGAGGGGAGGTGGTGAAGAAGTTTCTACAACGGGAAGATCTTAGGGAGAGAGTAAATCTCCACCGAGGATCCCATATAGAAGGGGTTATTAAGTAAGATTGTCAAGCAGGAAGCAAAAGAGGGAAAGGAAAGAATACAAATGGGTGAGAGGGGATAGGAATGGTGAGAAGGGTAATATGGGTATAGGTGGCGGAGGAGTAAAAATGAGGAGTGAGGATGAATGGATCATATACATGGTGATCATGGTGGGGGAGAAGGAGTTGCTGGATAGTGAATGCTACTTGAGAAAGATCATCAAGTAGGATTCGCAAACTGCAACAATGATCAAGTAGGATTCCCAAACTGGGGAATGTATTAGTATGGGTAAATGGATGGGGTGCAAAGTAATATGTTGATGATGCAGGAAGATACTCACGTGACGAAAAGCATCTTAATTTTAATATAGCACATAATAGGATGCATCGTGATATAAAAGATTAGGATGACTAGACTGTAATATGCGTGATAGCATAGACAGGGGCCATCAAAAAGGTTTGATGCCCCAGTACGATATGCAAATGGAAGAGAGCATAGACAGAGGCCATCAAAAAATTATGATGCCCCAGTATGACATGCAATCAGATAACATAAGAACATTAGAGAGAACACCATGATACATAAAATCAAGATGCCCCCTGTAATATATCAAGATATAAGAAAGCAATTAATAATTTATAACTAATAATGCAACACAAGAACCAATAAACATATCCATAACATGTTCCATAGTGAGGATTGCTTAGATGTGCCCCCAAGCAGGGGTACGAGGACATAATAAAATATTGGGTCATTGTCCTCAAACAAGGAAGCAATGAGAGCTAGATTTTCCCCAAGCGAAGATTCACGCGAGGAGAAGTGGTTTGAATTTGGTAGTCATAAGATGATTGGATCATTCGTTGGGGATAATAGTTCAAAGGTTGAACTGTGTTGGTTATTTTAGAGTTTTTGCGATTTTGTGGAGTTTACAATATTTTTATTTTTGTTTATTATATATATATAGATTTTCTAACGTTTTTTGAATTTTTGATGATTTTTTTCTAATGTTTTTAGATTTTGGAGTTTTACATAGTTTTTAGATTTTTGATGATTTTTGGAGTTGTTTTTAGATTTTTACACTATTATTGGCAATTTATGGACCAGAGTGCAGAAATATTTTTGAGAGGCAATAAACCAGGATATTATTCATATGTACCATATTCCATGTGGTAACTTATGCTCAGAATAACACAAATTCTCTTTCCATTGGCAAGATATGGTGGTGATGATATGATGAAAAAAAGTTCAGCTCCATTCTTGACTCCACACAACTAGTAAGATGTGTGGGCTCATCACCGAGAATCAAGAAGGACGTAGGAGGTAGATATTGAATATAGAGACAAATGCTAACAACAATCCCTTTGGGAAATTGTGACTCTATTCTTCATAACAATACTAAACCAGTTTCAAAAATGGCTTTCACTTTATGAGTCACGTGTTAGACTTAGACAATTATGTGGCCTGTTGATTGGTAAGATATGAGGTTAAGGGATAGTTCTCTCTTCACTTAGGCATCTAAATTACTTCTTTGGGGATTCTATAATTTGCAAGCACTGTAAGATTTTTTACTTTTGAAATGAATCCCTGTGCCTTGCCCCATGTTACTAGTGAGAAGCAAGGGCTCATCACCGAAGGCAAAATATAGGCGAGTGAATTCCCTTTTTGTCTTTTTTTTAATTTTATTTTTTTTAATATTTTGCAATGTTTTTATGCTTTTATGAGAATGACCCTCTACACTTTTCCCTGTGCCACTTGTAAGAGGCAAGGGTTTATCACTGAAGACAAGACGTAGACGAGTAAGGGCACCTTCCTCCATTCCCAATCTCACACTACCAAGAAGAAGTGTGGGCTCAACACTAAAGACTATGAAGGATGAAAGATGTGACGATGAATTATTCATAAGTTATTGAATTGATGGATTTTTACAATAGCACTTTGTATTTGGGAAGGAATGTATTCTCCCAATCTCAGCCCCACACGACTAGTAGGACGCGAGGGTTCAACACCGAAGACTGAGATGAACGACCAAACGAACTGGGTAATGAAGTTTAGAGCTTTGTTATGAAAGAGAGAATGTCTTTGAAGGGAATATATTACCATCAATAAGCTTCTAGGTATGACCATAGATGAAAGTGACTGAAAATGGAAGATATGATAAGAAGTATGACACTCACAAACTTAATAGGATTTATATTAGCACTTGTCTCATGATGATAAATATGAAGATGTGATTTTGATAAAGAAAATATCTACCAATGGAAATGAATAAATTTAAATTATTTGGAGATAAGCAAGACAAAAGGAACAATGTACACTTGTTTCCGGGAATAGTGAACATCTCAAGGATAAAATTTCTTTAAATGAACTGCATTCATTGGTTCATCAAGATCTTGACCATCTTCAGTGGCCAATTTATAGGCTCCAAAGCCAAATTTAGCTGTGATTACATAGGGTCCTAACCAATTAGGCTCAAATTTTCTTTATTTTTCTCGTTCTTTAGTGGTATTCTTTTGATTTTCTTTTAAAACGAGGTCATCAATTTCAAATTATCTGGGTCTTACCTTTTTATGATAACTATGTTATAGTCAGTTTTGATAGACTTGAAGATGATTGAGAGCATTAAGTCATTTTTCATCAAGAAGCTCAAGATCTTGAAGCCATGCCTGTCGGTATTCATCCTCATTAATTACATCTTTAAGGGAGATCCTCAAAGATGAGAGTTCTATCTCAATAGGTAAAATGGCTTCACAACCATAAACAAGGGAAAATGGGGTGGCTCTAGTAGGCGTGCGGTAAGATGTACGGTAAGCCCAAAGAGCGGGGTAAATTTGAGTATGCCAATTACGTCCATGGGTGTTGAAAATCTTTTCCATGATGGATTTTAAAGTCTTATTGGTTGCTTCCACTTGACTATTGCCCTGAGGGTAGTATGGAGTGGACCATTTAAGTTTGATGTGAAAACGTTTGGCTAGGTCGTTTACATCCTAGTTTTTAAATGATTTGCCATTATCTGCAACTAGAGCGAATGGAATACCAACTCGACAGATGAGATTATTAAAAATGAATTTCGATATTTGGCTACTGGTAACATAAGTGAGAGGCATAGCTTCTACCCATTTAGTGAAGTAATCAGTAGCGATAATGATGAACTTATGTCCATCAGACGATGTTGGTCTGATTTTACCAATGAGGTCAAGTCCCCATTGGGAGAAGGGCCATGGTGTGGTTATCGATTGTAATTCTTGGGAAAGTGCGTGGATAAGATTTCCATGCTTTTGACATGCTTGACAACGTTTGAAAAAATGACATGCGTCACTTTCCATGGTGGGCGAATAATATCCAACCCGTAGGATTTTCTTGGCTAATACGATACCATTCATGTGTGCTCCACAAATACCAGAATGGACTTCAGCTAAGACACTCGAGGATTCTTCCTGATTAAGACATTGGAGTAGGGTGCCATCATATCCTCATTTATAAAGAGTTTTTGCTAAAATGGTGTAACGAGAAGCACGTTGTGCTAAAGCATGTTTATGCTTTAATTTCATGTTGGCAGGAAATGTTTTATCATAAATGAAGGTATAAAGATTGTGGTACCAAGGGTTATTCGGACCCATGATATCACATACCATAGTGTTTTCAGGAAGATCATAGGTAGACATTAAGATATGTTCAATGAGAAAATGTGCCTGGGGTTAACTAGATGCAATTTCTAATAGGGATCCGATGGTTGCCATAACGTCGACATATTTATTATGAATTCTGGGAATTTGATCAAAGCTAATTAATCGAAAATAGCTTTGAAGACTATCCACCATGCATTTATATGGGATAATTTTTTCATCCTTGACCTGGTATTCATCGGTAACTTACTTGATGATAAGTAAAGAATCACCAAATACAACTAATTCTATAAGATTCCAAGATATAGCCAGTTTTAATCCCACGATGAGATCTTCATATTATACGATATTGTTGGTACATGGGAATGCTAAGTGAAATGATTTGGGGATAACATGTCCGCTGGGTGTGATAAGCAAAATACCAGCCCCTGAGCCATGGAGATTACAAGATCCACAAAAAAATAGAGTCCAAGCTGGCGCGATGTCTATGTGTAGAATATCTTCATTAGGAAAAGAGAACTGAAGTGGTTCTGTGCTAGGAAGGGGTGCCTTGACAAGTTGGTCTGCAAGGGATTTTCCTTTAATTGCTTTCTGTGGAACAAATTCAACATCGAATTCACTAAGTAATATGACCCAACTAGACATTCTTCCCGTGAGAATGGGTCTGGACAGCAAATACTTGAGAGGATCAATTTTGGCAATCAACTTAGTTGTGTGATTGAGCAAGTAATGATGTAACTAATGGAATGCAAAGGCGACCGCTAAGCATACTTTTTTGATGTGGGAATAACATACTTCATGCTCAATAAGTGTTCGACTAAGGTAATATACAACCTATTCTTTTGCTTGATCGTTATGTTGTGCTAGTAGAGCTCCTATGGCATTTTCAGTGGTAGATGTATAAAGCAACATGGGTTTGTTGGCAATTGGTGACATAAGAACAAGTGGACTAGAGAGGTATTCTTTTAACTTAGCAAAAGAGTCTTGGAAATCATGGTTCCAATGAAAGTGTACATCTTTCTTGAGTAACTGATTAAAGTGATGGCATTTGTCAGCCACTGTGATATGAAACGCTAAATAGATTGTATCTTTTCTTGAAGACTACGTAATTGTTTTAGGTTTTGAGGAGGAGGCATTTCAATAATGGCTTTGACTTTGGCAGGATACACTTCTATGTCTCTTTGTGAGACAATAAACCCTAATAATTTACCAGAGGTTACTCCGAAAACACATTTCTTTGGGTTAAGACGAACCTTATACTCACATAATCTATCGAAAAATGTGTCTCAACACACTTGGATGCCCTATTCGTGTTTTGGATTTTGCTAATATATCATCAACATAATCTTTCATGATATCATGTAACATGTCATGAAAGCTGACAATCATTGCTCGTTGATAGGTGGCACCGACATTTTTCAAGCTGAAAGGCATGACCTTATAACAGAAGGTGCCCCATGGTGTAGTAAATGTTGTTTTATGTTGATCCCTTTCATAAATACGTATTTGATTGTAACCAAAGAATCCATCCATAGCATTTCATGGCCTGTCGTAGAATCAACAATCATGTCTATATTTGGCAAGGGAAAGTCATCTTTGGGACAAGCCTTGTTGATGTCGTGGAAGTCTGTGCATATTATGATGCTGGGATTTTTCTCAACGACAAGAACTATGTTAGATATCCATGCCGAATAATCAATAGGTTTGATAAATTCAGCTTCCAAGAGTTTCTCGAGTTTGGCTTTGACAAGCAATGCAACTTGGGGATGCATTTTACGTAGTTTTTACTTTACAGGTTTTGCATCCGAATGTACCACAAGATGGTGTACTATAAGAGATGGGTCCATGCCTAACATGTCCTTATATGTCCATGCAAATATATCTTGGAATTCAATAAGGAGTGTTGTGAATTCCATGCATTCTTGGTCAGACAGACTAATGCCAAGTTGTAAAATTTTTGGTTGTTCGGTGGTGCCAATGTTTATATATTTTGTTTCTTCTACAAGAATTTTAGATGTATTCTTTTTGGAGAATGATGTTAATGGTTGATGTAGGTCATCAGTTTCGGGTATTTGTTGGAACTTTTTGTTGACATTTTTGTTGGATAGGGTGGCAGTGAGGTTTTGACTATGGGAAATCCTCTGTTTGTGCTTTTGATCCAAATTTTCAGAGGGTGAAGGATCTGAATATTTTAGCTCTTTGCCAACATAGGCCAATTCATTTAGATTGATTTCAAATCATTTTCTATGGTTGAAAGTAGAGATTTGGTCACGAGTTCCAAGGAATTCTTCGATGGCTTCATCATTTTGGAACATTTCCATGTCTGCATGATGTGGTTGGCCATGGTCTATGAGACTCAGATGTGTAGGCTCAAAATTGATGACATTAACAGATACATGTTCAAAGTAAATATGTGTTTCAATGAGGTCCTAAAAAAGACTACATGGAGACCTAATGTCATTATTAGAACTGGTGTCATCATTGTCACTTGAAATTATTATGGGAGCAACATCAAACACCTTTAAACCTAGACCATGTTTACCATGATGTTATGTGTAATTTATTGGGTCTAAATGACCTTGTTCATTTGGAATGAGTCCTTTACCCTTCTATCGCATGTTTTTCATTATTCAGTGAGCTTTGGAAAATTGAGGGGACTCATAACATGGAGAAAAGTTATCAATATATAACCAAGATCCTGAAGAACTTGGAATATGTTCATTGTCAAGATAACCAAATTTTTTTCTAAAATGACTGTCCCATTTGGTAAGTGGGATGGATTCTTAAATGTGGAGTGTTAGGATTACCGTAGCTATGTGGGGATTTGGTGATATAAAAAGAGTCTACCATATTTTGAAATTGATATTCACCGCATCCTGTGTCAATGATTTTAAATTTGTGAGATGGGGGACCAATAGGTACCTCATGTGGTGGGGAAGTTAGTTTAGTAGTCTTAAAAGATGAAGAGAATGGGTTATAAGAAGAAGGGGGTGGATTGAAGGATGAAGGTTTGTTATTCACAGGAGGAGGTATCTTAATATAAGAGGTGTGGTTGGATGAAGAAGATTGGCTAGGTGAAGAAGAAGATGGTGTGGTGGAAGAATAATTGTTGTTGGAAGAAGAAGCTTGATTAGTGGAAGAAGATGATTGATTAGTGGGAGGAGGATTGGTGGAAAATGGTTGACTAGCAGAAGATAATGGATTGGAAAATACGTTTTGGTTATGAGATGATGGTTTCGGATCATTGTTAGGGAGTGCATCAGGATCAATGCGTGTTTCGTTAGGGATTATGTGAGGTTGAGCATATTTATCTATTGATGGACAATAGTGATCATGTCGATACCATCCTTCGAGGAATCTACAATACTCAAAAGGTTGGGGATCTGTACGTAATGTAAATTCCTTGTCCAAATGAGGAAACTTAATGCATTGGTGGAATATTGATGGGATCACTTTCATGGCATGAATCCATGGTTGGCTAATGAAAATTTTATATGCAACTTCTACATCTACCACATGACATACAGTGTCTAAGGTGATGGGTCCAACTTGGAGAGGCAACATGATTGTGCCTTCAGAATTTCTTTCGCTATTATTATACCCATGAATGGTTATGATATTGTTTTGTAAATCATTTTCAGTGTAACCTAGACAACGTAAAAGTTTCATGGAACAAATATTTAATGTTGATCCATTGTCGATTAAGACGTGCTTAATTTTACGATAAGTTACATAACCCTCGACGTATAAAGAATGATTATTAGCGATGTTGGGATTAAGCAGGTTAGCGGGACCAAAAGATAAAATAGGATTGGGGACTGTAAGATGTGTAATTAAAGCCTGGAATTGTTGTGAATTGATGTCCTCAGGGACACGAGCATTATTCAATGTTTGCATAAGGATGCATTGTAGTGCGGGAGAAGAATTAAGTAGTTCCATGATTAAAATTTGTGCAGAAGTCTTCTCTAATTGTTTGAAAATATTAAATGATGGCGTAGGTTGTGGAGAGGAATTGGCGGCGGAATTAGATGGTGGATTAGGAGGTGATGCCGGGGACGAAGTGGCAGATTTTTTTGTTGTAGGGACCCACATTTTTTTCGGTCTAGTGGTGATCGCACAATCAGTTCGGATCTTTATAGTGTCACTAAGTCTTGGTCATAATCTATGGTCGAGATGACTGAGTCATACTCGACATTGCTTGATGATTGACCCTTATCTTTTGAATTTTTATCATGGTTAGGGAAGGGATTTTTGAACACTTGAAGTTTTTCATTGGGTGTTTTTGTCTCAGAAGAATTTTCAACTTCTATGTCTCCACATTCAATCAGGTCTTGGACGTAATGGTGGAGTTGCATGCATCGATCTGTGGAGTGCCCTTTTATGTGATGGTAATCACAATATTCATTGTCTTTATACCAATTTGGTTTGGGTTGTCCTTCTTCGAAGGGTCTGACAATGGGATATGTAATCATATTAGCATTTTTCAAATGACAAAAGACACTAGATAGACTTTCTCCAAGAGGAGTGAACTCTCTTCATCGATCCTGAGAAGGAACTTTCTTTCTAGGGATAATGATTGGTTGCTTAGATTTTAATGTGTTGATGGGATGGTTTTAGACATTTTAGACATGGCGGGAATTAGTAATGCCATCGTTGATGATATTTCAATTCCGGTTAAATAATTTAGATTTGTCCTGGTTCCGAGGAGTGTTTTAATAAGGTTGGTCCCTAAAGGGTGCTTTAAGTAAGCCCTTAGAAATGAAGGCTTTTTCGATTTGTGTGCCATTTTCGATGACTTCTTCGAAACTATTTAGACAATGCATTTGCATTTGGAATGATAATTCAACATTGAGATTAGGGACAAAAATGCTAACTAGTTGTCTCTCAGGTACTGAGCAGGAAAATTGACTTGTAATTCCATGCCATCATTGTAAAAAGGAGGCAAAATTTTCATTTGGCCTTTGCCTAATGTTGCATAAATCGAGCATGGTTATTTCTGAGTCTAGGTTATAGGAAAAATGTTTGAAAAATTTCTCCGATAAGTCTGCAAACGTCATGACCGACCCTTTGGGAAAATGGAAAAACCAGTCTAAAGCTTGCCCTCCTAAACTTTGGAGAAATAATTTTAAAAGGTACGTGTCTCGATAGACAACTTCCTAACATTGCATGTAAAATTCCTTGACATGTTCAAGGGGGTCACCTTTGCTTTTGTATTTATCAAACTTAGGGATTTTGAAGGATGATGGAAATGGTAATCGTGATATCTCTATATCAAATGGATAAGGACACAATTCTTCAAAGTTGAATTGTTTCGATTGTTTTTGTAGTCCCTGAATGGTGTCTTTCATAAGTTTCCATTCTTGTGTGAATGGAGAAGCGGGGGATGGTTTATCAAACATGTTGTGAGTATTGGAATCTAGATTGAGGTCTTTTAATCTTTCAGCTCTAGTCGTTGCTTCCTCAAGTTTTTTTGTTAAGTCTTAGATTTTAGTGAATAACTCTTCGGCCGAAGAACCGTTTGGATTGTTTGATATTTCGTTGTGATAACTTGATTCACCATTGTTGATGAGTTTCTTTAAATTTTCCATCCCGAAGTTAGGGGTAGTTTTGCCCCCATGTCTAGGATGCGTAACATATATTCATTTTTGTTTTGTTCTATCACCCTATTGACTTTTTCTTGCTCTTCATTGGTGATTTTTGGTTGTGCGAATTATTCATCGTCATTTTCATGATTGTGGCTGCGAGTGAATACCATGATGAAATGTGTTTTATTAAGCTGAAAAGTGGGTAGGAATTTTGAACAGGTGTGAGGAAATGAGAACTCGATTATTTTGGATTTAGCTCGAATAAGCTCGTGATGACTGATAAGGAGAGTAACTCAAACAAGTTATCTCAATATGATGATGATGTAACTCAAGACGAGTTATTAGAGGATTTGTTGCACGTTGTGTAGATTTGGCTTAAACAAGCTCTGGACTATTGGCATGGAGATTAACCTAAACAGGTTAATCGTGATATGGTTGTAATATAACCAAAAATGAGTTATAAAAGGATTTGTGTTGGTTGTGATTTGGATAAACGTGATGGTGGACAAAATAATGAGTGAACTCAAATAAGTCACCCAATATTAGTTTGATATAGCTGGAAACAAGCTATGAAGGATGTTTTGACAATTGACGATATGGGGAGTGAATGCTAGTCACTCAATATCAGTTGGATATAGCTGAAGACAAGCTATGACAGATCTATTGTTGGATGAAGCAAGCTAATGAAATTGGTGCGATGTTTTGGTCTGCATTGTTGAATTGTTTGGATGTTTTCACTTGGTATTGAATTGGTTGAGAACTGATTTTTTTGTGGAACACAACTAGGGTCTAAACTTTTACAATGAACACATTGATATCAGCCAAGTTTTACGATAAAACAATGCTAAACTATTTTGTTTTCAAACAGCAAGCAATCATGTAGATCCAATTGTTTTGGCTTATGAGGTAAATTATTCAGGAATGATCATTGTTTCTTGCAATCATACAAGTATGCTATGAAATAGTGGATGCAGGCTCTTATTACTCCAAGAAGATGCATCCTTCGATATACCCTAGTCCTGATATACCTAATTTTGTACAGGGACATAATTGGTACGGGGAGCCCTTAGAGCGCTGGAGGAGACTCACCAATTCTTACTTGCCTGTTTTGGAGTGAGTCACCACATCCAAAAGGTTTTGTGAAAAGTTGGAAGGTGATGGAGAGATGAATGTGTATGGTGTCTTTATAACTCCCCGAAGATTTATAGGGATGATGCCTAGGCTTTGTTGTTACAACTATTTAGGTGTGACTCGCATGCGCTGCACGACAACATTACCTGTAAGTGAAGAGCAGGGGCGAGGTAAATACCGAACGCTATGATGAGATTAGGTCTCAAAGTGCAATACAGATGCAAATGCTATTGGTGCGTGGTAGTCAAGTCCATGTCACTGGTGTAGCTTTGGTGGTGATGAAATCCACCTTGTCTACGTGCAAAAACAAAATGATAAAGTGATTAAATGCATGGTTCTTTCCAACTTGAAATAAATCACTTAGCAGAAAATAATTACGTACTTGAGCATACTTTTTTTTGGTTTCAGAAATTTTCTTTAAATGGTGGTATTTTTGCGGGATTTTTGTTGTTTTTTTGTTTTTGTTTTTGACAATATTCCAGTGACATGGTTCTACAAAAAACAAATTAGTAGTTATCCTGCAAACGAAATGTTAGAAAAGTGATCGTGGATGTTTTTGATTTTCTAAATCACTTGAAGACGTAGGAAAAGAGCATACACAACCAACGACAAAACAAATATTAATAATATGAAAAAGGAAAATAATGATTGAAATGACAGTTGGAAAACAAAGCTAGAGGATCTTGTAATTTTAGAACAAGAAACTTAAAAAAATTGTGACTGTTTCTGATTTTCCAGATCACTCGAAGGCGAAAGAAAATAACATACGCGGATATAATTGGAATAGATTTTGTTTTATTTTTTTTAAAAATGGTAATAATTATTACAATTAATCATGATTGTGAAATAGGGATAATGATTTTTTTCACAAAAAAGAAAAATGACGAAAGAAGAGTGTGAAAATGTTACCTAGAAGTGTTGTCATGGAAAATTGAAATGTAAGGAAAAAAATTAAAAAACAAAATTAAAAATTGTTTTGCGGAGCCTAGGTGGCCTCACATTTCTGATTTATAAGATCAATTCTGAAGTGTGAGGAAATATCATACACGTGAGGTTGTTACGTTAAATAAAATAAAATTTAAATTTTTTAAAAAATATAATTTTGTTATTTTTTTGTTAAAAAGACAGGTGTTAGAAGAAATGAAACCAAATTTTTTCTGTAAGTCTAAATCAAAAAACTATTTTTCCATTGCATATATCTTTTTGATTACCTTTCTGTTAAAAAAACTGAAGTCATTCTAAGTTCAAGAGAAAAATTTATGGCTTCCGAAAGATGGGCTATGGTAGCATTCTGAATGAAAATTTTGAACATGAGAAAAACATCCCGGGAGCTATTTTTTTTTAATTTTTTGACTTCTGTACTTCACCTGAGGAAGCTAAAATTTTGATAGCAAGGTTAAAAAAAAACAATAAATAGAAATAAAGAGTTAGATCACAAAATGATTAACTAAAATGAAAGGAAAATAATAATAATAAACTTCCTACAAAGCAGTTATTTTAGCAAAAGTAAATAAATAAATACATTTTCTGGATTGGTTGTCCTATGATAGTAAGATGATAAACTAATGGCTAGTTCATGTGTTTCTATAGATTACAGGTGAATAGCAGAATCAAAACTGAGAACTAAACACCAAGCACTAAGGAGATCAAAGACAGGATAAGCATCATAGTTTCATTATTGTTATAACCTGCAGATACACCACAAGACACCGTACAACAAAAAAACTACCAAAATCATGAAGGTTAACCAAAGAATGCCATAAGGAACATAAAAGGAAATAATAATGAATAATAATAAACAAATAACAAATAAAACCACTAATTGGGAAATTAATGGTAACAGATCGAAAGTAATCGGGCATGCCATAATGTAAGCTAGGAAAAATACAATACTAATAAGGAAGTAAAATACTAATAATCATACCTCCTCCTTCGCGTTCTGTAGAAAACCTCACAATGGGCTAGTAAACTTGGATTGAGCCCTGATTGTGTGATATGTAGGTTCTTTTCTTCAAGGTGAAGCAATACTTTCCTATAACAATGATTCTCTTACTTTGCACTAGATGGGAAAAATAATTATGATGCTATTTGGGCATTAGGATGAGGTAGAAGGATGTTATTTACTCAAAGGATGTAAGAACTTAGATAGGGCATTCAAGTTTATTCTCCGTGTCCTTAGAGGGGAGGGGCAAGGTTGTTTTTATAACTTGGGGGAGTGATCAACTTAGAGTAATTTAAGTAATCATGGTTTTAAAATGTGGGCAAGATTAAGTGAGTGGTTTGAAAATGTGGGCAAGATTAGGTGAGTGGCTTGAAAATGTGGGCAAGATTAGATGAGTGGGGGCAACGAGAGAATGGGTGAGGATTTGAATTTAATATTTTTAATTCATAAGTGGAGGATTTTAGGTCAGTGGGGACCACGAAGAATGGGTGAGGATTTGAATTTGAATTTTTAGTTCAATAGTAGAAAAACATGGAGAATAATGACATGTGGTGAGGATTGGGTTATTTTTTTAGATTTTCAAATGGATAATTAATCAAATTATATTTAATTAATTCGAAGTGTATTTTTGTGGGAAATGAGGAAGGGGAATTAATTGATTTATGATAGATGTGAAATTAGGGTGTCTACACTTTAATACTATTTTCAATTTTGTACCTCTGCTTTTATTCTCATTATTCTTCAGCATCCTATGAAACTGTTTTTCTATCTCAACCTCCATATTCTTTTTAGTAAGTCTTTTTCAACTTGCCAAGTCTCACCTATGTTTGCTTTCTTACCTAGTCTTTTGAGCTCTCTTCCTTCATTTGTTCTGTAATGCTCTTCTTTCCTTCAGGTTTAGCTTCACTTTTTAAATCCGCAACCTGTCATAGTTACTTCACATGAGAACCTGATGCTCCTCATCCAGAAGGCAATTAGTCAATCCCACTCACTTCCTAGCATCTAACAACTGCAAAACTCACATATCATACAAAGCTATCTGGCTACTCCACTATCAGTGAGTAATAAATCAATAAAGACAAGGAAAAAAACTCAATTCAGGTTCTCTTCTTCACACCATAGAAGACCTCCTCATGTATATAGGAGTTTGGATAACCATATATCCAATTGTTCACAGAGGTTTACTGAACTAATTCATGTGTCAACTTTTCTCATGCATGGACAGTATCCTCTACCATTGCCCATATTCTTTCTTGGATTCTTCCCTGTTTTCCTAACAAATTCTGCTTATACATGATCTTTCTCATTACACCAGACCACATCCCTCAGATTCGAATGATTGCTACTTGTCCTTAATCAATTACATCACATTTTATGTAACTTCTCTAGATACTCACCTTTTCAACTTCTTACTTCACTAGCTACTTGCTCAAGAGTGCAATTTTTTTGGATTTAGCCTCTAGCTTCAATGTCCTATCATCCTTGTCTATATGAACAAACACTGCTCACATCCTAAGACTCTAAGAAACCTGAATAATCAATTTTCTTACCATACCAAGCCTCCTCAAAAGTATGCCTCCAATAACCAAGGCACTTAAGGGTCCTCTATTTAGTCAATATAGCACAATTAGTGCTCGCTGCTTATGACCAAGGTATATTGAAAGAGGTCAAGGTCCTGCATGTAATTCTCGTAGCTACCTATCACATCCCATTTAAATACTTAATTATTCATCCTTTCTAACACCCCCATGGTGCTACTGTGGAGTTCCCAGAACCGTATTTTACCTATGGATTCCATTCTTAGAATAGTAATCATCAAATTCATTGTTGTAACTTGCTAACCCTCCATTATCTTACCTGAGACAATCTTTAGCTTATGCATACCTGTTTCATTCTCTACCAAGGCTCAAGCACAATCTTAACAAAAGTGTCACATACATCAAATTTGTTTCTAATACAATAAACCCTTGAACTTTCCTTGATTGTACTCAATCAATAAAAGTAACATAATAACTTTGTAAACTAGCCCTCTACAGAGATGATACCTAAGCCGACCCCCCACACAGTCATATTAGCACCAAATGGTAAGAATACTCTCTTTCTTTGTCAGGCCCAACCTTGAGAAACCTTACTCACTTTTGTTTCCCATATGAATATCCTCACAGGATACCTCCACCATCATGCCTTGCTATATATCTGGATCAAAATCCTTCTTTATGATCTCCATGCCCTTATGGCTCATATGCATTCGAGCCTATAGTGCCTAACAATGTTGTATCTACTTCAAGTAAGCCACAAGATTACAAACATTAGTGCTATAAGTTCCATTAATGATATATTAAAGTTCACAACCTTATTACCTCTTGGCCACCACAAGAGCACCCAATTCCATGTTTACCTTCCAAGTAGTGAAGTTGTAAATAATCCATAGTACAACCATCACTTCCCAACGTGACCTTGCCAATATCAGGATTTCATCTTAATGTAGGCACATTGTTTCGACATCCTTCAATAGCTTAAGCTTGGTTCCCATTCTACATCTTAACCTGAACAAAACATTATATCCAACTGATGCATGCAAGGCTCTAAAGTCATCACCAAGAAAAACATGCCCAAACATCTCCTTGCAACATAATCGAAAAATCTAATGCCTAAACTGGGAGTAGCATGGAAAGAAGGCTAGTTGAATCATAAAACGTAAGATTCAGTAATATTGTGCAAAGAAAGAATAAAAAAATCTTAGACTTATACACCTTACCCGTTGCCACATTTTCTTCCTTGTTTTCTTACCTCATGTGTTTAACTCTGAAACTTGCTCCGTATAGCTCCCAACATTCCATATATCTTATGTCCATTCAAGACAGATTTCCACAACTGCCAACATACTATCTTTCTTTTGGATTTTGAAAATCTTGGCTCCGATCAAAACTTTGCATTAGTTCCACAGCTCTCACTTTATTCCATTTATAATCTCCCTTGTAAACAAGTATTCCACTATCAAAGCATTCCCTAAATGTAGAAAGGATATCAAATCAGAGCTTTTTACTTCACATTTCCTCACTTAGAATCACCATGCTAACACACAAACTCACACTTCATATTACTTTATAGTTGTAGCTGGATACCAAAAATTGATCCTTCACCACCATCTACCGGGTATATTCCAACATCCTCCAGGTAAAGAGCACAAAACTATATAACTAGCCCTGACTTCTTCATCAAATTCTATTGTAACTGAAACTAGCATATCCCCTTACATGCACCATACTTAATGATTCATGTAAATGATTTTTTGTGACTTAACCATTCTCAAACATCTTCATATTAAACCAAAATTTTCATTAAAAACTATCATTATTAGAGGCACTAGGGTTTTTCATACAACTTCCTTAATGACTCATCTCCACTCTTAGTTCTCTGTTGTAGTCTTGTCCTTTAAACTCATTGAATAATACACTTACAGATGCCTAGATCACAGCTGGATAACTCTTGAAAGTGCCTTCCTATCCATTTCAAATTCTCATTCTGCATTTGTCATTACAACAAGAAGGAGTTTGCTCAAACTTCTCAGACAAAAGAATATAAAGATTGTTTTGATAAAGGGTCACATCTTCCTATTAAGACTTCTAAGGTCTTCCAACAGACTGAAATTCTGGGCCCCATTGAATTTATCAACCTTAGAATCTTCCATCATATGCCATCATCTTGACTGATATTGCTCCTGCATCAGGGGCTTATGATGAGTGAAAGTTTCACGGGGTGTTAAGGGGTTTACAGGACTTGGGTTAACCCAGGCTTTGATACCAATTATTAGGAAATAATTGGAATAAAATATGCAGAATAATCCCTCACAAAATCGCAACAGTAGAAACTAATATGTAGAAAATATTATAGATCTCAAATGAAAATTGGTAGAATAAAATAACCACAACGCAAAGCTATGATAATTATTTAACATGGTTCACCCCAATTTGGGCATAAAGGGGTCCACTAGCAATCATTTGCTCAGGGGTGTTATTTCAAGCCACCACTCTCTCAATACAAAGTACCCAAATCTACAAAGGAGCTATGCTCAGACAAGTACTCTATAGGAAGGTCACACCCCAAATTCAAAAACACATCTAAATAATGTTACATTATGCCTACCATATGCATAGGAATCACATATAAGATAGATCATAACTAGGGTTAAGCAATTTTACATGATAACCATGGGTATTGAAGTTCAACCATGGGCCAAAACTGTCCCATGTAAACCTATGGGCGTCAAGTGTCCCACCCATATGAGAAATAGTCACATTTCCTGATATATCAGACATGTTTTAAGGCATTCAAATCAAATTTAAGAGTACCCTGGTTTACCTACAACTAAGGACAAGTGTAACAGTACTTCAAATCACTTTCTCACATGAAAATAGGCTCCACAACCTTATACATTCAGACTCCTGATAATGTATTGTACTATGAATGGGTAAGTGCACTTTAGATGGTTTGGTGTGACCAAAAAGTGGACATTAATTTCCTTGATCCTTAAATTCTTCTACTTAGAGTAAGCAGTTCTCATGGAAAATGTAGTTGATTGCATGAAATTATGATATTATTATGATTGGGTAATTACCAATGCCTAAACTCGATGTTAGGGGGGACGCGCTGAGGCATTTCTATGGTGTTAGTTGAGTGTCCATAGCCCTAATAGAGATACCTTTGGTTCCGATCATGGTCTTGTTCCACTATCAGCCAGGAGTCCATAGACTTGGTGGAGGTTACTAGAAAAACCCTTAAACAAAGAAATCCTTTGAAACACTTTAAATTTAATTGAATTATTTTTTTCATTTTTGTTTAAGTGCATGGCTTACCAAATTCCATTATGTGGCTTACCAAATTCCATTACACGGTTTACCAAATTTCCTAAGAATATACAATTGTTAGAACATAACATTGTCAACCATATTTTAACTCGACACAATGAATGGCCATAATTGACCAAGTGAAATGGGAAATTTTTGAATGGAAACATGCGATAAAATATTTTGTTGAGAAGGTGACAACCTAAAATAGGGAATGCATAAAAGTGCATAGGAATATTAACAAGTGCCAAAGAAAATTACAAAAGTAAAGCACAACATAAAGACAATTTAATCTGGAAAGAAGGGAAATGTTTTTACAAGGCACATGATTACCCAAAGTGTTGTGCATTGAGGTGCCATGCAGGAAGTGGCTTACACATAAAATTAGTGCTTGAGGAAGTCCCATTGAATAACAATGGAATGTCCTCACCATTAAGGTTTTGAATCCAGAAGGTGAACTCTCACCTAAATTTTTAGCAATTTGGAAAGGGCTAGAGCTTGTCAAATTTGTTTTGTTTCCCCTTCTTCTCATGTTCCTTGTCCTGGTATGATATTCTAAAGGCTTTAAACTTAGTTTTATTGTCAAACCAATGTTTGACGCCCTCTTGGTGCTTACTAAAATGAGAAAGGGGTGTGTCATGTTTTTTCGTCTAGCTGTATGGTGTTAACGAGTCTAGCTTCGACTTTGTCATTTTCCCTAAGTATTCTTGCATGAATTTGAGCTTGGGGATTCTTAGATTCACTGGAAATATATGTTCTAGGTGATAGACAAGATTGTTTTTTTTTAATAATTTGTGATGGATTCATTTAAAACTATTTGGTACTTATTATATAAATGGATGGAAATGTAAGCCATATTCAAATAATTTTTGGGAATTAAATTTTTGGTATAAGGATGATACAACCAAGTTTTAGAACTATGATTGATTAAATTCTGGAAAAGTTCCAATGTTTGAGAAAACTGAATTGTACTCTTTAGTTATCTTTCTGAATTTTCTTATGATTGATATGTTGACAATGGTTATAATTAAATAATCGGGAAGATGATTCTTGTAAAGGGGAAGTATGTAAAATCCTCAACTAAACTAAATTCATTTGCTGAATTATTGAGATCTTCAATATTTCCCCCCTTTCAATGAATGTTTGTTCTGGTTGCGTTATAATTTACCATGTACCGAAGTGTTTGTTAATGACATAATACATTAATAATGCACACACACATACATATATGTGTGTGTGTAATAAAGATCTTATAAATCGATGATACATACATACATACATACATACATACATACATACATACATACATACATACATACATACATACATATATATATATATATATATATATATATATATATATGTATATACATATATATATGTATATATGTATCATACATATATCTTTATATATATATATCTATATATGTATATGTATAACTATTTATGTATACCTATATTATCTATATAATGTATACATATATATATCTATATATATATTTATACATATATAGATATATATAATGTAGACATATATAGATATGATATATGTATACATATATATATGTATATACATATACATATATAGATATATTATACTATATAGGTATAATATATATATTCATAGAATAATATTATATACATATATATATATATAGGTGTATAATCCATAGATATATGTATATACCTATCTATATGTATCTCTCATATCTATAAAAAATAACATATTATATTTATATATATATCTATACATGTACTATGTATATACATATATATCTGTATCTCGTCTCTCTCTCTCCTCTCTCTGTCTCCCTCTCTCTCTCTCTCTATACTAAGCTCTCTTCTCTCTTCTCCTCTCTCTCTCCTCTCTCTCTCTCTCGCTACCTCTCCCTCTCTCTCTGTCCTCCCTCCTCTCTCGCTATCTCTCTCTCTCCCTCTCTCGATCTTCGGCTCCTCCCTCTCTCTCCTGTCTCCTCCCTCTCTCTCTGTCTTCTCCCCTCTCTCTCTGCTCCTCTCCTCCCTCTCTCGCTCTATCTCTCTATCCTCTCTCTCTCTCTCTCCTCTCATCTCTTCGATATACTAGATATATATACATATATACATATAATATAGAGATCTATACAATATATATAGATATATAGAAGATATATACCTATCTATAGATATATAGCTATAATCTATATAGATATATATATATGATATATATAATTTATATATATTAGATATATGTATATCTATATAGATTAATATGTATACATATATATCTAGATATAGATATATATGTATATTATATCTATATATATGATTATATATATATATAGATATATATATATATATACCTGTTTATAGGTTGTTTATTGGTCTATCCGCGATGTGGGTAAATAATGTTAGCATATACATTGGTCATTGTGGGCATTGACATTTGTGGTATTGTATGTGGTTTTGGAAGTTTTAATTAACTTAAGTTGCTTGGTAAGTTTGAAACAAATATCATGCAATTTTTATGGTTTTGATCAGTTTTGTTGGAAGTCACGATGTGGCATGACAGTTAATGAGGACTGTTGCGAATTTAATGTCAAACAGTCTCCTTGGGAACCATTAGCTTCTAGGAGGAGTAAAGGTATGCAAAGTGAATGCATTATTTTTTATTTTCATTTGGTTTTTGGGAAGTTTGGAGCTGTGCATTGAGTTTTATTTGTGGAATTCTATTTGGTTATTATTGCATACGAATCCACTGTTGTTAATCTTTGTTAAACATGGTGTTTTTGTTATTTAAATATGTTTTAAGAATATTTGATGGTTTTTGGAAGCAATTGACTCGAAATATTTTGGAGGAGTTGGAAGCAAAATATAGGCATGGGTTTTTATACTTTTACTCACTGTTGTTATTTTGATAAAATCACTGAATATGGTTCTACTTTTGATCATTTTATAGAAATCTGAATGCGTTTCTTCGGTTTTTAATGGTGAAATCTGGTAAATGAATAAGATTTGTCCTTGGATTTCATGTGAAAATCTAGGAAGCTGTGTACGGTTTTGAGAATGGTTTATTTTTTGAAATGAAAATGATTTGATAGTTTTATAGCTCTTCCTAGAGCAATGTTGTTATCATTCTGAAAATGATTTGGTTTGTTGATTTTTTTTTAAATCTATAAAATAAATGCATTCGGTTTTGGAATTTTGTTTGAAATCAGATAATGAATGCATTTGGTTTAGAGAAATATGGTAAATAAAAATAAAATGAAATGGTTGCATACGTTCTGGGTGGACTATTTTGTGAGATCTTAAACCGAACATATTTGGGGTTTTGTTTGTTATTTAAGATATGGAAATTGTGTACGTTTTGGGTTATTTGGGTCTGGTCAATGATTAGAAAGATAGTTATAGCTCTTGTAGAGATTTATTGTTATCATTTGGTTTCAAATCGTCTTTGAGATTTCCTGATATAACTTGTTTTATAGCTCTTATTGAGCATGACTATTATTAATCTCTCTCGAAACACGTTTTACTTTTGTTTATTTGGTGAATCTAGAAAATAAAATAAAAATAGATACAACTCCTATTAAGAGAATTACTATTTCCATTCTCTCCATATGCTTACATTTTTGGATTTGGGATATTATGTGGAATTTGGAAATAAATACGCTTGTTTGGTTTATTTGATAAATATGGAAATAGATACATTTCAGTTTTTGGTTATTTGTGAATTTGGAAAATGAGAAAATAGTTAAAAAAACAACTCCTTCTTGTGCAATCATTGTGTTAGCAAATAGATTTTCATGCATGCAAATGACATGTAATAGTCAAGGGACAAAGTCCCTCCTCAATGAAGGTGAGGTTGCCTTTATTGAAAACCAAAAATTGTATTTACATCTATACATTCAAAATTGTATGTGGGGGTGTTTCGGGACATCAAATGGAAAGAAGTGTGAATGAGGGAGATGAAATGGAATGAAGGAAAGAAATGGAAAGGAATGGATGGAAGGAGAATATAATAGTTAGGTAAAAACAAAACCTAATATTGCATAGAGAAGAAGAAGAAAAATGAATAACTAACTCAAATAAAACAAAGTTTGAATTAGCTAAACAAGAATAAATGAAAGGGAATACACATGAGCAAGTAGATATAAGAGCTTGATCACTATGAACAAAAACAACCGATTAATAATGTTGACAATAAGATCAAAGATAGTATTCACTTGCAAGATTTAAACACTAACATCTAATGAACATAAGAACATCAAATGCTACAAGAGATAATGAATGGGACATAAGGTTCATATTTCATTAACTCTCCAAAATGTCTTCACAAAAGAACACAAATTTTCTTTCTTGAAACAAATCTTACACAAAATTATTTCTTCTCCTCTCTCAAAGTCACCCTTACAAATGATCCCCTGACTTCCTTTTATAACCCAAAAGTTTGTTATAAGGTAGTTAGGGTTTACATGAACATTAAATTAACTAACTAACTTTTAAAAAGTAACTTGAATTAGAAATCACTTAAGTGACCAAAAGTCTGCTAAAAGTGAGCTAATAATAACATCACTTTAAAATATCATTTTAAATCATAAAACAAGACCCAATGCCTTATCCATTAAAGTGGGGTCCACCTATATCAATCGTATGAGAAATGGACTCTCCCACTTTGTTAGATATCAGAATGCTCGCTCCTCATCCCAATGGTGAAATTAGGATATGCTACCTTTGCCAATTGAAAAGATTTGAATCTTTCCAATGTCTCAAACATCTTCTCTTCTTCAGGTGGTTCACTTGGTTGAAGCACAACCTCACAGAACACCTACAATCCCAAAATATGACCTGGCATATTATGCAAGTTGACCATTTTCGATGGAGTATCCTCAAACAGGTTCTCAATTTGATACAACGTTCCATTGAAGTAGATGAGAAGTTGATGGCAGGATTGTAAATGTCCTTAAACAATTGTGAGAATTATTCTTCAACATGTTCTGATGAATTTCTCCGATTATGCTCATCCATGAAATCACAAGGAATTTCAGCTATGAACTCTTGAATTGAGGCTAGTGAAGTGAAAGCTTCACTGCATATGCTCTTGTAATGAATCATGGAATCTTCGAGAAGCGTCTTCCGTGACTTAAGATGTAGACACCATAGAAAGTGTGTTCCTCAGGATTCAAATTCAAGGATCCCCTCAATGGCTAGAATTGTAGATTCCATACTCGCCATCTATTACAAACTAGGCAATACCTCATCTAGATTTGATATGCTAGAAGAAAAAGATTCCTTAAAAGAAATGACTGGATCTAGGTATGCACTAATGCCTTCATGGAGCTTTTACGGCCGCTTTGATTGTATTTCTCCTGAAGATGAGAATATCTGAAAGCCACGATTTAGTGACATGGCCCAAAGCGTTTATCTCCTTCGACAGATTGAGTGTTTCTTCATCAAGGGCAATCACTGCATCAGGTACTTGAAAAGTGGAGAATATTGGATTTATTAGATGTTAAACATAATTCACCAACTGATTCTATTCGTCCTTGAGTTGAGAATTCTGATATTTATATTTCTCAAGCCTTCTTAACACAATATCCATGGAATTTTGGGCCTGAAAAATAACCTGCGCTAGAACAAGTTTGAATTTGAGTTGGAACTTGCGCACATAAAGTTGCTCGAGTTAGCGTAAAAGGTGTTTGGGCAGCTTGAGTGTGTTCGTGAACACACGATACGTGCTAGTTCAAGTTTGTGTTCAAGGATTAGCTCGAGTTGAGCTAATGGAGATGGGAAATAGTGAGGTTTCCACGAACACAATAGAGCTTGGCTCAAGCTTGGGAATGCTCAAATGGGGTTTCCCACGAACAGACAAATATGAACATGAACAACCTAGCCTTCAAAAGACTTTAGTTTCGAACTTGAGTTTGAATTTTGAGCACCATGCAAGAGTCTATGATCAAAATGATCAAGTTGCACGTAAGCTGCCATCCATTTCACACTACCTGAGCATGAGAAAAATCACTTTCTCCATTATTAACTCGTGGGCTTCGAACACGGGTTGGAATAATTACTGACCCTTGCAAGAATTGGAGGGAGTTTGTGTTAGTGATTGCATGCAAATAGTTCATGCTCGGCCATTGCCAAAAATATTAAAAGCCTCATGACTCGTAAACCCAAGGATGTAGGCTGCTTTGTCAGTTTGTCACACCTTGTGGAAACCATAGTGCAATTTCCTTTGTTTCACTTTCAATAAAATCACTACCATGAATGACATTCCTTCTAATTTCAATAACAAAGTCGCATATAATGGTTCCAGGATAAGAAGCTAAAGGATTTGCGGCTCCAATAATTTTCTGACTAGTTGCAACTACTCCTTTACCCCCTCAAACCATAGCCACCACTGGGCCAAAAATTATGTACTCAACCAACCCAACAATGAATGGTTTCGAGGAGAGATCATCATAGCGATTTTCAACAAATGACCTCTCCACACAGATCATTTTCAGACCTTTTAGATAAAACCCTTTCTTCTCAAACCGAGAAATGATTTCACCCACCAGTCCTCATTGAACGCCATTGGGATTGATCATGGCAAAAGTCTGCTCCATCTTTTCTTCACTAGAAATTCCAACGAAATCTGTAATTATGTTGGAAGAGAAATGAACACACAATATCACTTCTCTTTACTTAGGTTGTAGAAACGTGTTGACAGCTGTGTGTGGGCTCTTTTGTTTGACTTGTGTGGGATGTGTTGGACACCGTGTGCGTGGAATGTCTTCTTTTGACCTGCATGGATAGCTGCATGGCCTTTTCTTTCTAGTCTTGTGTGGGATATTTTTCTTTGGACATGTGTATTGCCTGTTATCTTTGGCCTGTGTGCCTTTTCCTGACTGTGTGTGGCCAATGCGTGATGGATCTACGTGGATAGCTACGTTTTCTTCTCCCAGTGTGGCCAATTTGATCAATATTTGACTTGTGTATTACCTCCCTCTGAGTGGCCAATGCATCCAATATGAATACAAATAAGCAGAAATAATTTTAATAAAAACAATACAGCACGCAGAAGAAAACAAAGACTCCAAACTTGAGTCATCCCATGTTATTCTGAGCACGTTGTTTATGCAGCAATAAAGAGCTTGATCTCGATTGTGTAGGAGAGCTTGAATAGAGCTACGGGCATGAATTTGATGGAGGCAACCACTGGAGCTTTCAAGATTTCCTGGCTCTAGCTAATGCCCGTGCCAGGTTTGCGTGTGAAAGTTAAGGAGTACTTGTGGAATGAGCTTCTCTTTCTTCTGGGTTTGGATGTCTGCAAACTTTCCTTGCTTCTTCATCTTCCCAATTTATCTCGCTTCTGCAACTTCTTGTAAATGTATTCTTACCGACTTCTCTGATGATGGAAGTGGAATTATAATTGCCCACAACAATTGGAAGCGGAATTATAATTGTGTACAACAATTAAATGCCCATGTGGAGAAAATGAGAAACTTCTTCCAAACTTGTTGAACAAAATTTTATGAGGATTAAATTAATATTTATTAATTAAAAACCATAAAATTTAATAACTTTGATTTTATTAAATAAAAAAGTAAAATATTAATTAATTAATTAATTAATTAATTAAAACACAATTTACGACATAAAAGGAGGACCTCTCAATTGAAATGAACAAAACAAAAGTCAAAAGGATCACACAAATAAAACAATCACGATGAAGGTGATAAACCATGAGAAAGGACACTTCCATTTTTTAAAAAAATTTCATATTATAATTGTGTGAAATCAAAATTAGCTGATAACACATTGCTATCATTTTTCTTACATTTTGGGTTTGATTATTTTTTCAAAATTGGGGAAAGGAAACAAGAATGTTACAGCTCTCTTATAGAGCATTATTGTTGTCATTCTCTCTCTAGATACGTTTTTGGTTTGGATTATAAGTTATGCAAAAATAATTAGAGATAATTTTATAGCTTCTACTTTGAGCGCTACTGTTATCACTCTTTATTTTGATACAAAAATAGGTTCGAATCCTAAGATGGTTGAGTAGGAATGATTTGGTTTTTGTCTCCTTTTATTGCTTATTTTGAGATATATAATTTAGTGAAAGTTTATTTGCTTAGTAACGATAGACTCTCTCTCCCATCTTGAAATTGGACATTTTGGTAACTCCTACTTCAAATGAATGAGTTCTTGCATGGAATCAATGAGTTTTGGTTTTGGTTTTGTGTGTGTGTGTGTGTGTGTAGTCAACTCAATAAGGGACTCTAAATAGAGTTACTTCATTAGTTTCAGTTAACTGAGGTACTAATGGGGCTATGAATGGTTGTTGCAACTTTACAAATTTTAAAGTTGTTTTATGTGAGTTATTTTGTTTTCATTATTGACTGCCTGCCTTATGAACTTCTAGTTGTTAATTAGCAGGAAAGTTGGAAAATATTGTAAATTAATACATTGTAAGTATTGTTTTGTGATGTAGTAAATGTTTCATTATTGTTAGAACGGTTGAGTCTTATTTAAGATGGTTGTAAATAGTAACAGTGGACCTAATGTTTTTTATGTAAGTATGAAGCATCATTATGATATGATACTAGGAAGATTTCTTAATATATACTAGGGAGTTACGATTATTTAACTTATTGATTAAGAATGATCTTAGCCATATCTTAATATGTTATTTCATTATAATTGCAACATGGAATAAGAGTATGCGGACTAATGCCAGCTCATATGAACTGACTCATATCTATCTCTCTCCTACAGTTTTGTAGGAAAGGCCAACATACTTGAAGTGACTGTTGGATTTGATTTGTGATTGTTCTTATGTCTTAAAGTTATTGTGATATAAATCTGAAAAGAATTATTGTAATCAATTTGTTCATGCGATTGAAATATCATCGCATCATAAAAAGGGAATTGAGACCCAATGTATTATACTTGTTGACTATGCATATCATTAATAATGGATAATGGGATAATTATCCCTATTTGAAATTTGGTTTACGACTTATCTTGATATTGAACTGAAAATATGGATGTTTTACTTATTTAAACTAATAATATCTTAAGTTAAAAGATTAAATATGATTTCATTAATTAGGATAGAATACATGAATGTTGATAAATAAACCAAAAGGAAACATAGGAAACGAGATAAAGATGTCATGTACTTTATGGTATTAATGAATTAATCATGACGAGTAATGGAACTTAAATGTCTCGGTATGCAAAACAAATGAGTAAATAACCTACACTTAACGAAAATTACCATGTTGCTAAAAGTACGATAAGAGAAACTAATAATAATTAGTAACTCATTGAGTTACTATGACTCTCTTATGAGAACCTATTAGTATTTTGAAAACAATACTTTTAAAACAACTAGCTAAGGATGACTTGGCTACATTAATAAACTATGGTACCTAAGTATAAGGAGTGTAGGACATAGTGATCCTAGCTCTGCATCATCGCCTTCTAACCTAACCCAAACGACATCATTGAGTAGTTATAAGTCATCCTTGAATAGAGTGACGAGGTTAATTTGTATTGGGAAAATGTTTTCAACCCTCCCCAGACTATCATCGAGGATGTTGATTGAGTCCCAACATCCAAGAAATACACATCTACATTTTGCCACCCGCATTATTTGATATCATATGTATTGTTATCATTACTTCCAACTTCATTGTCTAAAAGCGAGTTAACACCCGTCAAAGGAAGCCCTTTGGTTCATGGGATTGGCATTTTCCAAGCAACTTACCTCATTATTATCTAATATATTTCTTGTCAAATTTGTCTGTGTGTAGGTTCATAACTCTTTGGAAAAGAAGCTTAGTGCGCGCGTTCGGATCCACCTTTTTCTGTCATCATTCACGTAGGTATCATTAAACCCTATTATTTATGAGTTTTAGTGGCTTGTTTCACTTAATAAAATTGAATCCTAAAATCTACTAAAATAGGTACAACGTTCAATAAAAAAGCAACTAAAACTTTTCTATTGATGTAATGTTGCAGCTTTGAGCAACAAAAAACTTATATACAAAATTTGTAAGGGTTTCATTCAACTATTATCACTGTATTATTATCATTAGTACATGTAATTTGTATAATTTTTATCACCACCCACATGTACTATGCCATGCTTGGCTTTGTTCTATATAAAATGGACATTAATATCACTAAGTAAAAAGTGTTTGAACACAACATTTTCCATGCAATATTGTACTTACAATTCATCATTATAATATCTTGAAATGAAATACATTAGATGTGAGTGATATTACGAACTAAGATGCATCCCAAATAAGATTAAAATTTAGTTATGCATCGTCTATATGAATATTATCATGTTATAACTTGGAAATTTGAGACAACAATCCCTAACCATTGTAATCAACCATATAATTGCAAAATTATTCATCCATAACAATGATATTCATATTTGCTTTCACTCAATTAATTGGGTGTATAACTTTAGATAAATCCATCCTTAGAAGATGACCAATTCCTTTAACCATGTCATCCCGAATATTGAATAGCAAGTTACTCTTGAACTCTCTACTAGGATATAATTATGTTTCGATAATGATCTTTAAATCAAAGTCTACTATCACTTTATAAGTATAGAAAACAACTAAATCATACAATTTTCTTTCTTTACTTAGGTTATTTTTATTTATTTATTTAAATTGAGCAAATGACAACAAAGACTATCCTTGTACTGACTTATTCATCATCCGCGTTCAACCCTGGACCATTCAAGGAATCATTCCCAAATGTGTGTTGCCTCATCGGTTGCATTTGACCTTCCTACGATCTTTTTGTCCAAGGATTTCATTGATACACAAACAAACTTAGGAATCATCCAAAGCATGTTCTTGGTAATACCCATATTACCGCCACCTTTATGTACCCAACAATAGAATTTTCCCTACCCAACTAAATGTTGGCTCATTTATTGTTGCCACCTTTTGTGTATCTAACAATTTTACTAAAATGAATAGTTGAATTTTTTGTGCTAATGTGAATGAAGTTTCATTATTAATAATGTATAGTTTTAATGTAAAAAATGTATGACATCTTCAAAGATGTTTGATAAAATGTATTAAAGGAACATATACTTGAAATCTAAAAATGTCTGAGTTGGCATCATAGAGAAGGAATCCACCAGCATCAAAGTAATATGCATCGTAAAAAAATGGTACTGGAAAATTTATAAACATCATGGAACACAGTGAATGTTGACAAATGTATTAATGAAACATTTGCGTAGATTAATAGTTCTATTAGTTGAGTTTTTAAATTACCATAATTTCTATGAAATAGTACACATATTTGATTCTTCATATGAAACATGTTAAACAAGATCACATAGTGATGAGCCTTAAGGATTTCCATTGATATTTTAATAAGTAATTATTGTAGTGATATGAAGTTATAATTTAATTATGATTTGAAATGTATTTTTCTATAAGATCTATCAAAGCGTATGAAGAATACAATACAATTATATTTTTACAATAAAATGTGAATTTATTTTCATTTTAAAGGTTGATTTTAGAAACAAGTACTAATTGCTAATCTTATTTGTTTGGACTCTTGTCATTTAATATAACACAAATAAGAACTATAATTAACACCCAAAGGTGCTTCCAAATGATTGATAGACACCTACATATATAAGTTTTATGACATTCATGAAATACCTCTTTATTACAAATTCTTATTGAAAGAAAGATAAATGAAAAGAAAATTAAATACCCTCTTTGAACATTTATTGCTAAAAAAGGCATTGTTACAGCCCCTAGTTAAAAAGAAACTTCGAACCATTAAGATCAAAAGGCAAATAATCTTGAATCATAACTCATTGGAATGCAATAAAAAAACCCATAGCCATTCATACATCTAAAAATTAAACTTAAAATTCTTCCTTTATCAATAGGTATCATAACTCATAACATGTCAAAGTTATTTACTTTTAGTTTTCTTCCTTTTTACATATGTGATCTCTTTATATATGGGAATATATTTATAAATTTTTTGAAGAATCACCACATAGGCTTTTAATATTTTGTTAATTTTTAAAAAGATATAAAAGTAAAATCAAGTCACTAGACAATTGTGAATTTCATTTTATTTCACATTTACAATATTTTTCAAGGGTAATATTTGTTTTATAGTGGAAGCCACCAAAATCCATCGCATTAATTTTGGCTTTGTCTAGTAATTTGTAAGACATGTTTAACTTCATCTAATAAGAAGTTTCCCAAATGAAAACTTCACAATTCTTTTAGAATCCATTAAATAATTAGTAAGACGAGTTTGATATATATGGCTTAGTGGTAGTTTTATTGTCATAGCCCAGGAATTTCAACTTAAGGGTGCTTGCCAGCTCAAAACTGATTAACAACTAGCTATGTTAAGCAACTGTAAATTGTAATTTATTATACACAAATTTTTATAATAATAATAATAATAATAATAATAATTCTTTAAATGTTTTTAAAATTATGTGTGTTTATTAAGGGATATTTTTAAAAGTACAAGATTTGCAAAATTTTCACGTTGTAATTATTTGTAAATCATCAATTTTATTTTGGAATCTTAAGTCTCAATTAGTACAAATATCTTAATTACATTTCCTAGAAATACATCGAAAATTATAAATTTGAAGGTTATTATGTTATATTTTTCACTTACTATATTGATTAATAAACCAGTTACATTCTTAATTGATTTTTTATGGAGTAGTGAAAAATGATATCAATCTAGCTACACCATTGTGTTGGTCTCAAAATAATCTATTTGAGAAAAAAAAGGGCCCCAAACTCTCTAATATGACCAAAATATTACTATAATTTAGCTAACTTCATAAAACAAAACAAATACACTTTTAAGTGATGGTCAAATAGATGTCAAATTTATGTTAGAGTTTTATAAACCGTGCATTGATTAGTAAGTTTTTTAACTTCTCTACCAATTCGCCATTAATTTTTAGCAAATGACATCAATTTAGTTGCATCATTGTGTTAGTTTTGAAAACAACCCTTTGGGAAAGAAAGGGGGCAAAAACATTATTACCATATAACCAAAATATTACTATTTTCCGAATAAATCTTCCAAAAAAGAAAAAGAAAAAACTTTTAAATAACGGTCAAATAAATGTCAAATTTAATGTGGAAAATAAAAGTAAACAAGAGGCACCATTATACTACCTCTATACCATTATATAGAAATGTCTCTTGATATACGAAATATTGTATTTATGTTTTTAGCTATAAAATAAAAATATTATTTGCAAATTATCTAATATCCCCACATCTTCTACTTGCAAAAACTAAAATATGACAATATTATTTATTTATAGATATCCGAATTTCCACCAGTATCCAACGAGCATTTACATGGCTGGGTCTTGATTTTCACCTTCACCTTCTTAAGCCATTTTGTGCAACGTTTTTTACTTTCCTTAAAAAAAAAAGTATACCGAGTGAGAACGTGGGACTGGGTATATCAATTTGTAAACCAGTGTTTTTAAGGTGCTCTAAACATTCATTCATGGGATCGAAACGCTTCTATTTCTCTTTCGCTTTCAAAGTAAAGAGATCAATATCATTAAAAATAAAAGACTAAATGGCTTGTCCTGCACGGTCTAGTGGTATGAGCTTTACTTAGCATCCACTATCGTGCGAGTTCGACTCGCCGTATCGAGAGGAGGAAGAGAGAGGAGAGAATAATGGCGGTGCTCTATAACACCCCACATATTTCTTTTTTCGCCCCCAGAAATCAGGTGCATATGCCTCCAATTTCACTTAATTTTTATGGGTTTTTTTTGCCTCATTCTTTGGAGTTGTCTCCCTTCGCATGTTATAACCATAAACATATTGCTAAGGTCATGCTGAATTTTTTATGGGTTTGCTTTGTCTCATTCTTTGGACTTGTTTTCATGTTATAACCATAAACATACTCACAAGGTTTTTTCATATCCACTAAAGTACGATGTTTTGTTTTGCTTATTTTTTATGGGTTTGTTTCGCCTCATTCTTGGGACTTGTTTTCCTCTTCATTTTATAACCATAAACATATTGCTAAGGTTTTGTCAATTCCACTAAAGAAAGGTGTTTTATTTCGCTTAATTTTTATGGGTATGTTTCACCTCATTCTTTGGACTTGTTTTCCACTGCATGTTATAGACGGCTGCATCCATATTTGCAAAAAAATGTGTGTCGCGTGAAAACCCTATCTCTCATCATTTTCAAGCATTTTTTTTTTGCAACTATACTACGGTCCTAAAAACATCATATTATGTTTAGTTAAGTCTGATTTTTTATTAATATTATATTAAATCTAATTGCAATTAGATGTGGTTAGTTTAGTGCATTTATTAGTGCAAAATAATTGTCTACATACACATTTCGACGTTCTCTTATATTATCTAGCCAACCATAGGTTTTTCCTTATAGTGAACCCATATTGTTTGTATCCTTCTTACAATTAGCTCTTTCCTTAGTGATATATTATAAATTGTCCTATGCATGTGTTACTTATTTGTTCCAAATATTGTAACCCTAATTATTTTGTGGTATTTGGTTGCATATCGGTATTTATATGTTGCATATTGATTAAACCTTAGACTCTAACTAGAAGAAGTGTTAGGTTAAATTCCAGTCCATTTAATCTTTTTGAAATTCCTTTGATTAGTTCTAGAGCTCATGTACAAAAAAATGGTTTCCCTCCCTTTTGCTCATTGTTGATCTTGAGAGTGTCCCTTCTATCCCTACTGATGCTTCTTTGAATAATAATGTGATTTTATTTTATTTGAATTAAATCTAAGTATTTCAGAGTCATTATTGAACCAAATGATGCATAAATGTTGAAATGTAGAAATGACACAAGCAATCTAAGATTTGAAATATGAAACCCTACGCAAAGAACAAGGAGAGAGGACTTGGCTGATTTCCTCGTTGTCTGGGACTGATCTGTCATGGGAAAAGTGATGAATATATTGGGCAGATTTTTGTTACTCCTCACAATAAATTTTGGAATGAAGGAATAAGGTCGGACATGGGAACCCACGACAGGACAGGGCCCCCTGGGCGCTGAAGACCTCTTCTGGGTGCCTGTGACTATGTAGATCCTCATAACTTGATTTTTGTAGTGTCGCAAGATCTTCATTGTTGCTTCTTGTTGATCACTTGATAGTCGCACAATGATCGCTAGAGGTACCTGTAACCTACAAAATAGAAGTTCACTTGCAAAATCCCACAAACCACATCAAACCTAAAAAGAATGATGCAATATGGGGAGTCAGACTGACCTCGAAGGTCGCCCCGAGAGTGAACTTACAACTGAGTGTTGCACTACATCTCAAACTCCATGTAGTTTTGGTGAGTGTGTGTAAGAATCATGCCCTATGATGCCCTTGTGCAAGTGTACTTGATAGCAGACTGTAGCTAGATGTAAGAATGTAATAAAATGTGTGGATGGAATAAAGAACTTTCCCTTCCTATGTTGTGTATGCAAAAAATGCAGTCTCATGTCCCTTGAATGGATGTTAGATGGATGCTTTGAAGTGCTTTAGGTGCCTTTTGGATGTAAGCTTAGGTGATGATAGTAATGCTTAGTGCTTAGTCCCTCATTTTGAACACATAACTATGTATTTATATGATTCCCTTGTTTGAATTTTGTAATTGAAAAATGGAAGGTCGACCCATAAGTGAAAAAGATGCCCAAAAGATAAAAGAGACCCAAAATAAGTGAGTAAGGTGGAAAAGGGTCAGGGGTGCCCAGAGGGGACAAGGGCGCCTGAGCACTCCTGTTCTAGCTGGGTTTTGGTGTCTGGAGTCATAAAAGAGAAATAAGTAAAATAATGACTAGGATGTGGGGTGTGAAAGACCAAATAGAAAACAAGAAACAAAGACAATCGTCAATTACTAGTTTTCTTACTTATGAATCATATGAATGCTAGTATGTGTTTAGGACTTAGAATTGTACCCAAGTGCATGATTTTGTGTCTACATTTACCCCTACTTTATGTTGTTGAGTGAATAATCGATAACATAAAGCAGTTAGAAGATGCGTACCTAATAACCATGTAGAGCGTATGGAGAAAAATGTGCTGAGTGGGTAAGTGAAGCATGGAATGATGCAAAAAGGAAGCATGGAAACTAGGAAGAGAAAGTGACCCTAGGGGTGAAGCATATGAGCTACTTGTACCCATTGTTGTGCTTGTTTTAGGTTACAAAAGAAGAGCAAAAGAGTAGTCTAAGTCATGTATAAGAAAAATTTGCACAAGTGTGTAAAAGTGTGTAAAAAAAGAAAGTGTGCACATAATGTAGAAGAGTGTAAAAGGATAGAAAAATGTCTTGAACTATTGTGAAGAGCAATTTTTTTGGGTGATCTCATGCCAATAGTGAGTTTTTTATGCGATCTCATGTCAAGGAGCAAATGTTGGGGAGAGAGGTCTAGTGTTACTCTCCATCTGTGACTATGCTTGATAAGTACCAGATGGTAAGTCCCCGATTTGTTCCCGTTGTCTTGAACTTTTTTGGATTATTATGAATGAAATTGATTGTAGGAGATTACATGCATGTTGTAACTAAATGCATGTGTCTGTAACTGTAAAATTACTTTGAAGGCTTTTGTGACTTGTGCTGATATGAGAAACTAACTGTGTGTGCCCCCAAGACATGAGCACTCAAGGAAGGACACAGGTTCACATGCGCTTATATCTGGGTTTGGGCACTGGTGTTTGTGCTATGGTTTTGACCCAAGTCTGATTTTGAGCCAGTGTTGTAACTGTGACTTGTGATAATTTTGTGTTGTACTGTATTGTGTTGTAGCTATGAGCTGTTGTATGGGGTATTTTTTCACCAAGTGTATGCCCCCATTGTTTGGGGTGCATGCGATGTCGATAGGAGAATGCGGCCCAAAGAGAGGACTTGATGATGATACAAGTTGTATCCCTATAGGGGGAGGGGATTTGCATGGTACAAACCAAGGCACATGCAAACAAAGTAGTTAGATACACGTGTTAGTAGAAAAAGTAGTAAGCATGTCACAAGAAAAACCATGTAACAAACAAATGTGCATACAAGATAGACTACAAAAAGCGGGTTTCAAACATGGGACATCGTTCACAATGCCATAAGACAATCAGGGCCGAAGTGGCCAAAAACATACAAGCAGTGATCAAACAAGACACATGACATAACCCATAAACAATAACATACAAGTATAAAGTAATGACAAGAAAAAATGTATCAGACAACCATGGTGGCATATAGTCCAGCAAGGCCAATGTTGTAAATGAAACACCCGCTAATATGTTAGAAAGATAAAAAGTATGTTAAGACATGTATGTATCAATGTAAATTCACGTTCTAGTAAGAATAAGAAGTAGTAAATGATGAAATAATAGCACTTGTAATGTGTAAGAGAGTAAATGCCCCCAAGAACCTCAGTAGGACTGGTAAGAGGTACAATGCCAAGAATTATTGCAGCATGTAAAGACCCTGTAAGAGATCTATGTTTAAAATTAGATACCAAGTGAATGCACATGTGTATATGATAAAGATAATGACATACTGAGTATCTAACTAGCATAGGAAGCAAAGTGCATCATAAGTAGTATAAACAAACAAGAATAAATGTAACCAAGATATGAAAATGTAGTGAATGATGTGATGGAACAGAATGTGAAGTGTGAAGGTGGAAGGAGCAGCGTGTCCCCCAACGAATGTGTATGAGATGAGGTTCATTTATAAAAAACCCCTCAACAATTAAGAATGAACCATATAACAAAAGTGTGTCATTGGGAAATGGTTTGCAAATGTACGCTAGAAAGATAGATCATGAAGTGTAGAACATAAAGAGTGAATGACGGCGAGGTTCATTTCAGATTTAGATCCTCGGCAGTCGAGTATGAACTGTGGAACTAGAGTGCGTCATAGGAGAATGATGATACAATGCGTATATTAAAGGGTTTGAAAGTGCTAAAAAAGATGAATCATGAAGCACAGAGTGTTAAGTGTGATAGTAGATGTTAGAGATAATTGATAGTGCTAGAAGGGGGGAAGTGCAATAACCCTCAAGTGTACTAATGTTAAAGAGCTATGCGGTGATGTGAGAAGGATGATGCTATGGTGGTGGAGCTTGAAATGTGTCTTGGACATCAATATAAGAAATAGTTTGTTTGAAAAAGATGATTGGATGTAAAAACAAAATAGGGCGGGGAGGGATCTTGAATGGTGGTAGCTTATGTGGGATTGATAATGTTGTAGAAGACTTGAAAGGAGGAGGTGTTGGACTAATTTTGAGAGGAAGTTGCATAGGAGTTGATGATGTGGTAGAAGACTTGAGAGGAGGAGGGGATGGACTAATTTTGAGAGGAAGTTTCTTATGCGGCTCTTGACTTACCATAGAAGGAACATTAGTAACGATGGCATGATGCTCATTAGACATAGATGAATCAAATTTAGGAACCCTAGGATATTTAACAATTGGAGATGAACATGTAACAAAATTTTGTGTAAAAAATGAAATGGGACCATAATGCTTGAGGTGGACAATTTGTCGTTTAAGAGCATAGGAATCATTATCATTATGTCCATTAATTCGATGATAATTGTAATGTGGGTGACCCATGTATTTTGCAAGACCATAAGGGGGGGAGCAATGAGTAGTTAGCAAGTTGATTAGTTGATGAGTGAGGAGCTGAGGAAGAATATCATGTTGCTTAGCATTGAAATTAAACTGGAGAGGTGTGGATAGCGGTAAGACTTGGGGTTCAGTGATATGATTACATGTAGAAGACATAAAAGTAGAATGAGATGTAGAAGAAGAACTAGCATGAGCTTGAGAAAGATCCTTGAGATGCTGGATTTCAGATTTAAGAGATGTAATCGTTGTTTCCATAGTGTAGATTTTGTCTTGAATTAAACAACGCAAAACTTGAATTGAATCTAAGATGGGTTGATTGGATGGAGAGTTAGGAGGAATGGAGTCATCAGATAGACGATCGAAGATGGAACTTACTTGAGCGGGTGGCGTACTGTGAGGTAAATACATAGTGTTGAGGGATTTTTGAAGAACATCTTTACAATGTGGGTGCATTTGAAGTAATTCATTCAAGGAGATTATTGGATTTTTAGGAGCCATGAGAGAAGAAAAATGAGGATCCAAGTGTATGGTAATAAGTAGGGTTCACCAAATGATTTTCATTAATTTGAATTAAATCTAAGTATTTCAGAGTCACTACTAAACCAAATGATGTATAAATGCTAAAATGTAGAAATGACACAAGCAATCTAAGATACGAAATATGAAACCTTAAGAAAAGAAGAAGGAGAGAGGACTTAGATGATTTTCTTGTTGTCTAGGACTAATCTGGCCTAGGAAAAGTGATGAATAGATTGGGCAAAGTGTTGTTACTACTCGCAATAAATTCCAGAATGCAGGAATAAGGCCAGACATGGGCACCCACGACAGGACATGGGTGCCTGGGTGCTGAAGACCTCTTATGGGTGTATGTAACTGCGTAGATGCTTGTTAGGAAATATGGGATAAAATATGCGGAACAATCCCACACAAAATCACAATAGTAGAAACTAATATGCATAAAATATTACAGATCTGAAATAAAAGTGTAGAAAATAAAAGAACACGATATAGAGACAATATTTAATGTGTTCACCCAATTTGGGATACGTCCACCAAGAATCACTTGTTCATATTTTATTACAAGCCACCTCTCTCTCAATACAATACCCAGATCTGTTTGGACATGTGCTAAACAAACTCTCCTGAATTCACACCCGAATTCACACACATCTACAATGTAACATCAACCCTACCATATGCACACAAGAACATAAATAGGAAACTGCTTAAGTAGTTTTACAATACCGGGGGTACCAAAACCATGGGAAAAAATCGTCCCATAAACCAATGGGTTAAAAATTCCACCCATATGAGAATAACACGTTTCTCAAGATATTGGGCACAATTTTCGAGGTGAAAACATTGTGAATAGTGTACAATACTTTTAGTGTATATTCTTCAACACTTACACACATGAAAACATGCTCCACAACATAATAATGCTTGAAACCTGATTTTTGTAGCATCACAAGATATTCATTGTTGCTTCTTGTTGATCGTTTGATAGTCGCATAATGATCACCGAAGGTACATGTAACCTGCAAAATATAAGTTCACCTACAAATACCCACAAACTACATCAAACCTAAAAAGAAAGATGCAATATGGGGAGTTAGATTGACCCCGACGGTCACCCTGAGAGTGAAATTACAACTGAATGTTGTACTACATCTTACACTCCATGTAGTTTTGGTGAGTGTGTGTAAGAATCATGCCCTAGGATTCCCTTGTGCAAGTGCACTTGATAACGAGCCATAGCTAGATGTAAGAATGTAACAGAATGTGTTGATGGAATAAATAATTTCCCCTTCCTATGCTGTGTATGCAGAATATGCAGTCCCTTATCCCTTAAATGGATGCTACATGGACGTTTTGAAGTGCTTTAGGTTCCTTTTGGATGCAAGCTTAGGTGATGATAGTAATTCTTAGTGTTTGGTCCCTCATTTTGAACACATAACTATGTATTTATATGATTCCCTTGTTTAAATTTCGTAATTGACAACTGAAAGGATGACCCATAAGTGAAAAAGATGCCTAAAAGATAAAAGAGACCCAAAATAAGCAAGTAAAGTGGAAAAGGGTTAAGGGCACCTAGAGGAGACAGGGGTGCTTGGGTGCTCCTGTCTAGCTAGGTGATGATGTTTAGTTTCATAAAATATAAATAAGTAAAATACCAATTGGGTTGTGGGGTGTGAAAGACTAAATAGAAATCAAGAAACAAATACAAGAGGCCAAAGACAGTCGTCAATTACTAGTTTTCTTGCTTAAGAATCATACGAATTCTAATATGTTTTTAGGACCTATAAATGTACCCAAGTACGTGATTTTGTGTCTACATAATGTTATGAATGTTTCTCAAGTTATTATAGAATTTGAAAGTAGTAAAGAGAAGCAAGTTGCTTCAAATGACCAAGAAAGGATCCAAGTTTAAGTCAACTTTAGACAATGTCTCTTGAAAAATCCTAATAAAATAGCTAATTTATTGAAATGTTACTTGAGGTCCAATCTCAAACCTAAGGTTTAGAAACTACTAATTGTGATGTTATATAAGATTATACCTATAAATCAAACCATAAATATTTTAATTATAACATCAATGGTCAAACACTATAAAGATCGCCCGCTTTACCCAATCATATAGTCATCTAACATTTTTCTTCTAACATCTTTCCTCCTCATGCTTCTCTTATTGTTAATTATTTGATTTCTTCTCACAGTTCTTTGATTGATTCTCATGTGCTCAATTTATTCTTTTTCTCAATTTCTTCCAACACCTTTCTTTTTTAATTCCTTTTATTTCTCACAATGCTTCTCCTATTACTTATTTTCCTAAAATTTCTAATCCAACTTATTCTACTAAGTACTACCATTCTTCCTTCTTTTGATATGATTACTACAATTAACAATGTGCATACATTGAAAAATATGATTAATTTTTTATTCCAAGGTACTAAAATTCCATGTTATATGTTCACTTCCAATGATATATATATATCTTAACCATTTGTAGTATGAAATTATTTCTTACCCCTTTCTAATAGGTTTTATTATTTAATGAGAAATGAGATCCATATCACCATCTTAAGCCATTTTACGCTTCTTTCTTAGACTTATTACATGATGATATATTATTGAAAGGAACGATAAGAAGATTGTTCCAAGCCTTGATCTCAGATGATAATAGCACACCACATTAGATTTGCAAAATAGAAGAGCTAAAATACCATATATGGAAATCCATCATAATCCATATATATATATCTTAACCATTTGTATTATAAAATTATTTCTTACCCCTTTCTAATAGGTTTTATTATTTAATGAGAAATGAGATCCATATCACCATCTTAAGCCATTTTACGCTTCTTTCTTAGACTTCTTATATGATGATATATTATTGAAAGGAACGATAAGAAGATTGTTCCAAGCCGTGATCTCAGATAATAATAGCACACCACATTAGATTTGCAAAACAGAAGAGCTAAAATACCATATATGGAAATCTATCATAATCCATAATGCTCAATACATTACAATACAATGACTTGAATTACTCAATAAGAAAGATGTACATATAGGAGGAGGGAAGTGCAACTACTACCTAAATCAGTGGTGAAGAACTCCCACTAACTAATACTGGTAGTTAAGTTAACTCCAAAAGACTAGTAAGCTAACTCCACATAAATGAGAAGCTAACTCAACACAACTAGTAAGCTAACTCCACACAACTAGAACACCTAAGCAAGCTAATCCAACAAATGTAGGGCTAACATAAGTGTAAAAATTATACTAATAAATAAATAAAAGGATAAATAATAACCTATACTAACACCCTTCCATAAACATAGCTTATGTGGGCGAAAAAGAAGGTGCCAACAAACAAGGCCTGATGAGGTACCCACATACAATAAATGGGAAAATTAGACACCATAAAGTACTTGAAACTAGTAATAACAAGGTAGAGAGAGAAAAATCGTGCTGAAAGATCTTATAAGAAGCTCGGCTCCAAAAACTCATACAATGTTGAAGAATTTTTGTGCGCACTATGGTCTGAATCCACTACTCGATCATAGAACTCAAAAACAACTGACACTAGACTTCACCAGAATAGCTCCATATAAGGAGAATGCCAATGGAGTGATGCTGAAAGTGTAACAAAAACTCCAAACATAATTTGATCAACTGCTACAAATAGGTGTGCCATGATCCAAGAACAACCAAGGCAACAAGTTAAGGACACGAGATCCAAATAAATAGGAGTGCCACGATGCAAGAAAAACCAAGGTAACAAGGAAATGACACAAAATCTAAAGAATCAGTATCAACACCACACCCTTCCATACTGCTAAATGGGTAGAGTGACACCACATATCTGTATGAGTTGCCAAAATGAACTACTCGAACACTGAAAAACTAACATTGGGCTTCACCAGAATACCCCCCACAAGAGATACTGTTAACATGCCAAAAAAGTGTCAAAAATATAGATCCAAAATATTTCAACAAACAAGAGAGATATAAATGTATACACCCACAAATACAAGAATGCAATACCAAAAAGTTTAGGACGTCGGGCTCAACCGAAATTACGTCCACAAGTGATTACAACACCCTCTCAAATTTGGCACTTTATAATTGAGTTCATGTAAATATTACAATGAGTAAAATTACCTTTTACATTTGAAGTATGTGTTTTAAAATGTCACCAATGCGTAGATCTAAAAAAAATACACAATTTTAAAAAAAATATCACCTTAATTTGAGCTATGGATCAAAAGTTTTTTTTTTTATTATTGGCAAATAGTTTTTTGAAAGGGACTATACCCTTGTACACCAAGGCTCAGAAGCCAGAATTGAAAGTTAAAGCACAAGAGATGGATCAAAATCCAGATAGACCAATTAAGCCCGACTGCAGAGAACTGTTTGCAAAATAAAAACCAACAACCGATAAGCAACAACAAAAAAACAACAGATGTACAACAAACAAACAGCAATGGCATAACAACACCATTAGAAGCAATCTGCTATCCGGCCAAGAAAAATGAGACCAATGAAACCCAGCCAGCCAATAGCAAAGATAAGAATCAACAAGGCGAAGCGTTACCCTTCAGAGTGGTAGATTTTTTCTTTTTGTTGACCGTAACCCACCCTGATGGAGCCTTCGCGGTTGGAGAAGAAGACAAAGGAGGAGTATTTTCCTTAGTCGCATATGTCCCATATGGAACAGCGATGTTGTTATCCTGAGAGAGATATTTATCATTTTCCATGCTTCCCTCAACAGCTTGTGTATTTTTCATGTTTCTAACAATCTGAGTTTCAGATAAAGGGGTTTTCGTTGACTCTGGTTCAGCTACTGCTTTAGATTCAAGATCCTTTCTATCCACAAAAGTCAAGTGCTCCGGGAGTGCATCTTTCCACCAGTTGCGCTTCTCATGTTGACGTTTTTCCATCCCACAAGCAGTAGAGGTGTGTCCTAATCCAAAACACCTTCTACATCGAAAAGGTAGACCTTCATAATCAAGAGTTTGTGACCAAGTTCTATTTTGCACTCTAAGGTCTATGGTAGCAGGAAGATTTTTATCAGTGTCGAGTTCCACCAGGATCCGGGCATAGGTAGTATGGGTGTAATTAGTTGTTTGAGAATCTATGTGGAGTGTAGTACCCAAGGTATTGCCAATGGTTGTCAGAAATTCATGACTCCAGAATTGGAGAGGTAAATGGGGCAGCCTGATCCAAACAGGTTTCCATGAGAATGACTTTGTGTGCGGGTTAAAGGATGGGAACCAAGGTTTCATGATCAAATATTTTGACTCGCAGGTCCAGAGCTTGGAAGCAATGATGTATTTATAAGCTATTGAAGAGAAAACCATAATGAAAATGCCTTTAGCATATGGATATAAGTCTATCTTACCAGTTAAAGATGGAGTCCAATGTTTGGAGATCCATGCGTGAAGAGCAGGAAGGCTGGGCCATAAACCCTCGAATCTACAAATCAGAGCATGCTATTTGTAGTAAATCTCAGATGAAATGACATCTTCCCCAAATGTAATACATGGGGTGATGTCTGGAGGTTTCATGGAGGATTCCTTGTTTTTAAGACGTCTTTGAAGGAGGTTTCAAGAGACTCGCGCCTAATCTCTTTATCCAGCATTGGAATAACAGGTAGATCTCCCTGTTTCAGTTCACCACGAACCTCGCCATTCCCAGGAACACCCCCAGATGGTGATTGAATATGGCTAGGGTTTGCAGAACCGTCTGAATGTACAGTCGCAGCATTGGGAAAGGCGAGGTCGATCCACGACCAAGGAGAAACCCCTGAAGCTAGATTCGAGCCCCCATCGACTGGCTGAAGAGCTCCAAACTGATCCTGTGGATCAACAGGGTTTACAGGATTGCATGTAGCAAGAGCAAGGGCGCGCGTAGATACCATTAGGGCAGGGCAGAGAGAGGGCAGAGAAAGGGCGCACATTTAAAGGACCAGGCAGAGGGCGCGGGCCGAGGGCCGAGGGCGCGGGCAGAGGTCGCACGCAGAGGTTATTTAGTATAGAAAGGACCAGGCAGAGGGCACGGGCAGCGGACGTGAGCAGAGGGTCGAGGGCACGGGCAGAGGACGCAGGCCGAGGGCAGAGGGCGCGGGCAGAGGACGCGAGCTGAGGGCCGAAGGCGCGGGCAGAGGTCGCACGCAGAGGTGAGATTTAGAGGCGTTCAGAGGTATTGGTCAGAGGCGTTCAGAGGCTATGGATCAAAAGTTATGAGCTCTAGAAGGTTTTGTTATTAAAATAATATTTTAATGCTGATGTTTTTTTAAAAAGGGTAAAAGAGTGCATCCACACGATACAGGCTTGCGACCAAAGGATAAAAAGCCTGTGCCCAAAACCTAAATGTCCAGAGGGTAAATCATTGCATTCAGAGGGTACACGTCAATATCTAATGGATAAAAGAATGCACCCAGAGGGTACAAGTCTACGTATGGTGGATAAAAGATTGCATCCAAAACAGAAATATCCAGAGGGTAAAAGAATGCATCTGGAAGGTACACGCTTATATCCAGTGGATAAAAGAGTGCACTGAGAGGGTACATATCTGCATCCAGTCGATAAAATACTGCATCCAAAACAAAAATATCCAAAGGGTACAAGAATGCATCTAGAAGGTACACACTTATATCTAGTGGATAAAAGAATGCACTCAAAAAGTACAATTGTGAATATAAACTTCGACTACAAATATATTTTTTCCTTTCACTTGTATCAAAAACAGAGAGAAACCCAAAAAGTTTCTTGAAAAACCTAGAAAGCTGATATAGTTTTTGAGTCAAAAAATATGTCTGTACATAATTGTACAAATTTTTGAGATATGTGCCAAAAAACCCTTTAAAATATCTGGATTTGACTATCTCAAAATATGGTCAATTTTACAGTTGATTCTAGGATTTTGGCACCTTCCAAATCCAATAACGCACTCCGTTTTGCACAAAATGCATGCTGCAAAAAATTGCTAACATATTCCAAATACATGAAAATAATAAACCCTTTCTTGCAAAGAAAAACTTATACATGGATGTCTACATCATCTATCACTCTGATACCATGAAAGGAACGATAAAAAGATTGTTTCAAGCCACGATCTTAGATGACAATAACACATCACATTAGATTTACAAAATAAAAGAGCTAAAATACCATATATGGAAATCCATCATAATCCATAATGCTCAATATATTACAATACAATGACTTGAATTACTCAAGAAGAAAGATGTACATATAGGAGGAGGGAAGTGCAACTACTACCTAAATCAGAGATGAAGAACTTCCACTAACTAATACTGGTAATTAAGTTAACTCTGGAAGACTAGTAAGCTAACTCAACATAGCTAGTAAACTAACTCCACACAACTAGTACACCTAAACAAGCTAACCCAACAAGTGTAGGGCTAACACAAGTGTAAGAATTATCCTAGTAAATAAATAAAAGGATAAATAATAACCTACACTAACAATTATTGATCAAGATATTTGCTAGGAGTTTGAAGGATTGTGCCCTTGATTGGTCCTAAACATTAAATATAGATATGTCAATTCCACAAAAAAATTTGTTTTATTTCACTTAATTTTTATGGTTTTGTTTCACCTCATTCTTTGGACTTGTTTTCCACTGCATGTTATAGACAACTGCCTCAAGATTTAAAAAAAGAATGTGTATCATGTGAAAACCCTATCTCTCATCCTTTTCAAGCATCTATTTTTTTACAACTACACTACGCTCCTAAAAACATCATATTATGTTTAATTAGGCCCGATTTTTAATTAATATTATAGTAAACCTAATTGCAATTAGATGTGGTTAGTTTAGTGAATTTATTAGTGCAAAATAATTGTCTACATATACATTTCAATGTTCTCTTATATTATCTATCCAACCTTAGGTTTTTCCTTATAATGAACCCACATTGTTTGTATTCTTTTTACAATTAGCTCTTTCCTTGTTGGTGATATAATATATTGTCCTATGGCTTGTGTTACTTATTTGTTCCAAATATTGTAACCCTAATTCTTTTGTGGTATTTGGTTGCATATTGTTATTTATACATTACATATTGATTAAATCTTAGACTATAACTAGAAGAAGTGTTATGCTCGATTCTGATCTAGTTGATCTCGTTGAAATTCCTTTAATTAATTCTTAGAGCTCGTGTGAAAAAGAGAATGATTATTCCTCAATGATGCTCATTGTTGATCCTAAGATATGTGCATTCTATCTTCCTATTGATGATTTTTTGAATGATATTGTCTATGAACGGTCCTCAGGGTGTTATTGAATGTGAAAGTAGCAAAGGGAAACATGTTGCTTAAAATGACCAACAAAGAGATCTAAGTCTGAGTCAACTTTAGAAAACATCTCTTGAAAAATCCTAATAAAATAATTGGCTTGTTGAAATGTTCTACTAGATGTCCAATCTCAAACCCAAGCTCAATAGGCTTCCAAATGGTGATGATTATACAAGATAATACCTATAAAGTTTACCATAAATGGATTCTTGAATGCAATTGCATAAAAGATAATAAACTATAGGGGATCACCTTATTTACCAGATTAATGTAGCCATTTAACTTATATTTCTTATAGCATCTGTTCGTTCTCATGCTACTTCTAATTGTTAATGATTTTCTTTCTTCTCACGACTCCTTTAATCAAATTTTAATGTGCTCAATTTATTATGTCATTCTCAATGGATTCTGAACTCCCACAACTTGCCTCTTTAAGCTCCTTCTATTTACTCACTGTGCTTATCCTAGTTGGTTTATTTTCCCAATGTTTCTATTTCAAATCATTCTACTACTTACTACCATTCTTCCTTCTTTTGATATGACTACTACGATTAATAATGATGCATGCATTGCAAAACTATGATTAAGGTGTTACTGCAAGGTACTAATGTTCCATCTCATATGTTCAATTCCAATGATATATATAGCTCTCTATCCATATATATGTATATGCTCATATGATATGGGCTATATGATAGTGTATATATCTATATCCATATATCTAGTAGATATATATATATATATCTTAACCATTTGTCTTATGAATTTCTTTATTACCCCTTCCCAATAGGTTTTACTATTTAATTAGAAATGAGATCTATATTCACCACCTTAGGTTATTTTATACCTCTTTCTTAAACTTTGCATATGTGATGGATAAATTAATAAATCATAGTTATTTCCTAGGAGTTTGAAGGATTGTGCACTTGATTGGTCCTAAACTTTACTTATAGATCCATACATGATTTTACTACACTAATTCATGTTTTCCTTGCACTTTTCAATCAACGTTACTATGATTTTCATCATTACATAGATTTCTCAGTTAAGACAAGGTGCCTTTGAGACTACTAGTATGTATTTAAATTCAAGACTATGTTTGCCAAGATGACTTAAAAGTTTGTTGAAAGTGAACTTACATGCCTATTTTCTCATATCTTGCATGCACATATAAAGGAAAGAGTAGTATTCAACACTTACCAATATTTTGATGAACTTTGTCACGTGGTTAGAAATTTTGAGGTTAAAATTTTAACAACCAATATAATTAAATATGGAACCAATTCCCTTACTTTTAGTGGAAAATAAATAAATCAAAGGAAAAATTCATGACCAATACTAGTACCAATAATTTCCAACCTAAACATGAGGCCAAAGGTGTGATAAATTTTGTAGGAAAAAAAGGAAAACCATGGTATTTTAATCACAAAAATGAGATAATTTATATAATTTACAAGGTTAAATGAGAGTCCACATAAGGTGTTACAATGATTTTTTCAATGAAATTTGACTACTTTAATTCCTATTAAAGAATTGGATCCATTAAGGTTTTTTCTAAAAGAAATATGACGATAGTAAAAACTATGATTATTATATATTTTTTGGAGATTCTTCCAACATATGCATAACTCCGATACATAAGTCAAAAAACCTCATCAAAAGTAATTAAATCCAAGTAGAGGGAACCAATGATATATTGAACGAATCAATGGCTAAACCCAATCTAGTTATTTATATTTTCTAGATTTATGGATACCTACTTATCTTGATCTTGTTCCAAATGATACATGTACTTCTCAATATTTAGATTGCAATTATAACTCCCCTAAATATTATCAAAATGATATATTATTTATTCAAATAAGTAGTCATGTGTGACACCGAGTCTTCTCTATTTACAATGCATAGTGTAGTTTCCTAATTTGTTATGTGTTTTCCAAGTCCACTATTTTTTTTTATTATGGGAAAATAGTTTTTTGAAAGGGACTATACCCTTATACAAAAGTGCTCAACAGCAAGATTTTATCCCAGAAAAGCCCAACAACAGAAAATAATCTGTCGAGGAAAGAACCAACAAAAGCAAACCAGCTACTACAAAAACATCAAATAAACAACAACATAACAGCAACACAGCTGCCTAACAACTGCGTATTAGACCATTTGCCTACATGTAGCAATGAAAGCACCCAAAAGACAGGAATCAAACCTTGTCCGACATGGTGGGGGATTTAGATTTGGCATTTCCCTTCTTTTTCCTATCCACCACAGTCCATTCCTGATTTCCCACATCCACTACAGTCGGAAGAAAAACTGCAATGGGTTTGATGGGGATGTGACCCATAGGAAGGGGGGTCGAAATATCCTTAATCACTGAATCAGCAACTTGTAAAGAATAGTCTGGAGGCTTCTCTGTATTAGTCTGTGAATCAACCATGATGGGTGAGTTAACTTGCATAGGGGCACTAGATTCCTTAGCCAGATCTGAGTCAATTGTAAGATGTTCAGGTAGAGAATCCTTCCACCAGGCTATTTTGGCCTTATGTTTGGAGTGTTCACAATCATCTGTAACATGACCAGTTTGGAAGCAACGCTGACATCTGAAGGCAAGTCGCTCATAGTCTATCCTCTTCACCCAAAGCCTGGCACCAATCTGTAGATTGATTTCTGCTGGTAAGAGTTTGGAGGTATCGAGATTAGCCAGGATTCGAGCATAAGTAGTATGTGCTTGAATGGAGGTCTTATCATCAACTGCCACACATGAGCCAAGAGTATCGCCTATAGCAATGAGACAAGATCTGTTCCAAAGCTGCAGTGGGAGTCCTGGTAAACGAACCCAAATCGGGTAGGTATCAAAAGACTCCTTTAACGGGTCGAAAGACGGATACCATGGTTTGGACATAAGCCCGTGTTCCCCCCAAACCCAATGTTGGCTAAAAATTAAATCCCTATCTTCAGGGGTTTCAAAGACAGCAATGAAGTAAGCTTTAGCACAAGGATAAAGCTCAATCTTACCTTGTATTTTTTCTCTCCATCTCTAGGTTATCCAGTCATGAAGCTGAGAAAGCTTAGGCCAAAATTTGTGAAATCTGCATATGAGACCTAGGTGGGAGAGATTTTCCTCCTCCTTAAGAACCTTTAGAAGCAAATCCTCCTCGATTTTCAGCATCGGGAGCTCTTGGGAGGGTTTCAAGAGCTCATTTCTGGCATTCTCCTTCTGTTTGGAGACCGCTGAAGCATAAGATCTGGACCTATTGTCGCTGTTTTGTTTGTCCTGGTTCTGGCTAACCCCTGTTTCTCTCCCTCCATAACTAGAGCCACACATAGTCTCTTGCAACCTGCAGTTGCTAGTGTTGAGTTTTAAAGGAGATGATGATTCTTTATCTGAACCATCTTTACCAGCCCCATGAGAGATCACCCTTGTTTTGTGACCAAGCAGAGAAACTCCAACTCGGTTTTGCTGAAAAGGGGAGTCTTGGTTAGCATTGAAAGCCATGTCAATCCATGAGGTTGGTGCTTTATTCTCCTCTTCATTTTTGTAGCCACCGCCCTCAGAAACCTCTGGTTTCTCAAAGCCGCCACCAATGATAGGGACATCATCACGAATTTTAGAGCAGGGTGAATCCCTAGTAGCCTTCGTGCCTCCTCCATCCCTATTTGTAGACTAGCGCGGATCAGCAAACCCAGGGCTCGCAGATCTGTGTGAAGCCCGCGTAGAAACCATGGAGCTAGGGCACTCGGGCGCGAGCGGGAGCTAGGGAAAAATTCACTGTTAGCAAGGTGTGCACATAGGTTTAAGGTGACATGTACCATACCTTGTCATGCCAACTTTCTCACACCGACATATCACATAAGAGAATTTGGTTTGTATTCTCACCTGAGGAGTGAAATGGGATTGGTGTATGTTGATTTTGGTTACATCACAATGGATACATAGATGAAAATAATCTCTCATGAGTCAATAAGATCTCAATAAAACATAACTCAATGTCATTATATGTTTCAATTGCAAGTATTGATAACTCGACAATAATAACATTAGTCCTTATACCAACAAAAAATGATAACAAAAAATTACAATAACAACCAAAAACTCTAAATAAGAATTAATAATAACATTTATAATGAACTAATAATCCTCAATCACTCAACAAATATCATTTAACCAACAATTACCCTTAATCCATCCAAGGAAGAGTGGGTATGTTTATACTAGTGGGACATTTTGCTTCGTCACATCATAACATTATTTTCCAACTCTTACTTATAACAACTTACATTCATTATCCTATCCAAACACTTGTATATGAGCTTACCTCTGCCTTTGGTTCACGAAAAATTTACTATTCATACACGTTGTTCCTTTATCTTTGTGTAGAAACTCAACTTTGACAATTAGTTTTTGACATTGCTAGTTGGGGCAATGCTCCTTTGCTAAGACAAATATCCACATTCTATCCACACTGAATACATATTACTATCTCTCTCCCAATGTGTTTATCCCTACATATTGATGTGTCATCATATTCTGAATATAAATGCATAAAATTAGTATTTAACCTATGCTTATCATGATACATATTTTAGATTGCATTCATAGTATCCTTATCAAAAACTATATTGTATGATCAAGATGTAATTTTGTTGGCTATATTTTATGCCCAACTTAAAACCTAGGCAATCATGAGATAAATCTCCCTCATTTAACGGTGAGGCTACCATGTAAGATGTTTATCTATTTTGTAGGGGTGAATCCTAATAACAACTTTAAGGGGCTTTACTTTAATTCCCTCAACTCGTGAACCACAACTGGGTAATTTGGCAGCAAGTAAGTAGCTGTGATGGGATATTTACAGAAAGGGGAAAAATAGAAGTATGGAAAGGAGAAAAAAAGATGTGTTGAATTAACCACTAATTATCAGAGTTGGTCTCATCCACACAAATTAAATAAACATATAAATCAAAACATTCAACAAAGAGGGAAAGAAATAACTTCTAACCTAGATCCGAGATAACACAAAGTTTATCTAAAACCTTAAATAAAAGTGACCAACAAATCACTATGGACACAAAATTTTCCAGAAGTCCACCTTTTATTCAATCTCCAAGATTTCACATCAATCACACAAGGATTCTAACACAAAGTATGAAGATTCGATAATTCCTAAATTATAAAAGCTCTTGCTAAACATGTTCTGCTAAAACAAATTGCGATCCTTTAACTCGTAGGCTCTTCCTCTATTTATAATGCGTAGAGGGAAATTACAAATAGGAAGCTTCTATGAATTCCCACATGTGGAAGCCGTAAAGGAAATAATTGGTAGTATTTCCCCTAGGATTCCTCTTTGCATGACATGCATGCCTTACAACTGAAAATAGAACCTTCTATTTTGCATGTTTGTTACCTATTCCCAAGTAATTGACTTTTTATAGTGACTTGGAGTAACGGTTTCTAAACCAATTACCTAAGTTTTACAATTTAATTGATCACTTAATTACTATGTTGGAGAGAATAAGAGAAAGCAAAAGAAAGAGGAGAAGAAATTAGAAGTTAATCCAACTACAACACTGCATTCTTGCCCTTGATTTGCTTTTGTCTGAGACTTCCCTTTTCCACCTTTGCCTGAAGCTTTTGTAGTTGTGAGAGATGGATCTATTTGTGTAGAAGCTACAATTTTTTCCTCTGATTATGAGGATATCTCCAATGTATTTCTCATTAACCTCAACTTAATTTTCACAAGTATGTGCACAAGTGAATTGTCTGGAAATAATTCAGACAAACATTCAACTCATCCTCCTTTCATTTTTTTTATTAGCATCCGTAAATTCTGGGAATTACTCCAGATACAAGCAAAGAGAAGTGGGCTCAACTGGGAGATTGCATGCATTTATAGTGGCTACGTTTGGGATTTTTGCATGATTGCAAGGATGTCTGCATGTTTAGAGAGGGAAATAGCTGTGTTGAATTTAGAAGGTAAGCTGCCTTGTATCCAAACAACTTTGAATGCTTTTCTTTTTTCAAATATGCGTGAATGCTAGGATGAGTGGATGGTGTGAATTTGCTAGCAAGAAGATGCTTTTAAAATAGAAGACAGAGGGTTGAGAAACCACGATTTCCACTTAGCAACTTCTTTTATGGTTTTTAATAACAATTGTGTGGAAAATAGAAGGAAGGTTGCGCTAAAACTAGGAGACCAGGCTACAAAAGTTCACGACAAATTTAAGTAACTTTGATTTTGCCTTTCTTTAAAAATTATGTGGATTTTAGAAGGGAAAGGAAGTTTGAAAATAGAAGACAAAGACTCTAAAAACCACAACTTGGCTTGAATATTTTCTCTTTAAAAGTTTCATGGATTTTGAAGAAGACAGGCAGCGTGGAATTTGAAGGAGGAAGGCTGCTGGAAGAATTGAAAATCCACGATTTGCACTTAAATACATTTCCTTTAAATTGTGTGGAAATTAAAAGAAGAAGGCATCGTTAGTTTTTTGCAGAATAACAACTTGCAAAGGAAATTCAAAGACCACAACTTGCATTAATGATTTCTCTTTTTAAAAATTTCATGGATTTCAAAGATGGAAGACAACTTTGAAAAACCACGACTTTCACAAAAAGAATTAACTTTAAAGTTTCATGGATTTCGAAGGATGAAGGCAGCTGGAAGTATTGAAAATCCACGATTTACACTTGGAAATATTCTTTAACAAAAATGCGTGGAAATTGAAGAAGTCAAAATCCATGACTTATCTTGCAAACTCCTTTTAATATTTGCTTGGAAATTAGAGAGGAAAGGCAACTTGCAATTGGCAGACGAAGCACTTAAAAACCACGACTTGCATTAATGATTTCTCTTTTAAACTTTCATGGATTTCAAATATGGAAGGCAACTTTGAAAAACCATCACTTGCACAAAAATAATTAACTTTAAAGTTTTGTGTAATTCGAAGGATGAAGGCAACTGGAAGCATTGAAAATCCACGATTTGCACTTGGAAATCTTCTTTAAAAAATACGTGGAAATTGAAGAAGATGGGCAGCTCAAAATCCACAACTTAGCTTGCGAATTCCTTTTAATATTTGCGTGGAAATTAGAGAGGAAAGACAAGTTGCAATTGGCATACGAAACACTTAAAAACCACGACTTGCACTAGAAGACTCTGCTTTGATCCTTACGCAATTGCCTGCATGATTTTTCCCTTTGAATGACCCTCCAGAATGCTATTTTTTCTTCCTTTCCCATGGCTTCTTTGTAAAAGGAAGACAAAATCTTGCAGATACATGATCTGTTTAATTATTCAACCTGGATTAAATCTCAGACAAGGAAAAAATCCCGAACATTCCTCTTGTTTGATCTGGTTACCTCTGAATACAAGCTTTGACAGACAAATTGATTGGCAATTAAAAACACAAGATAGCTTTTCAAAACCCCAGGCCCGAGAAAAGGTCTGTCAAGAAGAAAGAATAGGCTACGGGGATTGCTAGATGAAAAACAAAGAAAGACCAAAAACCAAAACATTAAAGAAAGAAATAAAAACAAAAAACCTGAAAGAAGCTTCGAGTAATTGCTCGAAAAATCTTCTCCAATTAGCTAGTCTAAAAAAAAATCCCCCCGGGTGAATGCTCTGTGGTAATAATGACAGGTCGATGTGCTTATATAACCCAAATTTCTTAATTTTAGCTCACCTATTTTTAAAATAACTTTGTTTATTTAATATAAAAAATAAATAAAACACTTTCATGCTAAGTCTAAGAAAGGAATGAGTGAGCTTTAACATGTGAGTATTTGACGAACATGACTCTATGAATTCTTGAAGGTACCTTTGAGCAACACGAACAACTGTAGGCAAAAAAAACACAAAAACACAACCCTTCACTTAAAAAGAATGAAAAATTTAAACATGGGTCGTCCCAGATTTTAGGGTGAAATCTTGGGGACACCAATTGGCTCCATATGTGGACATATTTATTTCTGTCAAAATGAAAGAAGTAAAGATGAGATCCCAAAATATTGGTTTCATGTCTTGTCTATTGAGTTTGGGGTCAAGCCAAAGGAAACACAAAACAAAGAAAAAGAAAGGAAACACAAAACAAAGAAAAAGAAAAGAAAAGAAAATAAAACAATTGATAATTTTATTTATTTACACACATGTTTTACCATGTATCTCAATTCCTGAACAACTTTAGAGGCTGCCCATTGAAAGGAAGTGGTAAATCAATTCCATCTTGGTATGAAAAGATGAAACTATCCATCCTGACAGTTCTCTTGATCACGAAGGGCCCTTTCTAGAGTGAATCAAATTTTTCGTGCACGTCCTTCGGTTCGTTTCTCGTGTCCCACAGAAGTACCCAATCTCTAATCTCAAACTTCCTTTCTCTGGCCTTCTTATCAAATACCTTGGGCAAGTCCTCATCAACTTCATCTTGTGGTAGATCATCTTGTCTTCTCTCTGTTATCAATTGGCATAGACCTATGTTACTTACTAGCTTTGTAGGCTTTATGTCTAGGTCGTACTTTTTCTTAGAGAAATACTTCCCAAGATTCACAAATTTGGGTTCATCCTCCATACCTAGGTTTACCGGTTGTACTTTAGAGGAAGAACTCTCACCATATTATTTATTTTTCTTCAAATACTGATCATGCTTGTCGAAAATCCCTTCTAAGGAAGCTAAACCCTTGGGGATTTTGTTACCTTTAAGTTGGATTATTCCACTATTGTCATCATAATATGGATCTGTTTCACCTATGGTTGTCTGTCATGGTGGTGATTTACTACCTTCAAAATACAACTCGTCAAAGTTGTCTTATTCTTGAAATGCAGATATTTGTTTGTCGTTATTGAAAGTCTGCCACTATTCAACATTATCAGGGACTTTGGGGTGGTAGACCATCTCCACCTTATAGTTTCCTTGTTTGAATATGGACGGTGGTCTATTCATATTTAATAGTGCAGTTGTGACTGTGAAAGATTCTGCCTTGGAATTCTGATTTGTTGGAATGAAGTCGATAGAGAAGGTTGCAAAATCGAATGTGGTAGAAAGCACTCTATCTCTATAATGCCTCATCTTATCTCTTTTGACTTGATTTTTCCTTCAAACTTTCTTTACTATAAGTTCAAAATCTCCTTGGGCTTTGAGGAGTTTTACTCCTTTCTTTCTAGCTTACTCCATTCCTAGCAGCAATGCTTCATACTCCGCCATATTTTTGGTGTTCTCGAACATCAGCTTGTGGGAGTATCTCATGATCTAGAGATATTAATAGAATGTCAAATCCTGATCCAAAAGAACAACAACTGCCTTTAAAATCCAGAGTCCAAAATTTTTCTTCTTCTTCTGGTTCTTGCTCTAGTTGAAGTTCTAGCTCTGGAACGTCTTTATCCATTTCTAAGAAGTATACATCGTGGTTAGACTCTTGAAAAAGAATCTAAGATCTAGGATCCTCAGATTTCGTAACCGTGTACTTAGACTTCTTTTCCAACTCTAGCTTTTGGTTTATTCATTTGATAGGAATATGAGCACATGACCAATCCATCTTTACCTCTCCTTCCATTTCTTTACAGAAGTTTCTGCTCAACAAAATCCTGTAGGAGATAGGAATATCTGCAACTAAGATTGTCATTTTCAATCTTTTGTTAGGAAAAACCATCAAAACAACTTGTGTATCTTTGATCTGTCCAATTAAAGGGACATGTATTTCCATGGAATAACACCTTCCCATGGTCTTTGTCAAGGTAATCCCAAGAGCATCTGCAACTTTAGCTGGCATGACATTGTTAGAAGCACCTGAATCTAAAATGTAGTTGCTTAACTTGAAACTATTAAGCAATAAGGAGACATAGAAAGGTTCTACTCTTTCAAAAGATGATTGGGGGGTTAACAACTGCAGTGTTGTTTTGGGAAAGAGTATCCTTGGGTTTAGGAAAAAGGCCTTTTGATGCATTAGATGGTCCTGGTGATTGCACATATTTGACTATCCTATTTAGTTGTTCAGGAAAAGCTCTCAAGTATTCAACTTTTGACATTTGAATTCTTGTTTTCTTGGCATGATCAATAATGTCAAAATAAGGTATAAATGTGTTAGTTTTAGATACCTGAGATGTCTTTTGTGGTTGAGATGAAGATCTTGCATACTTATCTCTGAGATCTAAGGAAGAAGGTAAAGGGCTTCCCCTTTTGAGTCTGGTGACATCAAATTTGGAATCTCTTCTTTGTTCATCAGCTAATGCCTTAAATTGACGAGTTTGTGATCTTGTAAATAATGCATAAGTATGACCATGATCATCTTCAAGAAGCCCCTCATAGTCATGTATAGATTTGTAGTTTAGGTAATTTTGTTGGAGTCGCTAGCAGGATCTAAAAAATCATCATTATCAAACCAATCAGTAACAACTTCTTGATCTTCTTCATTCATCTCAACATTGTTTTTGGGAGCAACTTCAATTGCTAATATTTGAGAATCAACAATGTGGTTCCGGTTGTTGTTGTTGTTAAAATTCTGAACAGGGGAATTATTGTTTCCCTGAGCCATTTGAGCCATTTGATTCTTCATCTGCAACATCTCATTTGCTAAATTTTGCAATAGTGAATCAGAAGTAGTAACAGAGGATGAACTTTCTTCTCTAGAAGTATTTCCTTTTATCTTTCTAGCCATGATGATGTCGTATTTAATTTTAACCGACATGTTTTGAGATGCTAACAAGTTAACAGGACGTGCTCTTCGTAGTTGATAACCTACTTCAGGAAGTAATGCATTGATGAAGAATACTCTTTGATTCTCATCACTCAGAGAAGAAAATGCCAAAATGTTGTAAATTATTCTTTGGAATCTTGCAATAAAATCCCGCATGTGCTCATATGGCTCCTTCAGCTGAGTGAGTTGAGTTATCAAGGTACTGGAATCTTCAGTTGGCTTGAATATTTTTAGGAATGTATCTCACATAGTATCCCAATTGGTTATGGAACCAAGAGCTAACCGATAGAACCATTCTCCAACCAAATAATGCAAAGTCTCTATGAAGAGTATGATAGATACATCTTCATGTTCCACTATGAGCACTCCACAAGATATGAAAAACACAGCCAAGTGGTCATCTGGATTCTACTTGCCATCTCCAAAGAATTTTAGAAAATTCTTTCTCGTCCCTTAAGGTAACTCATGCATAGGAGGAGTCAGGTTCTGAGGTTCGAAAGCTGCACCCCATGGAATAGGTGTTGCAGGGGCAAGTAGCTGATTCTGCATTATGAAAGGAGCATGTTTTCTTTGAGAATAGACCTGGTGAATAATTCTAGCTACTAGATTATGCTGGAAATGATCCAGATCCAGAGTAGTTTGCACTCTTCTTCCTAGTGAAAGACTGGATCTGCAGCTCCTAATTTGAGGAGGATGATTGAAATTAAACTGCTCCTGCAATCTATAAAAATGATCAGTCCTTCCTTGAGCCTTGCTAGACCGGGTGAATGGGAGTTCTTCCAGATTGAGGTTTTAATATAGATGAGAACTGATAAGAAAATATTTGGTCTGTTAAATTTGTTGTTCCCTAGTGGAGTCACCAAAAACTATTGGCTAGATTTTATGCACAACGTAAAACCTAGGTAGCCATGAGATAAATCTCCCTCATTTAACGGTGAGGCTCCTGTGTAAAATGTTTATCTATTTTGCAGGGGTGAATCCTAATAAATACTTTTAAGGGTTTTACTTTAATTCCCTCAACTCGTGAACCACAACTGGATAATTTAGCAACAAGTAAGCAGTTGTGATGGGATATTTGCAGAAATGGGAAAAATAAAAGTAGGGAAAGAAGAAAGGAAGATGTGTTGAATTAACTAATAGTTATTAGAGTTGGTCTCATCCATACAAATTAAATAAATAGATAAATCAAAACATTCAACAAGGAGGGAAAGAAATAAATGTTAGCGTGAAATCACACCACCCCCAAATGAGTTATGGATCTACTTTTCTAAGGTAGAATCATCTGGTGTGATTGCATAACATTGAACTTTCCCCAAGGTGTGCGACCTTGCAAAAGTGGGAAAGCTCTCCAGAGAAGGCTGGTTCCTCTTCCTAAACTACCTACCACAAGCTATTCTAGTGTAGACAAGCTAATCTAATCCTAATCTAACTTCCAAGGAGACAAGGAGAGAAAGAAAACAAGAAAAAATAGAGCCTACACTAAAATGGTGATACACCAGAGAAGGAAAGTGTTGATCATCTACTAAACTACCATGGAACAAAGAGAGGTGAGCAATGGAAAGGATGGACAGCAACATCACAGACCATAGATCATATTCACATAGAAAATGTTCCAAAACCCCATGAACACAGCTCCCAGATCTACAAATGAACATTCAAAACATGCACAGATACCCTGCAATGAAGAGAGGAAAGAAGATGCAATAAAACGAGCAAAGGATGGACAAATGCATCACAAAAACACGTTTTTATTGCTCCAGATTTACACAGTGCACCATTTCATGGGAAAGAGGAAAAAAATGCCATTACAGAGTAGGGGAGGAGGTTCAAACTCCATTTTCAACCCTGGGGAAGAAAAGAAGGGGGAGGCAGAGAAGAAAAATGAACAACCACTAATTATGTGCCTCTGTTTACATTTTATAGAAAAAAATGTGAGAAGAGAGGAAAAAACATGGGATCTACTCCAACCAATTTTCAAAATGTGTTTTAATTCTTCCTCTGTTGATGGGCTCGATGCAAAAGCTCATAATTCCATGTATCTACTTCGCAGACCAAAGAAAATGACCCATACTTCATTAAATCTGGTGGTTGGAACTGGTTTTTGTCTTTTCCATGCCAAAATGTGTTTTGTAAATTTCTCCCCCAAATCTTTACCAAAATCCAAAATTGAAGACTCCATGATGAAGATAATCTTCAGATCTTTCCATTGGTACCAAGAACGTCAAAAATAGAGCTCTGGATCAAAAGATATGGCCTTCTGAGTTTTTCCTTAACGTTTTTAGCAAAAAACAACTCTGGAAAATTTTAAACTTTTCTCCCGCAAATCCTCTGATGACGTGGCATCCAATGGGGTCGGCGGAGGCAGGGGCTCCTTTTTTCCATTTTACACTTTTTGACAAAAAGTCAAAAAATCTCATTTGCCTCCAAAGGTCTGCCGGCCCGCATTAGCTTTTTGATGTGTCAGCTCAGCACTTAATTTTCACCTTTTTGACAAAAGGGAAAATTTTCACTTTTTCCTCTGATTCCCCACCAGGTTCTGAGATTCCTTGGCAAACATCTCTCCCAAGCCCCGCAGGTCTACCTTGGGCAAATTTTCCCTTCTAACTCCGTCGAGCCATAACTCAAAAAATACAAGGAGTTAGAAAGAGCTCTTTACCTTTCTGGAAAGGGGAAGAAATTCTCTATCTGATGGAGTATTTTCAAGAAATCCTTGAGTTCCTGAACTTTGTGAAATTTGGACTGAGGCACAAAAAGGGAGTAAGTTAACCCAAAATAAGAGGGAGCTTATTTTGGTTAACAACTTTGGCGACTCACAGGGGTCATCTGCCTGCTAGATGAACGATCAGTGGCCTTAGTTGCATCCATTGGGCATGGAGTCAAGCTTGATAACCAATTCTCTGATCTAACTCTGAAAATATGACCTCTGAATCACTTGGGAACCCACTGAAAATTGGAGTTGATCTTCACCAAAAGCCAACTGAAATGGACTGTGCAAGAGCAATACAACAACACCAAAAACTATATACAAACTGAAAATCATACATGCTCCAAATGGAACATGCAAAGTGTGCAAAAGCACTTCTTCTACTGAAAACAAACCTACCTACACTACTCTAACCAAGAGCAAAGGGAACTCAAACAAAACCTACAACTGGCAGGGAGAAATAGCTTCCCTTCCTCAAAAATGGCAGCCATGCAACTGATTTGGCACTGAACATGGCTGGTTGGATGAGTGAAAAACTAACTACAAGCTGATCTTCCACCCAAATGACCAAAGTATCAACTAAAGACAAATCCAATACCTCTTTTAGTTTCTCTGCATTTGGATTGAAGAGGTATGGCAGCTGATCCTTGGTACTTTGTAGCTCATCCTCATGCCCTAGAGTGGGCATGACTGGTTTTGGCTTCTCCCTTGGCTCCAATGAAGCCAAGTACCTGATTGGGCACAATCTGATCTGATGGATGTGCCTGTTACTCTAAATTTCAACTCCAAGAATGGAGTCTTCCTGCAGACCTTCTTGAGTGGATGGTGTGGGAGAGATGGGGTCTTCATTGTTTCCTTCCTCCTCCTGAGAAGAACATGGAAGATTAAGATCCTCCAACCTTGGTTCCTGAGGGCCATTGTGAGATGCAGGTTGTTGTCCTTGGATGTTCTCCTCCATGGCAGTAGACTCATGTTCTTGGAAGGTGGATGATGGAGGAGCAAATGATGTGATCTCCTTGGGCTCCTCTCCATCAAGACAATCCTCCAAGTCAGATAGATAATCTACCTCCTCGGGCTCCTGCTGCATGTGTTCGACCTCCTCCATGGTGTCCTTCGAATCTGTAATTTTCTCACCATGGTTCCCCTCATCTTCAAACATGAAGTTTGAAATCTCAAACTCTTCTTCGACATTAGAGTTTGAAGGGGATGAAGTGGGAGGAAGAACTGAAGGTTCTTCTGTGGCTTGCTCTGCACTTGTTGCCTCTGAAACCGTATGGTTCTCCTCCAGAACCGCACCCTCTGGAGCTAACTGATTTTCATCTAGAATAGGCACCCGTATGATTTCCTCTTCCCAATCGGAGTCGTATGAGTCACACCATTCTTCAACTATCCTACAGTCATCGAACATGATGACGTTGGCTGGGGAGGGCACGTTGGTAGGGGGTTGTTCATTTATGGTACAACTAGGCAGAGGGGACTTGGAAGAAAATGGGAGGATGGACGCAGAAGGGATGGAAGGCACGCTAGATTTTTGAGCCTCCATTCCTTCCACCCACTCTGTAATCTGGGGTAACATCTCAGTGATGAGGTGTAACTTGTGTTGGGTGCTAAACCAGCCTGGTACAGGGCTGACCCATGGACAAGGGGCCTTGTAGCCAACTTCAGCTACCATTATGGAGCACTTGACTCTGAGCTGCATCATGTCCATCTCAATCTTTTGCATCTGCCTCTCAAAATCAGCTTCGGCCAAGGAGTTTCCACCATCATCTGCATAAACCTATTCTTCATAAACATTTTGGTTAGAAAAAAGGGGGTTGTATGCATTTTTGGGATAATGGGGCTTATAAAACTGATTTGGAGGAGGATTTTGAAACTGTGGGGATGGAGGGAAATAGTTCTATTGCTGCAAATGAGAATTCCATGGTGGGAAAGAATTCATGATTGCACAACTTCATGGGATTGAAGAAGATGAAGGAGATGGAAGAAATAATGGGTGGAAATGGATGGGAAGAAGGTCTGCAACTTAGAGGATGGGTTGTTGACCAGATGGAGTCACCAGATGTGCTTGAAAGTGCCTCCAAAGGCTGAAATCTTCACCAAGAGCACATCAAACCTGATGAAGTGAAGTGGTAAGGTGCTTCAGACCTGTCCCATCAGGTGTGCCAAAACTATTAGCGTGAAATCACAGCACCCCCAAATGAGTTATGGATCTACTTTTCTAAGGCAGAATCATCTAGTGTGATTGCATAACATTGAACTTTCCCCAAGGTGTGGGACCTTGCAAAAGTGGGAAAGCTCTCCAGAGAAGGTTGGTTCCTCTTCCTAAACTACCTGCCACAAGCTATTCCAGTGCAGGCAAGCTAATCTAATCCTAATCTAACTTCCAAGGAGACAAGGAGAGAAAGAAAACAAGAAAAAATAGAGCCTACACTAAAACGGTGATACACCAGAGAAGGAAAGTGTTGATCATCTACTAAACTGCCATGGAACAAAGAGAGGTGAGCAATGGAAAGGATGGACAGCAACATCACAGACCATAGATCAGATTCACATAGAAAATGTTCCAAAACCCCATGAACACAGCTCCCAGATCTGCAAATGAACATTCAAAACATGCACAGATACCCTGTAATGAAGAGAGGCAAGAAGATGCAATAAAACGAGCAAAGGATGGACAAATGCATCACAAAAACACGTTTTTATTGCTCCAGATTTACACAGTGCACCATTTCACAGGAAAGAGGCAAAAAATGCCATTACAGAGTAGGGGAGGAGGTTCAAACTCCATTTTTGACCCTGGGGAAGAAAAGAAGGGGGAGGCAGAGAAGAAAAATGAACAACCACTAATTATGTGCCTCTGTTTACATTTTATAGAAAAAACACGAGAAGAGAGGAAAAAATGTGGGATCTACTCCAACCACTTTTCAAAATGTGTTTTAATTCTTCCTCTATTGATGGGCTCGATGCAAAAGCTCATAATTCCATGTATCTACTTCGCAGACCAAAGAAAATGACCCATACTTCATTAAATCTGGTGGTTGGAACTGGTTTTTGTCTTTTCCATGCCAAAACATGTTTTGTAAATTTCTCCCCCAAATCTTTACCAAAATCCAAAATTGAAGACTCCATGATGAAGAGAATCTTCAGATCTTTCCATTGGTACCAAGAACATCAAAAATAGAGCTCTGGATCAAAAGATATGGCCTTCTGAGTTTTTCCTTAACGTTTTCGGCAAAAAATAGCTCAGGAAAATTTTGAACTTTTCTCCCACAAATCCTCTGATGACATGGCATCCATTGGGGTCGGTGGAGGCAGGGGCTCCTTTTTTTCCATTTTACACTTTTTGACAAAAAGTCAAAAAATCTCATTTGCCTCCGAAGGTCCGCCGGCCCGCATTAGCTTTTTGATGTGCCAGCTCAGCACTTAATTTTCACCTTTTTGACAAAAGGGAAAATTTTCACTTTTTCCTCCGATTCCCACCGGTCCGAGATTCCTTGGCAAACATCTCTCCCAAGCCCCACAGGTCCACCTTGGGAAAATTTTCCCTTCTAACTCCGCCGAGCCATAACTCAAAAAATACAAGGAGTTAGAAAGAGCTCTTTACCTTTCTGGAAAGGGGAAGAAATTCTCTATCTGATGGAGTATTTTCCAGAAATCCTTGAGTTCCTGAACTTTGTGAAATTTGGACTGAGGCAAAAAAAGGGAGTAAGTTAACCCAAAATAAGAGGGAGCTTATTTTGGCCAAGTAATTGACTTTTTCTAGTAATTCGAAGTAACGACTTCTAAACCAATTACCTAAGTTTTACAATTTAATTGACCACTCAATTACTCTGTTAAAGAGAATAAGAGAAAGAAGAAGAAAGAGGAGAAGAAATTAGAAGTTAATCTAGCTGCAACACTTCATTCTTGCCCTTGATTTGCTTTTGTCTGAGACTTCCCTTTTCCACCTTTTCGTGAATCCTTTGCAGTTGTGAGAGTTGGATCTATTTGTGTAGAAGCTGCAATTTCTTCCCCTGATTCTGAAGATGTATCCAATGTATTTGTCATTAACCTCAACTTAATTTTCACAAGTATGTGCACAAGTGAATTGTCCGGAAATAATTCAAACAAACATTCAACTCATCCTCCTTTTATTTTTTTATTGGTAGCCGTACATTCTGGGAATTACTCCAGATGCAAGCAAAGAGAAGTGGGCTCAATTGGGATATTGCATGCATTTATAGTGGCTGCGTTTGGAATTTTTGCATGATTGCAAGGATGTTTGCATGCTTGGAGAGGGAAATAGCTGCGTTGAATTTAGAAGGCAAGCTGCCCTGAATCCACACAACTTTGAATGCTTTTCTTCTTTCAAATTTGCGTGAATGCTAGGATGAGTGAATGGTGTGAATTTTCAAGCAAGAGGATGCTTTTAAAATAGAATACAGAGGGTTGAGAAACCACGATTTCCACTTAGCAACTTCTTTTATTATGATTTTTACTAACAATTGTGTGGAAAATAGAAGGAAGGTTGCGCTAAAACTAGGAGACCAAGCTACAAAAGTTCACGACAAATTTACGTAACTTTGATTTTTCCTTTCTTTAAAAATTGCGTGGATTTTAGAAGGGCAAGGAAGTTTGCAAATAGAAGACAGATTCTAAAAACCACGACTTGGCTTGAATATTTTCTCTTTAAAAGTTTCATGGATTTTGAAGAAGACAGGCAGCGTGGAATTTGAAGGAGGAAGGCTGCTGGAAGAATTGAAAATCCACGATTTGCACTTAAATACCTTTCCTTTAAATTGTGTGCAAATTAAAAGAAGAAGGCATCGTTGGTTTTTTGTAGAATAACAACTTGCAAAGGAAATTCAAAAACCACGACTTGCATTAATGATTTCTCTTTTTAAAAATTTCATGGATTTCAAAGATGGAAGACAACTTTGAAAAACCACGACTTTCACAAAAAGAATCAACTTTAAAGTTTCATGGATTTCGAAGGATGAAGGCAGCTATAAGTATTGAAAATCCACGATTTACACTTGGAAATATTCTTTAACAAAAATGTGTGGAAATTGAAGAAGATGGGAAACTCAAAATCCATGACTTATCTTGCAAACTCCTTTTAATATTTGCTTGGAAATTAGAGAGGAAAGGCAACTTGCAATTGGTAGACAAAGCACTTAAAACCCACGACTTGCATTAATGATTTCTCTTTTTAAACTTTTGTGGATTTCAAAGATGGAAGGCAAATTTGAAAAACCACGACTTGCACAAAAAGAATTAACTTTAAAGCTTTGTGTATTTCAAAGGATAAAGGCAACTGGAAGCATTGAAAATCCATGATTTGCACTTGGAAATCTTCTTTAAAAAATACGTGGAAATTGAAGAAGACAGGCAGCTCAAAATCCACGACTTAGCTTGCAAAGTCCTTTTAATATTTACGTGGAAAGTAGAGAGGAAAGACAAGTTGCAATTGGTATACGAAGCACTTAAAAACCACGACTTACACTAGAAGACTCTGCTTTGATCCTTACACAATTTCCTGAGTGATTTTTCCCTTTGAATGAAGCTCCAAAATGCTGCTTTTTCTTCCATGCCCATGGCTGCTCTGTAAAAGGAAGATAAAATTTTGCAGATACACAATCTGTTTTATTATTCAACCTGGATTAAACCTTAGACAAAGCAAAAATACTGAGCTTTCCTCTTATTTAATCCGGTTACCTTCGAATACAAGATTTGACAGACAAATTGATTTGAAATTAAAAACACGAGATAGCTTTTCAAAACCCCAAGCCTGGGAAAAGGTCTGGCAGGAAGAAAGAATAGGCTAAAGGGATTGCCAAACGAAAAACACAGAAAGACCAAAAACCAAAACACGAAAGAAATAAATAAAAACAAAAAACTTGATAATTGCTCGAAAAAAATTCCCCAATTAGCTAGTCTAAAAAAATTTCTCCAATTAGCTAGTCTGAAAAAAGTCTCCCCCAGGTGAATGCTCTGTGGTAATAATGATGGGGTGAGGTGCTTATATAACCCAAATTTCCTAATGTTAGCTTGTTATCAGCCAATTTTGACTTCGCAAAATTAATAAAAAAAATGGAATTTTTGAATTTTTAAAAAAAGAGTTACTTTGTGTGATTCATCACTCTCATTGTGATCGTCTCTTTTTTGTGATCGTTCTGTTCTTCGTTTCATCCATTTCGGTTGAGAACTCCTCCCGCTAGGTCTTAAAATGCATTAATAATTAATTAATTAATATTTAATTAATTTATTATCCTTTATTTGATATAATCATTTTTTATTAAATTTGGGGTTTTTAATTAAATAACTATTAATATAATAATTATTAAAAGTCATTCGACAATTTTTTATTTTATTGCTGGGAAGTAAGCTTATGCTTCCAATTGCTGGGAATGCCAAATTGGCTTCCCGAACCCGGATTTCCCCTTTCCTGGCAATTTTATTTTAATTTCTCGCTTGTGGGATTTTCTCCACCAATTGCCAAATCATGGATTGGCAAATGGGCAAGAAATCTCCCGATTTCCCACATGGGGAAATTGAACGGAGATTGCCAACCCACCTTGTCATTCCCATTGGCAATTGGCCATTGCTTTCCCCATTTCCCCTGGCAATTAATTCCACTACCCGGGAAGAGGGGAAGTCGGTTTAGCCTTCATAAATTCCTCCGTCGGACTCGTTGGAAAGAGTCATGTGAAGCTTTCTGATTGCTTCTTATTTCTTCTAAAATAACAAAATATTTTATCACATCCCACAATACTACGAACGCCATTGTGAAGAAGAAATACAAGAGGACAACCATAGAAAGTTTTATGCAAAAGGGAGATATAGCCAGAACAAGATCAGATTGGGACAAAAGCCAGGAAAGATAAAATCATTCCACGCATAGGAGAAAGAGGAGCAATACAGTTTGAACATAAAACCATGCATTGGTTTTAAAGGAGGACAACAAAAGGAATCCACACACATTTAGCAAAGGACAGTCCAAATGCATCAAGGACAGTCCAAAACCAATAAAGACCAGCATGGGGGAATACTAAGATTTTCCACAGTTTTTAAAGAAGGAGGACAGTCACGCATACAAAAGATCTGTCCACGCATTGAGACAGAGATAAAGGATACCACATTTTTCATAAGGAAAAAGACAAGCAGGTCAACTGAAGTTTCAGCGCCCAGCTGCCTGGTGGAGATAAAGAGACCACACATTGGTCTAAATTCAGCCCCCAGAGAGTCCAAAATGCATAAAAGAACATAAATTTTCCACATGGGGGTGAAGCCCAAGGAGTTTCTATGCACAACAAGAAGACAAATACTCCATGCCAGGGATAGAAAAGTACAATTTGAAAATAAGCAGGAAGATCAGTCAAAAACATCCACGCATTGGCAAAGATAGATAAAAAAAGAGGTTATAAAAAAAAGGGAATCCATGCATTCTTCAAAGTCTGTCCACATGCACATCAAAGCCAAAAGAGCAGTCCACATGCTGGAGGTTGAAGAAGACCCACATGCTGGAGAAAGGAGAAAGAGGCAGGTTCAGGAAAAAAAAAGAAGACCAGATTAGTCCTTCAAAGCTCCTCCCACGCATAGGATTAAAGTCAGATTTACAGTTTTCCATGCATTGTAGCCATAGAGAAAATAGGAAACACATCAAAAAAAGTTTCCAAACGCATAGCAAGAACACGTGGAAGATAAGGAGAAATGCACACAACAATTGAAAGGGCATTTTCCACACATTTTTTTTGGAAATAGTCCAAGAAAAAATATTGTTTTAAGTCTTTGTTTTTCTGCTTTCATAAGATTCCACGTCGAAGACAAGGAAGTAACATTTGTTTGTCAAGGAGTAATTTAAATGCCACAGGCATTGGAAAATACAGCTCCATGCAGAGCGTAACCAAAGAAAGGAATAGAAAGACACATTTTCCAAGAGGTAAACACTTATGACCGAAGTGATTTTTCACACATACGAGGGAGAATTTGCTCCGGAAATTAAATTAAAAAAATGATATCAAACTACGGGTTATTTCATTTATTTGAAATAAATATATAAAAAAAGTTGTATGCCCGAGTTTGGAACCAAGCTTAGTCTCGTTATATTTGTATTTTGTAAACGAAACTTGTAATTATTATTATTATTATTATTTTTAAAATAATAATAATAATAATTTTAAAACGAGTCATATTTTTCTTGCACTAACAGGGGATTTCAGAGACTGAGACCCAACCCCACTTGCATTGTTTTACGTGCCCGAGTCATTCTTCTGTAAAATTCATAATGGCCGAGAAATCTAACAAATCTGAAGGAAGATCAAGGAAGCCAGTGGAGAAATCGAACAAGTCCGCGCTCAAGTATGAATTCCAAGGAATCATTCCTCCCAGTTCCATTAAGTCAGCATATGACAACATCACTGATACAAATTTGGGTCACATCAATGTGCAACAATTCTGTGAACAGGTGAAAACTAAAGGCAAAACCATATTCTCGGATAGGATTTACCATAGTGGTTTACCCCAAGCAACAACATTTCCTATCTTAGTGGAGTGTCCAAAGTTGGTTATTGCTTGTGCTGAGCATTATGATCCTCGAAAGACAAGCAATTTTTAAAGATAACCATGAGCCTTTCCTCTTAATCACACCAGAGCATATTGAGGAATTTCTCGGCATACCTGACTTTCATGAGAATGCAAATATCACTCGCCAGTCAGCACAATAATTTTGGGGGGAAGAACCTCTCAGGTGGAGAAAGATGGTTAATAACAACTGGTTAGTAACCAAGAGGCCTCGAATTGATAGGCTTCCCAAAGAACTGTACCGCATTGAGTTCGTGGAAGAAATCGGGGACATGATTACTCTCCTAAGTCAATTTTTCGGTCTACCCTCTGCTAGGATTTTCCACCCATGGATGTATCAGTTTATCTGTATCATCCTTGCCAAGAAAGAGTTTGTGGTTTGGGCCGCCATCATCAATAACACCCTTCACAAACAATTGATAGAAGTTAAGATGACTAGATGCTTCTACATGACATCGTATCTAACTTATGTGGTAGCAAGAAGAAAGCTATTTTCAAGGCTTGAAACAAGAGGAGTCACGGGGCCGTCAAATAGTGTTTTTCATTATTACCCCCCCAACTCAGTTTCAAAAATAGCTCTCACCATTTTAGAAGATTCAACGATGCATTCACCTTCCGCATGATTCGGAACCTGAATCGGAATACCGAGGAAAGTTTTTCTAAAGAAGCAATGAGTGTAATTTCCCAATGGGGAACCTGGTTTATTCAATTTTCATCATTTTTCTACATTTGCATGAGTGGCTTTGTTGGTACCCCTGTGGAAGCTTCCTAAGTACATCAGTGACAGATGGACATTAATGGAGCTTGCACGACAACTATTCCAAGTTCACTATCTTCTTAGTGACAAGCATTGTTCAGGAATTCATTTCCCAATTCAAATTGGGGAATATCAATGTCCAAATCTTATCAGTGCAAACTCATGGAAAAAAAGTTCACCCTCATCACAATCCATCCATATGTGAAGAGAGCCTAGTTTGATATCAATGGATATATGCAAAATATTCTTGGAGCGAAGTATCAACATAACCCTACCATGTTAGATTTTTGGGCTGCCTGTTTGGAAAAAAAAAAAGTTAGAAGATAAGAGTTTTCTCACCTAACACTTGCTCAGATCAAGGCCTTCTGCATCAAGAGCCCTCTCGATTCATTCATAAATGATGATGAGGATGTCATTGATCCCTCATATGATGCAATTGCTTTTACCCCATTGCCTCAAATAAACTGGACCAAAAGAGATGAATTTTCTCTTGATAGCAAGAATCAACCAATTATTGAAAGAAGCATATCTTGGTACGACAAAGAACTTGCCAAGTTACAATCAATTCAAGATCATGCTTCAGGATCACAAAAATTTCCAACACGAGGAGGCCTCCATTCAACCAAAGCCTCTTCTCGATCAACCTCTGTACCATCCAATCATACGCAACAAGCAAGAAAGGAGTGGTTGCCAAAGTCCTCTTTGCCAAGTAACATGTCACGAGGAGAAAAATATAAAGATTCTAACCCCGAAGAAGGAAGAGAGCGGGTATCAGGATTTTCTACCTCGAGTAGAGATTCTTCTACCCACATTGTTAATAGTTCTCAAAAGCTAGTGGCCAATGATCCTCGACCATGCTTTGAACAAGCTTCCACTCAAGTGCAGGTAATTCAAATATCAAACACTTCAGAGCACGTAGTTCATGAAGGTATTTCCCAAAATCTCCCAAATAATCAAGAGGTCGATATTGAGGTTGTTTCCCCCCCAAACTGAGGTCGTAGATAGGATTCAAGCAGAATCTCATGATGTCGAGAACAATGAGAATATTGATTTGAGCTCTAGGATTTTGTATGTGGAAATAGTGCATGATAATCCTTCCTGGGTTGATTTTGAGGTTAAGAAAAGGAAAAGGGTTGTCAAGGCAATTGACATCGATTTTGATGCCCTTTTTAAACTTTCAAATGATGTCATTCCAAAGAAGCCGGAGGTGCTTTCTCGAATAATGGTGGATAGTGACGGAAATAGATTTGTAGATCTTGCCATCCCACAAGTTGATAAGGAGCATGGTGCCATGACACTTGCTGATTATGAAGTTTCTAGACTTGGACTTGGGAGGTCTACATTAGAAAGTGACATGGCGATGGCTTGAGATTCGATTGATATCGTGCTAAAGAGACTTGAGAAATATAAGTCTCAGAACTCTCAGCTCAATGCTGAAAAGAATCAATTGGTGGAATATTTTCAACATTTGATAAATCCCATATAATCCACTTTCCCAATCCCTGATGCAGTGGCTGCCCTTGATGAAGAAACTCTCAATTTGTCAAAAGAAATAAACACATTAGGCCATGTCACTAAAACTTGGCTTTCAAAGATTCTCGTTTTAGGCCAAGGGATGATCAAGACCGTGGTTAAGCTTCATGAAGATGTCAGTGCGTATCTTGATCCAATTCTTTATTTCAAAGAAAATTTTGTTTCTAATTTATCAAATTTGGATGAGATATTGCCTAGTTTGCAGGAGATGACAAGTATGGAATCCTCAGTTTTAGCCATTGAAGGAATTCTCGAATTTTAACATTGAGGGACATGTTTTCTTTGGTGTCTGCATCTCAAATCAAGGAAGATGCTTCTTGAGGATTCTATGATCCATTATGAAAGCATGTGCAATGAAGCCTTCACTTCACTCTCCTTGATTCAAGAATCCATAGCTGAGATTCCTTGCAACCTCGTAAATGAGCATAATCAAAGGTGTTCATCAGAGCAGGTGGAAGAGCAATTTTCACAATTGTTTAAGGACATGTACACTCCCACCGACAATTTCTCATCAGTTTCAATGGAGTGTTGCATCAAAGTAAAGAACTTATTTGAGAACGCTCAATCCAAAATTGTTAATTTAAATGATATGCCAAGTAGGATTCTTGAGTTGCAGGTATTTTGTGAAGCTATTCTTCGACCAAATGAACCTCCAGAAGAAGAAAATATGTTTGAAACTTTGGGAAGGTTTAGATCCTTTCATCTGGAAAAAGTGGCAGATCCTAATTTCACTGGCGGTTCAGGAAGTTAATTTTCTTGGTATCTAACAAAGTGGGAGAGTCCATTTCTCATACGCTTGAGATAGGTGGACCCCATTTCAATGGATAAGGCACTGGTTATTATTGTATATTTTAAAAGGTGTTGTTATTTTCTTTTGGTAAACTATGGATATTTTAAGTAATTTGTATTTTTGGGTTGTCTTTAATAAAGTTGGTTGAAAAAATTCAAAGGTCATTTAAGTGCCTTATTTAATGATCATGTAAAACCCTAACTACTTTGTAACCAAATTTTGGTTTATAAAAAGAAATGAGGGGCTCATTTGTAAAGGGTGACTTTGAGAGAGGAGAAGAAATACTTTTGTGTGCAAGCTTTGTTTCAAGAAGAAACTTTGTGTTCTTTTGTGAAAACATTTTGGAGTTAATGAAATACGAACTTTGTGTCTCATTCATTGTCTCTTGTAACGTTTGATGTTCTTATGTTCATTAGATGTTAGGTGATTGAATATTGCATGAAAATATTAACTTTGATCTTATTGTCAACATTATTAATCTATTTTTCTAGTTCACAGTGATCAAGCTCTGATTATCTACTTGCTCATGTGTGTTCCCTTTTACACATTCTTGTTTGGCTAACTCAAACTCCGTTTTATTTGTGTTGGTTATTAACCTTTCTTCTTCATGCAATATTAGGCTCTGTTTCTACCTAACTCTTGCATGTTCTTTCAATTCATTCCATTCCACTCCTTTCCTTAATTCCATTCCATCTCCCTCATTCATTTTTCTTTCCATTGATGTTCCAAAAAAACCCCCACATACACTTTTGAATGTACAAATGTAAATACAGTTTTGGTTTTCAATAAAGGCAACCTCACCTTCATTGAGGAGGGACTTTGTTCCCACATTGTTGCATGTCATTTGCATGCATGCAAATCCATATGCTAACATAGCTCAACCTATTTTAAAAATAACTTTATTTATTTAATATAAAAATAAATGAAACACTTTCAGGGTAAGTCTAGGAAAGGAATGAGTGAGCTTTAGCATGTGGGTATTTGACGGACGTGACTCTATGACTTCCTGAAGGTACCTTTGAGCAACACGAGCAACCTTAGGCAAAACAAAACACAAAAACATGACCCTTCACTTAAAAAGAATGAAAAATTTAAACAGGGGTAGTCCTAGATTTTAGGGTGAAATCTTGGAGACACCAAATTTTCGGTCTTGGACGACCTATATGGTCTTAGAATGACACATCTTCCAACCTTGATTTAAATTTGATTATCTTTATTGGATATTTTATCCTCTCGATTCGGCTTTATCATAACAAATTACCTTCAAAACTCAACATAAGAAAGTTCATATAACTACATTTACTCACCTGGCGCTCTTATGAGCTCTCACTATAAATACTAACACAAAAGGAACTCAAAGCTCTCTAAATATTCCCAGATATGATGCACATCCATTAGGAAAGTCACTACTATAGTCATGAGGCACTCAACCAGGCCAAGGAGTTTAGATTCTCTCATTTTCAAGCATCTAAATGTCCAATCCAATGTCTTAGCAAGAGTAAAAATCATCTCAAGTATTGTCAAATTGGTTCAAGTTGCTAATCTAACTGCATTCATATGGATATCATATGCTAGGCAGAGAAATATGTTTGTTTTAAGGCCTCCTCAAAGTAGTGTTGATGTATTTGGTGCACAAATTAAAAATTCAACTCAAACACTAAATTTCGTGCAGGGTGTTCCACCCATGATTAGGGTTTTAGTTCAATTCAAATCATTTTAGAGAGTTTTGTAACTGTGCAACACTTTTGAAAATGATGCATATTTCCATGAAATTGAAGGGCATAGAAAGTTAAAAATCCACACTTTGAGTAGGTTCATGATAGTACAATAGGTCTAAGTTTATACACTCGATATTTTTTCCAGCTAGAGTCTCAATAATGAAGCATCTTTAGGTTCATTACTCCTAGATTCTCCAGTCTGTGCACACATATCTCTCATGTTTTACTTTGTCTAACTAAGTGCATCTCCCCTTTTATGTTTGTGAGCTTATAACATATCTTTATCACTAGTTGCATGTATTAATGTATTGTTCTAATATTGCATAATTAATGGTGGAAGTTAATTAAACAAGGCTACGAAATGGCAAATCCTGTAGAAGATGATGTTGTGTGAGATGCATGGAGGGAAATTGTAAATGCTAATCTTTGGACTAAATGCAAAAACTAATGGGCTTGTTTGAATTTTGGTTTGTGAAATAAATAGATTTCATGCACCAAAATATGACGGAAATAGTTTGGGAGTTATGATAAATGTAGTTGTGTGATCGGGTAAAATATGTGGAAAATGCAAATAACAAGGATCACGTTTGAATTTTGTAAATCTACATCTATGTTTATGCCAACTAGAAACAAATTGTATTTTTGGAATCATAAGCGACTAATTCATAAGCCATGTCATTGCAACATTCCATCATAATCTCAAAACGTAGTGTACATATGTTAGAAGATTAGATCTACCTAATTAGCTCATGATATTTATAGATGTAGAAAATGTTTTAGATAACCAATATGATATAACTAATGACGTAACTACAAAATCCAAAACTCCGTGTCAATATAATCAAATGATTATTTAAAAATATATATTTATATCAATTAAAACACCACGAAATAAAATATCAAGTAAAACCTAAAACCACAAGCTTATACCAAAAAACTGGTTTTACATAATTACACAATGGTTTCTCCATCATACAAAATGAGTGTTATTCATTCCAAAACAATGTATTGTGCATGAGGGCCACAATGGAAGTAAGGAACTCATGATTCAAATGTAATGAAATCAATGCAACCGTTCGGACGTCAATGCCAATCTTGTGGAGGCATGTTCAATGTTTAGGCATGCAACATGAAGCATGTGTGAGATCTGATTCAATACAGGCGTGAGAGGGGTTCTGTGCTCATTGAAACCGAGCTTCAATTCAAGTGAAAGCTGTTGAATGCGAGTTGGATCAGAGTCAATCTAATGCAAAACTGAAACCAAATGGCGCACCTGTCCTGCTCACCGGTCTGTTACAAGTAGTGCACAGGTCTACAGAGTACAGGTCCTTGGGATCGTTTTTCCCCTTGGGATCATGTCCTCTTACAAGTGCTAAAAATATGACTGCTTCAAATGAATATTGTTCAAACTAAAGACTCTATTTTGGAAAATGTTCACTCCTCTTGAAACAATGGACGGTGATAAGCATACAGAGGAAATATATTAAATGGCAGATCTGTTGATCAGAAATGGAATCACTTCTCCATGAAATCTCACACGGGGTAGTACTTCTGCTCACCTGCGGTGCCTTCCACAAGATCCATGACTAGCTTTTTGCTTTAATTCCAAGTGCCCAAAATAGCCTTACTCCCACATAGGATGGTGTACAAATTCCAGCACCCAAAACCACGTTGCAGGCAATAACCCAACATACTGCTGAAAATCAACCTCTTAATCCGCACTACACTCTCTACTGTAAAAATATTTGTAGCTCAGTTAGCTTGTAATCATAGGAACTTGCTAACGACATGGGTACATAATGGTGAACAGTGGCATAGTGTGTTTGAGTCCTCCAACCTTAAAGCAACATAGAGTCAATACCAATGATATTAGACAGGTATAAATATCTTCTTGCTCTGATTTGCATGTTAGAGATTTAAATGTAAAATAGAATTTATTTCTTTAACACAAGTGGAATTTGCAGTATGTGGTAGATGCCTACAAATCTATGAATCTAGGAAAGGTGGAAGTGCAGGACAATTTAAACGTTTGCAAACAAACTTACCTGTGAGCTAATATTGAGTCAGAACAGTAAAAAAAATTATGCATGGTGGATGGGATGACCATGAAGGCCTGTATATAGAGCTATACAAGTTTCTTCAAGTAAATACATTTCTTTCTCAAATGTGGGTGTCGACTATGCCTTTGCATGCAACTATGGAAAGCAATAGAATTCGGAAAAATGTATTTTGAGCGTGCAAGGATACTAGATCATCTACATTTAGGTTTAGCTAAATCATGAAAATCAATTCATAAACATTTTGAAAACATGCCACCAACGACATCAACCATAAATCATGCCACTAAAAGCTAAAGAAACACCATATTATTATTACGGAAACATAAATTAAGCAGGTCCTCCATGCCCAATAGACAAACCATTATTTGCAAATTCTACTGTAAATGCTAACAAATCTCCTTGAAATTTGCACACCCAATCCAATAATTTCTATCAAATTAATTTCCAAACTTTAACGTAGAAGAAGTATTTTCCACATGGCATGTTATTATTGATCATGAGAAAAAGTTGTTTTCAACTAATAAAGAATAATTGTGCACCCATAGAATAAAGCCCACGACAATATAATTAAATTAAAAACTTTATTTTTTTACAAATAAAATGAAATTGGAGAATCAAACTTTAGTCCAAAAAAATGTAAATACAAGTGGCACTCTCTAAGTGATTCATGACAAAATGAGTATTTTTTTGGGTGGTCGGTAGGATAATAAAATAGCCCCCTTTAATAAAACTTGTATTCATTTTTTGTTGTGCATTTCCATAAAATATAATAAAGTTAAAAAAGGTGTAAACATTTGATGAATTTGACTCTTGAATAAAAATATTTTTTGTTAAAACCCTAGTTTCCGCAGGGTTCCTTTGTGTATGATCATATTCTTCGATCTTGGAGTTTTATTTGTCTTTTTTATATCATCATGCCTCTACCTCCAATATTCTACGATTTCCACTTTAAGCCTAAGGGTGCACTCTCATATGATGGTATGTGTTGTTATCCCTCTAACTAGGTCCATGCTCATACTTTGCATATGGATGGGGCCCCTTATATTGAACTTTCTTGTCACATGACTAATATGAATCCAACCTATATGGATATCCAAACTGAGATCATTCCAGTCACCACAAAGTACCCCCCATGCTTTGATGTTACTCTTTTGGTTCCCATGGTTGATGCAGTTGCAATAAAACATAATAAGAAACCAATTGGGGGCAACCCACCTTTGCATCCACCATCTATAACTCCTTTAGCTAAGACTAGTACTCCCTTTAAAGGGTATGATATATTACCACCTATAACAACTCTGTAACACCTAGACTACGATATCTCTCTTAGAGCTACTTTAGAAAGTTCCTATTTGTAATGATATTTTACAAGACACGGTCTTGCACTCTTTTAATTTGGCTAGTGGCACTCAACCAACTACCTTTTCTTCTCTCATGGATACATTTAAGACATTAGATAAGGCCATCACTTTGCATATAGTTGAAATTCCTCCTATATATAATAAGGACACATGCTCACCTTTTCTTATTACTGCACACATCCAGGGGTGTTAGGAGAGGTCCTTAGATCACGACTTCAGGGAATGAAACACGTTGTAGTCTAGGCTAATCCATAGTTGTCTCATAATTAGTATACTTTCTTCAATATGCACAATAGTTCAACTCACAAAGTTTTTTACACTCTTTTTTGAACGAATTTTCCTAACTTTTACAAAGTGTTTTAAAATAGAGAAATTGAACGAAACTTGTGTTTCAATCACCACCAGTGGATACATCACCCACCTTTCTCGTCTAAGTTTATAATTATTATCATAACACATCTCGTGAGCATTGTCCACCTTCCAAAATAATCATTTAAGTGGTGTGACATCCAATGCCTCATTGTGGCATTCGGTTAATGTAAGAAGGGAAGAGATGGAGTTTAGTGGAAACATTTTCATAGAATGGGAAAGTAAATAATTCCAAACTCATTAATTAACTTTTATTTGTTTCCCAGAACGCTCGGTGTTGAAACCGAGTTCTGATACCAGATATCGTGCCCATAAATTTAACGTCCCAAATTGACTTGTCCAAATATAACCAACAAAAAAATTTGAGATTTTATTTTTTGTAACATTAGTTGAGTAGCAATGCGATTTAATTCATTGTTAATCCAAAACAAACAACTTAATAAGGATGTACTACACAACTAAAATAATTAGGGTGCATCAAGTCCATTGTTCGTAGAATTAGGACTAGTTACGTTTAATCTTACCTCCATCATCAAGAGGGTAAAAATTCGCCATCGAGTTACATTACGTAGTGAATGATATTTGAAAGGGTCAAAAAGAGAAACACCATGGTTTACTTGTGCTAAATATGGTGACTTAAACTTAGTTACGTTTATTCCAACTGGTGAACAATGTTACAGGGTGTAACCATGATCATAACAATGTTAATTACGTAATTTGGGATTACAACAAAAATCACCATCGTTTGTAGTGCCCCAAAGAGATGATTTAGGTTTGGAGTGATTTTTAGAGTGTTAAAAAAGGGTATTAATTTAATTTCCATAATAACCATAATATCGACGCAATTTTGACTAAGCATGAATTTTTGCTTTCTAGCCGGTAATTTGGAAAAAAAATGTTTTATTATGGGATTATCCATTACCAAAACGGTGGCAAGAAACTTTATTTTATTAAAGATCCACTCTTCTCGTTAATGTCTAAGGTTAACCAAGATGCCAAACCAAAAACACAAATTACATCTAGCCCCAAAGTCCAACTTAATACTGATTAAAATATTTGAGATTACCAAATATTAAAACAGAGAAATAAATCAAATTGACAATTTTAAAGTGACCATTTGTCGAGTGGGATAAATAAGAGCTTAAATCAGAGCTGAATTAAAGGTTAGGAGCGCCCTAGGCAATAATTGAAGTGGACGCCCTTCTTAAAATTTTAGTTAGTATTTTTTTCTTATCAAATAAATAAATAAAGCTACATACATAAGGATGATAATAAATCGTTTATTTAGAAAAATTGGTATACCAAAGGATTAATGATACCAAATAAAATTATCGAATAAGGAAAAATAATAATCTATGGATAGAGAGAATTAATCACAAGAGGTGCTCAAAAGTAGACAAATACAATTTTTTTTTTTATATAATGTTGGTTACTTATCTTATTTACCTATATCAAGTAGGTGATGGGAATCTAAACTTAATAAAGCACTTTTTTTGCAAAGTGGTAATAAATCTGAGATAGTTTCCATGGTTTTGTGAAGAGTTGTATCTGAACCAAGCCTACTAATTCTTCCATTAAAAAGAGACATTTCCCCCAAAACATTAGGAATAGAGAATTAAATAATTATTTCCTTCAATTATACTTTCTTTTATTAGCTACACCAATAATATTATAAAAATTACACAAACCTTTTCTGAGAAAATATTACACACTTGAATTATCTAGAACTACATTAGAGAATGAGTAACAATACCAACAAAATTTTATGAATTTAAGAAGGTGCATATTTATTTTTAATTGCAAATATATTATACTACTTTTTTAGGTGTATACATGGAATTTATATTACTATATAATAATATCAATACAAGGGTCAATTAATATAGACTTTAGGTAAAAAACTTTAATGTTGAGTTCCAATAATAGTTAAAAATAATGAAAACATTTAGATTTAGGCGACCCTTAATTGTTAGCACCCTAGGCAGTTGCCTAGTCTTCTTAGGGCTTAATCTCCCCTTGGGTTAAATGAGGGCCATGCGATGAATTCACTTTACACTATTGATCTAAAAACATGTTAAATAACCCTAGATTTCGTTATTGAATTCTCTAATATCATTTCTATCATGCCTCCTTTTTTTTATCTTCCATCCTCTATTCGTGAGAAGAATCTTTCCGGGTTTAATGGTAACCAATGCTGGAAATTGACATTCAAAGTTACACGCCACAAAAAAATTAGGCGACGGTCCGAAAAAAATATGAATGTTATTTGACGTTCAAAATTTAATATGCACATCAACTAGGGAAAAATTTAATACCCCTTAACAAAATCCAACTTGGATTTTTTTTTTGGTGAATTTATAAAAATCGATTTTGTGTTGATGGCAAATAAGAGAAAAAATTATATAGTGATGTAGGTGAATGATTTATCTAGGAAAAGGCATGCCGAGGATGGTTGTAGGGGATCGACCTCAAAAAAGGCACATATGTGTCGGTTGCACGGCAGCCCAGTAAACAGGCGTCTGCAAGTACATACATGTTGTCTATACAGAATCACTACCAAGCAACTGTGAACACAAATAAAATTGCAATTGAAAATTCCCAAATATGAACGAGGGTAACATCCAGTCACCATATCAAATGATATAAGACTTCGCAGAGCAAATAAACATGAATCTGAACTATGCATGACAACTCTGACATTGCATTAATTTCAGACTATAATGAAGACAACACAACTTAGATAAAGTGTTTTCACAGATGAAGAAACAATGCTAACCATTTTTCTTCAGACCTTGCACTTCTTCACTTGAATGTGTTGCACTGTAATAGAGTAGCTTCCCTTGCCTTCCCACTTAACAAATGAACACAAAGTTTTAATCTTCCAGTAGTCGGGCACCTGAATTATAAGGCCTCACATCTAAAATTATGTAGTCAGGTGTCTGGACTATGTCGTCATACACTTGGAGTATGCAGTTGGGTGTCTGCAGTCAGGCATCTGGACTATGTGGTTGAGCTCGTCTGTCAGATGTCTTTTATGTAAGATCCTATGAATTTTGCAGATGTTTAGATTCTTTATTAGTTTATATTGGCAAATGTACCCGATTGGTGTTTCAAGGTAGCGACGATATACATGCATAAGTATGAAATGTATTTTAAACACTAGGAGAGCCGACCCGCAAAATTAATTTATACCTAGAAATTTTAGGTGAAATGTTGCATCGAATGAATCCTCAATTGCCAAATGCAAATTTAAAAATGTAAATATTCGTGAATTAGCGAAGATTTGCCACTAAAATTTACACTGACGTCAAAAATATGTATATCAATTATTAAAAAATATATAGATTAATTTAAATTATATATATGGAATATTGGAGTTAAATAAATTTTTAAAAAATCCTTGGCCTTTTATTGATGATCCATAGATCAATCCTTACACTTTCATGAACAACAATTACCCATCCCATTGTTAACCGAAAGAATGCCTATTTAATCATTCTTACTCTATTCTCCTTCTAAAGAGAACACCATAGACATAAAGAATAGGTAGCTAATTGATAACAACAGTTTTAAGTTGCAACCAATATTGGTATAATTTATTAATAAAATCTTTTACATAAAATTTTATGTTGGGTTTTTCTCTAGTACATAATTTATCTTTTATATTTTCTAAATTGTATTATAATTACAAATTTATGTGGGATTCTCTAATTGATTGAATCTAAATGATTTTAACAAACTTAATCTTTATAAATCTTTGGACATTAATTTTCACAAATATTGATTGTACACTACTCAATTGTATCTTCACTAATCAAATAAAAGATCTAGAAACACCATTAAAGTTTGTAAGAGCATTAAAATATTAATTTAAATTATAATTAAAAAACAAAAAATATTACAAAAATTGAAAGAAAGGACTCATTAGTGCAAGCTTGTAATTCTGTAGAAAATGAGTTCCAACTTCCAACTTTCAAACCTCCAAGTTCAACACTCAAATTTCACCTTTCTTACAAAATCCCAAATCAAATGTATGTAGTTTAATATATATATTTGTAAGAAATCAAACAAAAATAAATCAAATTAAACTAATCATAAATCAAAACTAATAGATGTTTTTATTTTATCAATTAGATATCAAGATGCTTATATTTTATTAATAGTATATTAAGATATTTCTATTATTTTAAGTCCAAAGTTTCTATTTTTGTTGATATTAATTGTCACAAATCTCACAAATTCGTAATATGAAGTGTAAAATTTAATTTGACAATTTTCTTAATTATTTTAAGTGTGTGTGTGTGTGTGTGTGTGTGAGCGTGCATGTGTATGCATATGTATATGTGTATGACATGCGTGTGTGTATGTATATGTGTATGACATACACATACATACGTGCACGTGCACGTGTGCTCACACACACACATATGCCGGTTAATTTTTTGAATATGTATGTCATATTGACATTTACATTATATTTTCACCTATATTTTAAAAGTGATAGTATTTTGACATCTAAAATGATTAAAAACGTCTTAATACCTTGTAAAATCCAACACATTGGTAACAATATTGTCTCTATTTAGAAATGCCTATCTTCTTTGTAGTTTCATACACAAAACTACTACATATATAACTCTGAGTACCTAAATGTGTGTGTGTGTGTAAGGGAAGGATGCGGCCTGATTTCTCGCCAACCAACCACCCACCTTCTAATGCCCTAGGCCTCACAGGACCAATTACCCTTGCATTTACATAACCGGTTGGGAGGACTTGCCCTGCATTAGCGCACCATGAAGTGTGTCAGGTTGTTGGGTCATTAACTCTTGTATTATCTTTAAAAAAACAAATATTACTCTTTTCAAAGATCTTTATTTCCCATTTTGAAAAATATAAACAATAGCAACCTTATACAACTATATCCATAAAAATATAAAGTAATATTAACCTCATCTTTCTATACCTATCAATCTACCTTAATGTATTTAAATACAAATGACACGTTCTATTTAAGAGTTAGGCCTGATATATATGGTATCCTGGAATCCATAATAGAAAGCTTGTGCAAAGGGATAGAGCTTTTCATAAGTTAAAAGACCATTTGATTTTAGATCGCAATAAGTTAACAGATCATTAAGGATAACTATTTGTTGGCTAGATTTTTTGCATAGCACAAAATCTAGGCAGTCATGAGATAAATATCTCGCATTTACCGGTGAGGCTTCTGTGTTAGATTTGTCAATTAAAGTATGTTAATATCTAAATGGGGTTTTACTTTAACTACTCAGTACATGAACCATAACTGAACAGTTCTGCAGCAAGTAAGAAGCTGTTTTAAAGAAAGGAAATATTTATAGAAGAAGGGAAAGAGAATTGTATAAACACAAAGAAGAAATGAAGAAGATGTGCATCCCAATCAATAGATAATAGAGTTGATTGCATGCACATAGAAGAAACCAATAGATATAAACACAGAATTCTAAGCAAAGGCAGCTCTAGATCTAGATCTGAAATAACACAAAGTCTATTAAAAGATCTAAGATAAAAAACAAGAAACACAATACTCCGTGACAAAGTTCTCCGGAAATCTACCATGTATATTCCTTTTCTTCAAGTGGCTCTCAAGGGTTTCAGCACAAAGTTTGGAACACAAGGTTGTTGCTTACAATTTCTCATTATTAACTCGGAGGTTCTTCTCCTACTTATAGAATGTAGGAGGGAAAGTACAAATGGGAAATCTAACTGAACTAGAACACAAACAACAAGTAAAGATGACATTTGGAAATCATCCTCTACTAACTTCTCCTTAAGTGACACATGTATCACTTAACTAATAGAATTGTTCCACATGACTTTAAGTAATGGTTTCAAAACCAATAACTTAAAAGTCTTACAATTTCATCAAGGAACATTGAAAATAGAAGAAGAAGTCAAGTCAGCTGTAACATTTATGTCTTCTCTTTGTTCTGATATTGGATATACTTGTCGAACATGTGATTTAGCATCTTCCCATTTGTTTTAGCCATCGCTTCATTTTCTGTCCTAAACTGCAACAATCCTTCATTCAACACCTTGATGCACACTTCCACATCTTCCAAGCTCAGCCTGAACCTCGCAATATCTGCCTGCAATGCCACCAGTTTGATAATGGATTTCATCGCGAAAGGTTTAGAAGCTTTATCAATTCTCTTTTGTACCATCAGAAGAGACCCTTCCAGGGAATTAGGCACTTTGGTCGGAATAATTTGTATGTATGAAGTAACATCTCCGACCACTTCTTCCTTAGTGAAAGAAATAATTCTATCTGGTAAGGACGATGTCCTACTCTCAAGTGCCTACATCCTCTTCAGTAAAACTCTGCAGATCTCCAAATAGAAAGATACTGCAAACTCTAGCTGCTTCCCTTTCTCAATTGATCCGTTCAGTACAATTTGCTCAGCAACCAATACATCTCTTGACAGTTTGTTGATTTCGGCCAAAGTACTTAGGTTACTCTCAGCAACTGTGTTCATGTCTACTATGCTCGTCACCAGTTGCTTCAGCTGATTTGCTGCATAATTCATAACCTTCAGGCAGGCTGACACCTCTCCAAGTTGCACAAAAGCTTGACGAATAATCAGATTCTTCCATTTGTAGATAGCTTTCACCTGATTGCTTGCATCTTCCATCTCCTGCATAAGATGATCACTCACCTACTCTGAAATGGGCTGAGTGGAAGGTTTAGCAACCTTGGCTATGATCTCGCACAATTGAGATACTTGCTTCTGAAGCTCGTCTTTCTCTTCCTTTTCACTGTCAAGCTTAAGGAATAGAGCATCTATCAATGTCTTTGTGTCCTGCTTCAATCCTTCTATAGTGGCTTGATCGAGGGGTACTATGGTTACTGTTACATCTTTTGTCGTGAGCTCATCCTCCTTCTTTCCTTTTGTTGGAACTGTCATCTCAACAAACTTCTACCCCGAATCCTCAATGATCAACCTAGAAGTTACCTTAGCAACCTTAGGCCTTCTGTCTTTTCCGCCTAGACTCCGAAGTACCTGCAAGTCGTGTTCTTCCAAGTTCATCTCCTCTCTCGCTTCTGGAACCAACTGCGAAGCCAACCATTCTGAGAAGTTACTTCTCAGAGAATGAGAAATCGCTGAGTGCACTACTATCTCTTGCTCTGTTTCCTCTCCGTCAGAAAGTGCTACAGTGTTATGGTTGTCATCTTCTGAATCATCCAAGGACAAAGCTCTTTCAAACTCCGCCATCTACAGCTTCAACATCTCTTCTGCAAGGGGCGCTGAACAGAGTGGCTGAGGAGAGAAGATGAATGTTTCTAGATTCAATGGAGGCATGGAAGTGTCCTGTTGAGGTGCAACAGTTGGCGAAATAGTAGATGCTGGAGAAGCTGGAACCAAAGTCATGGCCGTGGAAGTGATCTTCTCCTTTGGATTGAGATCTTCTATGTACTTTCAACTTCTCAGATCTTCTCCTGATTTCTCCTCCGTGCTTCCGCTTGAGGGAATCTCCTGCGCCAAAGTTTCCCATGACTTGATTCATCAATGCTTCATCAAGGCAATATCCTTTCGTCAGCAACCAGTTTGAAGTATTCACCAAAATAGCGCTAGACCTTTCTTCAATTGTATGGCAACCCCCTACGTTATCCTGAAGTGCGGCTCTATCTCCTCCCATTTGATGGTAAGTGTCAAGTAACACATTCCTATCATCTTTAATATCTGCAAGCATCCGCGCTAGTCCAAAGTTGAACACTTGCCGTGCTGATAGCCTGCTGAAATCCCTCTTTCTAACCTCATACTCACTTTTGCACTTCATCCAAAAATCCTCTAATGAAGGCACATGTGCGTACTCCTGGGAGATCATCTTCCTGGCTACTCCAAATTGATCGAAGTTCAGTTGTGCATGGAAGAACTCTTGCTTGTACTCGGATAACATCTCTGTCTCCATCCCTCGAGCTCTATGAATGCTCTGGCAACTATAATGTCCAATAGTGATCAGGAAGAAGCCCGTAGACTTGTGCCATTTCGACTGAAGCTAGTGTATCTCCACAAGTTGTCTGCTCAGCTCCATGATGATCAATCTATCATTCAGATATCTGGGTAGCTTAACCGGTTCTTTAGAAAAGCTAGTAACCCTGAGATATGTGAAATCTGCAAACTGAATGAATAGACTGCCAATTTTGGATACAACTTCCCATGCTTCCTTGCTCACCCTGTTAGCCTTTAGGTCCTTGTCTAGCTTGTAAATGAAATCGTAGAAGAATCCATCATTGACCACTTTGAAATATTTCTCGCACGCAGGTACAGTAAGTTGTGGGTAGCACTCGAAAATGGGGTCCTTAAAAAGAACGCCACATCTATCCAGCTTGGAGAAGATGCCTTGTGAAGCTGCAGTGTATACCAAGTACAAAGTCATTTTGAAGCTGAAAGTACGCTTCACGTTCCGGAGTTGCTCACCAATGTTATCGCTAATAATTTCTTACCAATTGATTATAGAATCAACCTTGTTGACTTCAATGGTCCTGATGAAAGCATACATCTATGTACAAAAAGTGTAAGCATTCACCTCGCCATTAATAATGCACAACAATTTGACAATATCATCGACCTCCTGCACCAAATTGGACTGCGGAAGAGTTCTTGGGAACTTAGAAGGAGATTTGGGCTTCTTCATGTATCTGCTGTTCATTATATTCACGCAGTCAACTCTATGCTTCTCCCACCTGCGGCTGGCATCCTGAATGCTAATGGAAGTCACCACCTTTTGCACCGGAATGTTCAAACAATAATTGATGAACTCTACGTCCAGCCGAATTATTGTTTTCCCCGTAGCATTTCGCATGGATTTGGATGAAGGATGGTAAGATCTAGCGCACTCCATAACAAACTCTGACAACTGGGCTTTGTATGGAAAGGCTACAGCTCGAATAATTCCACTGCTTTTAACTGCACGCATGAGTGAAGTCTTTCCCACTTTGGATCTATTAATCAATTCAGAAAGAGGTTCCGAACCTAGATCTGTGTCTCTTATGTCTGCAAATTTAGAAGTGATGCATGAATCAGTTGTGCTTTCTTTTTCATCCCTCTTTGCCATGGCTTTGTCTATCTTTGTCTGAATAATTCTTTTTCTTCTTATTTGGCCGGATTTCTTCAAAATTGGTGTAAATCTGGATAATTCTTCAGATTCGGAGGATATATTCAATGTATTGGACATTGATTAGAGCTCCTTTTCTTTTGTAAAGCACCTGTAATGAATTCCTGTAATTAATTTAGACAAAAATGGCAACCGAAGCATGAATAGTGAATTTTAATCATAAAAATCTGCACTTTTCAAGCCTGCTGCCCCAAAAATTGATTTTATATTTACATGCAAAGAGAGCATGAATTTTTTCAACTTCACTTGAGCACATGTATCACTTATGCGACCAATTATGCAAACACAAATCAACCTCCTTCAATGCATGCGCCAAAATTGGAAGCTTTTAGCCTTGATTTGATCTTCTTTTGAGCAAAATCCTCTTCAATATGGGGTGCACTTTTCCTCTGGGCTGCATTTCTTCACCTGTGAATTAATTAATTCACCCTTATGACAGCCCATGCTTATATAACCCTTATAATTCTATAATTAATAATTGCCCTTCCTATTCCTGGCAATTAATTAATTAAAAATCATGCTCTTCTCTTTAACTGGTGTGCTAAAATTGCATGATTAAGGACAACCATCCATTAAATTAAATTAAATCAATTTAATCATCCACTCTTCACTTCACTTAAGCTTCACAGTGTGCTTTGACCATAGCCACTGAAAATAGAATTTAATTTAATCAATTAATGCTTCAAAAAACATTAAAAATATACCAAAAGGGGGACATTTTTGTCATGAAGGGGGCAACCTTTAAATAAATTAAATCTAATCAATTTAGACCATCTATTTCCATCTCTTTTATTCCCCTTTACTTTGTTGATTTTCTTCCATGCTTGGGCACCATTTTTAGAAGAGGAATTAATTAAAATAATCACTTTAAAGGCTACCATGTTCTCCTTAAAGGGGTCGCACTTTTTAGCATAATAGAATTCTATTTTTAAAAACACATGACAACGAGAATTTTTACCCTACAAGGCAGCCCCGGAAATCCCATGATCCACTTAAGTGATTTGACTTTGACAATGAGATTATTTACCCTGCATGGCAGACAATAAAATCCCATGATTTCACTTAAGTCACTTTTCTTTTATTTCACCATGGAAATTTTTACCCTGCAAGGCAGACAATAAATTCCCACCTGCTTGTTGCCTCTAATTTTCCCATTATCACTTAAGTGATTTGACTTCCATGGGAAAAAGTACCCTGCTAGGCAGGTAATAAATTCCCACCTGCCTACTGCTTCTATTTTTCCCATGATCCACTTAAATCCTTTGTTTTCCAAAAATGCGTCCAACCTCGCAGGGGCTTTTTTGTGCATGACTTCACCTTTTCCCAGAGAACCAGACCTCCGATGGTGACTTCCTTCTGGGACAATGTGCGTATGTGATCTCCGAATACTCCAGGCCAAGAATCGGGCTAACCTGACAAATGAATTGATCTAGAGAAATTTCACAGAAAATGAAACTGGAAAACACAAATAGAAAAAATTGCCAAAAGTCACAAATAAAGCCCAAAACTTATTCCTAGTTAAAACCCTTATGGTATATAGGAATAATGATATGTTTGATCACCACAGGGTTAAAACGGAGCGCAAATTGCCTCAAACGGAGCTCAAAATAATTAAATACAAATTTCGAGCAGACAAATCTTGATGACAAAATATAACAATTTTGGGCATCTGGGTATTTGGCGAAAATGGCTAATATGGCTCTTTGGGAATATCTTGACGCAATACAAGAACTTTCAGGAAATAAAAACACAAAACGACCCATTATTTTAAAAGTACGAAATTTTTTTGGATAGGGTAGTTGCAGATTTCAGGATGAAATCTGGGGACACCACTATTTTTTTCTAACAAAGATAAACCATTAATGTATTTTCTTTTCTTTTTGCACACCACATCTATCAAATTACTTATATGTTTGACCAGTTTGAAATTGATATTTACAACCCCATGGAATCTCAAACATATCTTAATAAGTATTCTATAACCAAACATACATCTTATATGGCCCAATAAATCAAAGATTTAGTTTGTTTGTCAAGTGCCAAATGAGAGGCAATGGACATGAAGAGATAAGCTAGTTATCTATACTATGAAGAACAATAGTTCAATAATTAGTTTCGTCTCTTGTATATGAAGCAATCAAACTAAAAGTATAACTTACAAAATAATATGAATGAAGAAGGAGTGTTGTTTTCCATTTCAATATATAAACCCATCTCCAAAGTTTAAGAGTATGATAACCACAAGGCCAAATAGTTAGAAATCCAACATGGTCCATGGAAAAACCACAATAATCAAAACTCCTCTTTTGTTTTTGTTTCAGCATAAATATTTAAAACAAAGAGCACAAACTTATATTTCATTACAACATAGGAATTGCTTGGGAATACAAGGGATCATACTCACAACCCCAACATTTAAAAGCAAGATTTATAGGGAGACAACGATGAAGTTTCCCAATGAACTTACAACCAATGTACATATATCTTTCTCATGAAATTTATAGTGCACTGCAACAACTTAAAATGTAAGTGGAAAATCCTCCCTATAATGGAAACACCATATCAAAATAGGGATTAAATAACACCATGTCTCTAAGCTTGTAAAAACTCCAAGCAAGGCTCTAGAATCACGCTCCATCTTCAAGTATGTGTCTCCAAAATACAAGATATATGGCTTGGTTGTCCACCCAACCAATTGACATCATTACATGCCATCTCCAAAAGTGGAGGACATGTTATCCCGCCTACAAGCCCATGGGAGAGAGAGGATGCATTCCTCCAAGATGCATAATGGGAAAGAGGAAGAAAAACACCAAAATATACACTCATGCCAACAAGTTTTAAGCTAATACCATGCACAAGAAGCTCCAAGCTTCTTTAAAAGGAAATGATTCATAACCAGAAAACCCAAAACCAATAATCCAAAAACCAATCCACATATAAGAAGCTCCATACTTGTTAGGAGGGGGAAGAGGGGGAAAAATACCCATTAAAATCCCATTTTTCATATGCCAAATAAATTACAACTTGCCATTAGCTCACAAGCCTCCCAAAATCCTTATTTCTCCCATAAGGATTGTAGAAATCCCAACATGGCTTGCCCATCAAGACATGAAGGAACAAGAGGGATTCTTCCCTCTTCTCCAACACTCCAAAATCAATCACCAAGGGATATGGTTGGAGAAACAACAAAGAAAAATCAACACAATCAAACCGACACAATAAGCACGCCTACATTCAACACAAGCAACCAAACCATAAAATTAGTTGAAAATATGAAGCAAGACTAAAGGGTGTGAGACCTACCTCACAATCTAAAGAATTCCAACTCCAAATGTAAGCCAAACCTTCCATGCTACTTACTCCTCCAAGCTCACCCCCCAAACTCAAAGTGCAAAAATCATGGTTCATTTTAAGAGCCCCCTCCAAAAAATTATATAGAATGGGTGGCAAATGTGCTGAAAAAACTATTCGCATTGTTGGCGAATCTTGGAAAGGAGGGTTTCAAAATGAAAATGAATTCAGGGTTTCTTAACTCTATTACCGTATGGTAACACATATCTATTACCGACCAGTAACAAATGTTAACGCGGTGTCGGTTATACCTATCAGCCACCGGTCGGTAACATGTTTTGTATTGTCTGTTAATAACACGTTTTTGTTGTCAATCGGTAGCAAAAATGTGTTGTTGTGCGACACATTCGTAGTTGTTGCTCCCTGGTAACACATTTCTGTTACCATTTGGGTTATGTCCCAAGAGTCGTTGGCGTGCAAGATCTTTTACACCCTATTAGATGTCTACACATTTATAATTCCGGATGGTAACAATTTGGGATATTGATATTGTTTGACAACACAAAGGGGTTATCGGGCGTCATTTAGCTGCGTTACCACAAAATATCTATGTGAGTGTTTCTGCCTGATAAAATGCCCTTCTTACCACACATACTTGACTCCCTATTCCCATCTTCGACCAATGGGCCCCTTACTTGCCTATATATATACTCGTCCCCATTCATTTTGTCCTATTTGCATTTGCATGTTTCTCTAGGCTAGGGTTTTTCATAGCGTCCTCCACTCTTGCAAATGATTTGTTCTATGATCCTTGTCCACTTTCAGTATTAGCCACACGTGACATGACTAGCTCTTCATGTCAGAAGAACACGACACCCATACATGTATCAGCGAACACCTTTTTTTTTCAAAAGATCAAGATTCAAAAATCATCAATCATAGCACTAAGAAAAAAATCAATTAGCACTCCGTCTTTTGTTTACAAAAACACGTTGTATCCACAGTTCCTACAATTGCTAGAAAACCCAAAAATTAAAAGTCAATCTGATTGGATTGGAATTCCAGGGTTCCATGGACTTATTTACACACCTTAGTATGAGACAAAAACCAAATTGTTAGACAATTTAATGCATTTGTATAATAGTTCTTATGGATAATTCACAGTTTCATTACTATCGCACCAATTTGTCATCAAAATAACCCTTGATGACATTTATCGTCTAACAGGGCTACCCCATCAAAACACATTGTCTGTATCAACAAAAACCATTCTACCTGATGAGCAAAAGAAATTTTTAGAGTCTCATTATAAGCTTTCTATTGATGTAGAGGTTAATAATCCCTCTAAAAGAGGGATTAACACACAATCAATCAAAGACCCTTTTCTCCTGTCCATGGTGGAATTTTTCCAGGCCCGCATTGATTTAAAGGGAAGATACACCGACTTTCCTTAGTGGGCAGTGTACTACCTTCTCGAAACCCTTTTCGGTGTTAGATTCAATTGGTGTACATATCTTTCAACAAGAATTCACTTTTACCTTGAGAAGCCATTGTGAATCCTAGTGCAAGTATTTCTTCTTGTTGTTTTATTCTTGCTTTCTATTATGAGGGTTTTCATGCGCTGAAATCAACAACTATTCCAACTTGATCAAGCCAAGGAAGAGCAAGGGCCCACCAATAAAGACATGTTGTTATGAGAAGATTGTGTTCACAAACCAAGCCGACGAAGAGCAAGGGCCCACTCGACCAAGGACTTGGCTTGCTATGTTGGTATTTATGTCTCTGTTTTCTTACAATATTGAATTCTAGTATGCCTGGTAACAACTACTTTCAACATTACAATATTTGGACTAGCATTTCTTTCATTGTATTTTGTTTATATTATACTTTCAATTCTTGCAAGTCTTGTTTAGAGTAGTTTCATTATGCAAACACATTTCCTTTCTGCACGTTGATTTTAGAAGATTAAAAGTTATTTGATTTTGGTTTCAGTAGATTAGAAGTTGCTTATTTCTGGATAGAGTAGAATTTATTTCCAGTAGTTAGTTAAATAAACAAACAACCCAAGCAAACAGTCAACCCCCTTGCCTCCCTCCCCCCCTCTCCCCGCCCAAAAAAATAAATAAAAAAATCAACACTTACCAATTATATATTCATTTTCTTCTCTGTATACTTCCTTGGGCACATCCTTGGTTAGAATGACATCAACTGTAAGTTAGTTGATTAAATGATTGGAACCCACAACGACTCATCAACCACTAAACAACTCGTGACATAAAATGAAAGTTTATGTGGGCAAGCCAAAGCTCCCTAAATTCAAATGAATGTTCCCTTACAAAAAGAACCACCTAAGTAATTTATCATGTTTCTCAAATACCCAAAAAATCCAGGGGCATTATTGATTATGCAATGCCCAATAAAGTTAAGGAATGATGGATCACAGATGAGGGTATAAGATTCTTAGTGCTTGTTGTTATACAATATTACAAACAACATGAATGGGATAATTGTCAAATGGATTCCATTGGGTAACCAACTTGTTATCAAAGGTTAGAGAAAAAAATGCAATCTAAAAGATAAGATGCCATATAGAAATTTGCTTCTTGTTATGCTGATACGATTTAATCACATTAATAGTATCAACTCACCCCAATTCGGTGGAACATCATCCTCTATAATGCTGTAGAGTAGGGTAACCCATGGAATATCTTGAGCTCCATCTACTCTTGGCCACTTACTCTATTCAGAAGAACCACTCCCTTAGTGATTAGGATTTGTAATGAGCAAATTGAGTATGACATATCTGATTTGTTTCTTTGGGAATATGAGTTTCTTGACCATTCCCTTAAGACAATATATATTTTATGATCTTTTTTCCAATTTGTATGCAGGCCATTTTTGTAATTGAACAAAAGATCTACAAGTTGTATCATACGCTAAATGGCAATCCCTAAAACAACTGCTACTACTCCATTGTTGGGTGCACACATTTGGCCATATATCTCTTCGCAATGTTAGCATACATCCATGATTAGATTTGGGCATGGAAATACCTTAAAATTCATTGCCGCTCTATATAATAGGGCCTCTAACCTTCCATTTATTCTCCACTTCCTCATTGTAATTTTCCATGAATTCGGCAAGTTTTGTTGCATCTCTAAAGTAGTACAACTCATTATAATTTACCATGTCACACATTTGTAGGGTGAATGGGGTGTCCTTTAGTTCCTTGCCTAACATTAGTTGTTTATTTCATAGCCACGGTGGAAAAATAGTTTCTCTCAACTCTATTTCCTGTAGCTCAACCTCCAACTGTGGTGCTATGGCTTCTGCATAGGCCTTGAGCCGCTAAGTAAAATGTTGTGTGAAATATGGAATTCTCAAGTTCAAGCTATTATAGTTACTTGCATCAACCATCACCTCAGCTTATAACTAGTTACTTGGCAATCATTACTTTCAAGCTCGTTACTATTTGATATTTCTAAGACACTTAATGACTTAAATCAATCAAATTGGAATGACTAATTTTTGATTCAACCAAAACGTGACCATGCTTGGACTTCATAGGACAGAGATGTGGGGGGATCTCATATCAAGGAGGAAATTGAGGGATGAAGTCCAAAGATACATAAAACAACTAAACCTCCAATGATACATGCTAGCATGGTCGTGAAATGTAACGTCTTGATTTTTAGAAGCTACTATGATGACCTCTTTTCGTGATGTTGTAACTGTGGAAATGAGGATTATTATGTTAAGATATATTTTTCTTTTAATCTTAAAAAGAATGTGTTACTAATGTGAAACCTTGCTTATTGTAACTTGTTTACTTGGGACGGAGGTCATTATAACTTGTGTTTCGCAAGTGTGAAACTGCAGACTTGCTTTTGTATTTTATGAACTCATATTTTTGTTGACAACACACCTTGAATCAATTCCATTGATCCAAGGTATGCTTCGGCCTTCTTTGTGGTCGCTGTGTCGATTTATTCTAATTAGAATTTAGTCTGGAACCAGACTGGAGGGTGTTATAAATTTTTCAAAACCTGGTTACAGGTATAAATACTCGACACCATGCTACCAATGGAAAGATTCGATTTCCGGAACACATACGAGAGCGACGCTGGAAAGCGTAGGATAAGAAGGGGGTTCAATATAAAGTTGGCAAGGTATATGTTAAGCATAGGACAAAACGTCCTTCATTATGCTGGTTATGAACGTAAGATGGTAAAACTTACTAAGAACCTATTAATTAAGATACTATGGGGTTAAGTTCTAACCTATGACCTAATAACTATCCTAGAAGGATTTTATAAATTAAAGGGGATGTAAATTTTTCACAAGTCCTAATGATTTGCGACCTAGGTGAATACCTAGCTATGGATAATGTTAGCCCTTAAAGGGGACCTATGGATATGTGCCGATGAAAGGATAAGAAGGGAAGGTTTTAAATTTAATGAAGGACATTAAATGATGTCCTTGAAGTTTTAAATGCCAAAATTGGCGGGAGCAGAGAAGATAGAGACTCCTAATTAACCATGCTACTAAATTCGAATTACAAGCAAAAATTTTGAGGAAAAGAGGCCGCCAAACCTGAGTCGATGGTGGCGTGGAGATAGAGGAAAAAACAATGCATCCAATTGTAGTGCCCACACTTTTTATAGCTCAGTAGCTGGTTGTTTATTTGCTCATAGACATGTTTTGACAGTGAGTGGTGATATCTTGGACATTATTTTTAGATGTTTGATTATATTAGACATGTGTGACATTCAGGCGTATAGCGCCAATTTAGCATAATTTCTTATGGTCGCATTTTCTTGTTATAACATGGAAACTAATGAATATGATGTGCTTGGAAATCTAATTATAGTGATGGATAATTGTTGCATGGTGAGATTATATGTCATTTTATTCATCTTGTCTAACTTTTGGAATGTGAAATATAATTGTGCACGTTGTCGCCTCTTGATTTCAGTAGGATGTTAGGTTAGTTTAGCATGCATTGACATCTTACTGTGTCACTTAATTATATTGTATTGGACAGGTGCAGTTAATGTGTGCAATGAGTGTGCAGGTGACAGGTTTACAGGAGAATGTGGGATTCAGGCCAGCTACTCAAAAACATGCACAAGCAGCCCACGGGCTGAGTCCTAGCCATGTTCACTGTGTGAAGCCCTAGGATAGATGATTATTAATTTTGGGCACTTTGAGTGACCCCAATGTATGTAAAGTATTTTGCATTGATTTATTAATTTTGTTTAGGGTTGTTAGTAAAGTTGTAAACTTGTTTTGGGAGTTAATAATCCCACTTTCTTTTAAATTGTTGATTTTGTTAATTAGTCTCTTAATCACAAGGGTTTAGGGTCACATGTGAGACCCTTGGGTGGTCCCCACACCCTCTACCCTTGTGCCAAAATGCAAAACCCGAAATTAGGGTATTTTGGGCATTTTTGGGGACACCTTTGTAGCTTGGGAGTCCCCCTATCACAAAAATGAGCCCTTGGACCCTACCTAATGGGTAGGGGGGCTTGTTTTCAAGGCTAGAAGGAGTTTTCCCTCCCTTTCTACCCTTGTTTTGTCACATCCATGTAAGGGATGTGGATTTGTGTGTTTATCAAAAGTGCAACTAGTTTTGTCTTGCTAACATTTAAGGGAATTTGGGAGAAGAGGGTAAAAAGATAATTTTACCCTTTCTCTTTTTTGTCTTAGCATCTTTGACCATGAGGAGGGAGAGGGGTGACACATGTCACCCCCTCATTTGTGAGGATGCTTGGTTTCTCCTCTTCAAATTCTCATTCATGGAGGTGAAGAGGGACTTTTTTTTTGTTCTTCTTGGGATTTTCTTGCTTGGATGCTTGGGTGATTTGGAGCTTGGGATTTGTTTGGAGCTAGGGGTGGAAAGCTTGAAGTTAGGGAAGCTTTTTGGAGAGCTTTCCTTGAGGTAGGCTCTTAGATCTCATTGTTGTGTTACTTTAATTTTGTTGATAGAATGATTGTTGAAAATTGTTTTTGTTGAATGAAGTTTTAGTGTTGTTTGTGTGTCTTTACTCCCTCCATCATATGGCATGATGGAGTTTGGAGTGTGGGGGAAGAGAGAGGGAATTTTCCCTCTCAATCCTCAAGGTTTGATGGCCAAGCCTTGTAGGACCTTATTGCTTTTCCCCTCAATGGTTGAGGTGGGGAAGTCGATTCATTTGGCTTGAATCTCCTTCCCCATCCTTGGTAAGGAAACCCCCTTTTTGGGGTTTGAAAATCCTTCCAAGGAGGACTTGGAGAAAGGGGGAGGAATAAGGAGGGTTTGTTTTGAATAAGGAGCAATAAGGAGGTTAAGAAGATGTGTTATGTGCAAATAATATTGATGCTTTATTTTGGAGAACTTTCTCCTCTCTTCCCCATTTTTGGGGGATGAACATGGGTTCTCCTCCTTGTAGCTTTCTTTTGGAGTCTTGTTTGTATGTGTCTTATTTTTCTTTGCATGTTTTGTATTATTGTTAGTGTATCCTTCCCCTTGTGCAAGTTTTGGTAGCTATCCTCTTTCCCATGGGCTTGGGGGAGGCTAGCATGCATCCCAACCTTTGGGATAGGCATGTGATGATGCCTATGGTTGGGTGGCAAACAAGCTCCTTCTCCTTGTTGGATCTCTTACAGGCATGAAGGATGTATCTCAAGCTTGGAATCTCTTGTCATCTTGGAGCACTCTTTCTCCTTCACCTTGTTGGCATTCCTTTGTTTTTGTAACTCAACTATGGCTATTTGAAGGGTGATCAACCTTTTTGCAAAGTATCTTCTTGGTGGTGTGGAAACCTTTTGCAAGAAATTGTTTTCCTTTATTGTAAATTAGAGTCCTTACTTCAATCTTGGGGAATAATTGCCAAGTTGTTTCCCCTTGTGTTATTGCATAGTATGCAAAGAGATGTATTGAAAGTTATGTAAAAGAGCAATGGATGAAATATAGTTTGTGATTGTATGTAGTCTCCTTTTGAAATGAAAGAAAATATGTATATGTGAAATAATGCCTTCTTGTTGATATGTATGCATTCCATGTTGTAAATCTCTCATGCTAAGAATATGAATTATTCTTTGTTGACATTTGAAAAAAAAGTTGTTCTTGTTTAACTATGGAAGAAACTAATCCACTTGTAAAATGCACATATCTAGTCTGGATTTCCATAGCTTTAGAAATCCTTCTTTTATTTCGTGCAAAGGAAACCTGGTTATTTGTCATTGTGAATAAGCTCATTTTATTTAGTTTTCAAAATAAGTATGATTCCATCTCAGATTTGCTTATCAGATTTGGTTTTAAATTTCAAGCTTCTGATTACACTTTAATATTCATATGGGATACTTATCAGTTGTACAAACTTGAGATGCATGTATATATAACTATTACTTTGTATAGCATCCCTTGAATATATGTATATAATATATCTACTCAATACATTGTGTATATGCTATGCTATATATACATATACACATATATTTTATTTACACACACACAAAAACAACACGTATATATACGTATAGTATATAGATCCTTATTCTTATATAATTTAACGGTGTGTATATATATATATATATATATATATATATATATATATATGGGGGAGGGTCGGCCCCTCCCCCACAGCCGACTATATATATATATATATATGTTATAAAACAAAATAATAATAAATAAGTAAATTATACATTGTGGAGGGGGACCGAACCCCCCCACCCTGCACACCCCTGCAAAATGACATGCCGGGTGGGGGCGCTGCCCCCGCCGACCCCCCCTCGCCACCCCCTGCCAGCAGCCGCTGCTGCCGCCCCACGGCCACCCAAAACCACGTGCTCTGTCCGCCGTTGTCGCCGCCTGCTCCTGCCACCTCCCCACCTGTTTAGACTCTGTCCCTCCCTTCGGCTACGCCCCGACGGCCACTGCCTCTGCGGCCTCCCCGCCTGCCCGTCCACCCCCTCCTGTCCCCCTCTCACGCAACCTCCATACTGTCACGGCCCGCATCAAACCTGCCCCGGCCGGTACTTCAGCCACCCCAGCCTGCCCTAATCCGCCCCATCACAAAATATTATAAAGGAGATAAGTGATATAACCTAACCCAACAATGACATGATTAAAAATATATGAATAATAAAACTAACCAAAATAAATGAGTATAAACCATGTATATGTATTTCAGTACAAGGTATGCAAAGTATAACAAGAAGAATATGTAATGGAAGAAAGTAAATAAATAAGTATAACGAGAATAATAAATAACCAAAGGAGAAATGAATATAGATAAATCTAGGTGCAAATTTAGGTCAAATGCACAATCTAGGGTAATGAGATTAGGCATTATCGTTTCAGGGCCCACCATGTTTTTCCTTGCAAAATCAAATAAAACCCAAAAGCTCCCTAGCCATGGGAATAAAACAAACAATCAATTGAGTAGATGAATATTAAAGGGGGCGTTGATTTATTTATTATTGTTTATTCTTTCTTGTGAGGGCACTAGTAAAATTAAAATATAATTAAATAATTAATTTCGAGTTAGGGTATAGCAAACAAGTTAGATAAAAAAATAAAATTAAATTAAATGGTGTGAAAATTAGTACTTACCAGGAAAAAGATTGCACAAGATGTATTAGTATTTAATTTAAACACTTCAAAAAAAAAAATTTACCTTAAAATTTTAGCCTGTTTAGCGCGTTTTTTTTTTGATGTCCCAAATAGGGCATTACACCAATGCATTTATTGATCTTGGTTTTGACACCCGCCCGCCTTGGAAAGAGAAAGATGAAATTTTGTGGGTTATTGTTGTTCATTCGGGTTTTGAGTTTTTGCTCTGCATTTCTTTTATGGTTCTTTCGAACCTACAACTATTCTGGTCATTGTTGTTATTTTGATTACCCACGGCTGTTTTCGAGCCTGTGGAAGTAAGGAGATTGTTGGGGAAAACTTGTTGTTGTCGCCGTGGAAAAGAATAATTCCTGAGGGCACGGACGCTATTTTCTTCAAGCAACAAGAAGTTTTACAGGCATGTTAGGCTCTTTTCTTTAAACCATTTTGCTCTTTATTAAGCGTCTTCATTAAAAGAACTCTGCTCTTATAGTGGGTGTTTTTGTAAAATAAAAATGTTGATTTGTTTTGATTTGGTTTCTGGGTTGAGTTGTCTTTTGAAGATAAATACGATTTGGGTAATTTTGGATGTATACTGAAGAAAATGGGTGTTTTTCTTGTTAAAATGGTAGATGAAACGAGTTTCTTCTCTGCTATTTTGAATTCTGAAAGTAATGGATAATTTGGTTTTACTGTCCATTATGGGTCGATCTTGTTGAAGGTGACAGTGATGTGTAAACTATTTTCTATGTTCTGTGCGTGCTAATGGTTTTGAAAAACCATGAGAATGCTTTGATAGAACAGTTTGTGTGAACTGTTTTTCTGGTCGTATTACAGTGCATGGAATGCGAATTCTTTTTAGGGACAACAGAATTAGTGTATCGTCCATACTCTTGTTTGATGTAAAACGATGCAATGTCTCCTTATTTGGTTTGAAACCCATGAATGATTTTTAGGAATGATTTACTTAAACCTGGAACAGAGTAATTTGGTTATTTGTTGGATGGAATAGAGCTTATCATTTTATTCTTCTTTGAATTCAATGGTGAATATATATATGCGAACTGCAGTCTAAACTTCTTCGTTGTTTTCATTAAAACTGAACTGGAGTTGATTTCTTACTCTGGTGTTTGCAAAACGATTCCTTTTATTATTACGGTGAAATCATGATTTTGTTGTTTGCTGTACACTCTTACTTGTTTCATACCTGGATGGAATTGTCCGTTTGGGTGAATAATTAAAGGAAATAATTTTATTTAGAGATGCCGTTGTTATTGATACTTGTGGATCAGATGCAAATGAATTCTGGCATGCTTCCTTGAATGGTAGTTAGTAAGTTTTGAATACTGAAATAGACTTGTTTAGAAGGAATCACCCTATTGGAACAGGTCGGCACTAAATAGTTGATATTCGGCTAAGCAATGAGAAGAGGTAATATGAATCTTCTTCTTTCATTCGATTATTGGCTTTAATTGTTTTCTCTCCTTGACTGTTATCGTTGATTGTTATCACTTCTTGTTCAAATCATCCAGTTCAAGTTGTGATGAAAAGAAAGAGAATATTGAGTGGGTAATCGGAAGTAATAATTATTTTCTTTTCTATCCAGTTGAAATTCTATTATTTGATATTGAATGAATTTCCTACTGCCTTCGTCGTAAGCAATTGCATTTTATCTACTGTTTTTCTTCTTTTCTGAATTAAAAGATGTACTATGCTGTTTGTTGAATTTTGGGAAATAACACCAGTGTTGTCATGGTGTATGACTACCTTTCTCTTCTGCATTTGATTTGGTTGAAATTAAATGAGTAGTATAAAAGGGAAGGAGTTTTGTTTGAATTTTTAATTAAATTCTCTTCTTTGAAATTTCATCTATAATGAGAGAAGGGTATTGATAGTAATTGCATCAGAACAACAATATATACATGTGTATCAGTTCTTACGGATGTTTTAATCTGGAACTATTTAGGGAAAATACTCTTGGTAGTAATTGTTTAAATATGGGATGAACTCCTTGAGTTATTGGAAGAGAACAGTAAGGAAATGTGAATAAAGTGTTGCGGGTTTACAGTAATTATTTGGGAAAAAGTTGTTAGTAAATCTTTTTGTCTGATTGTGATGGTAATTATGGGATTGGGTTGTTAAGTTGTTCATCCTTATCAGCACTTAATTCGTAGATGATGTCCATCTCAATTTTTAAAACGTTTAATAAAAGAAGAGTTCTTTTATTGAGACAGTTAATCAAGAGCACCTCATTTTAATGATAAGTGCTTAATATGCTCAGTTCGATGAACTGACCCGTGCAAGTAAATTTTGCAGATGGATCCTGTGAGTAAAAATGAAGACATGTTGTTTTATGATGCTTCTTCTGATTAACTAAGGAATGAATCTTTTATGAGATTTTATTATTCTTCTCCGGGAATTGGAAAAAGAAAAAGTTGTATTCTTCTTTCTTTTCGAGTTGATAATGTTGTTTGGCATGCATGAAGTCCGGTCGTGTGGACTTGTAAAAATGTATGAACTTTAATCTGAGATTGGAGTAGAATGAGATGATGTGTTATACTAATGGTTGTACCACTTGGAACTGTTTGAATATGATTGAGGATATAATTTCATTTGTTGAATTTGGACTTATTCAAATGATGGTTGTTAGATTTTAAAGGGGCATAATGTTTATTCTTTACTTGAATAAATCTTTTAAGTTGAAACGTGTAACTAGTTAATACTTCAGTTAAATATGGATTTCAAATTGACACTAGTAAAAGAGAAAAATAAATATGAACTCTTAAATGAATAATATTCGGAATTAGTATATAAACTAACGAATATTAATAATTGGACAATTGAATCCGGTATTCTGATTTCGTTAATATCGTTGGGATATTTTGATCAAAAGGATATTCGGTATGAGGAATCGTATCTCCTCGTAACAAACCTTAATTGAAGTAAGGTTATAGTGAATAAATGAATACATTCATTTGGGATTAGGCCTCATTTAAATGACGTCTAAAGAGATGGAATTCTGAATTTAAATTCAATTGCGAATAAAACTTGGTTAAGTTTAGTAAGTTGATCTTACTACGTTAAGCTGTAGCAGACTGTTAGTCCGAAGCTTAAATTAAGGAACTAAGATGGAAATATGCAATCTTTCAGTAAGAAAGGGTGAAGGTATATAAAGTTATGAGACAATTTAAGTCTTTCTTAGCTACGCAACTATAACGAACAATGAGGTTAGAGGATCAACATGGTTGCTGAAACTTATTCTTAAAATAATAAAGATAAGAATCTAATCACACTTTTCGCTGGATGTGTAACCCTTGATGGGAGGATTCCGTAGGACGTTGGCACACGCCAGTTGCAATATGGTGTCCTCATGAAGGCGGGGCCTTCATGATGACACAATGTTGCAGTTGACATGTTACAACGCCCTTCCGAATCGAATCATCAAAGTTTACATAAGCTTGGACCAAGTTAGGAATGTGACCTTGTATACGGAGTGACTCAAGGTATGTCTGCGTACCTTTAGTCACCACAAGTGCCTCCTTATACTCTTTCATATTGCTATCTTGGGTTGAAGTGTAACTCTAGGATGAGAGGACTGACAGAGATAAGAAAAGACCATCCTAGATAACAGACAAAGTGAGGTGAAGGACATATTCCATTGATGTGTATAACGTCTAGGAATATGATCATGCAAAGCATGTGAAAATCTTTGGCCAAAGTATCACAAGCTGCTGGTTGTATTGTCCTAATCACCTAGTTTAAGAAACAGGATTTTAGATGAATATTGGTAACAGATATTCAGATAGGCCTCTTAAATGGAACACTTCGATAACCGAAAAACGGTAAAGAGAACCAAATATACTTAATATACAATGCATGGATTAACATGAAGGATTGGTAAGTAGCCGAGTCGTGAGATGAGAGATCGATGAATCTCCGAGCCATTAAATGGGAGATCGGTAGTTCTTTGAGTCATTACAGCAGCATATGGTATTTGTTATATGATTGAATAGCATTGAAAGTGTGTTCCATATTATAAATATGCGAATAGAGAACATTGGTTTTAAAAGTATTGTGTGTTCTAAATTACATTATTTGGACAGAGAACAATTATTAAAAACTGGTCGTGTGTTATGAATTACATAATTCAGAACAGAGAACGTTATATAAATTTTTTTTCCCTTGTTCTAATGTCTTAAAATGGGAATGTTACATGAAACGTAGTAATATCTCACTTTATAGGCCCTTCAAATTAAGGTTTTGCACCACAAATAAATCCATGGTGAGAAGATATGAGCATTGGAAACATGGTGTGTTGTGAAATGATGAGAAAATGAAGGAAAGAAAAGCCCTTCATTTCATAATGAGCTGTGAGTGGGATGGCTAGGTGTGGCATCACAAGGGGCACATAAACGTTTATCACTTGTAAACAACAAAAGAAATTAATATCAAGGACAAATTTAGTGGAGAAATGACACTAGTATTTTTTTTATTGTTGCGGGGATGAGATAAAAACCTTAAGGTATGCTGGGAACAACATAAACTACCTGTAAAATTTAAAATAATGATTTTCAAAGCTTATGGTGATCAATCTCAAAAAATTAGTTTAAAGGATGCTAGACAAACTACATTGCAAATTGCAATCACAAAACACACTACAGAAACATATTCTACTTTGGGAGACAAATTTGAAAGCTATCAGGCACAACCTAAAACAACGTTAGCAAATGAAGCCTACAACTTCATAAATTGTAAAGCTTAAAACTGTTGGAAATGGTTATCGAAGCGTATGACTATATGACAATGCTCAGAGAAAAAATATTGATAAGAGATTTGTGGTTTTCGCATTCAATAATTCACAATCAAATGCAAAAGCACAATAATATGCATCACTCTAAATTAGAGGGTGATCCCGCCACACCCTCTACACGAAATTATGGATAAAACTTGTGTGAAAACATAATTTCTTGTCCAAATATGTCCCAATGCATGTGTGATACATGGGGCGATTCTCAGTAATTAATACTTTTCGCCTTGACAACAAAGGATATGGCAGGTGTTGCAGAGCCTAGATGTGGACCACTCAAAGCAACTTGTTAGAGTAGCTTTGTTGTATTTGGCTTAAACCAAGCAGTACAAAAAAAAAATAATGTAGCAATGATATTCAATGCATAGGACAATAAGCAGCCAAGGCCAATAAATACCAAAATTCCATCATTTTTGAAATTTGAAAATACCCTCATAGGGCCTCCAAATTTCTCCTAGCCGATTATCCTTGATGAAAATAATTATCTATAATACCGCGGTTGAGGTGGCTTATTACGTAATTCCAAGCAGGGATGGGGCAGAGATGAAGCAGTTGAATGCATCAAGATCCATATACTATATATTATATCTAGTTGTGGCTGTGTGGGCAGAGGGCTAACTAGGGGTAATGCAATTCACCACCAAGGGTGTTCACTGCAGTGCCTCTATCTCATCTCTATCAAGATTACCACATTGGATTCAACCAGTGAAACTATGCGGAAGAGAATTGATGAGTCAACTATATGATCAAATTCTGCATGTGAACCCACAACCTATCACCATCTGCCCAATTCAATTGATCGGTGACCAAGATTATGTGTGAGACTGCTCACAAATAGAATCATTGAATCGTTTTCAGGGTTGACCAACTTCAGGCCAAGGGTATAAATCAATTGTTCCTCAACCTCCACCACCCCTTGCCGCTGCCCATGTCCAATTGGTATCAGGAAAAATCAATTTCCCACCTTCATCGGGAGAGAGCATAGTTCCTCCAATTCCTCCCGCCCAAGCAATAGTTGGATTGCAATACGTACCTCATCGCCGTCCTAAAGTCGACCATCTCCCAATCCATTGATATGAATAGGAAAGAGAGGTAGGATCTCCCAATAGTGACTTTGACTATCATGTTACATAGATAGTCGATAGACGAACCCCCAAAGTCAAACTATAATAGGCCAGGTCCCTTGACCCGTCTACTGTCCCGCTGAACTGACATCACAACTGTAGACAGTGGAGTGTGCTGAAGGAACAAGATAAAGACAAGGAAATAAGAGCTTTATGGCAGGTCAACCACCTTCAATCTCCGGTGACTGTTAAGATTGGTCATGTTTTCTTTTAATTTCACACCTATGGCTATGAGTATTTATTTGATGGTAATGTGCTGTTTCAAGCTCCAGACATCAGAGGAAAAGAATATCATCCTATTTCTTTCCTCAATCATAGGACTAATTAGTGTTTAATAATAAAAGTAGTAATCACAAAAATATGAATTGCAGATAAAAACAGGAAGCAAAATCAAAACTTGGCTTTTTTTTTTTTTTTTTTTTTTCAAAAGGTAACTCTTTGATCTCTTCTGTCTGAAAACTGCAACCATGGATTCTGCCAGAATCCTGTTCTTATACTAAAGAATTCTGTTACTGGAGATCTGTATTATAGTTTTGTCATTTGATCAATCTCTTAACACATTACCTGCCAACTTGACAAAATCAGATATCTACTAGAACACACGTAATTCTGAAACAAAGAAATTTCTGATTACTTATGGAGGAAACATCTTTTTAAGTATGCAGTTGCCATAGGCTTATTTAGTGCCTCATTGATTTATTGAATTATTCTTCCCACAAGTAGGATCATATTTATTACGATAATCTGGGCTTAAAAGTTAAAACCGAAATAATTTCATACATGTTTCAGAGATCTACTGACAAAGCAGATACAAAAAGATGAAAGTCTATATATTTTTAGCATTTCTGATTGTGTGGTAGCCTGGTAGGTATCTTGCTCCCTTTGACACATCAACTATTGGTGACATTTCTGAAGTTAATCAACTGCATAAAAAGTAATCATGATAGTCTCCAAGAGAGGACTGACTAGACAGCTCACAGAAAAATGGGATATCAGGAATTGGCAAACGCAGAGTGCAGAGAAACAAGAGATTTTGTGTATAATATTGCATGCTTATGTAGTTAGAAAATTCTGTAATTGTATGGTTATGTTACTTTACAATTTAGATAATCAAAATTTGTTTGTTAAAGCATAATTGGCTCTCCAACAACCCTCAATGAGCATTCACAAAACAAAACAAAATAAGATAGATCCCTTCAGAACATTACTAACAACCATACTTGCTCTCTCTCTCAAAAAAAAAGAACAAAACCCCTAGAACTATACATACCATCCTCCATTACCAGAAAGTTTGAACCCTCTTAATTGGCTTTACGGAAGACTTGCCTTCTCTTCATTTGAAATTACACACTACAGTTATATTGCATTACAACAGCTTGATCCGAGTAGCATCTCCTTGTACACCCTTAATTATGGTTCCTTTGCTACTTGAAAATGAGGAAAACTCTGTTCTTCTTGCGTATCTGTTTTATTTAGCATGTTAGTTTTAATCATACAAACTCAAAATATAAAAAAAAATAGATACAAAAATTATACAACATGCTGATAATGTTCACCGTAATGATTTGTGGAGTCCTGCTATGAAGTAAATTTGTAAATCTTAATCATCTCGAGATTCAGTGTGTAGCTGCTTGCCTTACAGCTACAAATCAATTATCGTCTCCCACATGAGCAAAAACCCACTATATTTCTCAATATGATATTCTATAAACCGACTAAATTTTTTCATACTCATGTATACTCCATAAAATTTTGAAACAACTAATCTGCAAAAGTTGTTATTTTCACTGACAGAGCCTTCAAACTCACCACAAGCTTTGATACCACATTACAAGTTAATAAATACATAGGTAAAGGGAGTGTGGAAAAATGACACATTTTTCTAACAAGCAACTTAAGGTTATATAGTCACAAAATGTCATAACTATCAATACAGTTAAATAGTTAAGCCACTTAATGCAAAGAATCAAAAATTGTATGTAATGTGCAACAGTTTCTCCAAAATTGGAAACTAACAGAAACAGTTCATAAATCTTTGCCTGACAGACTAGAATCTATTCATGCTCTAGAATTGGCCTAAAGGGTGTTGAGAGTCATCATCACCATCATCAATTCGTTCTTTGAATGTAATGCTTCAGGTATTTGCAACTGGTGTTTGATCAATTCTGATCATATTGACTACCAACTCAGAAGATCAGCTAAGAAGACAATTGAAAGGCTTAATAGTACATTACGAAACAATAACAAAATACCTGTTCTTCTTTAGAACAGATAATCTCTCTTTCCTTCTTTAGAATAGGATGAAGAATGTCCAATATATTGTCTATTATGGGTAATCTCTCTTTTCCATTGTGACACCCTTTTATTTTCTGACTATGAAATTGATTAACAAATGTTGTATATGATAGGAACACTGAATCTTTGCTCTGGAGATATATGAATAGCACCAATGCATGAACCACACCTTTCTTATGCTAGCCTAGCACCAAAGCACGAATGATTTTCATTCGTGCTTTGGATTAGAGAACCTCATCTCCATGCAATCGGAATGGGCTCCAATGAAGCAACTCTTGATAGATCAAAGAGCCACTTGTAGCTCTAAGAAAAGGATCAGTTGCACTGCAAGAGGGAGCGCCAGGGAATAATACATGCAGAAATTTTTAGCTTAGACACATAGCACTTGCATGTTTGCAAGCAAAGATAACATAAATACAGGCATCAATTTCAGGCAAATGCTTTTTAATGAAAACTATATCATACTGAAAACTTTTTCCTATATATACTTTACACTCACATTTGAAAAGTCAATACGGGTCCCGGGAGTGCCCCAGAGCAACACATGAGGAAATCGTTAGCTTGGAATAGTACACCTGCATGTTTGCAAGCAAAGATAACATAAATGCATGCATCACTTTCAGGAAAACACTCTTCAATGAAAACTAAACAATTCTATTATACTGTCTTTTTTTATATATACTTTACACTCACATTTGAAAAGTTGAACTGTTCACATCAAAGTGACTTTATTCTCTCATCCTTTACTGGAAAACACAATAATCATGTACCAATAAAGTATGATGTATACCAACTAAACACTAATTTCATAACTTGGATCATTGAGTGGCATTTGTATTATCAATGAAAAACTATATACTAAAGAATCTACTGCGATGTGGTATTCTTCTGATGCATGTGTACTACAGAAAATAATGAAAAGAAGAAATCGATGCATGAGCATCCAAGGAGCACATGTAATTTTGCATCAACCAAACATGGTAGGCTTGTGTTCGTGTTGATTAGTCAGTCCTTTTATTGCTTTGACATGGTGAAGTCAATCAGTGGGAAGGATCAGTATGCAAACACTTCAAGACCAGAAAGTACATCAAATAACATCAGCTTCAAACATTTACTTAGGTTTCCAAGAGAATTGGTTGAGTTTCAATTCAAAGGTTGAAATGGATAGGTCTCGAGGAAAAGGAAAAAGGTACCTAAAAAACACTTCAATGTTCAAATGTGATTGCATATATGGATTCCCCTAGAATAAAAAACACACTTTCAAAAAACCGGCACTTGATTTCAAGGTCATATGCAAATGTTATGGCTTCTAGAAGTTTTGGGGTTTCCCTCAATTGCAAAACCGCCGTTCTAGCTTAAGTGGTTGTTTCATAATCGCTAGTTTGACTAAAGGAGTGGTTTTGCAACCATTGGGGGTGTTTCACAAGTGCTGATTTGCCCATGAAGAACATAAAAAGAAAGAAACAGCTAGAACTGATTCACTTTCTCTTCTTGAGCATTTTCAAAGTTCTTGGGTGTTTGAAAGGACAATCCAGAATGTTAGAGACGGAAAACTGATTTGGATTCTTGGAGTTATTTTGGAGAGCAAAGGAGCTGAGAGATTATAGAGATTGCAATTTGTAATGTCCCTTTTTAGGGGTACTCAAGAAATGACCAAAGAGTTGAGATGTAAACTTAAAAATCATATTAGTAAGCTACTGTAGATGACTGATATCAGCCCTGCAACCTGCAAATTATGCCCTTCCTAGGGCAGCAACCTCCTTGGAAAAGTTAAACCCTTCAAAAGTGGGTTAAACCTTGTTAACACACTCTGATTCTTATGCCAAAAATATTAAGAAACCCTCAACAAACACAATCAGTTGTTAGAAATCAGAATTGAGCTTGGAAATAATTAATTTTGAAAACCCTTAACCATCGAAACTTCAACAAGCTTGGAAAAATAGTAAATCAACTCCAAAATTCATGAAACTTGGGATCTTGGGGTTTAAAAATATGACGAATACAAATATCAAATCAGCTTGCTCAAACATCCACCAAAACATGCCAAACCTGCCTTTCAAGCAATTAGCCCCTCTTGGAAATGCCCTAAAAACCATGCAAGATCACTCCAAATATATTCAGAGATTATAACTCAAGCTCAACAATCAATTTATGAAGGAACTATAATTTGTGGAAGCCTAGGAATGTTGGAATGAATTTCCTTCAAACCCTAGTTGTCGCAGAAATAAATAAAAGCTTTCAGATCTGATTATACATGCCAAAACCCTCCTGATTTCAATGTAAAACAAATTTCACCCTGATAAATAATTGGGAATTGAATGATGCAAACCAAACACGGAGAAACCCTTCAAATCACTGGAAACCCCACTCCTATGCCATTCATCCCACTTGGGAAGGCTGAGTTATCGGCTCGAACATGCAAAGAAAGGATTGTTTTTGCCTTTAGAAATTAGTACAAATCCATCCATGCAAGAATCATATCATACATCCATCAAAACACCTCCAAAATGCTCATGATGTAGTTCGCCTAGGGCTAGATAGAAAGATATTAGCTCCAAATACCTTAAGATCCCTCAAGGGGGTCCAAATATCATTTCTTGAGGGTTTTCGTCCCCAAGACAAGTTTCGCTATCAAAGGGTTTTCGTCCTTCAAGTGGTCTCGAACAAGGGTTCTCATCCTTGATGAGAGAGAAAGCAAAGGTCCAACCTTTTCCAAGAAGAAATAATAAGATTCAACATATGACATAATGGCCAAGCATCCTCCTTTTATAGCATAAGGGGTGCCACATCATAACTTATGACCGACCTTATAATATTAAAGTCTATTCTAATTCGAGCATATCTACTCACAAAAATAACGAATTAATTTATTTCATCTATTGGAGTGCTAGGCATCCAACAAGAATACAACATAAAAAGTGCAATATTTCCTAAAACTAATCTAGATATCTTCAGACAACTTTCCTCTAGCTCCAAACCCATAGTCCCACGAGGAAAGAATGGGATAAGGTCTTCTGTTTCCACTTGTCACCAAAAAGGGACATGATACTTCCCCCTTCCTAGATTGCTTCTCCCCAAGCAAAAGTGAGTTCTCGTGTTTCAATTTGATCCAAGCGAACAATCTAGATCCGGTATCGGTCAAGTGGAGAAGCTTTTGCAAGAACATGCCTTGGTTATCATCCTTCTTCACTCTAGAAATAAGGGATTTCTTCACCTGCAACCTTCTTTTTATTTTCAAATCTGCACATGAAACAAATATTTTAGAAAAAATAAAGGCTCTTATTAGCCTTCCCATATGCTCCATAGTTCAATGGATCAATCCTTTCTTAGGAGCCTTGGACTTCTCTTCTCCTTTGATTGATTGGTAGGTGCCCATACAAGTCAAAATACAACTGCATATGAATGTGATTAATATCTTCACACGTGAGTGATCAAGGCATTTTGTGTTCACAAAACCCAAACACCCAACAATCCCTCGCTTGCCACGTCAATTATTGCTGTAATGATGCATTTCCCTCTCCAAAGGGAAGCTAACAGTGACTGAAATCATCCCCCAAAGTGCTGGATACGTATCCTAAAAGAGGGTTGCCCTAACAACTATCCAAAACACTGCTGAATTTTTATTTACAGCAGTCCACAGAGCAAGAAAGGAGTTGGAAAAATAATGATCAACTAATAAATAAATAAAATCAGGCCCAACTCTAAACTCAGCTGTATGTGTGGGACTGGTTTTCATCTTTCCTTGCCACCGTGCTCCCCTTATTCATTGTGCCATGAAATCTGTTTTTTTTTTTATTTCAACTCAGAAATTCAATCCTTCACCATAATATTTGAGGCTTGAGTTTTTCCAAAAGTTGAGACCAAAGTACCCCACAAACAAAAATAACTTCAGCTGGGTTAATTTTCAAGAAAACATCACATACCTTGTACTTTTCTATGAGGTATGACAATTGTACCTTGTTCCTTTTGTAATGCACAAAAATGTCATCCATCATGTTGATCTCAAAGTTAGATCTCCTTCCTCTTTTGCAACCCACAATGACACCCACTTCATGTGCACAAAAACAAGTTTGACATTGCACCAAAGCATCTACACACCCTTTTGCTACACCATTCGTTTATGGTCTTCTCTTTACTTGGTGCAAGCTGATCATGAAGATAAAAATACAACAATATCATGGAATGGAGCCATGCATCATAGTCATCATGATTGTTATTCTTTTCTCTCTTATTTTTTAGTCCTTCCATGGAACCATAGGTTAGCAACACATGGGAAAGAAAATCAAATTTTTTACATTACTTATGATGCCTCAAACATGCTATGCTAGAATTCTTCCCAACTTCATACAAACTCATCAATTTTCTTCCCTTCCATAAGCAAAGAGAGGAAAAATGAAAACTGAAATTTTTACCTTCACCTTCTTTGAGCTTCAAGGGTTTACCTAAATCCCAAGGATGTAAGCAATCTATGTAACTCTTCACCATACCTCTTCTTCACTCAATCAACATGTGCAAAGCACCCTCTAACTTGAAGCCCAAACTTGTGACCAAGAGTTTGTGATGACCAACCCAACATGATGATGAAATAGGAAACAAAGAATCTGAAATATGTTTGCACCTTAGGCTGTCATGAAAAACCATCTCATAGGCATTGCTTGGGAGATGTATAATGAATCATTTGCCAATATTCTCTTCCCAACCTTGCAAATAATGTATAATGACAAATAATGATGCAATAGACTCTTGTCATGATCAAACAAAATTTCAGAGGGCTTATCATTAGTTGTTGGTCTGAAAATTGTAGCTGGGTGAAAGTGGTCATGGGCACCCGGAAATGCCCTTTGTCCATGGGTGTACCTCATAACAACTTCACTTGGAAACTCTGCTTCATGGATCCTCCAATATTCAGATTTTTCTCCATTTTCAGCTTGAGCTTGTTGATCATGATGTACAACCACTTGCTATGGTTTACAATGGAGCCTCGACCACAACATATTGTCATTCTTTTCATCAAATGGCTCAAGAGAACAAAACTAAATTGGTGTAGACGAAAGCAATGATTTCAAAACACTTCCATATCTTTGGCCATCCCCAGTATGCTTAAATCCTATTTTCATATGAGAATTGCTTGGGCTATCTACAACATTCACTTCATCATCTTGCTCCTCATGCTTCCCTTCATCCTTTTGCTCATTCTCCCAAGCTCCCTTAGTATTTTTCCACATGCAACCATTAAAAATCAAGGGAATATCATTAACAATCAAAAGTTCTTTACCTTCCATTTTGTTTGGTTTTTGCTTAGCAATTTCTCCATCCTATGGGGCTTTCATAGGGCTGTAAGGAAAATCAGTCAAGGGATCACCTTTGATAATGGTGGTGGGTGTGTCTAGGGCTCCCAAAGGCTGATCCATCACCATAAACAACTGTTGTGATGGTTCTTCCTCCTCAACATGGTGGATATCTTCCTCTTTTGTCACCTCGGAAGGGTTGCTATAAAGGGAAGTTGTATCTTCAAACTTCATCATGAGTTCTCCACCTTGTAGCTGATCCGCTACATGCTCTTTGACTTGCTTCTTCACAATGGAGGGTTTTCTTCCCTCTATATAATATCCCTTTTGGGGACAAAATTGAAAATTACAGAAATTCGCTCAAACCCCAAAATTAGCAAGTCTGATTTTAAAATCAACAAATTGAAATTAAATCTGAAATCAGCAATCTACAAGGGCAGCAATTTGTTTATGAAATTCAAATCCAGTTTTCACCAAGAAAATCAATGAATAATGCCACAAAACAATTATTCTAGCCACGACAATATTTATTGATCATAAACACATCAAAAGATTGAAAGAATATCTAATTTCACGACTGAAATTAATTATTTAAAATCAACAGCAGACTAGCTAAAACCAAGGGCTAGGAAAATTGGTAACTTCTTGCCAAAAATAACCAAAATGGAGATTCCAGCTTAAGGAAAAAAAATGCCAAATTAGAAAATGAAGTGAGATCTCGATTTTATGCCCTCTAGGGCACCAAACCCTACACCAAGGTAGGTCGCTCCACCTAGGGAAGGCTGCCCAATGCCAATAAAAATATGAATATTAAGTACTCTCCTCAGATCTGCAATACTCTTCACTCTCAATCAATGTTGAAGGGTTTTCGTCCTCCAACAAAACGACTAGAAGGGTTCTCGTCCTTCTATGAAGCCACACAAGAGGGTTTTCGTCCTCAAGTGGAAGAACATGGAGCAACAAACTCACAATGCCCAAACAGGAAAATGCGCCAAATCGCGATCCCCAAATGAGCTCCTCTAATCTTCTTTTATACCTTTCTTTGGTGCCAAATCCCATAAAGGTAAGGACGACCCCTACTAAGTCATAATGTTTTGTTAAACCCCATTAAAGGCACTAAACCCAGTCGACCCACTAAGAATGGGTAATATAAAAATAAATCATAAATATGGATGATGAAAATTGAAATATAATCCATGATCTTCCATTGTTCAACCACTACTTGCTAAGGAATCCTTTATTTCAGATTAATTCGAAAAAGGGAACATTACAGTCCTCCCGTTTCGAAATTGCTTGTCCTCAAGCATTTGTAAGAACTCAGATCCCAAATGAATATTAACCGCTTCTTCTTCGACATACCTGCACATGAAGCAAACATATTAAAGAAAACAAGAGTGTTTAACAACACTTTTGCATCCCCCTTGTCATGCCTTGGAAACATGACAACTAACTCTCTTCTGTTGTTTGATGCCACTTCATGATTTTTATTCAGATGATGACTTCCCAATACTTTAGTAAGGCTGTCCCAAAAATAGCTGTGAGCATGCATTTTTCCTTCAAAAATTAGAATTTTCAAATCTGAAAATAAATCACCATAACCTGATTTCTTCCCTTCTTCCAACCGGAACCTTCCTTCCTCATTTTTCCATGAGGGGATGCTCTCAAAAAACGAAAACCAACCGCTGTTCATGACTGAAAATGGCAGCCCCAAACTTGATTTTTGTAATTTTAGTCTTATAATCATGGCATAACAACTAGCAAACTGTATTTTCATGAAAAATGGAAAGTCTATGAGTAATGTGGAGGCTGAAATTTGATTTGTATATGCTGAAAATTTATGAACAGGCCTACAATTAAAACCAACAGATATATTGGCCGTAATCTTAAGAAAACCAGCTTTCTTATTACCCCTCTGAATTATGATTTCATCATAATTGCTTCTCTTTTTCCAAACTTCTCTTGGTTCTCTCATGGAACCATAGGTTAGCAAATCATGGAGAGAAAAATCAGAATTCCCCTCGAGCTTATGTTTTCTTAAACATCACATGCTAGCATTCTCTTTCATCCAATTCCATAAGCAAAGAGGAAAACTGAAATTTTTACCTTTGTCTTCTTTGAGCCTCAAGGGTTTTACCCGGATTCCAAGGATGCAAACAATCTTTGTAACTCTTCATCGTCCCTCTCTTTCTCTCAATCATCATATGCATGGCAATCCCTATCTTGAAATACCAACTCGTGACAAAGATTTTGTGTTGATCAACCCAACAAAATGATACGGAAAATAGATCTGAAATGTGTGAGTACCTTGGACTGTCATAAAGCCCCACTTTATTCCTTGGAAAATACATAGTGAGTCCTTGGCAAAGAGTCTTCTTCCCACCTTGCCCCTTATTAGCATTGATATGATCACCCAAGCATAGCCATGATACATAATGATGAAATAGACCTTTGAGATGATCAAATAAGACATCATAGGACTTACAATGGGTTGCTGATCTGAAATTTACAGCGGGTTGAAAGAGGACATGGACACCCGGAAATGCTCGTCTCATGTGTGCACCTCCTAACATTGTCCCTTGGAAGATCTGCTTCATCTTTCCTTATGTGTTCAGATTTTTCACCTCTTATAACCCCTTTTCTAGCTTGTTGATCCATATGCACCGCCACTTGCCATGTTTTACAAGGGAGCCTCAACAATGTCATATTGTTACCAAATGGCTCAAGACAACAAAACTGAATTGGAGTAGGAGGAAGCAATGATTTTAGAACACATTTACCTTTGCATAGTGACCCCACTTAAGTAAGAACCAATTAGATGACTGAGAATTAGACCATGCTCATCCTTCTGGGGCTGAATACCATAAGGATATAACTACTACTCTGAAAATGATGCTATATACACCTCATAAAAATCGCAATAGCTGCCCTTTGCACTCTTGATTCCCTTCTATTAAACCATATTAGCATACATAATGATTTCAGAATAATTCTCCATCAATGTTTCTTTGAACCATGTGCAAGGAGTAATAATACTGAAGACTTCCTTTCTATCATACAAGAGGTCAACCGGAACCACATACCCTTGTAAGGAAATGTCTAAATGCCATTTATCATCCCACAAATTCTTCATACCCAAACATGACATGTGATCCTTAACAACTTTTCCATAATGACATAAGTATGGCAGCGATATAAAAGGAGATAAAATGTCATCAGTTGTTCCCCACATGTCTACCTTCCCATGCCGGATGAGGAGTGATTGAAACATCCTCCATTTTCCCAATCTTGTGACTCAGAATTTCTGAGTTGAAATCAGCCTTCTTCTACTCAGATTCAACAAATGAAGTCTTTTCTGCCCTGGCTTCAACCATATCTTGATGGTGTTCACAAAGGGCATCTTCATAGCTCTTACCGTGCTCATGGACACCATAAATCTGCCTTTCATTGACTGCTGTTCTGAATAGACCAGCAAGCTTATTGTCATTATGTTTCAATGGAGAAGGGTTTCCAACCAGCCCTTCCTCTTCCCCAACATGCTCAACACCCCTTGATTCATTTCTGGATTCATCACATGTTAAAACATTTTCATTATTAACCACAAAATGAGCAATATTTACCTTATGAAGTTGATTCTTCGGAATGGGTGCAAGGGTCATGACTTCATCTCTTATTGTCATATGAGAATTGCTTGAGCTATTCACTTCACCCTCTTGTTCCTCAAGCTTACCTTCATCTTTCCGCTCATGCTCCCAAGTTCCCTTAGTATTTTTCAACATGCAACCATTAGAATTCAAGGGAAAATTATTGACAATTAAAATTTCTTTACCTTCCCTTTCTCTTGGCTCTTGCTTGGCCATTTCTTCCTCTTCTTGTGCTTCCTTAGGGCTGCAAGAAAAATCAATGAAAGGTTCACCTTTGGCCATGGCGGTGGGTGCTTCTAAGGCTCCCAAGGGCTGCTCCCTTTTAATAACCAACTGCTGCAATAATTCTTCCTCCCTCCTCACCTTAAGGAAATAGGTATTTCCATCTTTGTATGGCAAACTTGGGGTTTTGGTCCCCTCTTCAACAAGCTTCGTGGTTTCTCCTTTTTTTGCCCACAAGATGGGGCTCTTTTCCTCAAGGGTTGGGATGTTTCTCTCATTACCCTTGTGCATGGCTCGAGGCTTGGACCAAGTTCCAATGGCCACTCTATCTTTTTCCAAATTCATGAATTTTGAAAAGGTTAGGGCATCACAGATCTTCTCTACAAGAGCTTGATATTCCTCAAAGCAAGTTGCCACCTTGTTGACCTTTGAAACCCTGGGCTCTTCCTTGAATGTTCTTCATGTTATCCAAAATACCCCTTCCTAGGGTTATCTTGACAGCTTACTATTTTCATTTCGACTTGCGCAAGTAAATTGATAAAAAATGGAGAAAATTTGTGTTGGGGACGTTCCTTTCCTCCTTGCTAAGCTCCTCATTTCCATACTTAGTCAAAACTCATGAAAATTGGGTCTTTTGGGGCAAATGCAGATAAATCGGGTCTGGGAGGAACTGTTCCTTTGTTCCTCAAATTCCCCACATCGCCGCATCGGCCGTAGTAAGGAGTTGGGAGTGTATTGCGGGTTTTTCAGGAACAAAAGGAACAGTTTTGCGGGGTCGTTAGTTCTCCACATGGCCAAGTCGGCCGACTAAGTGGTGACAGGAACCGAAGGAATGGGTGGAACTGTTCCAAAAAGGTCGATTCTCCGTCCAAGACACATCTAATGACCAATGCGGCAAAATCGGGCCCAACATGCACATTAGGAATTGTTCCTGTGTTCCTTTAGTTCCCCGATCAGCCAATCCATCCGCACCAGCACCAACGGATCAATGTGGACTGTGGAGGCCCGCGTGAAACCAGTTGTGACCATTTCGACCCCTGAACTTCAAATGGCCATATCTTTCAACTTGTTGCTCCAAATTTCACAAAATTGGTATCGTCTGAAAGCTCTCAACATGTACTACACCACAAAATTGGATTTCTTAATTTAGGTGAGGTTAGGTGGGTGTAAAAGAGGAAACACATCCCAGCATTAAAAGATTTAGTTCTAGGTAGCTCAACCACCACATTTGATGAAGTATGGTGCCCATTCCTTCTCCCAAAAGACAAGTATCATGGGGGAAAGGCCTTGGCAGGCTACCCATGCCTTTTTTCAGACATTTGATGCATGTTGGTGGTTGAAAAGGAAAATCCGAGTTTCCCTCTATTTTCTCCCTCCTATCTCTTTCCCACTTTTTATATAATGTAAAATCTCTCATTTGTGAAGGGAGGATGTTCTTAAATGTAAAAGGAACTCTGTCAAAATTGTTTCTAAGCAGCTCTGAGTTGTAGACCTTCATTTAAGCTTGACAATGTGTTCTCGTGCCTTTCTTCTTCATATGTAATGGTCTGTGCATATTTTGAAAGCAATAAAATATTTGTTGTGGTGTTTCTCAACCCTAACTTATGTTTTGTTGCATTTCCTTGCCTCTCCATTCTTGTTGTATTTTATGCATGTATTTCTCCTTTGCAGGTTCATTTGGTTGTGTCTCATGGAGAATAGAAGGTAAAATGTTGTTTTGGATCTGTGTCACTTATGTTTGACCTCTCCCTTATCCATTTTCCTTCTCCCTTTTCCCCCATTAGATTGTTTTAACCCTCTTCTTGATGTTATTACCTCTCTTTAGTTTAGGATTTCCATTTTATGCATTTCCCTCTCTCTGATCCCTTGGATCATTAGAATAGGATTAGATCGTTGCATTTCCTTCCTTAGGAGTAGTTTAGTATTAGGAATAGGTAGAGGAATATAATATCCCCTTGTGGGATATTAATTAATAATTATTAATCTACTTGCAAAAGAAGCAAACTTAGAAGAGAAACCCTTCTAGGTTCACCTCAACTAACCTAGTGTCGACTTCAATACAACCCAAATGAGGTTGGAGTGAGCCAAGGAAGGGTTTAGATGGGCTATCTAGTTGGAATTTACACTCCTTTAACCAATAAAATTGCAGAAGTAGAAAAATTTAATATGCCTGAAAACAATTGAAAATGACTGCAAACTTTAAAAATTAATATCTCTCATAATATTAACTCTTTTTGCTTGAAATAAAATGCAGTAGGAAGATAAAATTAAGATATTTTAAATGCATCAAAAATCAAATTTTTTAATCAACTGAAACCCACTCAAAACATCCCCTGAATCTATAGTTCAAGTCACTAGGGTTAGGGCAAAATATGTAAGCTTATTCCAGCACTTTCCCTTCACCCTTCAACCTAATAAATGCAGTTTTCAGATCTACAATTAATTAATTTACAACAACTTATAAATATTAGAAAACCCCTTTTACTGATTGCCAAAATCCTCTACACAAGTCGATTTAGCAAAGGTAATTACCAGCCACATTAATAAACATTAAAATGGTCAAATCATGGCCATATTGATAAAATAAACAAGCTGGAAATGATCAGATTTGAACTTGCTTTAAATACCACCAACTTGCACCACAAACATCACCCACACAAGTTGATTTTGATGCACAATAATTAGCTGTAAAAATCAGATTGAAACCCTCACACAAAACCCTCAAAAACCTTCATCAACAAGCTCATGCACTCCCAAAAATGACAACTTACATATAGAGAAGAAAAAATGCAATTAACTAATCAATTCAAGCTCAAAGGGCATATACACTTCACTCAAAGGTGGTGTTGAAGAATATCTTTTGTTTTAGGTCATTAGTGGGCATACATACTGTCGACACTAAAATTTTCCTCCGTAATTTCTATTTCATTAATATATGTATTAGGAATAGGATGTTGTTAAGTATAATTAGTAGTAGCGTCTGATAGAAGATAATGGTGCCATCAGTACGGTGCCGCCAATAATGTGGAGTACGGTAACAGTCAAAGTACAATAAGAATGTTGTAAAAAGTAAATATTTGTCGTAAGTGGTCCGGTAATGTTAAAATGTCAAAGTTTGGGTAATTAGAGAAGTAGGGTCTACGTGATTAGGAATTAAAAATATTATATTGGTAATAAGGACAAGGAGTGAGGTCATAAATATTTTGTATATTTTATTTGTAAAAAGTCTAAAAATGTGGAACCCATGTAAAATGATAAGGTTTATCTTAACTTAAAAGATAAGCTTACATGTACAGATAAGAGTTAAGGTATGAAATATGATTCGTCAGAGTGGATTTCTTATCCTATCTTAGAGATAAGATGGATAAGCCTGAAAGTTCTATAAATAGAGAGGCCACCCCCCTCATTTAGCATAGAAAGAAGTAGTGAGAAATATTGTATGAAGTGTGTAAAGGAAGCATCAGTTTAAAGGTGTGTTGAAGAAGCCATTAAGAGGTGTAATTGTAAAGTTTCTCCCATAGTATTGGTGGAAGGTAAGTGAAGTCAATAACACTTGAAGTACCTCATGGGTGAGATTGTAACAATTTCATGTTAATATTATAATTTACTTTGATATTTCAGATTTGTCATCATTCCGTCTTATCATAGTCGATGGTATTCTTGTGTTATGTTTGTTGTTTTTGTTTCCAGATTACATCCACCAAACTAAAGGCTATGCATTAGTAAATAATCATAGCACGAGGAGTTCCCGGTGAAGAATTATCATAGTGCCGAATTGGTGATGACATTTTGGTTCCGTTGCCGGGACCATTCCTCGTTGGTGGATTTTCTGGAGAGATATTCCCACTTAGTCAAAAATCAATTGGAGGGTAACCTTGTTTTTTTACTGTGCATAGTAGTTACCATGGTAAAGTCATTTTTGCCATAAATAGTAATTACCATGGTAAAGTCATTTTTGCTGGGAATAGTATTTACCGCAGTAAAGTCACTTTTTACCATGAATAGTATTTACCGCAGTAACTTCACTTTTTACCGTGAATAGTGTTTACCACAGTAAAGTCAGTTTTTACCGCAGTAAGCTAAGTTTTACCATAGTTTACCGTGGTCATTTCTATTTTACTATAGAAAGGTGTAAAGTCACTTTCTAGTATAGTGATTCCAATTATTTGTGCACATAAGTTTTGTTGATTGTACTTGTGGGTTGGTATTTCACGGTGGTTACTTTTGCAAATGGGAAAGATTCCTGTTTTTTCAGCTCAATCTAATGAAGATGCTTCTTCTTTCATTCAAGAGTTTAAACTATCTTGTATTTGTAATGGCCTCATAAGAAGGGAACAATGGACTGAATTTTTTCCTACCTTTTTGGATGGTTCAACACTTAGGTGGTTTGAAACACTAGGTGATAATGTGAAAAATTCATGGGATTTATTAACTGAAAGTTTTCTTGAAGAATTTGGTGAACAACAGAAATATGCAGATCTCATGATCGATATCACAAAGCTATCCCAAGGAGAGAAGGAGAAGATAAGAGATTATCATGCTCGTGTTCTAGAGCTAAGGAGGAAGCTCGATGCCCAGATCCGGAAGGGAGGATTAGCGGATGGGTTGATGAACGGCGTGGATAATCTCCTATGTACGCACTTCATTTTTGGGATGAAGCCAGAGATCAGACAATGAGTGAAGTATGACCGCCCAGCTACCATTGAATAAGCAAAGGAGATACAAGAAGGCAAGAAGAAAGCATGGAAAAAGAGCCCAAAGAAATTGTTGCTAAAGTAGAGCCTACACCAGCACCTTTGGTCCAGAATCACAACCACTCCCGGTGAGCACAAATATTTCTCCTAGTACATCTACTGAGTATGAAAATTTGCTCAAAAAGATGGGTCAGTTAACTATTAATCTTCTTCAAGGAAAAGAATTTAGTTCTTAGGGAGGAGATAGAGGTCTAAAAAGAAATATTTCTGAAATTGTATGTTATGGTTGTTATAAAAATGGTCATTATAAGTATAATTGTCCAGATAGAGCCTCTACATCTGGTAAAAGAGATAATGATAAAGGAAAAGTACCTGTGAATTCTTTTGATGTAGTAAATAAGAGTAGAAATAATGAAGTAGATGTGTTTGTAACAAAAAGAAAGAAAGAAAAAAATAATCAAGATGGAAATGATCCTAAGAAGATGAAAGGAGAAACTAGTAAGAAACATAGAAGAAGAAAGTTGGGTGTGCAGGATTTTCTAATTTCACAGGGGCAAGGACCATACTCCATCTTGGAAGATTTGTCCAAAAGGCCTGCAAATATTACATATGGTCAACTCTTAGCTATGTCTTTTGAGAAGAGGCAGGAGCTGCGAAGTGGACTCAATGCTCGACGAAGGAAGGAGGTTGAGGTCCTTGTTTTGGAGGCAGAGGCAGATCCCTATGCTCCACAAGCTGAGGTATTATGTAATGGTATTTCAATTCATGATGTCTTAGTTGATGGAGGTGCTACAGTTAATGTAATGACCGAGTCTGTAATGAATATGTTGGGTTTAAAAATTGATCGCCCTTCAACACTTATGTTAAGGTCATTAAATAAGGGAAAAACTAAACCAGAAGGTGTAGTTTCAAATGTGGCAATATCTGTTATGGGTGTTGTATGTGTGGTAGACTTTCAGGTGATGAAAAATGGTACTGTTGCGTACCCAATGCTGCTGGGAAGACCATGGCTAAGGAGAGTTCATGCAAGAAACTACTGGAATGAAGGTTTCATGACACTTGGACGTGGTAAAGAGAGGGTGAAGATAAATGTGATCCCTCGACATCATAAGGCAGAACCTGTGGATTCAAGTGATGAAACTGATGATTGGACATCATCTGATTACTCTAGTACCAGTGAAGTGGACACTGAAGATGAAGAAAGTGAGGTTGATGTTTCAGTCATGGATATCCTTCCGGTCACACCAACTCATGACCCCATAAAATTATCTGAAGAAGAAGTTGATGATTGTCTCCAACAAATAAAGATTGGTAATGCTGTGATGGAGAGTGAGAAGGAATCCTACCTCCAGCTCTTTCGATGGTACATACACCTATTCACTTTTGATTACAAGGAACTCCGTCAAGTAAGTTGGGTAGAACATTCTATTAAGCTGATAGATGGTGCTAAGCCCATAAAGCAAATGCCATAAAGAATGAATCCTAATTTTTCCAAGACTGTAAAAGAAGAAATAGATAAGTTGCTTGATGCAGGATTCATATTTGCTGTGGAGAATTCAGAATGGGTTTCTCCCATTATGATCTCAATAAAAAAGAATCGGAAGCTACGCATTTGTGTTGATTACATGAAGCTCAATAAGGCAACAAAGAAGGATCATTATCCTCTTCCATTTTCAGATCAGATCTTGGACGAAGTAGCTGGCCAGGAGTGATATAGTTTTGTTGATGGATATAGCGGCTACAACCAAGTTCGTATAGCAGAGAAAGATCAGCTGAAGACCACGTTCACCACTCCTTGGGGAACGTTTGCTTATAGAGTTATGCCTTTTAGGTTGTGTAATGCTCCAGCAACATTCCAGCATTTGATGAATAGGGTGTTCGAACCCTACATTGGGACTTTCATCAGAGTATTTCTAGATGATTTTTGCATCTATGGGAGCAAGTTGGACCACCTGCACCAGATGGAGACAGCATTTCAAAGGTTAGATGAAGCACAAGCCTCACTAAACCCTACAAAGTGTGTCTTTGGATGTTCTAAAGACATCTTGTTAGGGCATGTTGTATCCAGAGATGGTATTGGTACTGATCCTGATAAAGTTTCAAAAATCAAAGATTTACCATTTCCTATGAATAGAAGTAAGTTGAGATCATTTTTAGGCCATGTGGGTTACTATAAAAGGTTCATCAAGAATTTCTCAAAGATTGCACAGCCACTAACCCAGTTCTTGAAGAAGGATGTTACTTATGAACCAGAAAATAAGGCGCATGAAGCTTTTGGACAACTGAAGGAAGCCCTGGTGTCTTCACCTGTTTTGAAGAATCCAGATTGGAGCAAGCCATTCATTGTGTACACTGATGCCTCAGATGCAACACTAGGAAGTACTTTGAGCTAAAATGATGAAAATGGGAATGAACATCCAATTTACTTTGGGAGCAGACAAATGAGCAGTGCTGAGGTAAATTATACTGTAACTGAAAAAGAGGCTCTGGCTATCATTTTTGCTATAAAGAAGTTTAGAAATTACTTGCTAGGGCAAAAATTTCTAGTTGTAACAGATCATCAGGCTCTAAAATATATTGTAAATAATCCTAACCCATCAGGGAGGATAGCAAGATGGATAATTTTGCTACAAGAATTTGAATTTGATATTATAGATAGGCCAGGAAAGAAGCATGTCAATGTAGATGCACTCTCTCGAGCCTATGATGGTTTAGGATCATTTTGTGATGATGATGATTTCCCCGATGCAGCATTGTTATCCCTTGACACAATCCCTAGTGAATACACAGATATTTGAAATTATCTGAATGAATTCAAGTTTCCTGATGGTGCCAATGCAAAGACTAAGAGAAATATTACTCAAGCCAGTCGTCCATATTCTATTCTACATGGAGTATTATTTCAAATAGGACCTGATGGACTGTACAAGAGGGGAGTTGGACGTGATCAAGGGAAGGAATTGCTAGAAGAATTCCACAATGGTACATGTGGAGGGCACTTCTCTGGACAACTTACCGCAAGAAGGATCTTGGATGCAGGTTATCACTGGCCCACTCTTTTTAAAGATTGTTATAATTATTGTAAGACATGTGATATTTGTCAAACACATAGTAACCGTAAGATTTCATCAGCTCCATTATGCCCTATTCTTCCACTTGGTCCCTTTGAAAAGTGGGGAATAGACATTGTAGGTCCACTTCCAACTACCTCACGCCAAAATAAGTATATTGTAGTTGCCACAGATTATTTAACTAAGTGGGTTGAAGCTAGGCCATTGAAAACAACTTCCATGGATGAAGTGGCAAGGTTCATATATGAACGCATTGTCACCAGATTTGGTTGTCCATTAGAAATTGTAACAAATCAAGGAAGCCACTTCATTAATGAGGTGGTAGAAGCCCTAGTCAATAAGTTTTCTATTAAGCACAGGAAGGCAACAACATACAAGCCAAGCACAAATGGACAGGTGGAACGAACAAATTTTGTGTTGTGTCAAATTCTAGCAAAAGATACAGCCTTGCAGGTACATAAATGGGATAGGAGGATTCATGCAGCATTGTGGGCATATAGGGCAACATCAAAGTCAGCAACATGATACTCCCCATTTCAGTTGGCCTATGGCATTGATCCAGTTCTTCCTATTGAGTTTGATATTCCCACTGTGAGAGTTATGAAAAATGAAAGGATGGATGAAAGTGATTCAGTAAAAGAAAGGTTGGTACATCTTCATTTGCTGGAGGAAATGAGAGAAATAGCAAATGATACAAGCCATAAGAAGAAAATGAAGCAGAAGGAATACTTTTATCAAAAGATCCGGTGGTCTCCATTTCATGTGAATGACTTGGTTCTAGTATATGATTCTAGATACAAAAAAAGAAGACAGAAAATTTCTTCCAAAATGGATGGGGCCCTACAAAATAGTAGCTGTGCATGAAAATGGTACGTACCGACTGGAGGAATTGGATGGCACTCCCATTACGAAATGGGTCAACCACGACAAGTTGAAGATTTTCCAAGCACCAGAATAAGTCTACTCCGAGGACGGAGTAGAAGCTAGGAAGGGGGAAGATGTCGACACTAAAATTTTCCTCCGTAATTTCTATTTCATTAATGTATGTATTAGGAATAGGATGTTAAGTATAATTAGTAGTAGCGTCTGATAGAAGATAACGGCGCCGTCAGTACGGTGCCGCCAATAATGTGGAGTACGGTAACAGTCAAAGTACAATAGGAATGTTGTAAAAAGTAAATATTTGTTATAAGTGGTCCGATAATGTTAAAATGTCAAAGTTTGGGTAATTAGAGAAGTAGGGTCTACGTGATTAGGAATTAAAAATATTATATTGGTAATAAGGACAAGGAGTGAGGTCATAAATATTTTGTATATTTTATTTGTAAAAAGTCTAAAAAATGTGGAACCCATGTAAAATGATAAGGTTTATCTTATCTTAAAAGATAAGCTTACATGTACAGATAAGAGTTAAGGTATGGAATATGATTCGTCAGAGTGGATTTCTTATCCTATCTTAGAGATAAGATGGATAAGCCTGGAAATTCTATAAATAGAGAGGCCACCCCCCTCATTTAGCATAGAAAGTAGTGAGAAATATTGTATGAAGTGTGTAAAGGAAGCATCAGTTTAAAGGTGTGTTGAAGAAGCCATTAAGAGGTGTAATTGTAAAGTTTTTCCCATAGTATTGGTGGAAGGCAAGTGAAGTCAATAACACTTGAAGTACCTCATGGGTGAGATTGTAACAATTTCATGTTAATATTATAATTTACTTTGATATTTCAGATTTGTCATCATTCCGTCTTATCATAGTCGATGGTATTCTTGTGTTATGTTTGTTGTTTTTGTTTCCAGATTACATCCACCAAACTAAAGGCTGTGCATTAGTAAATAATCATAGCATGAGGAGTTCCCGATGAAGAATTATCATAGTGCCGGATTGGTGATGACAATCCCTTTTTCAAGCATGAAGATAAGTTTTATAAACCATCAACATGCGAAAAAGGAGTACCCACATCTTATTTTATATCTTTGCCTTGCACATCCTCCAAAGTTCTCTCTCCATGTTTGGCGCCAAAAGCTAGGAAGGAATATCATTTTAAAAAGTGCCTGGAGAACACACTCAAATCAAATATTAAATGCATAGGGAATTCAAATCAAATGGGGCCCATATAGATCGACCCATGCCTAGAAGAAATCGATTTATTTTAAATATCAAACATTAAATCATTCCCAGAAAAATGCAACTTGATTAGTCACTTAATTCACCTTTAAAATAAGAAATTCTTATCCCAAGGTGAAATCGAATTTTTTCTTCTTTTTGATTTGCACAATAAAAATATATTTTATTTTAAATTTATTTGTGCAAATTGATTTTCTCTTCTTTTCAATTTTTAATTAAAAAGGGGACATTACAAGGAACCAACCTTCTCTGGAGGTTTGTCTCAAGTAGCAAGTCCCACAACTTGAAGACAATCCCATGTTACCAAAAAACACTAATTGCTCATTCATCCATTCATGACAAATCAAAGGGTCATGTTTTTTGGAGATAACACTTCCTCCTTGTAGGCTTTACATGGTGGAGGCAAAAGAATCCAAGGTACCTACTAGTTTTTTGTAATGACTCTTTCAAGGGTTTAACCACAAACAATGGAATTTAGCCAAACACCCAAAATATTTAGATCTGATTTTTGATTGTAGCAGATTGAAAATGCAAAAATTAGCGAACTGTACTCTTCACAAAATATGCCAAAACACCATGAACACTTCAAATTCACTTGCCACTATATATATATATATATATATATATATATATATATATAATGCAACCACAAGAGCCAAAATCAATGAAAATACTGAAGAAGAAATACACTACTAGAAATTAATTATGACTAGTTAATTGCAAGCACAAAAAAAATGTAGATCTAGGGCCTAGAAACCCCTAAAAATCATGAAACTTGAGATTTCTGCCTTAAAAATTATGCTAAATTTGATTATTAATCAAAATTTCACATATAGTTCACCAAATGTCCAAAACTCTACTCAAGGTAGATCGCTCCACTAAAAATAATTTAACAATCTGAAAATGACAACTTTCTCCTCAAATTAGCCTTATACACCAATCCCCAAGTCAAGATGAAGGGTTTTCATCTTTCACTCAACTTTTAGAAGGGTTTTCGTCCTTCTAGGCAAGTCACACATGGGGGTTTTCGTCCTCAAATGTAAGAATAAGGAGCTCCTAGCTCGCAATGCTTCAATAAGATAAAACGCGCCAAAGTCTAGATAGCAAATGATGCCTTAGATCTCCTTTTATATCCTTCAATTGGCGCCAAAGTACAAAAAGATAAGGACGACCTGTATAAGAAAGAAAACACTAAATAAAAATATAAAATATTAGTAAAAACATATCATATAGATGCTCAATGTTCTTCTCCTTTATCTTTGCTTCTTTGCCATGGAGAAGGAATGACAAGATAACCAAATATCATCTCTCAAGTGGGAAAAAGGGACATTACAATCCTCCCTTCCCAAAATTGCTTGTCCCAAAGCAATTGCAATTGTGGATGTTCTAAGATCGTTGCACTCTCCCATGTAGCATCTTCAAGGGGAGGATCCTTCCAATGAGCCAAATACTCTTTGATACTTTTATTCCTTAATTTCCTTTCACGAACTTCAATGATATCTTCCAGAATTAGGATCAATTTACCTTCTTCATCCAATGGGCGCAGCACATGTGAAGGAGTAAGATGCTACCCAAGTGCCTTCTTAAGGCATGAGACATGAAAAACATTATGTATTTTACTATTTTCCGGAAGCTTTAATTCATATGCAACCTTACCAACCTTGCTTATTACCTTGTATGGGCCATAAAAACGTGGTTTCAATTTTTCCACACCTTTTTGCTTGATGGAAGATTTCCTATAGGGTTGAAATCTCAAGAATACCATGTCTCCCACTTCGAATGTCCTTTCCTTCCTATGCTGATCCGCATGTAACTTCTGCTGATTTTGTGCAAGAAGAAGGTTCTCCTTAAGCTCCTTTAGAATATTTTGGCTACGCTGAATTAAATATTGAGCTTTTGGCACCCTACTATCAGTCATAACCAAATCAATAAAGGAAGAAACAAAAGCCTTGAATGGAGACATACCAATGGACATTTGTAAGGTAGTGTTGTAACAAAACTCAACGTGTTGTAACAAAACTCAGCCATGTACAACCATTTTATCCACGCTGATTGCTGCCCATCAATTTAGTTCCGTAGGTACCCTTCCACCCATTTATTGACTATTTCAGTTTGCCCATCCATTCGGGGATGGTAACTAGATCTATGAGCAAGTTGAGTACCCACCAAGTGAAACAATTCCTTCCAAAACATGCTCAAAAACCGGCCGTTCCTATCACTTAATATTTTCTTGGAAAACCCATGAAGTCTAAATATTTCTTTGAAAAACACATCAGCCACTATAGGAGCACTGTACTTAGCCGGAAGGGGACAAAAATGAGCATACTTAGTAAGTCTATCAACCACAACATACAAGCAATTCTTACCTTCAACCATGGGCAGCCTAGTAATGAAGTCCATAGAGACACTTTCCAATTTTTGAGTGGGAATGGGAAGTGGTTGAAGAAGACAAGCTGGAAATGAGTGCTCCGCCTTGTTTTGTTGACATGTAAGTCACTCCCGAATGAATTGGAGCACTTCCCCTTTTAGGCCCTTCCAATAGAAACTCTCTTATGTGCTTGTAGGTCTTAAAATAACTCGGATGACCAGCTGAAGGGTCATCATGAGAAGCCCTCAAAATCTTACTTTTAATTTTAGATTCCGGCACCAAATAAACTCGTTTTTTTGTAAAGAATCAGCCCATCCACCACCTTGTACCTCCCATCACTTATTACTCCTTCAAAGACATCACTAGCAAACTTATTTTTCGCATACTCAGCTGAAATTAATGCTTTCCAATCTGCTGTAATCTTTGATAAAGAACAGAAATATGACTCACATGAAATGGCCTTTTCCACCAAATAATTAGTTTGGGGTGTGTTCAGAAGTGTACCTTGCAAAGTGATTCTTTTCCCTTGGTCCATGAAGCTCATCTCCATATTTTGATAGTTGAGGGTGAGTTCTCCCAACAAGCACAACCATTGGACTCCAAATATGATGTCTAACTCAGCCATGTTAATCACAAAAAAATCAGCACATACCTCATATAACCCCATGGTAATGTGGAGTTGAGAACACCTTTTCGTACATTGCATAGAGTGACCATCCGCTAACCTTGCAACGAAGCCTTTGAAGTCTTCAACCTTCAATTTGATTTGAAACCAAGCATGCATCTATGAAATTGAGTGGCTCCTCCATCAGCCAAAATTGTGATCTTATGCCCTTGTAGATCACCCTCAATATGAAAAGAGTTGTAACTTGGTGCTCCCAAAAAGGTAGGAAGAGTGTTATTCACCTCTTCCGGATCTTCAATATTACAGTGGTATTAGAGCTCAAATTCTCAAAAGGCTAGGGTCTTCAAGGGTTTAACCACAATCAATGAAATTTAGCCAAACACCCAAAATATTCAGACTTGATTTTTAATTGTAATAGATTGAAAATGCAAAAATAAGTGAGCTGTACTCTTCACAAAATATGTCAAAACACCACGAGCACTTCACATTCACTTTCCACAATTGTTATATATATTATGCAACCACAAGAGCCAAAATCAATGAAAATACTGAAGAAATACACTACTGGAAATTAATTATGATCAGTTAATTGCAGCCACAAGAAAAATGTAGATCTAGGGCCTAGAAATCCCCCAAAATCATGAAACTTGAGATTCCAGCCTTAGGAATTATGATAAATCCTATTATCAATCAAAATTGCACATATAGTTCACCAAATGTCCAGAACCCTACTCAAGGTAGCTTGTTGCACTAGAAATAAATCAACAATGTGAAAATGACAATTTTCTCCTCAAATCAGCCTTATACACCAATCCCCACGTCAAGATGAAGGGTTTTTGTCCTTCACTCAAACTCTAGAAGGGTTTTCGTCCTTCTAGGCAAGTTGTATATGAGGGTTTTCGTCCTCAAATGCAAGAACAAGGAGCTCCTAGCTCGTAATGCTCCAATAAGACAAAATGCGCCAAAGTCTAGATAGTAAATGATGCCTTAGATCTCCTTTTATATCCTTCAATTGGCGCCAAAGTACAAAGAGGCAAGGCCGACCTGTATAAGAAAGAAAACACTAAAGAAAAATATTAAAAGTTAGTAAAAACATATCATATAGATGCTCAATGTTCTTCTCCTTCATCTTTACTTCTTTGCTATGGAGAAGGAATGACAAGAAGACCAAATATCAGCTCTTAAGTGGGAAAAATGGGCATTACATCTTTCTTGCACCTTTATCAATCCATTCATTGAGACCCTAGCCCTTTGAGAATCCGAGCTCTGATACCACTATAATATCCCTTTTGGGGACAAAATTGAAAATTACAGAACTTAGCTCTAACCCCAAAATTAACGAGTTTGATTTTAAAATCAACAAACTGAAATTAAATTTGAAATAAGAAATCTACAAGGGCAGTGAACTGATTATGAAATTCAAATCCACTTTTCACCATGCAAATCAATGAATAATGCCACAAAACAATTATTCTAGCCACAACAATATTTATTGATCATAAACACATCAAAAGATTGAAAGAATATCTGATTTTACGGCTGGAATTAATTATTTAAAATCAACAGTAGACTAGCCAGAACCGAGGGCTAGGAAAAATAGTAAACCTTTGCAAAAAATCACAAAAATGGAGATTCTGGCTTAATAAAATATGCCAAATCAGAAAATGAAGCGAGATCTCAATTTTATGCCCTCTAGGGCACCAAACCTCACACCAAGGTAGGTCGCTCCACCTAGGGAATGCTGCCCAATGCCAATAAAAAATATGAATAGTAAGTATTCTACTCAAATCTGCAATAATTTTCACTCTCAATCAATGTTGAAGGATTTTCGTCCTCCAATAAAACCACTAGAAGGGTTTTCGTCCTTCTAGGAAGCCACACAAGAATGTTTTCGTTCTCAAGTGGAAGAACATGGAGCAACAAGCTCACAATGCCCAAATAGGAAAATGCACCAAATCTCGATCCCCAAATGAGCACCTCTAATCTTCTTTTATACCTTTCTTTGGCGCCAAAGCCCATAAAGGTAAGGCCGACCCCTAATAAGTCATAATATTTTATTAAGCCTCATTAAAGGTACTAAACCCAACCAACCCACTGAGAATGGGTAAAACAAAAATACATCATGAATATGGATGACGAAAGCTGAAATATAATCCATGATCTTCCATTGTTCAACCGTTGCTTGCTAAGGAATTATTTATTTCAGATTAACTCCAAAAAGAGGACATTACACTCTATGGCGGAGACCTTTCTGCCATGGTCCTTTGATGAGGTTCGAGCATTATGCCTTCTACCAATTCCCACTATAATTTTCTATTTCCGCAAAATCCTCAAAGAAAAGGGCATCACACATCTCTTTTGAAAGAGTTATATTCTTGTCAATTTGTCAATCCTTAAAACCCTTTTCTCCTTGAGCGAACCACCACGCTGCATATTTTAGATGCCTAGGGTAAGCCTATCCAATGCATCTACTATCCTTTTGTTCTCATGATCCTTTCTGACTTGCTCTCCATGCTTCATAGGCCGAGAGGATGATGCCATGATACCACTGTAATGTCCTTTTCTAGGGGGGCTCGGGAAATGACTAAAGAGCTGATATGTAAACTTAAAAATCAAATTAGTAAGCTGCTGTAGATGACTGATATCAATCAGACAACCTGCAAATTATGCCCTTTCTAGGGAAACGACCTCCTTGGAAAAATTAAACCCTTCTGTATTTATGTATTAGTTAGCTATGCAAAGAGAATTGAAACTAACACCTTAGTAGTTTCAAAACATGAACTAACTACACAAAGATCATCATGCTAAGAGCTAAACAAGACTAAATGCAAACATTATGCATTAAAACTTTAAAATAGAAATCAAACTAATATGCTAAGCATTAGAATCTCTACTCTTTAGATCACCAAAACACTAAATGAACCTAGATAGATCCATGGCAATCAAAGTTGATTGTTTGATCTTCAAGGGTTTGGGAATGGAAGCTCATCAAAGTATGGCTACAAGACCATTTTGATTCTCTCCATATGACCCAAAAGCTTGGATGAATGAAATGCAAGAATGAGGCTATTAGCTCAAATGAATGAAGCTCTATGATGAAATGCCTATAGATTAACTATAAACATGTAAGCTGTAAGAAGAAAGGTAAGAGGGCTCCTTATATAGCCCAATGGATAAAAGAATCTCTACATCCCTTTTTATGTGGGATAAATGGAGAGGTTGAGTTAGTTGTGGATAAGGAAGATTTAGAAAGAGTTGAGTCAACCTTAGGAGAGTTTAGTTTGTCCTTTAGTGACCCATGGGGTTTGAGGGGATTTATTAATTAACCCAAGTGATTAATTAATAGGTGTGAAAGCTTATAGAAGCTTTTTAGAGATGATTAGCATGTTTTAGACTATGAGAGGGATTTAATCAAATAAATGATGATTTATTGATTTAATGGAAGAGGAAGTTAATTAATTAATAATAATTAATTAGTCTAGATAGAAAGGGGAATTAATTAACGGAAGGTTGTTAATTGGTGTATTTGTTGGATAGAAGGGTTAATTAACTAGCATAAAGTAGCTAATTAACGGTGATGGAAGAGGAAGTGTGCTATATTGACAATATCTTGTCAATTTGTGGGAAAAAGAATAATTAGCGCAATTTAAGTATTTAAATTGCTCGGGGTTAAATTATAGGTATCTACATTTGCCCCTCTTTGGGGTGGCGTAAGTGACGCCACTTCAAAGATAGTAGACAAATAAATTTTGAAGGCGTAGAAGAAAAATTAGTAGAAGTGGGAGATGCCCCCTCAAGTGTCGATGGGGTGATGAAAGAAGGTGATCAACGATAAAAAAAGGTGAGATAAATGGATGGAAGAATGGGAAGGATGCTCAGGGGAAAAATAATGTTGATAGGAGAGTGATGTAAAAGAGGAAGGAAGACGGAGAGAGAAAACAAGTTTTCATCCCGTGTATTAAAACAACTTTAGTGTCATCATATTGCCAAAGATTTACATCATCGCTCCTTATTAAAAATATAAGCATACGACAAAAGTAGGATGACATGAAAAGCTATACTATGAACACTTGTCCATTGCTGAAAACACCCACTCAATGCAACATACATGTTGGCTAGATTTTTTGCACAGCTGAAAACCTAGGTAGTCATAAGATAAATCTCCCTCATTTATTGGTGAGGCTCCTGTGTAAGATTTTGTTAGTTGTATTTCCTAATATATATTTGTTGTATTACTTTAACTATGTAGCTCATGAACCATAGCTAGATAGTTTTGCAACAAGTAAGCAGCTGTAAGCAATATGTGCAGGAAAGAGAAATAATTAAATGCAAGAAGAAAGGAAAGGAAATGTGCAACCTAACCAATAGTTGAAAAAGTTGATTACATGCACATGGACAAAACAAATAGATCTTAAAACGCAAAATTTGAAGCAAGGGAAAGTTTCAGATCTAGATTTAAGACAACACAAAGTTTATGCATAGATCTAAAAAAATAAAAGACGAATGCACCGTTGACACAAAGTTCTCCGGAAATCTCTTCTCTATTCCTCTGCTTGCAGAAAGCTATCAGGGGTTTCAACTCAAAGTCTGGAACACAAGAATGCTGATTACAAATTCCGATCCTTTAACCTGTAGGTTCTTCCTCTACTTATAGTGTGTAGAGGGGAAATTACAAATGAGAAACTGCAACTGAACTAGAACATGAAGTAGTAAAGGGAACATTTGGCAATCATCTTCCTAGAATTCCTCTCTTAGTGACATGCATCAGGAGTTTAAGCCAAAATTGTGCACATTTGTCACCTATCTTAAAGAATCTTTCCAAATAACTTAAAGTAATGGTTTTTAAACCAATAACTTTAATCTTACATTTTCATCCAGGAACATAGAAAATAAGAGAAGAAAGAAAAGAAGAATGAAGATCTGTCAGCTATAACATCTATACTTTTCTTTTGTTCTGATATTGAATATACTTGTCAAACATGTAATTCAACATCTTCCCATCTGTTTTAACAATAGCCTCTCTCTCGGTTCTGAACTGCAGCAACCCTTTGGACAAAGCAGTAGTATTAGTCTTTACCTTCTCTAAACCAGGCCCATATCCCTCAACATCTACCTGAAGCTTTATGAGTCTGCCAATTGAATCCATCGTGAAAGGTATGGTGGCTTCATCAATTTCTTTCCGCACAACCAGAATAAATTCCTCATGGGAAGCAGGTAATTCATCTGGGATGCTCTCTCGCACTTCTCCCATCTTACTTTCCAGCAACTGTTTTTCGCATGAGCTTGAGGATCTCTACGCGGCCAAACTGAAATTTCTAACGCTTCCCGTTTTCCATCAATCCACAAGGACAATTTGCTTTGCCCTTAGCACGTCCTCTGGCAATTGTATCTTAGCTAAAGTATCCAGATGACTTTCAACAACTATGTTTTCATCTTCTATCCCGGGTGCTTTGGGGACTTCATGACGTCCCTGAGATGTCCCGGGGACTTCACAACGTCCCCGAGACGTCCCGGGGACTTCACAACGTCCCTAACAAAATCTGCACTTTTCCAATATTAAAACATGTGAATTTCAATTCTTGGAGCAATACTTTTTTAATATTTTTTTGAAACTTTTAATACATTCCCAGTAAAAAACAACATGCAGAATTCTCAAATTAAATAAATATGCAGAAGCTTTTATTGTTGCTCACTCCATGTTATGTCTGATGATATGAAGTAATGGTAACAAACCGCCTTTTATTTAATTTTCAGTCATACCTATACCTAGTGTTTTTAATTCTTCGTGCTCCTTATAAAAGATAGTTTATGGTTCTTTCTGTTTCAGTGATAGGACATTTTGTTTGTTTGCTCCATATTTAGAAAGATTTTATATATACGCTTGAGTTTTTGCTTCAAGATCCATCTGCATTGTAGCAAGGATCAAATTATGTAATCCTATTCTCAAATAGTAAAATATATGCTGGTCACAATTTTTTTTAAAAGGAAAAAGTAGAGATTAACTTTGTACAATGTTGTGGCATTCAGAAAAATGAGTAAGTCTTTATGGAGCTTAATTTTCTATAATCGATATTGTAGTTTTCTATGGATTGCAGCAGACACTTACTAGATTTAAAGCTAGCTTAGTCGAGTGTTAGCATTTGAAAATTTCATGAGAACAGTGGCACAGTTTGCTTGGTTATTGTTGCATGTTTTGGGTGGCTTTTCTAAAGGTAACGTCAACCACATATAGATGGTTACCCATGTAGTAGTGGATGAAATCCGTAACAAACGTATTAACTTTCAAAACATATAGATCTGCTGTAAATGGGAAATCAGAAAAAAGTAGTTTTAAATGAAAAACCTCAAATTGTAGGGTCTTATGGTCTTAAATCCCTGTCGAAATCTTTTGAAGTTGATGCAGATGAATAAATGGATTAATCTTAATGGTTTCAATCTTCAAACTTTCAATTTCTAAGTCTTAGTTTATTGAATTATTCATGTTATATTTGTAAAATGAATAAATTATAATATTTTTATATCCATGCTTTATTAGCAGTCCCCTTGCCATCCCCTGAGCCATTTGAAATTTTGAAAAATGTTTGGAGGTCGTATACCCAGAAACCCCGTCCCTACGTTTGGACTCCCAGCGATCCCGGAGTTGGAGGTAACTATGGTTTCTAGTAATTGCATCCTTTTCAACACGAACTTGAGGATCTCTACGCGGAAGGAAACTAAAATTTCTAAAGGAAACTAAAATTTCTAACTGCTTCCCCTTTTCCATTAATCAACTAGGTACAATTTGCTCTACAATTAGCTTCCTCTGGCAACGAGTGTATTTTAGCTTAGTATCCAGGATGAATTTCAACAACTATGTTCTCATCTTCTATCTGTGTCATCAGTTCTTTTAGTTGAGAGACTGCCCTGTGCATATTCTCCAATTCAGCTGGTATTCTTTCGAACTGCTCTCAAGCTTGGTGAATGATTTGCTCTTTGCACTGAGCAATAACTTTGACCTGGTCCCCTGCATCTTCCACCTCCTACATCAGATGATTACTCACCTGCTCATGTGCTAGAATGGGCTGAGAGGAAGGTTTGACAACCTTAGCAATGATCTCACATAGCTGGGACACTTGCTTTTGAAGCTTGGCTCTCTCAGCCTTCTCTTTGTCAAGATTAAGGAATAAAGCGTTCATTAGTGTCTGTATATCCTGCTTCAATCCTTCTGTGGTAGTTTGACTTATTGGCACTTTGGTCACTGCTATATCAGCCGCCGTGAGCTCCCCCTTGTGCTTTCGTTCTGCTGGAACTGATAACTCAACGAACTTTTGCCCTGACTCCTCAATAATCAACCTAGAAGTCATTTTGGCAACTTTAGGTCTTCTATCTCTTCTGCCCAAACTCAGGAGCAGCTAAAAGTCGTGTTCCTCCAGGTTGATCTCCTCTTTGGCTTCTGGGATTGTCTGCAAAGCTGACCATGATGAAAAGTTGCTTCTTGGGGAATGAGAAGTCACTGAGTGCACCACCATCTCATGCTCTGATTTTGATCTATCCGAATTTGCCACCGTGTTGTGACTGCCACCCTCTGAATTGTCCAAAGACAATGCTTTTTCAAACTCTGCCATCTGTGCTTTCAACTTCTCCGCATGGAGAGGTGAAGACTTGAGTGGTTGAGGAGAAAATACAAATGACGTTGGATTCAACGGAGGAACAACAAGATCTCTCTGAGGTTTCAGGGCTGCCGAAGTGCTATGAGTTGATGCTGGAGAAGCTGGAACTAACACGATAGCTGTAAATTTGGCCTTCTCCTGTTGCTTCTTGTGAACTTTTAGAGCTGCTTTCACCTTCGTGCTTCCTTTTGATGGAGTCTCTTGTGGTAAAGTTACATGTGATCTGATTCATCAAAGCTTCATCCAGGCAATACCCCTTTGTCAACAACCAGTTCGAAGTGTTAACCAGAATTGTAGAAGATCTTTCTTCAATCGTCTAGCAGCCACCAATGTTTTCTTGAAGAGCAGCTCTATCCCATCCCACTGATGATATGAGTCAAGTATCACATGCCCATCATCTGCGAGATCTGTAGGTATCTGTGCCAAACCATAATCAGACACTTGTTGCGCCGATAACCTGTTGAAGTCTTTCTTTCTGACTTCATACTCATTTCTGCACTTCATCCAAAAGTCTTCCAACGAAGGCACGTGTGAGTATTCCTGGGAGATTGTCTTCCTTGCTACTCCATATGGGCCAAAGTTCAGCGGTGCTAGGAAGAACTCAGGCTCATTTTCAGAAAACATTTCAGCTTCGACTCCTCTAGCTTTATGGATGCTCTGACAGCTGTAGTAACCCACTATGACTGGAAAGAAACCTTTAGACTTGTGCCGCTTTGATTGTAAGTCATGCATCTCCACGAGCTATTTGCACAACTCCATGATGACCCACTTGTCGTTTGGATACCTCGGCAACTTTACTGGTTCTCCCAAAAAAGCCAGCAACCCTGAGATAGGCGAGTCTGCAAACTGGATGAAAATGAAGCTATGCTGAGATACAACTTCCCAAGCTTCTTTGCTCACCCTGTTGGTCTTTAGATCACTATTTAGTTTGCAGATGAATTCATAGAAGAACCCATTATTGACCGCTTTGTAATCTTTGTGGCATTCAGGAACTGTCAACTGTGGGTAGCACTCAAAGATAGGATCTTTCGCCAGTACGCCCCGTCTATTTAGCTTGGAAAATATACATAGCGAGGCTGCTGCATATACCAGGTATGAAGTCATTTTGAAGTTGTAAGTCCACCTCACACTCCGAAGTTTCTCAAACTGATGTTGTCACTGATGATCTCTGCCCAATTGATTATTGAATCAGCTCTGTTGATCTCAATGGTCCTCACAAAAGCATACATCCATGAGCGGAAGTTGTGAGTATTGGCTTCTCCACTTAACCTGCAAAGCAATTTAGTAATATCATCCACCTCCTGCACCAAGTTGGATCGCGGAAGAGTCCTCGAGAATTTTGATGGAGACCTGGGCTTCTTCATATATCTGTTGTTCATTATGCCCACACAATCTGCTTTGTGTTTCTCCCATCTGTTGCCTACATCCAGCATGCTAATTGCAATCACCACCGTTCGTGTCAGAATCTTCAGACAATAATTAATAAACTGTGCATCCAGCCTGATTATTGTCTTTCCAGCAACATCCCAAATTGTTCTGGAGAGAGGATGATATGACCTTGCACACTCCATAACAAATTTGGGCAACTGAGATGTGACTGGAAATGCCGATGCTTGAATAATTCCACTACTTTTTATTGCCCGCATGAGAGATGTCTTTCCGGCCCTAAATCTGTCAATTATTTCGGAGATGGGTTCAGGGCCTATGTCTGTGTCATTAATATTAACAAATCTGGAAGCTATGCATGATTTTGCTGATCCTTCTCTTTCATGCTTCATCATGGCTGGAGCAATCTTTGTCTGAGCAATCTTTGATTGTGTTCTTTTTCTTTTAATCCTACCGGAATTCTTTGCAACTGAATCAATTTGTGCAGATCTAGCAATTTCTTCAGATTCAGAAGATATATTCAATGTACCTGACATTGATTTGAACTCCCTTTACCTGTAATGAATACTTGCAATTATTTCAGACAAAGATGAAGTCCAGAGCATGAATACTTGATTTCTGTCACCAAAAATCTGCATATGAAGCCTGCTGCCCTAAAATTTGAGGCTTTGCTTGCATGCAAAGTAAGCATAAATATTTTTAAATTCACCTGGGCACTTATAGTAACATGCAGATAATTATCATAGCATAAATCAAGCTATTCCAACCCTAGGTGCCAAACCTTGAAACTTCCTGGCAATGAAAAACACCTTCTGATGCACAAATCCTCCTTTCCTTGGCACCAAAACTGTCTGGGCTGCAATCCTTAGCAAAAAGAATTAATTGCTTCTTCATTATGGCAGCCCATGCTTATATAACCCTCAACATTCTATTTTTAATAATTGTTTTTCCTATTCCTGGCAATTTAATTAATAAACAATCATATTTATTCACCTAAATTGGGTGCCCAATTATGCATGTCGCTGGCTCCCTTTAAATAAATTTATTTTATTTATTTTTAGCATGTATACATGGTCTATTTTCAACTCACCCTCTTGCATTGACTTTCATCCCATTCCTGGCGCCAAAATTAGGCAAATAAGTTATTAATAAATATTATTAAAAACATTGTTTAATGCCTAAATGGGTCGTACTTTTTGGCAAGGGTGAATCCTAAAAATAAGAAGTCAACTTTGATGGGAATTTCCACCCTGCACCGCAGCTCCAAAAATCCCTTCTTCCACTTAAGCTATTTGACTTCCATAATGAGAATTTTACCCTGCAAGGCAGATAAAAAATTCTCGCTTGCCTACCCTTGCCAAAATTCCCATTATCAAATTAAAACATCTCCCAAAAAGTGCGACTTGCATTAAAATTAGCCTCCTTTGATAAAGTGCGACTTGCATGGGTGAATAAATCTTTTTGGTGGGAAAAGTTAGCCTGCCAGGTAGGCAGAAAATTCCCATCGGTGCTTTAAGTGATTTTTCTTTGTTTTATAATGGGAATTTTTACCCTGCAAGGTAGGTAAGAAATTCCTGCCTGTCTGTCGCCTCTAATATTCCCATTGCATCTTAAGTGACTTTGACTTCATGAGAAAAAAATACCCTGCAAGGCAGATAATAAATTCCCGCCTGCCTGCCACTACCAAAAATCTCATTGCAGCTTAAATTCATTTATTCCAAAAAGTGCGACTTGAGTAGGAGAGGCTTTATGTGCATGACTTCGTTATTTTTGATCAACAATATGCTTTCTGAGGCTGATTCCTTCCGGTGCAGTGGCCGTAAATGATCTCCAGATGTTCCAGGCAATTAAACAGACTATATTGGACAAAGAACGGACCCAGGGGAATTAAACAGAAAGACTCGAGGAAAACCGGAGAAAAACGTAAAAGAAATAAATAAAAACCAAAAACATTGCTAGAAGTCACAGACAAATCTCTAAATTCATTCCTAGTGAAAACCCTATTGATATGTGTGAATACTAGCATGCAAAACATCAATATGATTCAACCGGAGCACAATTTACTTCAAATGGGGCATTATTTATTTTATAAATGATTAAATAAAAATTTCCCGCAGACAAAACTTGGCGGAGGGATAAAATGAGTTTGGGTATCTGGGTATTTGTCAAAATTGGCTCATATGATTCATTAGGAATATTTTAACATAATACAGACATCTTCTGGCAATAAAAACACAACAGACCCGCTATTTTAAAAAGAACGATTTTTTTTCAAATGGGTAGTCCCAGATTTTAAGGTGAAATCTGGGGACACCAATACAAAAAGCAATGCAATATGAGAAGGAAACAAGCTCATTTAACAAGAAAAACAAGTACAAACACACATATTCCAACCAACGGTCAGGACGGTTGTACAAATGTTTTTATTATCAAGTTGAAGATCCCCAAATGTTTTTGATTGACGACAAGGGTTAAAAATGACGCCCCTAGCAAGGATACATGCAAGGGGAGATGATGAAGGACGCAAGGTCCAATGATAAAGCATTGTGCTCAACGAAACAGTACCAGGCAACAAGATGTACCCCAGAGTACCGACGAAATAAGTAGGCTAGCTTTGTAAATGGTTGTAAGTCAAATGATCCGCGAATCGTTTGATCTGTGAACACCTGAAAATTCCAACAAGATATGGAATGAATACCATGCGCAAGACACGAGTTTCAACCACTACGAGTTGGTTTACTATTTTTGCAAATTTTACAATTTTTAGGATTTATGAAAAGGTTCAATTTTTTTTATTTTTTTTTAGATTTTAGATTTTTTGATGGTTAAGATACGTAGAAGAAGGTAGAAGAATCAGTAAGAATCTCCCAAACGCAATAGAAATGCTCTAGGGAGAAGAAAGAAACAACAGGCGGCAAATAATGCCCCAGCACAACGGAAAAATTAATAGAAGAATTATTTAATAATAAATAATTATTCGTTGGAACATGTAGAAGGGATATCGCCTAGGAGCAGTAAAATTGCCCTAGCGAGAAGAAATGAGTACCAGATGACAAAGAATGCCCTAGCACGACGAAAAATGAAAGAAAAATAATTATTTAAATAAAATATCTATTCACGACGAGTAGAAGAAGAGTTAGAGCAACAGTGGTGGTCAAAACAATCTTCCAGGCATTATGGCCGGCGAGAATGGTTTAATATACCCCACCCGGGGGGTGGGTAAATCATCACGAACAATTCATTTGTTACCGATCGCTGCTAAAATTTACCGCGAGACCTCCGATAGCGACGAGGACGATGGTGAGAGGATGAGCCCGTCAAAGACGCGCTGACCGAGTTCGAGAGTATGCCCGACATGTAGACGATGCCTCCTTCGTGAGTAGTTTGACCTACCTTGTCAATTACACATTCAATGTTGTAATTAATGCCTTAATGACTAGGTTGGAAGTAGGGGTAGCGCATGTGCGCATGCACGGGGGCGCAGACATCCTTAAGGTGGCACAAGCACCCCTGAAGCGTGTGCACGCACGTGCAGGTAGATAAAAGACGCGTGCATATGCGCGCAGGTACATAAAAGATGTGTGTGCGTATGCGCATACGCCACAAAAGCGTATGCGCGCCTGCACACATGCATATATCATCTGTGCGAACCCGCAAGTGCACAAAACCTGGCGCACACAAAACACCAACCTGTGTGCACGCGCAGGTAGGGAAAACATGGCGCAAGCGCCCCTCGGCAGATGCGTGCACGCGTACATGCCAAAAGGGGGCGCACACGAAACCAAGCGCGCACATGCCCAAAAGGGCGAGCAGGCGCCAAAAAGAGGAAAGTAGCATGGATGAATAAGTAGGAAAAATGCCAAAATTGACACTTAGAAGAAAGTAAAAATTAGCATAGGATAGAAGAACAATAGGAGAACAATAGAAGAACTTAGAAGAATTGTTAGTGTCTAATACATGTAGTGTTTTGCAGAGACGGTTGTCAGCGCTGCAGATGCGAGAGTGACATAGTCGCATAGCCAAGATGGAGTTGAGCATGCGTCGATGAGACCGTCATGATATGGCAGTACTACTGGAAATGGTTGGTTTAGGCCATGTAGAGCGGATGCCATCGATCACTCTAGATCATGGCCTACTGACCACTTTGATTGAGCGGTGGCACAATGAGAGCCAGTGCTTCCGGCTCCCCACAGGAAAGATGACTGTCACACTAGAGGATGTGTGGTGGATTCTGCACGTCCCCATTGTTGGCTCGGTGATTGATTACACGAGTGATTTCGGTCGGATCACTACGGCGGTTAGCGACATTTTGCCATGATGAGATACCCCACGAGGGTATGACAGTGTTGTTACATCGGTGCATATCCGATGCTACCATTCACCGGGAATCGCTCTACTTGATGGCTCTTATCAGTGGGTTCTTCCTCACTGATAAGACATGGACATCGTTTCCATTGGGATTGATCATAGTAGTCCATGGATTGTTCAATGGTGAGTGATATTGCTGGGGCTAGTGCATACTGGCACATCTATACTGGGATTTGCATTTGATCACTTACCACCATTAGAAGATGGTGGGGCCGGCGTCATTGTTACAGATTTGGTCATGGGACCATATAGTGATCGGGTGCCTCGTAGGTGCGTTGCATGCCCGAGTTCCCAAGGAGCCGACATATATGGCATGGGTTTTTGTGGGAGACGATGTACGAGGGCACCTAGGCAACATCTATTATTATCGAGAGCTGCAGGAGAGATATTGTTTGGAGGCCCTATAGGCACATACAGTGGCTCGAGGATGGAGAAAAGCTTGGTGTCTGCGCGATAGAGCATTTCCTTCTTGGCAGCCGCAGATATATTACAGAGCCTAACAGGGTAGACCAGTGCCACTAACAGTTGGGTACGATTTAGGGCGTTCCTCAACCTGATATTTGGTATGCTCGCTGCGATGTAGAGAGACAGGCCATGGGGTCGCGTATTCAGGTGGCCTGAGCTAGGGCTAGTTTCCTACAGGTGGTACCACAAGTTTGGGCTCCTGCTTGACAGGTTAGAGATCAAGGCACCACACCGGATTATTTGGCATGGTATACCACTGTCTTGCCACGACGATTGACTATACCTGATGGGGAATATGTAGCAGGCATCCGGGCACCACTAGAGATCTCGTACAACAGTGATGAGGGTGATGACGTAGGTGTAGGTCATGTCGATGATCCATTTGATGGTCAAAGACACGATGGTGGGGATGATCGGAAGGGTCCAACTCAAGATCCTAGATAGAGACGATAAGAGCAGGGATAGAGACAGGCTCAGGGCCCTAGGCCCAGAGTACAGGAGCAGGGACAGGTTCAGGGCCTTAGGCCCAGAGTACAGGAGCAGGGACAGGGTCAGGGCCTTAGGCCCAGAGTACAGGAGCAAGGACAGGTTCCCGCAGTACCTCAGAGGTTGCCTCGAGCTCAGGGGGGAGATGACGGGGGACAACTAGTTGCCTTATGGCAGTAGTTGCAGCAGGTGGTAATAGAGAGAGACCAGGGCTAATCTCACATTTAGGTTGTGACAGCAGAGCGAGACCAGGCTAGGGAGGAGATGGCGCTGTACACTTTCGGCAGATACGACAGATGGTAGCTCAGATGGTTCAGGTGACGAGCTTATTACAACAATCCCAAACTTAGATATAGCCAGTGATAGTCGAGAGAGATCGGCTTCGTGTATAGCGAGAAGTAGGTCAAGCTGGTTGCGTGGCTATCAACAGAGGTAGCATCCTTCTGACGCACAGATAGGATAGTGGTGACATTGCGCACCCATAGAGATTTGGCGATAGCGGAGGGCAGAGCCTCCTATTATCGGTCTTTATACTACGAGGCAATTCCAATTGGTCAACAAGCACCCACCTATACCCAGCAGTCGAGCGGATCGACGAGGTCAAAGAGGCCTCAGGCATCAGTGGAGCAGCCACGAGGGCAGCCTACAGGACTGTGCGGTACACAGGTCGTGGATCCTCCCCTGTCCCACAGGCTAGCTAGTCCATCTGAGGGTTCCAGTCAGCCATGACTATCATTGTATCTACTGATTGTACTTGTGTTTTTATTTACATGCCTCTTATGAAGGTGTTATCATTTTTGACAGATGTATACGATATACCTTTTTTTGATGTACGCCTTTGATGAAGGCTTTAGCACTTTTTGATCGATGTATAACATTTTTTATGTACACGTCTGATGAAGGCATTTGTGAGTTGTGCCCTTTGATGGCCCATTTTGTATCGATGATGTATATCTTCTTTGAGACAGACATTTTATACCTATATATATGGACATTTTGATTTGGCACATTTGCTATGGGATGATGGATTTTACTGTTTTGATGATTGATTATATGGATTGTGGATGTGTCATGATGTCATATGGTTTGATTTCACACTTTGTATATATCATGATGATAGTTGAGATGTTCGTACCACATGTGTTTGATTTTACATGATAGATCCATAGATGATATCAATTGTATTGTACATGTGATGCTCTAGATTAGTGGACGGGATGATATTGGTGCGGGGGGGATAGATTTTGATATTTGCGATCCCTCTTGCCCCCATTTGATGATACGATATGCGATGATTAGCTTAGTATTTATGTATGATGTACACTTAGCTGTTTATTTATATATGATGTATAGATGATGTTAGATGTGATGATATTGATGGAGATATGATGATGTGATAACAAAACTATGTACATGCGATAAACAGACACAAGCAAATGTTAACAAACCTAACCAAATATACAGTGGCAACCAACATGAATTAACACAACTATGTACAATTATTTACAAACATGCAAAAACGCACTTCATATGTACAAGTAAGAATGAATCTAATCTAAACAAGAAAAGATGAATCTTATCAAAGCATGTTTAAACAACAAACTATACAAATGTACAAACAAGCAACAACTAAACAATGTACACAACTGTACAAAACAAAACAAGAAATAAGATAAAGTAAGTAAACTAAAGTTATGTTTCTGTGGTACTGTTTTTTAATGTGTTCTATGTTGTTTTTGGGAAGTTTTGCCAAACAGTTTTGTGTTGTGTGAAACAATTTTCGATTGTTTTTGTGTTTTGTGAGACAATTTTCTATTGTTTTGTGTTTTGTGAAACAATTTTCTATTGTTTTTTGTGTTTTGCAACATATTTAAATGTTTTTGGGTTTTCTAAGGTTTTCCAAAGCCATGTGTAGGAAACCAAGAAACGTGACTGCCCCAGCATTAGATGGGGAATATACAAGGGTATGCGCCACGTGTTATAAACAGGAAGGTGAAATTGCGAAAGTTCCCCAGCGTTAGATGGGGAATATACAAAGGAAAATCCCTTCACCGAATGATAAGAGGAGAAAAAGCCGGATCAAGGCTTGACATAATAGGTTCACAGGGAATTTCAGATATAGGTGTGGAACTAGCCCTTGGCTAAGTAGAAGTACCCTCCCGATGCAAGATGCTTGTGAACAACGAATCCTCCCAAGGCGCCGGAAACCGGTTTTCACCAAGGGACCTATCCAAAGCGCCATAATTGCGTGGTTTTCACATTTGGACAACCTGTTTTCTCTTTATCTTTTTCTCTTTCGTAATTTTTTTGTATTTTGATCATTTTAACCTTTTTTTTAATTTTGTGTATTTGATTTCCACGCCATGTTTAAGCATAGAACCGCTTGAGGTGCATGGCATTCATAGGCTCACGAAGATCATCGCCATTGGGATGAGCAAGTTTGTATGCTCCTAGTCCATATTTTGCTACAATGACATAAGGTCCTAACCAATGTGGTTCAAACTTTCCTTTCTTCTTTCTTTCTGCCCTTGTGTTGAACTAATTTTCTTTCATGACCCAATCTCTGACCTCAAACTAACGAGGTATGATCCTTTTGTTATAATTTATGGAGACCCTGATCTGATACATCTTGAGATGGTTATGAGCGTGGATGAGCTTTTCATCCAAGAGTTCTAATTCTGCCCGCCTAGTCACTATGTAATCCTCATCCTTGTCTAGATAATCCCTAAGAGATATCCTCAGGGAAGGAAGCTTTATTTTCAACGGTGATGATAGATTCCGTTCCAAATACTAGGGAATAGGGTGTCGCACCAGTAGGAGTGCGGATGGAGGTCCTATAAGCCCAGAGGGCTAGGTGAATTTGCAAATGCTAGTTGCAACCTGTTTTACTCACCATCTTTTCCATGATCCGAACCAATGTTTTGTTAGTGGCTTTGGCTTGCCCATTACCTTGAGGGTAATATGGCGTAGACTACTTTAATTTTATTTGAAATCAATGACAAAGGTCCTTTATTGTCTTGTTCTTGAATGATTTGCCATTGTTAGTAACTATGGCCGCAAGAATGCCATATCGGCAGATAAGGTGATTCATGATAAACTTTGAAATCTGAGCACCTGTAACATAAGTCAAAGGAACGGCCTCCACCCACTTAGTGAAATATTCCGTAGCTGTGATGATGTGGGTATGGCCATTTCCCTATTAAACCAAGTCCCCATTTAAAAAATGGCCATGGGGTTGTGATCGGCTGCAGCGGCTGTGATGACGCATGGATGAAATTTCCATACTTTTGATAGAGCACACACTTCCTCACATAATTGCAGCAGTCTGTTTCCATAGTAAGCCAATAGAAGCCTACTCTCAACAATTTCTTAGCTAGAACCATTCCGTTTGTATGGGCGCCGCACACCCCTTCGTGTACCTCTTTGATTGCTTGGATTGACTCTGTTACATATAAATAATGCAACAGATTCCCATTGTAGCCACAATGATAGAGCGTATCTCCTAAGAGGTGTCACGGGCTATCTGGCAGATAAGGCTTTACCTCTCAGAGCGGGAGATATCAGGAGGAAAGGTATTGTGTTTAAGATAGGCATAGATGTGCGCATACCATGGGGAATATGGACCAACAACTTCACAAGCCAAACAAGATTCTGGCATATCATATGTAGGTTGGCATAGATTCTCAACAAAGAATGGCATATCATTGCTCTCTGGTGAAATTCGTAGCATGGAACCCACAGTTGCCATTGCGTTTGCGGATCTATTTTGTGCCCTTGGAATTTGCTCGAATGTAATATGCACAAAATATTCTTTCAAAGTTTCCACTAGTTTCTTGTAGGGGATGAGCTTTTCATCCTTGACTACATATTCGTCGTTGACTTGCTTAATGATCAATTGTGAGTCGCCAGTGACCTTGACATGGTGGATATCCCATTTGATTGCTAGCTTCATCCCAACGATGAGCGCCTCATATTCTACAATATTATTTGTATAAGGAAAGCCAAGGCGAAAAGCCCGAGGTATGGGGTCGCCTGAAGGAGTAATTAATACCACACCTGCCCCTGAACCATGAAAGGTAAAAGATCCATCAAAGTGCACTTGCCACATGACAGATTCCTCAATATACATTAATGAAGCATCTGGCAGGTCAAGATTTACAGGCTCTGTTCCTGGTAACGGTGCTTCTGCTAACTGATCGGCGAGTACTTGTCCTTTAACCGACTTTTGGTGTACATACTCAATGTCAAATTCACTTAGTAGAATGATCCAATTAGCCATTCTGCCTGTAAGGGTGGGTTTTGGCCATTGTTACCAGGTTCGGAAATCCGATTAAATTCGAAAGGGCAAAAAAATCCGAATATTCGGAGTTCTCGAAAAAATATGGAAAAATTCGGTTCGGAATATATATACTTATATTATTATAAATTTATATTATTGTATACTTATATTATTATATACAGACAAATCATACAAAAAAGCATCCATCTACCATAATCATCATCATTATAATGATTCTTTCAAAAGATTGCAAGAAGTTGCTTGGTCCAAAAAGGTGCAAAAATGGATTTTATGAAAATAAAAAAATATTGCCATCAATGCGTAGAGCTCGAGAAAATATACACTTTTAGAGAAGACGACACTTGAAACGGAGCCACACAATGAAAGTTATGGCACACACAAGTTTTTGCTGCTACATCTTCCCAGACCCTTTCCAAAAATGGCAAATTTTTTTCTATCCTTCACCGAAAATCCAAAAAAGGAAAGAAATGCCAAAAAGGAATTTTCTTTTTGTGAAAAAAAAATTGCCCAAACCGAACCGGATTTATTCGGTTACTTCAAAAAATATGGTTCGAATTGGATTTCATACAAATCCGGCCGAACCTGGTAACTATGGTTTTGACAACATGTATTTGAGTGGGTCAACTTTGGATATAAGCTTGGTTTTAGTATTCAATAGGTAATGGCGAAGTTTTTGGAAGGTAAAAACGACAGCCAGACAAGCTTTATCAATCTAAGGATAGTTGAGCTCATAAGAAATTAAGGTCCAACTGAGATAGTACATGACTTTTTCTTTGTGACTGAGGTCATATTGGACGAGCAACGCACCAATCGCAAATTGAGTAGCAGAAATATACAGCAACAGAGGCTCACCGGGAGTTGGAGGCATGAGGACAGACAGATTGGCTAAGTATTGCTTAAGCAAGGCGAAGGCCTGTTGTTGCTCTGGTCCCCAAATAAAGGCAACCTCCTTTTTAAGTAGATGGGTGAATGAATGGCATTTTTCAGCAAGTTGGGAAATGAAGCGGTAGATGGCTTGTATCTTTCGTTGCAAGCTGCACAGTTGTTTGATGTTTTTGGGAGGCATTTCAGTAATGGTGGTAACTTTAGCTGGTTCTACCTCAATCCCTCTTCATGAGACAATGAATCCAAGCAACTTTCCTGACAGTACGCCAAACACGCACTTCTTTGGATTCAATCTGACTTTGTAATCCGGCAGGCGTTCGAAGATACGCCGCAAAATGTCAGGGTGATATGCTCTTGTCTTGTACTTCCCTAGAATATCATCCACATAGTCCTCCATGATGTCATGAATCATATCATGGAAAAGCAATGTCATTGCCCTTTGATAGGTTACACCTGTGTTTTTAAGGCCAAATGGCATTAATTGATAACAGAAAATCCCCCAAGGGGTTGTGAAGGCTATCTTGTGTTGATCTTCATCTGTTATTTTGATTTGATTGTAACCTGAAAAGCCATCCATAAGAGATAACATCTCATATCCCGTAGTTGAGTCAACAATCATGTCAATATTGGGCAACGGGAAATCATCTTTTGGACATGCCTTATTGATGTCTCTAAAATCTGTACAGATTCTGATGCCAACAAGTTTCTTTTGTATGGGGACTACATTTGATATCCATTTGGAGTAGTCAATTGGTCTGATGAAGCCTGCTGCTAGCAATCTTTCTAGCTCTTCTTTAACCAGTAGAGCCACCTGCAGATGCATTTTTCTAAGTTTCTGTTTGATGGGCTTGGCGTCTGTGTGCACAACTAGGTTATGCACCACCAAAGTTGGATCCAAGCCCGGCATATCCTTATACGACCATGCAAATATATCTACAAATTCCCACAAAAGCATGGTGAATGTCTTTTTCTCTTGTGCTGAGAAGAAAGCTCCCAGTTTGACTATCTTTGGGTCGTTTTCTATTTCAATACTCACATCGATGGTTTCCTCTACTAGCATTTTTGACAAATCCTCCATATGCATAGGATCGGGAGGAAGGTTGAGATCTTCTTCCAAGGGTGTCTCTACGAGATTTTCACCCTTGGTGTGGTCACTTTTCTTGTCCATTGATTTTTTTACTTGTTTGTCAGCCAATGCCTCAAAGAGGTTTTCACTGTGTCACTTAGACTTTTGTTTTTGCCGAGGCTTTTCGTTGGAGATTTTGCCCTCGCTTTTTCTTAAGTTTTGTTGACCATGAAGCTCAACTTCCTTGCCGAAGTACGCGCAAGTATCTAAGTCAATGTAGAAACCCTTCTTGTGGTCTCCAATTGGAATAGTATCTTGAATGCCCATGAATTCCGCAATGGCCTCATCATTTTCAAAGAGGTCCAGTGGTACGTGACATTGTTGGTCCCATTCGACAAGGCAAGGGTAAACAAGGTCAACTTTAGGTTCAGTGGGGGTTAAGCTAAGGACAACGGTATCCATGAATAGGTTTGTGGAGGCAAGATCCTTGTATTGGCTACAGTGGGAATCTGTGTCACTGTCTAAATAATCAGAACTATCTTCGCACTCAGAACAGGTATCGTCTTGATCATTGGGGTGTGATCCATAGGGTCAAATGTCGATACCGTATCTTTCTATCTGTAAATGTGGGAGAGGAACTGGTTCTCTCGGTCCTTGCTCATTCTTTCCGCATCCTAGACCCTTGTAGCCCATAGAATATATCATTCGGCTAGACTTCTCATACTCAAGGATTTGGTAGCAATTTGGTTGAGTATCTTCTGGGATCCAAATCGTAGGTGGGTCCAACAATTTCTCTTCAGCGAGTAACCCCCTAGGTAAAAATGACCCAATAGTTCACTCATCTCTAGGCCGTCTAAAATGATATAGTTGGGTCCGCCTCTAGTTTTAGGTGACAATGATAGGTCCGAAACTAAGAGATCTTGTTGCACATTATATTCTCTACAACCGTATTCCGGAACCTTGATCTCCCATGAATCAAAAGGAGAAGTCGATGTAGAAGCTTCACAAGCGCAAGAACTTAGGGAATCTGAATCTACCCGTGACTCCATGGCTTTGGATTGAAGAGGAAATACTATATCAGCAAAGGGACATGTATAGGCACCCTTACGCGCAAAACTATTGAGAGCTCTAGATCTCCTTGTATTGTGATAGTGTGTCCCTTGTGTTTCAATTTGATGCACTGATGGAATGTTGACGGTATGGCTTGCATGGCATGAACCCATGGTTGGTCAAGAAGCATATTATATGGAAGTTCCAAGTCCAAGACATGAAACTTTGTCTGATGACAAGTTGGTCCTACTTCCATTGGCAATGTGATTGTTCCAGCTAATTCCCACTCCGCATTGTCATAAGCGGTTATGGTAATAATATGGGACTCTAGATCTTCCTTTGTATGTCCTAGTTGCTTAATTAGTTTCAAAGTGCATATATTCAACCTTGATCCGTTGTCCACAAGCACCCATTTTATCTTTCGGCGGGTAACAAATACCTCAATATATAGGGGGAGATTATGTGCAGGATCTTCAATAGGGATCTCCCTATGATTAAAAGAGATGTACTCAGTTGGTGCAATGTTTCCCACCACAGCTTGAAGATGCGAAGGGTCTACTTCTAGTGGCACTCCTGACCCCTAAAGAGTTTTGTACAAGATGTCCTTATGTACATTCGATATTTTAAGAAGATCCAAGATTGAAATCTTGGTAGATGTCTTCTCAAGTTGTTCTAAGAGGTTGTACCTACCATCTTGCGGGGTCGACAGAGAGGGTTCGGGAATCATGAGGCGAGCGTGCCTTGTAACCATAGCGCAATCCTTTCCCTTGATCTGAATGGTATTCACATGGTCATTAGGAGAGCGGATACATCCAATGAGCGAATCGTAATGATTATTGTCATTCTTGGTATATAGATAATTCGCCTTTTTAACTCTGGGATGACTTTCCTCGATCCGACTTTTTCTCATTTGACTTACCATGTTTAGGGAATGGTTCTTTGAATATTCCCATCTTTTTGTTTGGTGTCTGAGTTTTCTCCGTTTTGTCAACTTCTATCTCCCCATTATCAATGAGATCTTGGGTGTAGTGACGAAGTCGTAGACATTTGTCTGTTTTGTGTCCCTTGACATGATGTAACTCACAATAGTCATGCTCTTTGTACCATGATGGCTTTGGAGCATTGTCATCAAAGGGTTGTGTCAGGGGATAAGTCACCATGTGAGCTGCATCCAATTGCTTCAATATTGCAGACAAAGGATCATTGAGAGGAGTGAATGTTCTACGTTTGGGTGGTGGTTGAATAGGTCCCTTGGTCAGTTTAAAAGGTTGACCAACTTGAACCGTTTGTACACGTTTGGAATCTGTGATTCCGTCTCCCACCACGTTCTTGTTTTTGTTAAAGATTTTTTGCTTTTCCGTGGGTTTGGGGTTTTGGTTATCCTTAGTGTGATTTAATGCTTCCTTTGGCAATAAGGGCTTTCTCTATTTGAATGCCCTTTTCAATGACCTCTTCACAGATGCGAACACAATGCATTTGCAGATGAAAAGTGATGTCTGGGTTGAGATTGGGCACAAAGATACTCACAATCTGTTTTTCAAGAAGCGCGCAAGGGAAGCAATTGACTATCCCTTTCCATCTTTGCAAGAAGCTAGTGAATGTCTTGTTGTGGCGTTGTTTAGTGCCACACAAGTCCACCATGGTTATGTCGCTTTCTATGTTATACGAGAAGTGTCGAACAAACCTTTCTGCCAGTTCAAGCCATGTGAAAATAGACCCACGAGGTAAGCGAGTGAACCATTCCAAGGCTTGGCCTCCTAGACTCTTTGAAAAGAGTCGTATAAGGTAATTGTCGCTATAGGTCACTTTTTGGCATGCCATGTAAAAATCCTTCACATGATCTTGCAAGTCACCTTTCCCTCTATATTTGTCAAATTTTGGCATGTCGAACTTCTTAGGGAAGGGTTGAAGCGTCATAGTTTTATCAAATGGATGGGGACATAGCTCTTCGTATTGATATTTTTTGCTATTCCCAATAGTACTCTCTTGAAGGCTTGTAAGCGTCGCTTTCATAGATTGCATTTCTTGTGTGAGTAATTGTTCTTTAGTAGGAGAAGTAGGGATATATATGAGATTGTATTCCATATTGTCTCCTCTTTGACTGTCCATGTGAAGTTCACTGATTTTGACCTTAGGTTTTGTCTTTTGTACATTCTTGTTTGTTTCTTTTTGTACATGAGATGTTAACAAAGCTAATTGCTGACTAAGGTTTTGGATTTGCTGTTGAATAGTGACTTCTTCTTCAAGAGGTTCTTCTTCTTTATGACATGCAGATTGTTCAACATTTTCGTGTTCTATTCTAACTTTACGTGGTACTTTGATGAAAGGCATTCTATAGCCTACTACATTATCGTTTCCCACGTTAGAGGTAGAAGCGTGTCCATACGTTAAGATATTCTCCATGTTAATAAGAGGTTGCTCATCTTCATTAACATCGTTTGTTGGTGGGCTTATTTCTTGTTCTATAGGCATTCTAGCCCCTAACTCCACCACTCATGCTAGTACCCAATCTTTGTTCTAAAGAGGAACTCATCTAACAAGGTGGGGTCAAAATCGAATTCCGCATGTGGCGATTCTAACTCATCACTGCTATGATCTATCATTTCTTCGACTTCTTTCTCCGCGGAGAATAAAAGGCCCAAGATCATGGCCAATAAAAAGATTTGACCCTTGCTTGTTTGAGGTTTCCCAAGTTTGTGTTTGTCTTGTTTCCAAAGCCTATTTTTTGAGCCCTAATCTTGTTTCAAAAGCCATGACCTGTAATAGTTTTACTAAGGTGCTTGTGAATGTGTTCAAAGATTTTTATCAAACCTAAGTGAAATGCAAAATGAATGTCAAGAATTCAAGGTATATTATGAATGTCAAAGAACCAATGTGACAAAGTGATTGCTCTTAAATGAACGAGTTAATAGTGACAAGCAAGATTCAATCACACAATGTTTAGTTTCAAACCAATAAAACAAATGAAGTACTTCCTAAATTTGTTTTCAAAAAGGGTAGTTGGTCTCGTAAGATGATTAACAAAATGTCCCTACTTATGTTGAGTTCAAAAAAATGAACAAGGCGTAAGTAATAACAAGAAGTTAACATGACTTCCAAAAAAAGTATACTAGAAATAAGCCCAAATTGAATCAAGACCTATATTCCAAAAAGTGTCAGTTACGATTGTGAGTGACACAACAATTTCACCAAGATATGTTAACCAAAATTTGCGAGAAAGTAAAGTATTGATATCAAGATGATATTGATATAACATGCACAAGTGGTAACACTTAACACTTTCCATAGTCAAGGTAATAATTGGAATCAAACTAAAGCGATAGTATACCCAGGAATTGTTAAAGTGTATACAACGTAACCTTACAATGTAGATATTTAGGTCAAGTTTACAAGAAACAAGATGTAAATACCAAAATTGTAGTGATACGAAATAAACAAGATAACCGTTCAAAGGAGAGTCAAAGTGATGAACCAAGCCTAACTACGATGACGATCTTGACTTGGGTATCAAGATAAAAAAGGATACTAATGATATGAAAACGTTTCCACACACTTTAGACGTTTAACAACTCAGCCGCAAACATGGATGAGCGTAAATGGACAAAAAAGTGGTGATTACAATCAATTAACAACACAAGGGTAGTCACCTCTCTCTTGATCAACAAACTGTCAAAAGAAAGTTAAGGAAGTAGATCAATTGGGGATGAAAAATGTTGGCCTCAGTTTGGCAAGGTTTCGCCTCGCCCTAGGGCAAGTGAAAAACTAAGAAAAAGTAATGCTTCACATGTTTTGTGATGAACAATGGCTCTCAACTCAAATTGGCTTTGATATGGTCCAAGTTCGCTCCTAGTCAAAGATAGCTTCCTAGGTGGTTCACTCAACTAGGTGTCACAAGTTATCTAAGAGTGAGCTCGATTTACCAAGAAAAGTCGCACTGACTAATTCTTGGAGTATCTCGGCTTTACTTTACCCTCTCCAAGCACAGTGGGCAATAAATGCGTCCATCGTGTACTCTCACTGGGGTCGCGATACAGACAATTTGTGTTGGCTAGATTTTCTGCACAACTGAAAACCTAGGAAGTCATGAGATAAATCTCCCTCATTTACCGGTGAGGCTCCCGTGTAAGATTTTGTCAATTATATTTCCTATTATTTATATGTTGGTGTTACTTTAATTGCGTAGCTCATGGACCATAACTAGGCAATTTTGCAGCAAGTAAGCAGCTATAAGCAATATGTGCAGGAAAGGGAAATAATTAAATATGAGAATAAAGGAAAGAAGATGTGAAACCTAACCAATAGTTGACATAGTTGATCACATGCACATAAACAAAACAAATAGATCTTAAAATGCAGAATTTGAAGCAAAGGAAAGTTTCAGATCTAGATCTAAGAAAACAAAGTTTATGCAAATATCTAAAAAGAAATAAGAAATGAATGCACCACTAACACAAAGTTCTGTAGAAATATGCCTCTTCTCTATTCCTCTGCTTGAAGAAAGCTATCAAGGGTTTTAGCTCAAAGTCTGGAACACAAGAATGCTGATTACAATTTTTGCTCTTTTAACCTATAGGTTCTTCCTCTACTTATAGTGTGTAGAGGGGAAATTACAAATGGGAAACTTCAACTGAACTAGAACATGAAGAAGTAGTAAAGGGAACATTTGGCAATCATCTTCCTAGAATTCCTCTCTTAGTAACATACATTAGGAGTTTAAGCCAAAATTGTGCACATCTTTCACCTATCTTAAAGATTCTTTCCAAATAACTTAAAGTAATGGTTGTTAAACCAATAACTTTAATCTTACATTTTCATCTAGGAACATAAGAAATAAGAGAAGAAAGAAAATCTGCCAGCTATAACACATGTACTTTATTTTTGTTCTGATATTGAATATACTTGTCAAACATGTAATTCAACATCTTCCCATCTATTTTAACAATATCCTGTCTCTCGGTTATGAACTTCAATAACCCTCTAGACAAAGTAGCAGTGTTAGCCTTCATCTTCTCTAAACCAGACCCATACCCCTCAGCATATGCCTGAAGCTTTATGAGTCAGCCAATTGAATCTATTGTGAAAGGTATGGTGGCTTCATCAATTTCTTTCTACACAACCAGAATAAATTCCTCGTGGGAAGCAGGTAATTCATCTAGAATGCTCTCTGGCACTTCTCCCATCTCATTTTCTAGCAAGTGCATCCTTTTCAGTATAAACCTGAGGATCTCTACGTAGAAGGAAACCAAAATTTTTAACTGCTCCCCCCTTTCCATCAATCCACCATGTAAAATATGCTATGTGATTAGCACATCCTTTGGTAACGAGTGTATCTTAGCTAAAGTATCCAGATGACTTTTAACAACTATGTTCTCATATTCTATCTGTGTCATCAGTTCCTTTAGCTGAGATATTTCCCTATGCATATTCTCCAATTCAGCTGGTATTCTTTCGAACTGCTCTCAAGCTTGGTGAATGATTTGCTCTTTTCATTGAGTAATAACTTTGACCTGGTTCCTTGCATCTTCCACCTCTTTAATCAGATGATTACTGACCTACTCATGTACTAGAATGGGTTGAGAGGAAGGTTTGGAAACCTTAGCAATGATCTCACATAGCTGGGAAACCTACTTTTGAAGCTTGGATTTCTCAGCCTTCTCTTTGTCAAGCTTAAGGAATAAAGCTTTCATTAGTGTCTGTGTATCTTGCTTTGATCCTTCTGTGGTAGTTTTACCTATTTGCACTTTGGTCACTGCTATATCACCTACTGTGAGCTCCCCCTTGTGCTTTCCTTCTGTTGGAACTGATAACTCAATGAATTTTTGCCCTAACTCCTGCACGTGAGTCTTCAATAACTTTAATCTTCTTCGAGGTCTTCTAACCTAAGCGCTTATTTTTGTTGAAGTCTTTGCGGTAAAGTTACCTGTGATCTGATTCACCCAAAGCTCAGGAGCAACTGAAAGTTGTGTTCCTCTAGGTTGATCTCCCCCTAGCTTCTGGGATTGTTTGCAAAGCCAACCATGATGAAAAGTTACTTCACGTGGAATGAGAAGTCACTGAGTGCACCACCATCTCATGCAATGATTCTGCTCTATCCGAATTTACTACCGTGTTGTGACTGTCACCCTTTGAATTGTCTAAAGGTAATGCTTTTTCAAACTCCGTCATTGTGCTTTCAACTTCTCTGTAGGGAGAGGTGAAGATCTGAGTGGTTGAGGAGAAAATACCAATGACATTGGATTTAATGGAGAAACTAAAAGATATCTTTGGGATTTTGAGGCTACTGAAGTGCTCTGATGACTGCTAGAGAAGATGGAACTAGTACGATAGTTGTTGATTTGGCCTTCTCCTGTGCGTGAGAATTTTTGTGTTCTTTGAGTTTCTCTCACCTTCTGCAAATTTCTCCTTTGTGATTTCTTTTACTTGAGTCTCCTACAGTAAAATTACTTGTGATCTGATTCATCAAAGCTTCATCTAGGCAATACCCGTTTGTCAGTAACCAATTTGAGGTGTTAACCAGAACCGTAGAAGATCTTTCCTCAATCGTTGACATCCACCAATGTTTTCTTGAAAAGAAGCTCTATCCTCTCCCATCTAATGATATGAGTCAAGTATCACATGCCCATCATCTGCGAGATCTACAGGTATCCGTGTTAAACCATAATCAGACACTTGTTGCATCGATAACCTGATGAAGTATTTCTTCCCAATTGACTTCATACTCATTTTTGCACTTCATCTAGAAGTCTTCCAACGAAGGTACATGTGAGTATTCCTAGGAGTTTGTCTTCCTCTTTACCCCATATGGATCAAATTTTAGCTGTGTTGGGAAGAACTCATGCTCATATTCAGAAAACATTTCGGCTTCTTCATTCCTCTAACTATGTGGATGCTCTGACAACTATAATAACCCACTGTGACTAGAAAGAAACTCGTAGACTTGTGGCACTTTCTTTGTAATTGATGCATCTCCACGATTTTTCTACACAACTCCATGATGAACCACTTTTCGTTTGGATACCTCAGCAACTTAATTGGTTCTCCCAAAAATCTGGTTGCCCTGAGATACGTGAAGTCTGCAAACTAGATGAAAATGTCAGCCATGCTAGTCAACAACTTCCCAATCTTCTTTGCTTACCCTACTAGTCTTCAGATCATTATTTAGTTTTCATGATTCTGTTGATCCTTCTCTTTCATCACACTTCATCATGGATGGAGCAATCTTTGTTTGAGTTCTTTTTCTTTTAATCATGCCAGAATTCTTTGCAACTAGATCAATTTGTGCAGATCTAGCAATTTCTTTAGATTCAGAAGATATATTCAATGTACCTGACATTGATTTGAACTCCCTTTCACTTGTATGAACACTTTTAATGAATACTTGCAATTAATTCAGACAAAGATGGATTCCAGGGCATGATACTTGATTTCTATCACCAAAATCTACATATAAATTCTACTGCCCTAAAATTTGAGGCTTTGCTTGCATGCAAATCAAGCATAAATATTTTTAAATTCACCTGGACACTTATATCAACATGCAGATAATTATCATCGCAAAAATCAAGCTATTCTAACCCTAGGCGCCAAACCTTGAAGCTTCATGGCAATGAAAAACACCTTTTGATGCACAAAACCTTCTTTCCTTGGCGCCAAAACTGTCTGGATTGCAATCCTTAGCAAAAAGAATTAATTGCTTCTTCATTATGGCAGCCCATGCTTATATAACCCTCAACACACTATTTTTAATAATTGCCCTTCCTATTCATGGTAATTTAATTAATAAATAATCATGTATATTCACCCAAATTGCGCGCCCAAATATGCATGTTGCTGGTTACTTTTAAATAAATTTATTTTATTTATTTATAGCATGCATCCTTCAGTTCTCTTTGGCTTATCTTCTTGCATTGACTTTTCTTCTATACATGGAGCCAAAATTAGGTGAAAAATCCAAAAGTAAATATCATTAAATACATTGTTTAATGCTAAGGTGGGTCGCACTTTTTAGCAAGGGTGATTTCTAAAAATAAGAAGTCAACTTTGATGGGAATTTCTACCCTGCACTGCAGCTCCAAAAATCCCCTCTTCAACTTAAGTTATTTGACTCTCATAATGGGAATTTTTACCCAGTAAGGTAGGTAAGAAATTCCCACCTACCTGCCACTACCGAAATTCCCATTGGTAATTTAAAACATCTCCCAAAAAGTGTGACTTGTAGTGAAAATAACTTCCTTTGATAAAGTGTGACTTGCATGGGTGAATAAACCTCTTTGGTGGGAAAAGTTACCCTGCTAGGCAGGAAAAAAATTCCCATCGATGCTTTAACTAATTTTTCTTTATTTTATAATTGGAATTTTTACTCTACAAGGCAGGTAAGACATTCCCGCTTGCCTGTCGCCTCTAATATTCCCATTGCAGCTTAAGTGACTTTGACTTCATGGGAAAAAGTACCCTGTAAGGTAGGTAAGAAATTCCTGCCTACCTGCCACTAACGAAAATCCCATTACAGCTTAGACCCATTCATTCCAAAAGTGTGACTTACCTAGGAGAGAATTTTTGTGCACGACTTCATCTTTTTTGGTTAGAAGTTTGCCTTCTAAGGCTGATTCTTTCTAGTACTGAGGCCGTAAATGATCTCCAGATGCTCCATGCAATTAAACAAACTAAACAAAACAAGGAATGGACCCAGGGGGATTAACAGACAAACTACTGAGAAAACCGAAGAAAAATGAAAAAGAAATAAATAAAAGCTAAAAACATTGCCAGAAGTTGCATATAATGCTCTAAATTCATTCCTAGTGACAATCCTATTAAGATGTGTGAATACTAGCATGTAAAACTTCAACAGGGTTCAACCGGAGCACAACTTACTTCAAACGGGGCTTTATTTATTTAATAAATAATTAAATAAAAATTTCCTGCAAACAAAACTTGGTGGAGGGATAATATGAGTCTTAGCATCTGGGTATTTGTCGAAATTGGCTCATATGATTCACTGGGAATATCTTAACATAATACAGACATCTTCTTGCAATGAAAACACGAAAAGACCCATTATTTTAAAAAAAATGAAATTTTTTCAAATAGGTAGTACCGGATTTTAGGGCGAATTCTGGTGACACCAACTTGTGACGCTAAATCTAACAAATGGTAATACTAGTCAAGTAGGTTGTGCAGAGCACTTCCCGTTTCGTCCACAAGGTTCCCTCTTGCGTGGACTACTTTGAGTTTTCTAGGACCACCCCCATTGTTGTAGCTTAAGGCTTATGCCAAAGGGGTCATGTCTTAGTTTTAAGCGGACAGGGCGTACCCTTATCCGAACTTGCAAATACAGTGTGATGTTTGTGGTGTGTTTTTTATCTTGTTTAATTTGATGTGGTTTGCTTGAACACCTTTTGGCAACCTGCACAAAAATTGTATTAGTAGTTTAGTTTTGTCTTGACTCCACCTTACTTTGACAAGCCTTTTTTTTGGTCTTGCACAACGGATTAGTAATTTTCCATGAAATTAATAAACACCGTTTCTGATTCTCAAGATCACCCTAGGACGCAAGAGAAGAGCATACGTGACACAAAAATCCAATCAAGAAATCAATAAAATGGAAAACACTTAATTCAAATGCAAAATATATTTATCTTGGCTCAATTTGGACATTCTACACATTTATCAAAGCAATAAAAGATATAAGAATCGTTTCTGATTCCCAAGATCGCCCCAAAGCACGCGAGGGAAGAGCACATGCAACCTTACTCTTATAATTAAACATGCAAGGTTTATCCAATGTCTAGTGTAGCAAAAACATGTAAATGTACTCTACAAAAATAAGAATTAGCCAGATTAACCCTGTAATGATGTTAGCACTTTAGGACACAAACCTTTGGAAACATGAAATTAATATGCAAACACAGACTGAAGCACCTACGCGTAGGTTAGGGTATGTGTGTGGGGGTTAGGGCACCTACGCCCCTCTGTGTAAATTTTGGTATGCAGTGCGCCTGCGCTAAGATATATGCGTGTGCGGTAGGGTATAGGCGTGTGCGGCCAACAAGCAAAAAAGACAATACAAAAACTATGACAGGGCGTGTGCGTTGGTTGAGAGATGCATACGCTAGGGTATGGGTGCCTGTGCCACAGATACAAACACAAAACATGTGCGCTAGCAGAATGGTGCGTGCGCCGAGGTTATGGTATCTGCGCTGAGGTGCCTACGCTAGCCTATCAGGTTTTCGACAGCAACAAAGGTACAGTACGGTAGCAATATGTGTGCATGCTGGGATGTGTGCCTCAACGTGGTTTAGTGTGCATGTGCCTGGGTTTATGTACTTGCACCTCCCCTACAAAAACTGTACTTGGTCACGACGTCAAAATACGGTCAAATGACACAAACAAGTTCAAAATGCTCCAAATTTTAGTATGTTAGCTCGAAATTGACAATAACCCATCAGAATTAAAGCTCTAAATGAGATTCTACACATGTAAGATTGCAAAAAAAAGTCATAAAGATCACTTCACATGTGTATAGAAAGAATTAGCTAAATGTTGAAATAACAATAAAATTTGAATTAGAATGCTAAGGGACAAAGGATTCATCCCACCGGGCGTGCCAAATGTATCTATGTATTAGTTAGCTATGCAAAGAGAATTGAAACTAAAACCTTAGTAGTTTCAAAACATGAACTACACAAAGATCATCATGCTAAGAGCTAAACAAGACTAAATGCCAACATTATGCATTAAAACTTTAAAATAGAAATCAAACTAATATGCTAAGCATTAGAATCTCTACTCTTTAGATCACCAAAACACTAAATGAACCTAGATAGATCCATGACAATCAAAGTTGATTGCTTGATCTTCAAGGGTTTGGGAATGGAAGCTCATCAAAGTATGGCTACAAGACCATTTTGATTCTCTCCATACGACCCAAAAGCTTGGATGAATGAAATGCAAGAATGAGGCTGTTAGCTCAAATGAATGAAGCTCTATGATGAAATGCCTATAGATTAACTATAAACATGTAAGTTGTAAGAAGAAAGGTAGGAGGGCTCCTTTTATAGCCTAATGGATAGAAAATTCTCTGCATCCCTCTTTATGTGGGATAAATGGAGAGGTTGGGTTAGTTGTGGATAAAGAAAATTTAGAAAGGGTTGAGTCAACCTTAGGAGAGTTTAGTTTGTCCTTTAGTGGCCCATGGGGTTTGAGGGGATTTATTAATTAACCCAAGTGATTAATTAATAGGTGTGCAAGCTTATAAAAGCTTTTTAGAGGAATAATTGGCATGATTTAGACTATGAGAAGGATTTAATCAAATAAATGATGATTTATTGATTTAATAGAGGAGGAAGCTAATTAATTAATAATAATTAATTAGTCTAGATAGAAAGGGGAATTAATTAATGAAAGGTTGCTAATTGGTGTATTTGTTGGATAAAAGGGTTAATTAACTAGCGTAATGCAACTAATTAACGGTGATGGACGAGGAAGTGTGTTATATTGACGATATGTCGTCAATTTGCAGGAAAGAGGATAATTAGCCCAATTTAAGTATTTAAATTGCTCGGGTAAAATTATAGGTGTCTACACCTTCAAAGGTGGGTTAAACCTTGTTAACACACTTTGATTCTTATGCCAAAAATATTATGAAACCCTGAGCAAACATAATCAGTTGTTAGAAATAAGAATTTAGCTTAGAAAAAATTAATTTTTGAAACCCTTACCTAGTGAACTTCAACAAGCTTGGAAATATAGTAAATCACCTCCAAAATTCACGAAACTTGGGATCTTGGGGTTTAAAAATATGACGAATGCAAATATCAAATCAGCTTGCCCAAACATTCACCAAAACATGCCAAATATTCCTTTCAAGAAATTTGCCCCTCTTGGAAATTCCCTAAAAACCATGCAAGATCATTCCAAATATATTTTGAAATTATTATTCAAGCTCAACAATCAATTGGTGAAGGAATTATAATTTTTGGAAGTCTAGGAATGCTAGAATGAATTTCCTTCAAACCCTAGTTGTTGCAAAAATAAATAAACATTTTCAATCTGATTACGCGTGCCAAAAACCCTTCACAAACCTTCTATAATAGTTGTATAACCCAAGGAACCCTCTAAGTTGTGAAATGTAGATGGGGGGAGGCCGATCAAGTATGGCTTGTATATTTCGGTGATCCACGTGGACTCCTTGAGAGTTTATAATACACCCAAGGTACAAAATTTAATTCAAACCAAATTCACATTTGGATCTCCTTGCAAATAACGACTGTTGTTCTAAAACTCCCATCACCATGTCAAGATGTTGTAGATGTTCCTCCCATGTTTTTCTATATACCAAATTATTATCAATGAAAACAAGCACAAATCTCCTTAAGTACCCAGCAAATATGTGGTTCATACATGACTGTAAGGTGGCTGGTGCATTGGTCAAGCCAAATGGCATGACAAGGAACTCAAAGTGTCTATAGTGGCATCTAAAGGCTGTCTTGCACACATCTTCCTCTCTTATCTGGATTTGGTGATAACCGGATCTCAAATCAATCTTTGAAAAGAGGATCGTTCCATGTAGCTCATCAATTAATTCATCAATTTGTGGAATGGGGTACCAGTTCTTGATGGTTTTCTTATTTAGCATCCTGTAATCAATACACATTCTTAAAGTCCCATCCTTCTAAACAAGAACCACAAAAGAAGCAAAGGGGCTATAATTTGGTCAAATAAATCCCATATGCAACAACTCCCTCAGGGTTTTCTAAATTTCCTCCTTATCTGCTCTTGGGAGTCGGAAAGGAGTAGAAATTACCGGCTTGTCACCTTCTTGCAACTCTATCACATGTTAGAACCCTCTATGTGGTGGCATTCCATGTGGCAAATCATCAAATATCGTAGCATGTTTATCCAATATGAGCTGAAGATCATGACGAATAATTTGTTTAGCTTCTATGGATGAAGAAGGCCTTATTAAACAATGTATAGTCCAAGAGATCTACCCTCTTTTGAGAGCTCATTGCATACTCTTCGCTGTTACAACTTGAGGAGACCCCCCTTTCAACCCTTGCAAACCTATCTCTATCATTGTGTAATATCCCTTTGAAGGGCTGAAAATGGAAAGTAGGAAATTAGCACAAACCCCAATATTATCAAATCTGATTTATAAACCAACAAACTGAAAATAAAACCCAGATTTGAATAGCGATCAGATTTTTAGGACAGCAGTACAAAAATGCATGCAAAACACTTAAAACTCTTCAAACAACTTTGTCAAAATAGATATAAGAATTTTAAGCATCCACCAAACCAATATTCAATAAGAAATATGATCCAAAACGATGCTGAAAATTAATTAAAAACCAGCGAAGTACAATTGCAATAAAAATTATGAAATGAGGATTTAGAAACCCCAAATTTCACAATGAATAGTAGATTATGGCTTTATAAATTATGAGAAAGCCAAATATGAAAGCAAATCTGAATTCCGTGCCCTAGAAGACACTAAATTCCACACTATGATAAGTCGCTCCACCTAAGAGAGACCCCACATTGCATGCAAGAATCTGAAAATGTCCTCTTTTCCTCCAAATATGCAATTTGCCTTCAATCCACATAAGGATGGAGGGTGTTCGTCCCCCGACTAGCCACAAAAAGGGTTTCCATCCTTCTTAGAAGAGCCACACACTTGGATTTCCGCCCAAGAGTGGAAAGAACAATGAGCAACAACCCAAAGGTCCAATTAGAGAAAATGCGCCAAAAAGTGAATTCCCAAAATGAAACCCTTCAACTCCTTTTATACCCTATCTTTGGTGCCAAAGCCCAAAAAGGACAAGGCTGACCCAAAAAGATCTCTTTTAATCTTTTAATTGGCTTCATTAATGCACCAAACCCAGCCGACCTGCTAAAAAGAAGAACACACTAAAAGAAAACATTAAAAATTAGAAAATAAAAGTGCAATGAGAGTTCACTTCCTTTTGCCGCTCACTCCCTTCTTTGCCATGGAAAAGGGAATGGCAAGAAGTCCAAAATCATCCTCTCAAGTTGAAAAAGGGGACATTACACATTCGCCTTGAATTTTAGTTCCATGCTTTGGTAATTTTGAGAGAATTCTCTTAATGAGTGGAGCCATTGTACCCCAAGCACCAAATCGGTTTCTCCAATCCCAATCACATAGAAACCATCTTGGATCTTATGTCCTCCTAGTGTGATGTTGAATTGAGATACTTTCTTAGTGCAAGTAATAGAGAACCCATCAACAACTATGACATTAAAACCTTTGAATTCTTCTACCTTTAGCTTCATCTTGGACACCAAACCTTCATCAATGAAATTATGGGTAGCCCCACTATCAATTAAGATCATTATCTTTTGCCCATGGAGAAGACCTTTTACTTTGAATGGGTGGTACCTAGGAGCACCGGAAAGTGTAGCAAGAGAGTTGTTCTCTTCCGGATCAGATTTTGGTGCATCCTCTTTTATTGGTTCAGAAATGGCTGCCACTTCTTCCTCTTCTTGTCCTCTCCTTCATCATTGGACACCACTTCTATGTAGTGTATTTGTCCCTTTCCAAGACACCTATGTCCCGGTGACCATGGATCTCTACATGTGAAGCAAAGCTTCTTCCTTCTCAGCTAGCTCATGGACTCTTGGTTCTTGTGTTCTTTCCTCCGTCCTTCTTGGCTATTAGTCCCTTGAAAAGGCTTCATAGGCTTCCTCAAAAAAGGTACTTTGGGTTGAGATAGAAAACCCTTTGGCTGCCCTCCCATTGCTGGGTTGTTCTACCCCTTTTCACCCACACTTTTTGATGAAAAACCAGTCCTAGGGATTGCACTTTCGAGGTCTAAGGACTTCCATATTGTTTCTTGCAAGGAAGATGGGTCAAAAGCCCTTAACTCTTTAAGGGTTCAATAAACCCTTCTATAAACAACACCATGAGTCTCCCTTTGGAAAGATCATCTTCCATGACTGAAATCTTTTGAAAATCAGCAACATATTCTTCTATTGTACCTTTTTATTTGAGTTGGGCAAGGTCAAGGAAGTATGCTTCCGGATCCATCCTTTCGAACCTCTCCACGAGCCTTGTGCAAAATTCTTCATAGGAATGAGTGCAGCGATGCCCTTTTGTCAACATGCCATGATGCCACCAATAATGGGCAACTCCTTCAAGGTGAAGGGTTGCAAATTTTATTGCCTCTTCTTCCGCCATAGGTCTCAAGGACAAGTAGGTGTCAAGTTTTTGGATACATGCCCTAGCTGATCTTTTGTGGAGTCATCAAAAGTGGGAAGATTCATCTTTCCCAAGGCCTGTTGCACTTCTCCCTTTTGTGCTAGGGTTCTTTTCCTATAATATTTTTCTTCCGTCCTTAATTTGATGAAATCCATGAGGGACATTGCCTCCTGAAACTCCTCTGGCATTGTTTGGTACTCTTCAAGCCATATGGTGTAGTCATGAGCTTCTCTAGGGTTCCCATGTGGAGCAACTACCTCTTTGGTCACAAACTGGGGGACCTTGTAAGAGAAATTTTCTCCTTCTTTTAGTCACGAGGGTTGCAGGAAACCTCTTCCCCCTTGGCCGAACCACTTCCCTGCATGTTTTGGATGGCTAGGGAAAGCCTATCCAGTGCATCCACTATCCCTTCTTGTGTCTTCATGATCGTGTCCAAGTTTTCTTCCCCAGACTTCGAGAGTTTCCTCTTTTCCCTTCTCTGGAAGTATTGCATACTGTTGTCATCTACCATACTTTCACAGGTTGGGAGGATGGAGCCTTGATACCATTGTAATGTCCCTTTTTGTGGGACTTCCAGAAATGACCCAAAGCTGGTTGTGAAGGACTGAAATCAGAACTAGGGAAGCCTGTAGATGACTGAAAAATCACTTTGAAATCTTCAACACGCTGCCAGTACTTTGCTCATAGGGTGGCGACCTCTTATGAGAAGTCAAACACACTTTTCTAAGCACAAATCTCACTGAAACCTTTAGGAAATATACTTAGACTTTATGAGAAATTACCAGAAATGATTAGATGCAAGAAAACTGATTTTTAGAAACCCGCAAGTGCTATTTTTAATTTATCATGCAACCCATCCACTGAAGATTTAAATAATAATTACTAGAACTGAAATATCACTCCAATACACTCAAACAATTGATAGAAATGGAAGATTTCACCTTTAGAAATTAGAGAGAATCCAATCATGCAAATTGTTCACATAAAAACCAGCCATTTCATGCAAAACACTCTCCCAAACAAGTCACTTAGGGCATAAATCAGTTGTAACCAACAACGAAGTGTAGAAATCCAAGTGTAGTGTTGGGTTTCATCCACACCTTCTCCACAAGGGGTTTTGTCCTTAGGAGGGTCTCAATCAAGGGTTTTCGTACTTGAGAGAGATGGAAAAGGTGCTTAACAAGAAACCCTTCACCACAATATTAAAATTCACAAAAAGCATGATTCATTAATGGCCAAGCGACCTCCTTTTATAACCACAAGAAGTGCTTTACAATACAAAAATGAAGGCTGACCCCTTAAGATAAAGTGCATTTAAATATCTAATTAGTATTTGGAGCCTACATGCTCAAAATACTTTTATTTCCTAGCTACTTAAGTTCTTCTATTGGAGTGTTAGGCTTCCTAGTAGGATACATGCTAATAATAAGAATAACTACCTAATCAACAATAAAAATCTAATCCACATCTTCCCCTTGTTTTCTTCCTTAGACCCACGGGGAGACGAATGGGTTAAGGTCTTCAAAAATCAGCCTTCAAAAAGGGACATGACATCCCCATACTTGAGATATTGGCTAAGAATTTTATTTGAATATCCTTCTATCCGTTCAATCCAGATATTCCAAATGATCATTGCTGATGAGATTTGCCAGATCAATTTCAAATTGGAGCTTCTGAATTTCAGGTTCCACTGATCAACTAGCTCCCTAACAAAATGAGGAAGCACAAAGTTGAAATCCCATTTGTGCCTTACAATACTCCAAATATTATCAGCAAACGAGCAATAAATAAAAATATGATTGCCACTTTCATCTTCCTCTACCTGTTAGAAAAAAATTGAGGGCCTGTTAAAATCTCTCTTGCTCAGCTTATCATAAGTCAATGCTTTTTCCCATACTGCTAGCAAAAGGAAGATGTTGACCTTTGGAAGACCTTCATGTATCCAAATTTTGTTGCTGGGGGATAAAAAAGAATGCATTATGAGTTTCCTTGAGAATCTCATTATACTCCTTTACTGACACCCTGCCGCTTTTAGCTCCATCGCATATTAGTCTATCTTTCTCCCATGTGACAGCATGGGATAGCATGAGAGAAGGTGAATATATGATTTACCCTTTTCATCTTCTTCCCTTGAGAAACAATTCAAAACCCTCAATTCCTTACTGTTTGTGCCTATTACAATGCAATCACTGACCAGGTATCCCTACTTATGCTTGGCAACTTTCATTAATCCGACCAGGTCTTCATCCTGGCATAAAGGGATGGCCTTGAGACTAGCATCCTGCCCAAAATCTACTTGGCTACCATCATGTACTTTCCATCTGTTTTGTTCATCAAGAGATCCTTACATCCTTTCAGAAAAAAATTATATTGATGATCCTTGAGGAATTTCTTCTTGCATAAACACACTAATATTTTCCGAGCTAGCAAGATATTTTTCCTGTAGAATCCTGTTCAATAGCCTATTTTCTTCCTCAAATGTGCCAAAGGAGCTTACAACCTAGGGCTCAGTTCATTTCTTTACAATTACAGAACCCTAGACCCCCCATTTTCTTTTGTAAACAGATCTTCCAAGCAACTAAATTGATTTTGTTCCTTTTTTTGGGGCCATTCCACAAAATAATTCTTGCAAAATCCATTGTTGATTTAGCAACCGAACTTACAATTTTGAAGAGAGACATAATGTAAGTTGGCATAGCCTGCAATGATGATTTGACCAATTGGGCTCAACCTGCCAAAGATAGCCACTTCCCTTTCCAAGTATACAGTTTTTCTGAATCCTTTTCAACAGGGGTCTCCCCACTTCTTCCCCTGCTTTTCCATTTGCCGAGTTCACCAATTCCAAATCCATTATTCTCTGGATTCTCCTTTGTTGTTCCTCTAAGATTTATGAAGTAAAATTTGCATTTGTCTGAAATAATCTATTTCCCTGTTGGAACTCCATATTTATGCAGGATGTCTCTCAACACTTGAGCCTCTTCAGTTGAAGGGGTTACCATTAGAATCGTATCATCTAAAACTATAGGCAACATTATGGTTCTATCCTCGAGGACACTTGAGTCCTTTTAATGTCCCCACTCTGAACATTACATTTATCATTCCTTAATTATCTTCATGTGCTTTGAGGATGAATCCTTTTCAACCCAGGAGGGCATGTTATAAGCCTAATTAAAAAGTTAGTTGTCATCAAATGTTTTTGTGTAGGGATAAATGCTTACATGTGTTCCTTGTATTCAATATTTATATTTATCACCCCTAACACCTATTGCCACCTATTTAACAATTTATATCTATTCTATATGTGATTATCTCGGATATCTTTCCATTAACACCCATAACATACATAGCAAAGAATAAAAATGTAAGCAAATGAAAAAAACTCCATATGACAGTCAGCAACTGAGGGCATCTTTTATATTTTTGTCTCAAACTGCCTGTGCACAAATAAAGGATCTTTCTCTAAGTGCTCATACCTCAAGGAGTGTGAGTTAAGTCATTCTAGTTTCTCCGTATAAATGATGAGGCAGCAAGTATAACGATTCATGGTGCATGCATTTCATTATTTGTGAATTAAGCTTTTAACTACTGGTGAGAATAGTGAAATGCTATCTCAGTGTTATCTATAAATCAGAAAACATCATGGAACAATATAAAATTCAACCAAATACCTATACACCAATTTTGTAGAATTGACCTCTACGTAGCTCTAGCAACTTCGATTTTGCTTGTCCATTTTAATCGATCTTCAGTCCACTCTTTCATCTTCTCTTTTTCATCCCAAATGCTGCTAGCATTTTCCCAATCCCAAACTTCTGTCAAAGCAATTTTTTTGTGGATTTCTTTTGTAGCCTTCCTAACATCCTGAAAGAAATCATTTTATTTGTTAACCTTTGCATAAAAAAGGTTGTTCTCAAAAACTAAGCTTCTCATTTTTATCATTTCCAAAAAAAATTGTGATGAGGTACAAACTTTAAGGCCAACCCTACAGGCACGCCTAGATTTCCTCTTGAAATACAAGGAACGCATTCCATATTTGTCACTTCCCATGTCATGAAATTTATTCACAGAGAGTCCCTACAACCAGCCATTAGTCACATTTGGTCAATAAGTTGTACAAAGCATCTAAAACAGTGCAGTACGTCTGGTAGCAAAATACCTTGTGAATAAGTTTCATTAATCGTTTCCATACAGGAGCTGCATGAGAAGCACCAGTAGCTACAAAGTGACAAAGAAACAATAAATAACATGCATAAATCGGCTAAATTGGATTTTCAAGTTTATACTAGTGAGAAAACATGCAACAGCTTTCCAATAAGAAGTCAAGGGCATTTATCTTTTCCCTTTTTCCTTTGAATGCATCTAAGAAGACTAAAGCTATAGTAAAAGCTACAAAAATAAGAAATAGCATGACATCAATTGAATGTGGCTATAAGCATATGTTTCTATCAGCAAACGAGCAATAAATAGAAACATTGAAATGGGAAACATGCTCATAGAAACACTGAAGATAATGGCTGAGAATCAAAAGGCATCTGATTTAGGTAGTAAAATGAAAACCATACATGACTTATTTTTCGAAGTGTAACCTATGATTTCTTATCATTTAGTGTGTTGTCACTTAGGAAATAGAAAACAAGGTTTCCATTTGCTGTTTACAATTTAACAGCATAGTATGGACATATATGGGGCATAATGGCATGGAAATTACTGGCCACAATTACACACCCATGTGTGCGCATGCAAACATGCACACAAACCCACATGCACATGCACACCCACACATACAAGTAGGTGCATATTCACCCACATATACACATGCACACACACACTCAAACCCCCCCTCCCCCTCGTGCCACACACACCCACACACTCACTCACCCATAGACACATGCACGGATGCGCATGCGTGCACACATACACACCAACATGCGCACACACACATATGTGTGAATTGTTGAGAAAACCATAAAGAAAAATGATTCAGAAGTCATCTGTCTATTATGTTCAAAGCTCTCACCCCTTTTGAAATAGACAATAAAAACGTTTGTTACAACAAGGACATGCACAACCTCTAGCCCTTCCGAAACACATTCATTGAAGTTTGGCTCTCAACTTACACATATTTCAGTTTATTGAGGCCTACCTCTACCTTGGACTATAGTGTTATTTAAATTGCTTGATGGATGATGTTCTTCCTTAATTGCCTCTTGAGTGATATGCAAACTAAGTTTGGTTAAACACCCAGTTTCCTTATTTGTTGATCCGACAAGCAATCAATGAAATAGATATTTCAGTTAAACAAGCATGGCAATCACTTGTGTAGCTCCTAAATCTGCACCAAGGTTGAAATGAGTGAAGACAACAAGATATGTTGTTGGGATGAGTTGCTTCTTCACCCGGAATGGTAGAATTAAGATCAACAAATGGGAGGGTGGCTAAGCTCCTACTTTTTAGAGTTTGTAAAACCTAGGGGAGAGACCATACAACCATAGATGGAAAACTCGCCAAAAACTGGCTGAGTTTTAAAGAACTCGCCAAAAAACTTGCAAAATGGTTTAATGGCTGAAAAACTTGCTAAAATCGGAAAAAGAAAACTCACCGAGTTTTGGGGAATACTCGCCGACTTAAACAACCATAGATGGAAAACTCGCCAAAAACTGGCTGAGTTTTAAAGAACTCGCCAAAAAACTTGCAAAATGGTTTAATGGCCGAAAAACTTGCCAAAATCGGAAAAAGAAAACTCACCGAGTTTTGGGGAATATTCGCCGAGTTAACTCGGCAAGTTCGTGCATTTAACTCGTCCACGCTGCTTTTACACGCAAAACACGGTTTTCACATGCAAAAACCGCTTTTTTTACACCGTTTTGGCTCTTTAAAAAGCCCTCTACTCCTTCATTGTCACTCACACAACCATTTGAGCTTGCATTGCTTGTGTTGAATGGATTTTGGAGTGAATTCGAGGAGAGAATTTGGAGATTTGCATTTGGAGGTAGGTTTTTTTTTTTTCTATTCTTTGAAGCTTTTCCAAATTTTGTGTATATTATTTAAGTTTTATAGATTTCTATTGTGATTCTAAATACATGTAATGTAAAATCGAATGCTTGTAATTTTTTTATACTCATTTGTAGCAAGAGGTATGTATTTTTTTATTTTTTTAACGCAAATTCATTGTAAATTAGTTAAATTTTATGTATGTGTATTGTAATCGATTCGTTGTGTAATTCTAATTACATGTAATGTAAAATCGAATGCTTGTAATTTTTTTATACTCATTTGTAGCCAGACGTATGTATTTTTTTTTTAATGCAAATTCATTGTAAATTAGTTAAATTTTATGTATGTGTATTGTAATCGATTCGTTGTATAATTCTAAATACATGTAATGTAAAATTGAATGCTTGTAATGTATTGTTTTTATTTATGTAAATTTGTTATTCAGGCACGTTTTGTTTTTAAAATTAAATTAACTTTACGTTTTCTAATTTTTTAAATGTGCATTGTGTTGCAGATTAAAGCTTAACAATGGCATCAAGCTCGGCATCAAGTTCGGCATATGAATCACTAGCAGGGACCGTTCCTCCGAATGCCCGTTCCATAGCATGGAAGTATACTGTACGTGGAGCTTGTGCGGGCGAAATATTTTGCACTTTCTGTAACAAGAAAATGAATGGAGGCATCAATTGTTTGAAATACCACCTTTCAACTATTGTTTGCCGAAATGTTACGGTTTGCCCCAACGTGTCGGAAGAGGCAAAGCGAGAAATTAGAGCAAAGCTGGCAAAGTTAGGGAGAAGAAACTAGACAAGGCAAGGCTGAAGGCAACCATAGCACAAACTATTAGACCTGGGGCTGCAATGGAAGAGGATTTAGAAGATGATACGGCAACAATTGTGGGCTCTACTCGTGGTCCACACATACGAAGAGGAAGAGCCGGAAGAGGCACATCTTCATCGAGTTCAAGCAAAGGCATACCGAGTTTTTTTGTGGTAAGGAACACACTTGGAGTACAACCTTCATTGGAAGGTACAGTCTGTGGTGTCCCTAGATTTCATCCTGAAATCTGTGACTACTCTATTCGAAAAAAATTCGTACTTTTAAAATAATGGGTCGTTTTGTGTTTTTATTGCCTGAAGGTTCTTGTTTTGTGTCAGGATATTCCCAAAGAGCCATATTAGCCATTTTTGCCAAATACCCAGATGCCCAAAATTGTTATATTCTGTCGTCGGGATTTGTCTATGGAAAATTTGTATTTAATTATTTTGAGTCCCGTTTGAGGCAATTTGCGCTCCGATTTAACCCTATTGTGATCGAACATATCATTATTCCTATATACCAGAAGGGTTTTAACTAGGAATGAGTTCTGCACTTTATTTGTGACTTTTGACAGCTTTTTGTGTTTTTGTGTTTTCCCATTTTGTTTTCTGTGAAATTTTTCTAGATCAATTCCTTTGCCGGTTTGGCCTGATTCTTGGCTTGGAGTAACTGGGGATCACATACGCACATTGTGCCAAAAGGAATTCGCCATTGGAGATCTGGTTCTCTTGGAAAAGACGAAGTTGTGAGCCAAAAAGCTTCTTCTCGGCTGGCCGCATTTTTGGAAAAAGAGGGTTTGAAGTGGATCATGGAATTTTTGAAAGCAGCAGACAAGTGAAAATTTTGTACTTGCCTAGAAGGGTACTTTTTCCCATGGAAGCAACGCCACTTAAGTCACAATGGGATAATTGGAGGCAGCAAGTAGACGGGAATTTCTTACCTGCCTTGCAGGGTAAAAATTCCCTTTGTGGAATAAAAGAAAAAACAACTTAAGTGAATCATGGGATTTTATTGCTTGCCTGGCAGGGTAAATAATCCCATTATAAAAGTCAAACGACTTCAGTGAATCATGGGATTTTCAAGGCTGCCTTGCAGGGTAAATAATCTCATTGTCATGTGACTTTTAAAAATAGAAATTCCTTATTCTAAAAAGTGCGACCCACCTTGGGTGAATAATAATGCATTAAATAAATATTTGTTAATATTTATTCACCCAATTTTGGTGCCCAGGGTTGTGGAAAAGTCAACAAAGGGAAGTGGACAAAATGAATTTAAAAATAGAATTCCAAAATTAAATAAATAATTTATTTAATGCAGCCCCATTTGGGAGAGAAATAATACTTTTTTAAGTATTAAATGATTAAGTTAATTCCTATTTTCAGTGGCTAAGGTTAAAGCACACAGTGAAGCTTAAGTGGAGTGAAGGGTGGATGATTAAATTGATTAAATTTAATATATTGGATGGCTGTCCTTAAACATGCAATTTTAGCACACCAGTTAAAGGGAAAAGCATGATTTTAAATTAATTAATTGCCAAGAATAGGAAGGGCAATTATTAATTATAGAATTATGAGGGTTATATAAGCATGGGCTGCCATAAGGATGAATTAATTAATTCATAGGTAAAGAAGTGCAGCTCAGAGGAAAAGTGCGCCCCATTTGAAGAGGATTTTTGCTCAGAAGAAGGTGAAATTAATGCTGAAAGCTTCCAATTTTGACGCACAGGTTGAAGGAGGTTGATTTGTGTCTGGATAATTGTTTGCATAAGTGATACAGGTGCTCAGGTGAAGTTGGTAAAATTCACGCTTGCTTTGCATGCAAATAAAACCATTTTTTGGGCAGCAGACTTGAATTATGCAGATTTTTATGATTAAAATTCAATGTTCATGTTCCGGTTGCCATCTTTGTATGAAATAATTGTAGGAATTCGTTAAAAGTGCTTTACAAAAGAAAATGAGCTTTAATCAATGTCCAATACATTGAATATATCCTCCGAATATGAAGAATTATCCAGATCTACACCAGTTTTGAAGAATTCCGGACAAATAAGAAGAAAAAGAATTGTTCAGACAAAAACAAAGATTGCTCCAGCCATGGCAAAGCGGGATGAAAGAGAAAGCTCAGTGGAATCATGTGTAGCTTCTAGATTTGCTGAAGTCAATAGGCCCAAATCCAGATCCAGACCTCATAATTGCAAAAGCTTCCGGCACAAAGGCTTCATCCTCTTGTTTCGAATACAGCCTGTGAAGAAGTTAGTGTGTGGAAAATTCCTTCCAGGATCTTGTGCTTGTGCTTCCAATCTTCCAGTTGAAACCTTCATTGAAGTTGCATTCACCCGGAGTGCTTTCCAGAATTTTTAATTGCTCATATGCAATTAAAAATAAAAAGATGAGTTATTTTATGGCAAACATTGCATTGATGCATGTACTGGAGAAGAACTGCAAAAGCTTCAAGGATAAGAACGGAGACATGTCAAAGGCAATACCCGCAAGAAAATCACGGTCACTTGCTTCCAGCTTGTTTCCAGATCCAGCTTGCTTCTAGATCCAGCTGCTCCCAGGTCCAATTTGGTGAGAATCAAAGGGAAAAGAATCAGCTGCATGCAGACATGAAAAAGGACAAGACTGCAGCTTTCCTCTTCCTTCTTTCCTCTGACAAAGTAATTGAGCGATCAATTAAATTATACAACTTAAGTGATTGGTTTCAAAACCATTACTTGAAGTCAATTACTTGGAGATAGGTGGCAGATGTGCGAAATAGAAGGTTCTATCTTCAGTTGCAAATCATGCATATCATGCAAAGAGGAATTCCAGGAGGGAGATTGCCACTTGTTTCCTTTTCCACTTCCACATGTGTCAGTTCAACTAAAAGTTTCTGGCTTGTAATTGCCCATCTACATTCTATAGGTAGAGGAACAACCTTCGGGTTAAAGAAGAGAATTTGTAAGCAGCAACTTTGTGTTCCAGACTTTGTGCTGAAACCCTTGAGAGCCACTTGAAGCAAAGGAATATACAAGAGCAAATTTCCGGAGAACTTTGTGTCACGGTGTATTATGTTTCTTGCTTTTTATCTTAGATCTTTTAATAGATTTTGTGTTATTTCAGATCTAGATCTAGAGCTCCCTTTGCTTAGAATTCTGTGTTTATATCTATTGGTTTCTTCTATGTGCATACAATCAACTCTGCTATCTATTAATCGGGATGCACATCTTCCCCATTTCTTCTGTGTTTAAATAATTCCCTTTCCCTTCTTCTATAAATATTTCCTTTCTTTAAACAGTTTCTTACTTGCTGCAGAACTATTCAGTTATGGTTCATGAACTGAGTAGTTAAAGTAAAACCCCATTTAGATATTAGCATACTTTAATTGACAAATCTGACACGGGAGCCTCATCGGTAAATGAGGGAGATTTATCTCATGACTGCCTAGGTTTTGTGCTATGCAGAAAATCTAGCCAACAGTCTGGAACAAAGATATGCATGAGGAAGTGGATAAATCTCGTGCAAATTTTTAGTACTACAACAACCTGCCATTCAATATGGCAAAGAGCCCATACTAGGAATACTTGGTGACAGCGTTGACAGTTGCAGGGAAAGGGTACAAAGCACCCTTTCCAAAGGATTTGAGTGGGAAATTACTTGAGGGTGCAATTACAGATGCCCCACTACCATGCTAGAAGAGCACAAGAAACAATGGAAAAAATTCGGATGCACCATTCTTTCAGATGGGTGGACGGATGGAACCGCACCCTTATTAATTATTTAGTAGCTTCAAACGGTGAGATGGTGTTTTTAAAATCTATTGATGCCTCTAACATAATAAAAAATGCAGAGAATTTGAGTGTTATGTTAGAGACAGTTGTATTAGAGGTTGGTGTACAAAATGTAGTGCAAGTTGTCACATACAATGCAGCAACATATGTGGCGGTTGGGAGACTACTGCAGGACAGACATCCATCACTCTTTTGGACTCCTTGTGCAGCTCATTGCATTGACCTTCTTTTGGAGGACAAGCAAAATTGATTGGGTGAAGCCGGTTGTAGAAGATGCAAGATTTATAACGAAGTACATATACAATCACCCTTGGGTTCTGAGTTTGATGAGAGTACACACAAAGGGGAAAGAACTTGTTCGAGCCGGTGTCACAAGATTTGCAACTAACTTCTTGACGTTGTAAAGTATTTCTAGTTTGTTGACACCTTTGAAACAAATGTTTGCGAGTCAAGCATGGCTAGACTCACAATATTGAAAGAAAGCTAACAGAGAGAGGGTTACAAAGATAGTTTTTGATGATATCTTTGCAAAAAGAGCTATAGAGATCATCAAGGTAATTTCAAACTTCGATTTATATTTCATTCCTTTATTTTAATTTGTTAAATTATAAATATTAAATATATTGTTCTACTTTTCACTTTTTTATTTCATTTCTAATATGTAGTATAACTTGTAAGTCTGCAATCTTACATTTTAATTTGTGTGTAAGTGTCAGAGCCGTTGGTGAGAGTTTTGCGTTTGGTTGATGGGGAGCAAAACCCCATGGGGTTTGTATATGAGGCCATGGATAGGACCAAAGAGTCAATCCAAAACTATTACAGGGGGGATATCGTCAGATATGGTCCCTTTTGGGAGATTATTGATCGGAGATGGAACAATCAACTTCACCAACCTATTCATGTAGCGTGGTACTACCTCAACCCCAAGTATTTCTACTCTGACAGCTTCACAAATGTGAACGGAGAGGTTATGGAGGGCCTTTCAACATGTATTGAGAGGATGATATCGAATGTTGAGACGAGGGACCTCCTCATTTTAGAGTTGCAAAGTTACAAACATGCTAGGGGGACACTTTTTTCTTCGGTGCTAGCTATTCGAGGGAGAACCACACAGTCACCAAGTAATAAAAATTAGAATGTTTACCAAGTTACTTATTAGTTACATATTTGATTTTATTAATTAATTATAAATTTTTTATTATCTTGTTTGTAGGTTCTTGGTGGGAGGATTGGGGAGGGAATACCCCAAATCTTCAAAAGTTAGCCCTCAGAATTCTATTTCAACCTTGTAGCGCTTCTGGATGTGAACGCAACTGGAGTTTGTTTGAGGCCATTCACACGAAGAAGCGCAACAAGTTGACTCAAAAAAGGCTGAACGACTTGGTTTTTGTGCACTACAATCTCCGGCTTCGCACAAAAAAAGTCGAAGCCACATCAGAGGAGCTCATTGATTTGGATGAGATAGATCCATACAATGAGTGGACTGGGCAAGAAGAGGAAAACCCTGCATTCACAGCGGACGAGATTGCTTCTTTTGAGAGGGAGGCTATGGAGGGAGAAGCACTAGCAGGACTCCGAGGAGATATTTGGACCGGATGACATCTTTGGAGGTGATCTCCAACATGCAGCAGAGGAGCCACCAGCACCACCATTTGGTTCCATGATCGAGCCAGATTCGCAACCTTCTAGGAGGAGCGTAGAGACGCAACCGAGTGTGGGGACTAGTAGAGGCACTAGACCCTCTCCCCAATTTTTCTCTAGATTGGGGAAGGGGAAAATGTAATTTATTGTATATTGTAACTTGCATAGATATGAAATTTATGATAATATTTTTCAATGTCAATCATCATAAATTCATATTACTTATCAGCCAGTTGTCGTATTCGCATGATGATGCGATTTTGTATTGTATTTGTATTCAAATCTAATAGAAAACACTTCTCCAACATTTTATGGGCTCATTTGATACATTTTGTAGCTATGTTGCTTAAAAAAATTCTTTTTTAAAGAAAATTGAGTATTTTTTAAATTGCCAAGTATTCCCGAGTATTGGCCAAATATTGGCAAGTTTTTGCCGATTTTTTTTGGGGGTCTGGAGAGTTTTTGGATTTGGCGAGTTTTCCTACTATGTATACAACAACCCTGTAATGTCCCCTTTTCGGGACATTGTCTACATCGAAGAATTGAAGACCCTCAACCCAATGGGTTTGAGAATTGGGCTTGAAATTTGTCTTGAGATATCTATTTTCTATTTTGTAGCCCCTTGGTGGGCCCTCTTTAGTTAAGTCAATGTGCACATAGGCCAATTATATTTATTATTTAATTAAAAATAATAAAGTGCACATAGTTCTAGCAATATTTAATTAAAGTTTGTGTTTTCCCTCCAAAAGGGAAATTCGAATTGTGCACCTCTTTGTCTATAAAAAGAGGTTGTTTGTTCATTGTAAGACATGCTATGATAATTATCGATTTTGGCTCCATACTTGGAGTAGGGATGAATGCCCAAACTTGATGCTCTTGCTCTCTCATTTGTTGAAGATATTTGCAATCCATTGCAATTAGTTTTAGATATCAATTTGAAGTATTTATTGGTGCCATTGCAAGTCGACTTCATGTGTATGCATTCTTCTAGCCCTAGCGACTTTCCCCTTGTGCTTTTATGAACTGTTTTGAGGAATATTTGCACTCGAAACCCTAGCGAATTGCATCCATTGTTTGGTGACTGATTTCTAGAGTAAATCTGTGTGCAATTGGCAGCGATTTCTCCTAGTAAGTATTCCTCTCTGTTGGCTGTTCATTCCCATGCTTGATGACCTGGTTTTTTGTATGATTGGTTAGTGTTTTGAAGGTCTTTGTGACAGCGAACTGTATAAAGGTAATAATCTGAGTTATATGCATGATTTAACCATCATTTAGCAGCGATTTCTAGCTTGATTGAATATCTTCTTGTGGCTGATATATTCCAGCATTGGCGACTCATTTGAGGCTCAGATTAGTGTGAATATATATATATATATTTGGCAGCGAGTTCTATTTATTTGAATACTCAGCTTAATGGATGTTTAATTGCAAGTGTGGCGATCTGTATTTGGGGTTTAGGACTGAATTTATAAGCATTTTGGAGTCATGTTTAGCAGCGATCCATAGGAGATGGTTTGAGTAGAATATTAAATGTCCCTTGGCCTCCAAAGTCAATGCTTAGTTGAATGATAATGACAGTCTGGTGCAGCGACTACTTGGAAGAGGTTTTGAATCTGATTTTAATTACATTTCTACCTCTCCCTCATATCGATTTGCATATATATTGATTGGCAAGGGTAGTGAACTGTTCAAGAGAGATTGGGAAGTCTATTTGGGCCCAATCTATTGTGTTTTTGGTGGTGCTAAGTCTCTATTACAGCAACTTGCACTAGGAGTGCTAAATCTGAGTTTATATGCCTCTTTATTATGCATTTGGAGCAGCCAATTCATCCTATATTGATGTGATATATTCCCTAGGTAGATCGACTACTGTTTAGTGTGACTTGGGGCATTGTATAGCTCCTGGATACAGTGATCTGGATCTGATTTCATCTGCAGACTGGGAGCAGCAAATAGGTACCATGGTTCGGCGTTTATTATATTCATGTGAGTGCAACAATCAGTATTATTGCAGCAGTCTGTGTTTAGGTTTTTTTGCAGAAATCTATAAGCAGGTTTCATCGATATTATGTGAAGGGAATGTGAGAATTTGTTCGCTGTTATTTTACTATCAGATTGTAATTTTTATTTCATAACCTTGTTGGCTGAGCTTGATCATTTTGGTGTTGATTCTACTTGTTGGTCGCCATCTTCTCATTGGTCCCATAAAGGGAAACATTATAGTGATTTTGATATTTGAAATAAGGGGACATTACAAATCCAAGTGATGTCAAAGGACATGGATTAAACAAATATAGTATAGTAGACCCACCCATGCAGCTCAACCACTATGAATTGCCACCCAATTTTCTATCACTAGGAGGAAAATCACAAAGCTATTTGAAATTGGGCAAAGGTTCCACTCCAGCAGATGATAAAGACAAAGATCTCTATAATGTACAAGCAAAGGTTGCACTCCAGCAGATGATAAAGACAAAGATCTCTATAATGTACAAGCTAAGTGCTCTCTAGACCAAAACAATGTTCAAAGGAAAACTTAGAGACATGAATCCAAAGTTATAATGGCTAAAACCTTGAAGGATTTGCAAATACAAAGTGATATTTCAGTAAAGCATGGGGATGGATGAAAATATTAACAAAAGAAAGTGATAAGATGAAATATGATCAATGATTGAATCCATTGGGCAAAAAGTCGTCACCATTTAACCAAGTGAATGAATGATAACTAGAAAAAGACAACAATCTACACAATTGTTGCACATTCCACCATGAATCCAGTCAAATAATAGAATGATCCTACACATACCATTCATTATGTAATATCCCAAAAGTTGGGATATTATTTAAATCTGCAAATTAATTAACCCAAATCGACTCTAGAAGGATTAGATCCTTTTAGTTCGACCTCAAATAACCCAATGTCAGGATTAATACAACCCGAATGGGGTTGAAGTAAGCCAAAGTAGTGGGTTAGATGGGAGAACCAATTAGAAAATTAATCTTGTCCAGCTATGATTTTATAACAAAAGTTAATTAAAATTGCACTCAGAACAGCTGAAACTTCAAAAATTAGTAACTCCTTCAATGCTTGGTATTTTTGTGTAAAATAAAATGCACAATAAACTAGAAATCAAGGCCTTTCCAATGAACTATGAATCTAAATTTTCTGATTACTGAAACCACCTCAAAACAGCCCCAGAAATCTGATATCAAGTCATTAGGGTTAGAATAAATTGCATAAATTATTATCAGTCATTTCTATCCTTCCAACACATCCAAAATAGCTGCCCCAAACTTAGAAAAATATGCCAATACAGATCAGATTGCAAATCTAGCTCAAAAGACACCCAAACATGCCAAAACAACCTCTCATGCAAGTCGTTATGGCTCTAATAATTGCAGCAATAACAACAGATCATAAAGCACTATTAAACCCTTCAACAATAATCAATAACATGCAAATTTCCTTCTCAAATGAATGCGCCAAACATAAAATGAATATATCATGCAACATTCACTCAATGAAAGCTTAAAGGGTCTCACACTCTCTACAATAATGGTGGTGTTAAAGAACAACTTTATAATGTGATCACATGGGCATATATCCCTCTTCAAGCATGAAGATATTTTAACAAAAATCTCAACATGCCCCCAAGGGGTCGCCACATCTTCTTATATAGCTTTTGGCATTTCCAATCTCCAAGTTTCCCTCCTTTCTATGGCGCATTTCCTCATGTAGAAGGGTCTGTTTTAAAAATAGTTTTTTCTCCTGAAAAATCAAACTCCAAATAGAATATTAATTCCCCCTTTTAATATTTAAAAATAAGACATAAGAGAATTAATTATTTAATTTAAAAATAGGAGTAATGCCATTTTCTCAATTTTTATCCTTTAATCCATGGGAAGAGTAGATTAAAGATCTCCAATACTTTTAATTAATTAATATCCCAAAAAGGGGACATTACACATTACCTATCAAAACAAGACATTACAATACAAAAACACACTGATATTCGGACAATTTCAGAAGATACAAAGAAATGAATATATGCAAGGATTTAATAATTCAACACCTACCTATGTCCACACAACACAAACAAATGCTTAATTACCAAATAGTGATATGCACAATGAAAGCCTTGTGACAATGCCACAACACTTGCTCAACATCCTACAACATTTGCTCTTTGAACCAAGAAAGACTATCACTATCCAATTGCTCATAAAACTGGGAAGCAAAGTGCTCAATTTGGACAACCAAGTTTGCTCAATATCCAAGAGATGAGTATGAAGGATTTCTCCTCTAACTCTATACAACTTCCTTTGCAAAAATGGAAATCAAAGGTACTCAAAATATTCTCTCAAAAAGCAATCAAAGCCTAAGGAGAGGCCAATTGTCAACTATAATGTCCCTTTTTGGAGAACTTCCAAAAAATAGCTAGGGCTAAATGAGAGATGATGGAAATTAATTTTTAGGTGGCTGTAATCAGACTTCCGAGGGCTAGATATGACTGAAAATGCACACTAAAATTTGCAATTTTTCCCTTCCTAGGGTAGTGACATGTCTTGAGAACTCCCACTCACTTTTGGATGCCCTAAATGTAATGCCCCCTCCAAATTCTAATTGAAATATTTAATGAAGTAGAATGAAACCCAACTGAAATACCACCAAAAAACTAGAAACACTATTGCAGATCTGATATATACTAGAAAAATGCGATTTGCATAAAGAAGGAAAATACCATAGAACACACAACAAAATGACAATTTCTGATTTCTTTTGGACGATATAATTTTTATAAACATATAGAAATGCAAAACACCAACAACTAAAGTCAAAATGCAGATTTATAATGATAAACAACTCCAGATCTGACTTGTACTTGCAGCAGTGAAATAGGGACTTAAAACTCTTTCTAAAATACTGGAAAATTTTGCAATAACTCCTGAAAATACCCGTGCAACAACTGTTAATAAAAATATAATTTTTTCAGCCTTGAATAGATGAAAGTACACCCAAAATTGGGTCACTCCAACTGCAAAAAATATTAATTAATGATGCAGATTGAAATCTAGACATTCACACCACAAAATAGGAAGAGTTTTCGTTCTCCCTTATGATTTTCTTGAGGGTTTTCCTCCTCAGAAAATTACTGTAGTATTACTTCAGCTCCAAGCCAAAATAGCCAAGTCTAAAAATAATAGAATGATGCCAATACAAGTCGACCTCCTCCAATATGAGATAGAAGTGACCCAAAAGCTACCCCAAAAATAACCAATCAGCAAATGTTGTCATTTCAAGGCACGAAGCGCCCACATAGACTCCCAACCTAAGTCGCATTTCTCCTATAGGGGATACAAAATTTATAATTTAATTTTATTCATTCTAATTTCCCATTAACCCCCCTAAAGTAAGTCGCCCAAGCCTAGGATGAAAAAAAAATTACATTGGCATCACAATAATATTTTATTAAGTCTTGTAAAGTATTATAAGTGCTAGATATATACATTTTCTTTCTAATGACACTTTATAATAGTTTAAAAATGACTTAAGTCACCCTTATAAGATCCCCTTATCCGTCGGGTAGACAAAATAGACCAAGGGTCTTCCAAGATGTTATTCCAGAACAAGGGACATTTCAGTCCTCCCTTCCTCAAATTGTTTGCCCACAAGCAATTGTAGATTTGGATGCTCCAAAATTTCTACACCTTCCCATGTTGCATCTTTAATAGGTAGTCCCTTCCATTGAATCAAATACTCTCGAATGACTCTATAACTTAACCTTTTTTCACGTACCTCCAAAATGATTTCCGGTTCCAAGACAAGTTTGTCTTAATCATCAAGAGGAGGCAACTCTATGGAGGGGACAATACGATGCCCCAATGCTTTTTTCAAGTGAGATACATGAAACACATTATGTATTTTACTTTGAGCCGGAAGTTCAAGCTCGTATGCAACCTTTCCCACCTTTCGTATGACCTTGTAGGGACCATAAAATCTTGGTTTTAACTTTTCTGAGCCTTTCCCTTTGAGGGAAGATTGTCTATAAGATTATAATCTTAGAAACACCATGTCTCCAACCTTAAAAGACCTCCCTATTCCTCGTTGGTCTGCATTTAACTTCTGTTGATTTTGAGCATGTGCAAGGTTATCCTCGAGTGCTTTCATAATATCTTGACTCTGTTGTATCAAATCTTTAGCACCTGGCACTCTACTATTTGGATGAACAACATTAACAAATGAGAATGCATCATAACCATATAGTGCCTTAAATGGAGACATACCAATGGACATGTGATAGGAAGTGTTATAGCAAAACTCACCCAAATAGAGCCACTTAATCCACGTTGATTGATGCCCTATAACAAAACATCGCAAATACCCCTCTATCCACTTGTTTACAATTTTTGTTTGCCCATCCGTTTGTGGATGGTAACTTGTACTTGGAGTAAGTTCCATACCCGCAAGGTGAAAGAGCTCTTGCCAAAAGGAGCTTAAGAACCTGTTGTCCCTATCACTCACAATACTCTTAGGTAGCCCATGAAGTCTAAAAACCTCCTTAAAAAATATTCCAGTCACCAAAGGCCCATCAAACTTGGTAGGAGGAGAAAAATGAGCATATTTGATCAAACGATCTACTACAATATAGATAACAGTCTTACCTTGAACCGAAGGAAGACCAACGATGAAGTCCATAGAAATGCTCTCCTATTTCTAATTTGGGATGGGTAGGGGCTACAAAACTCCTGCTGGAAATTCATGTTGTGCCTTGCTTTGTTGGCATATAAAGCACTCCCTAATGTGTTGCAATACCTCCTTCAATCCCTTCCATATAAACTTTTCTCTCACCTGTTTATATGTTCTAAAATACCCTTGGTGTCCAGCTAATGGTGAGTCATGCATGACTATTAATATTCTGCGTTTTACTTTCGATTCGAGCACCAAAAGAACTATAGTTTTATAGAGGATAATACCATCAATCACCTGGTAATTATTATCATCAATTTTCCCATCAAATATATCACAAGCAAGCTGGATTTTGGCATACTTTGTTGTTATATCAGCCTTCCAATCTGCTGCAATTTCACTAATGTAACAACAATAAGGTTTCCTCGACAAGGCGTCTGAAACTATGTTCTTTTTTCCCTTCAAAAACTCGATTTCAAAGTCAAAAGATTGCACTTTACTTACCCATTTTTGTTGCCTATCATTTAAATCAGTTTGGTTAAGATAAAAAACCTAAAACTATTATGATCCGTTTTGACAACAAATCTGCCACAAATAAGATAGTCTAAACTTCACTAGAGCATGCATGATGGCCGACATTTCTTTGTCATAAATAGAATATCCTTTCTCCACATCCTTAAGTTTTCCACTTTCAAATGTTATGGGATGTTTATCTTGCATCAAAACGGCCCTAATTCCATCACTGGATGCATCACATTCTACCAAAAAATGAAAGATCCAAAACCCGTTTTTGCCTGAATACTTTTTTTAAAAAATATTGCTCTGGCTCAAATCTGAACTAATAACATCAAAGGAATTCATAAAACACCACACTAAAACTGCATAGATAAATTAAATAAAACAAAACCCCGCAATCCAGGGGAATACAAAAAAGGCGCCTAGGGTTTAACAGGCAGATTTCTTCATAAGCATTTCAGCCGTGTATTTAATAATGATTTTTGATGCTAAATATTACGGCAATACAAATATAAATCTGCAGATAGATTCAATAATAAAGATTGTCCGAAAACCCACTGTAAATGATTCAAACCCTAATCGATTTGATATATTTGCTGCTGGGAATTACAATTAATATCTATCATAAAGAATACCTCTGATACAACAATAAACAACTGTAGAAGAAGTCGCCCCACTCTGGAAGTTGTACAAATGCCCACTGCTACAATTTATTCTTTTCTCTGAAACTGCTGGAATGATGAATAACCTGTGTAAACAATGACGATTCCTGGATGGAAGCTTCTCTCACTGCTCCTGGGGTTTCCGTCCGCAAGAGGAATAATCCAGAGAGTTTCCGTCCTTGGATTTTGTCTGCAAAGCTCAGTGTTAACTGCCGGGTAAAAATAATGATTATCTGAATGTCTTTCCCCAAGTCGCATTTTTCCCCATATAGCCAAAACTCCTCCAAAGATGCAAGTCGCACTTTTTGGCTAAAACCATATAATTCATATTTAATTAATTATTTTGATTCACTAAGCAAGTCGCATTTTTGGTTTTAATTGACCATTACCCAAACAAGTCGCATTTTTGGCTAGGAAGGCAATTTAAATAATTTATTAATTTATTTAAATGCACTTTCCTAAGTCAAAGTCGATCAAATAGTCTATTAATTCATTATATGTGCTTTAATGATATTTTACTTTATTTGAGCACCATATAATAAAAATAATAAACCAAAGTCACCCTTGAAAACACCCTTTGGCCGTCGGGTAGACAAAACAGGCTAAAGGTCTTCGACCGGACTATTCGAGAAAGAGGGACATTACACAAAAGGCTTTAAAAATTTTGGAATAGCGAGTACTGGACAAAAACTCATTACCTTTTTGAGATGATCAAATGCTTGTTGGGCTGATTGTGACCATGTGAAAGCTCCTTTGTCAAATTTGTTAGGGGAGTTGGAAATTGTGAAAATCCCTTCACAAATTTACGGTAATAGCTACAAAGACCCAAGATTCCTCGTAGTTGAGGGCATTTATATCTGTCTAGTTCTTCAATGTGGAATACATTCGGAGTGTTATTAGACGTCGCTATTGCAAATTGTGTTGTACTATTGCGATTTTTCAACATTTTGACGATGTTTTGGCTTCCTTCAGTTTGTTATCTTGTTGTACTTTGTTTACCTTTATTTATAGACCAATTACAGGAAAACTCTTGGCATGTTAGTTCACATATAACTTTGGTGTCATTCATTCCTATTCATATTGGGTTTGTTTGCAATGCTTGTTTTGTGTCTTTTTGACGGCTTGCACTATTTTGTTTTCTTCTTGGCTTATTAAATAAGCCATGGTATGTTTTCTTTTTTGTTGTGTATTCAGGTTTGTTTACATTTCTTTGTATTTGTATTTTAAATTTTTCAAAAACTTGTAAAAATCCAAAAAAATCATATATTCAAAAATCCAAAAAAAATACAACTCGCAAAAATTCTAAAAAATCATATATTCAAAATTCAAACAAATCAAATATTTCAAAAATTAAAAAAAAAACAGAAAATCATCAAAAATTTCGAGCAAACATACACTTCTCACAGAAATCCTACAATTGGAACACCTTTGAGTGAATCTTTCAACATTTTAACACAATCTTGATAGAGTCATACCTGTATTTATTACCCTAGTGATCGTTCCAATCTTACAGCTATCACTATCTTCCCTTTCCATGATTACTAGCTCTGCTTGGGGAAAGTCACAAAATTGTTTTTCCTTCGCAATATAACTTTGCCTGGGGCAAACCAACTCTAATCATTTGCACAAGTGATCCAACAAGAGTGTCATGAGGAGTACCTTTACTCCGCTCTTCAGTTTGATCTTATTCCCACCTTGGGAGCATTTGCATCTACATAATCATTCATTGTGGTATGCATTAGGGGCATAGTTGATTGTTCTCTTTTTCGACGTGTTGCATTTTTGATGTTTACTTCTTGGACCAATTGCAAGTAGTGTGATAACATCTTGGTTCCTTAACTCTGATGCTTGCACCTACTCTGTTCATATTGGGGTTGTTTTCCATTTTTTTATTTTCTTTGTTTTGTGTGTTTTTTTACACACATTTGGGTTACCCATCTTGATTCTTTCATGATTATGGTGACAACTCTATTGTGCAACAACAAAATAAAGGTTGCTCTTATATTCACACTCTCCAAACAATGCTCATGTTACGAGCACAATTTCTTCCCTCTTTGTTCAAATCCCTTGTTTTCTTCCTATCAAACGACTGTCCACCGCCTTGTTGCGTCATCCACCCATTTGAGGGGGCATTCCCTCTACCATTCTACTCACTGGGGCATCCAAAAGCTTCATCGTTTTCTACACATTGATTTGCATGCGTCTACTATCTATAAAACACTATTACTTCGCAACAACAATTTAAAGAGGGGCAAATGTAGACACCCTAAAAATACATGCGCATTTCTAGTCTGCTTTTATCCAATTAGAATTAATTAAATTAATTCTATCATACGGCAATATACCCCTTCACACTTAATTAAATTAATTTCTTCATTCAAATATTCTCTTTTAGAATTAATTAAATTAATTATATTATCTAAGTCATATTCCTACCCTTTGGAATTAAATATTTTAATTCTATCATGCCTTTGGAATTAGTTAAATTAATTCCTACACCCCCTTGGCTAATATAATTAAACATTTAATTATCCAACAGGTAGTGGCCTAACAGTTCTTGAGTCTCCTAGTAATTGGGAGTTCCAAGAATCAATTCTCGGCTCCGTGTTAAGGTAGTTTGCTACCGAAGATTTGGATCCCCTAATGATAGGGTACCACGATAATGTGGTTTAATCCGTGGGCTAGCCGAGAGCTTAAACTTTCATCCTTAAATGGTTCCACGGCCGGTGTGGGCCGATGATAACACAAAAGGCTAGGGCCTTCTCCCTAGGTAACCTCAACAAAAAAATAAATAATTAAACATTTAATTAAATAAATGGTTAATATTCTCGTCACAATTAAATACTAATTAAATTAGTTATTTAATTGATTCTTCTCCTTAGTCAACCCAACTTAGAACTTCACTTCTAGATTCCTAGAAATGAGGGGGCTCTAAAAGTGTTCGTACAACCAAATTGTCGGATGTAACTTCTGCTTTCAAATGTCTATTGCCCATGTAAAGTTGCAACTACTATTGCCAACTCTGCTTGCTAACCGGGGTGACTCAACCATTAACCTAGAGCTTAGTCAATGTCAAATCCTCCTTTCATAGCTCTACCCTTAGCTATAAAAGCAAGCCATTTCCTTTGTAAATTCATTCATGGAGCTTTGAACAAATTGCATCCAACTTCTACCAATTTGACATCTGCATCCTTGTGAAATCTTCTCGTAGCATCTACAAATCTCTTTGGAGAACATTATACAGAGCATCCACAATCCAAACTATTGCAAGATCAAACAAGCTTCAAGCTTGTACGGTCTTATCTTGAGGGTTGCAAGAGATCTACAGTGAAGGTATAATCAGTATTTATTTATTTATCTTCTTTTGTCTGTGATTTTCCTTGGTTACACATAGACAATATGGAAAAAGAAAGTTGTTTACCTTTTTCACTATGCCATAGGTCTTGTCAAGAAAACTTTTCATTATTTCATTCCTATTCCACGCGCATAAGACACCATTAACCTTGATCCTTTTGTAATTATTTGAGCTTCCCATGATAAGGTGCAATGTCCCAACTCCGGGATCAATGGGAAATATGCAAATCAACAACCCTAAACCCAAAATATAATCACAACCACATGAACCAGTTGAGTAGACGACTCAATAAACCCAAAGATAGGGGTTTAATGGCCTCTATCACACAGCTCAGACAATTATTCCTCCGCTAAACTAATGATCAATGTAATCCGCTATTGTTGAACATCAAACAAGTAATAACACAACTGTAATGAATATTCTCAAACATTCTCAAAAATCCTTCAATACAACTCTTAGCCAAGCATGTCCATTCAAGAGTACAAACCCAGATTTTTAACTCCTAGTATCAGTTGCTAAATATATATGATATGATCTAATATTTTATATATAGATCGTATGCAAGATCATCAAATACCATGCAATAGTTAAAACATCATACTTAGAGTTGACAGTCACATCAATCGTTGTTCTAGGAATTGCTTCATTGGTCAGTAGAGTTACCAACTCCCATAAGCAGATCACTGTCATACAAAACATTTGAAACACATATTGACCCAAATCAAAATTCTTAAATGCTCAGAAACAGGCCATATTTAAATCTGCCCTAACTGACTTAAATAGCCCCAAATTACCAACAAGCCATACATCAAATCAGATCGCCAAACATTGACAATGGAGAATGCTAAAATAGTGGAGGTCAATGCCAATAAAACTTCAAACCACTAATAAATCATGTATCAAACGCAGTCATTACACCCAGACATTAGAGGCACCCAATATGCATAGAAATTGATGTAAAAATCAATGCTTGCACACCATAATGTTGACGTCAAGCTTATACAAGTAATGCAGATCCAAAGAAGCAGTTTATTACACACCCAAAATCAGTCCCAAACACATCATATGAAGTTGTTGTAGCTAACAAATAGCATTATCAAGTTCGCTGGGCATTTAACTCACTTTTCATGTATTAAAATACTCACAAATTAATCCAAATAAGTCGCTGCACATTAGAGAATCTCATATATGCATTAAAACACTCCAATAATTACCCAAAGTAGTCGCCGGAGTTAGGATGTAATTAATCACCAAACCAGCTGGTCAGTTCCACTAGAGATTGCATTCAAACAACCCACAAACATTAATAAGAAGTCGCCAAAGCTAGGAATGAAACACACTAACCATAAGTCGATTTGCAACACAAAAATACTTCAATTGAATATCAAACCAGTTCAATAACCTCCCACGCGAGAGAGAGAGAGAGAGAGAGAGAGAGAGAGAGAGAGAGAGAGAGAATATCAATGGGCATGCATCCCTCAAACCAACTCAATAACCTCCCATGCAAGAGAGAGAGAGAGAAAAAAAATATCAATGGGCATACATCCCAACTCCAAGCATGGAGTGTCAAAATAAGTTCATCATAGCAAAAGTCCCAAAATGATCCTAGCTCTCCTTTTATAAACAAGGAGGTACCAAATTCGAAATCCCTAGGAGAGGGAAATCATTAAATAAAAATAGTTTATCCTCCCTAGGTGTGCCGTCCCCTTTCTAAGGGTGATTTTAATATTAAAAGCCACCCAAATGTTATTTAATTAATTCCCCTTTTAATTTTGCATTCTGGGAATTAAATTAAATCAAATACAATACATAATTAAATAATTATTGTTTTATATTGTCAACTAATAAAAATCACTCTCCAAGCAATAATATTTAATTATTTAATCTAATTTTCCACTTGCAACATCCTAAAGCCCACAGGGAAAGATAGGCTAAGGGTCTTCAAAAATGGGGACGTTACATAAGGTTTGATTTTGTCTGTGTTCCTAAACATACAAGGATGAGATTAGCAACAACATTGCTTCTAAAATCAGACCTACCCCTTTTTTCAGAATTTACAATAGCACCTATGTGGAAACAATATTGAGGTTGAACCCAACTATCCATCTCCTTATTTCTTTGAATATGTTGATCGCGAAGACATGAACATGGAAACGACATGGGAGAGAGTAATGAAACTGAAATGTGGTTATCATTCCCAACCATTTCTGCATAATTACAACATACATGATTTGACATACTAATAGGTAAGAAATTTGGAATACCTTCATACCATGGGCTGCCCATGACCTTCGTAGGATCCAGAAATTCTGAGTTAGAATCAGCACTCAGAAAATATGCCAAAGGTACCTTACCTCCATGGATTTCTTTCTTCATAATGTCATCCTCACAGGCTTTTGCAATTCTCTCTGGATTGTCTTCCTCACGGGTCCCAAATCAGTGGTTTTGGACTGAATTATTTTGAGGTCCTACAATGTTGCGGATCTCAAAATCAGTCTTGACCTCAAACAATGAAGCTCCTTCTGTGGCTCACAGATGGCTGGTCTGTTTGACTACTTTCTCAAGGCATCCTTTCTTTGTAGACCTGTCCTAGGGATTGTAACTATGATATCAATAGGCTGTTTGTTGGTTTTTTGCATTTTCGGAGGATCAATTGCCCTTGCTACCCCTTTCAAGGGTCCTACAATGTTGCGGATCTCAAAATCAGTCTTGACCTCAAACAATGAAGCTCCTTCTGTGGCTTTATTTCTCTCTATGACTATCGTTAGAAACATTCCCTCAAGAGGTTTGGTTTCATCCACCAATTTCCTTTTACAGAGCTAAAGTTTGGCTTCTTCTTCTCCTTCTAAACACAGATGATTTTCTCTTTTTAATTCTTGGCTCATGTTCCCAAGTTCCTTTAATATTTTTACACATGCAGCCATTAGAATCAAAGAAATATTATTATCAACAAAAATTTATTTACCACCCATCTTCCTTGGTCTTTGCTTGGCATTTTCTCCATCCTCTTGTGCTCTCTTATGGCAGAAAGGAAAACCAGTCAAGGGTTCACCCTTGGCAATGGCGGTGGGTGCTTCTAGGGCTCCCAAAGGCTGATCCTTCATGCCAAACAGTTGCTGCAATGGTTCTTCCTCTTTTGTCGCCTCGGAAGGGTGGCTATAAAAGGAAATTGTCTCTTTCATCATGATTCCTCCATCTTGTAGCTAATCCACTACATGCTTTTCAACTTGTTTCTTTGCACCGGATGGTTTTCTTCTCTCAAAGGATGAGACCTTTTTGCCAAGGTCCTTTGATGGCGTTCGGGCATCATGCCTTGTGCCAATTCCCACTCTATGATTTTCTATTTCCACAAAATCCTCAAAGGAAAGGGCATCATGTACCATCTCCGAAAGAGATCTATAGCGAAACATCAAATCCTTGGACGACTTTGTAGTAGCTTCTTCCTTAGCCACGAATTGGGGTTTGTAGGGCCTTGCATAAGAAATATTCTCCTTCTTTGATTCACAGGGGCTGTAGGAAAACTCTTCCCCTTTGACCGAACCATCACCTTGCAAGCTTTGGATGGCTAGGGTAAGCCTACTCAATACCTCTTTCATTCCTTACAATCGTCTCCAATTTTTCTTCTCTGGACTTTGCTTTCTTTTTCTTTTACCTCCTCTAGTAATATTGAATATCACTGTCATCTGCCATATTTCACAGACTAGGAGGAAAGAGCTTTGATACCACTGTAATGTCACTTTTGGGGGGAACTAAGGAAATGGCAAAAATCTCTCAAATTAGATTTAAGACACTGTTGTTATAACCCCGCAAAAACTGAACTCAAACCCTTCCTAGGGCAGAGACCTTCCTAAGTGAGAAAAGCCCTTCAAAATGGAGTTAAAGCTTGCAAAAATACTTCCAAACTTGTGCCAAAACTAATAGAAAATCCTTATCAATCAATTGTAGTTGTTAGAAATCAGATTTGCATGTGAAATTAATTAATCACGGAATCATAACCAGCGAACATTCCCAAGCTTGCTAAAAATAGGAGAATATCACCAAAAATCACCAAACTCAAGATATTGGCTTAATAAAATATAGAGAATAAGATGATAGTTTCATATTTTCTAAAATGTCACCACACATACCAAAACACCATCTCAATTTAGATTGCTCCTCTTGAAATAAAATATAATTTTCACCATAGAGACAACACATGCAAGAGACAGATATTTTATTCCCTTTCAAACCAACTTGCACACCAAAATCCTCATGAACGATTTTCATCCTTGGAAAAGATCCTCAACGCAAGGGGTTTTGTCCTTGAGAGAGGGAGCAAAAGGGCTACACTAGCCAAATTTCATCAAAATACGAATAATCTCCAAAACATGAATCATTAATGCCTAAGCGACCTCCTTAAATAGCAGAGAGGAGTTTTAAAACAACATAAACATGATGGACGGCTGCTTAAGTAGGTGCTTTTAAATATTATAAAGGGTATTTGGAGCCTACATACCCAAAATACCTTTATTACTAAACTACTTAAGTTTATCTATTGGAGCACAAAGTTTCCAATAAGATAAATGATAATAAATGAAAACAACTATCTAAGCAATAATAAAAATAGAATTCATATTTCCCCTTGCTTTACTCCTTACACCCACGGGAAAAGAATGGGTTAAGGCCTTCAGAAATTAGCCTCCAAAAAGGGACATGACATCTTAATAAGATATGACTATAGTCCATGGTCATTATTAGTATAAAGTTGTCAAAAGATCTAAGTCGCATTATGTCTATTCAAAAGTTTCATCAGAAGAGTCTTTGTTAAAGTCGATGTCTTGGTCATTTTGTAGTCGTCAAAAATTGTAAAAAAAAATTGTCTTACGAATACATTTTTGGTTGAACCCAACATTCGATTTAGGCATGTAATCGAGCCTCAATTCAAATTCAGCTGAGCTAGCAACGTGAAGCTGGAGGTCAGAGGAAATGGAGGATGGAGGTTTCAAGAGCCTCTCATTAGTCACCAATGATGGGCCCATATGCTTTGGTGACATTTTTTCAGTGTGTGTTTTGCATTTCACTGTCGTGTTTTTCAAAGTTCTTGTTTTTTAGTGTGGTGGTTTGCTAAATAAACCTCTTTTTCAGAATTTGGGAAAGATTCATGTTTACAAAAGAGTCACTTTTCAGGAGAAGGAGAAGATTACGAGGTAGGTTCAGGGATAGTTATCCAATTAGTGCCAAGCTTGTGGATCTTAGAGATTCAGAATTCGGGTGCCTTAGAAGGAAGGGAAAGTCCAATAGGAAACCAAAGACGTAAGGAGTATTCCTGCATGATTTGGCTCGTCACCACTCCTTCACGAGGGTAAAGGAATAACTTATGGAGTTTGTACCTGGTCCAAGCAGCGCTTTCAAGAGGTGATTCATCCTCTTCAAAAAATGATTCTTCCCCGTGTTCACATTAAGGGGGTGAATATTAGAAATTAATAATGTTCACACTAAGGGGGTGAATGTTAGGAATAATCTAGTGTTCACATTATTAATGTAAAAATAATAATTACATTAGTAATTATTCATTAAACATTATTCGTATATATTTGTTATAACCAACAATATATGTGTTATATAATTTGTTACATCCGTATTGCTATAAACGGGTCATTTGTTCCCTATTTTGTAGGAGGTAGTTTTCCTACCTCCATGGCTATATAATAGCCATTGTATTAGCAGATAATGATAGTGAGAATTATTTTTATTGTTTAAATCTGCTCCATGCTCTTCATCATCACCTCCATACCCATAATGATGATGGTTGTATGTTACATTATGTTCTGATTGCCACACATTTTTCATTGATGCTGTGGTCCTTCTCTCTCACTCTCTAAGACAACATGATGTTCTTGCTCACTTTGGAATCCTCCGTAAGGCTACAGTCATGGTCTTCAACACCTCTAGGGATGCTCTTTCTAGATTTCAGTTCCACTACATAGGGAAGCCAGTGGAGATCACAACTTACACCTACTTCGGTGTATAATTATGGGACCATCTTTTAACCTAAAGCATACCTCACAATTGCATCTTTGTAGGCATATGCCTCATATTCTATGTTAGAGTGCCAATGCTTTCAGATAAATTTCAATACAACCCTTCAAAGGTGTGCCTCTTCAATGTAGACATTAAACCTACAATTCTTTAAGGATTAGAGGTTTGGGATCTAGTCAACAAAAATGCACTGACATGGTTCAAACAATCACACTTCAATGTATGATTTGTTGTAAATGGATGGTTCCATAAGGCATTTCCTAGGCAAATTTTGCCACCAAATCCATTTTCCTTGATAGTATCTCTAGGCTTTCTTTCTACATTCATGGACTTCAATCCTTAAGCGTTTTAGTCTCGCATCGGTGAAAGATACCCATATTTAGCTCATTGTTCTTTTAGATTTGATTGCCTCCTTAAGTCTCACTAGATGTCGACATAGTTGGATTGGAGAGATCAGTTCACTCCTTCAATCCATTGGTTTCTCTATTGATTGACTCCCTCCATATAGATACCCCTTGGATGCACCTTTGCATCTTCTTGTTTCAAAGGAAGTGATCAACAAAGATGTCAATGAAAGTATATAGTGATGATACATCTAGGTGACCTCTCCTTTGTAGCCTCTCATCCTGAAGAGTTTCTTCTAAGGTAAGCATTTCTTACAAATCATGGTTGACACCATTGTTCGTCCTAACTACTTCTAACACCATTGATCACATGACAAGGATCCCACTTAGTCAATTAAGCATGTGCTCCCCATCAATTATAAGTTTAGACAAATCACCATATTCTACGTATTGAGATGGCATATTTTGTTTGTTTCTTTCAGGTGGTAGAGGTACTTTATTTTAGGTGTCTTCTCTACTATCAGATTCAGGGAACATATCATTTTAATTAGAGATTTGGAGGTGGTTCTCTATCCATCTTCTTCCGCTACCCATATCAAAAATGTTTGGACCTCTTCATTCAAGATGTTGTAATCCTCATGTGTTGGATTTGTAGGCGACCCCTAGAGCTATCAGGTTGATTACCTCCTTTCATCCCATTAACACAAAAATTACTAGAACTAAGCACCCTTTGGATGTTATCAATACACATATTGAGGAGAACAAAGCAATGAGAAAATGATCATCCTTATATACCACCACTAGATAACCCCAACCTTCTTACTCTCATTCTAGGCATCATGAAACTACTCTATTTTGGCATTGGGGACCTAGAAGCCCATTGAATTGTGGTCAAGTTCAACAGGAAAGGTGCACATTCCCAGTGTCTTCTCTCCCACCAAGCATTCAATAATCTTGGACGTAAAGAGAGATTTTAGGAGCACCTTGCTTCCTCTTAGGATTTTCCATCCAAACCTTATCATCCCTGGCCATTTTTCATTGGACATTATCACATTTTGCATTAGCAATTTCACGGTGGTTAGCAATGATGCCATCAATTCATCTTACCCAATCCTCATTACAAACATGTGACAACATTGATTTTATTCCTTCGTTACACATTTTCATCCCACTCAACTCCATGCTTCATTGCTTCATTGGGGGTTCCTTCCCTCACTTAGTTAACATACTAAGATGTTGTAGTTTGGGGGTTTTAATCATTTTAGGTTTACTTTCTTTCTTTCATTCTTTTCTTTAGCTTTTGTACTTTTATGTTTAGATACTTTCATTGTTGAGGGTCTTCTTACCCCAATTCTTTTCTATTGTAACTAGTTATACATTTAGGTCCCATCAACCCGCTTTGGCCTTTGTGGACATCATTATGATTTCTTTCTTTCTCGTTTTGGAGCCACTGAGGATGAGTTTATAGATTCTTGCAATTACAAATTCTCCCAATTTCAACTTTTGATAGATTCTAGCACATCTTGAAATAAGTAGGCCCAATCAATCACAAGCCGCATTTTCTAATAGAATTTCTTTGAAAGATCATTTGATCCTTGTCATGTCTCCTTTTCTAACATAAAACAACTAATAATATTTTAAGTTGGGCCCGGTCAATTCTCCATTTTAGGGGCAACTTAATATTATTATCAATATTAAGATATTTTTAATACTCATTTCTTTTGTCGGCAAAAAGGATAAAAAATAAAAAAGAAGATGGAATGGGAAATAAGAAATGAAACAACATTTATATTTTCATAAAGAGGTCGGTCTTTGGAGTGCATGCTTGAAGATAAAAGAGAAACATATCTCCCAAGGAGGTCGATCCTCATGGGGATCATGTTTTAAAGATTTTGAACCACATATGAGCTATATAAGGGGTTCGCTTGGATTGGAGAAGATTAGGAATTTTGGGATCTTGATATTTTCTTGGAGTTAGAACATGCTTTGCATCTTTCTCTCATTCATTGAGGACGGAAACCCTCCATGGAGGTCAATTGAAGACAAAATGAAATATCTCTCTTTCCAAAATAACCTCTTAGAAGACCCTTGGCCTATTTTGTCTACCCAACGGTTAAGGGACATCTGCAAGGGTAGACTTAAGTCATCTATAAATTATTATAAAGTGTCATTATAAAAATAATAATACGTGTCTAGCACTTATAATGATTTATATGACTTAATAAAATATTCTAACTTGGCCAATGTAAAATTTTATTCATTCTAGGGATATTAGCAACTTGCCTTAAAGGGTACATGGAGGTTTTAGAAAGAATAAAAGTAAATTGTAATTTATGTACTCCCTCTAGGAGAATTGCAACTTGGGTAGGATAGTTTTGGGATGCTTCTTGCATAGAAATCACACCAAATTCTGATTGGGTGTGTTGGAGGTAATTTTTGGGCCTCATCCTTCAAATATTGTAAGGGGTCGACTTGTTTGGGCATCCATTAACACTCTTCATTTCTGCTATTTTGGCCTGGAGCTAAAGTATCACTGCTGAGATTTCCTAACGACGAAAACCCTCAAGGAAATCAAGAGGAAGAATGAAAACTCTTCCCATTTTGAGAAGTTTAAAGTCCAAATTTAATTCTAAATTACATATCATCATTTTGGGAGCAGGAGCAACCCATTTTTGGGTGTAATCTTATCCATTATAGAGTTGGAAAACTATAATATTAGTAGTAGTTGTTGCAGGAGTGTTTCCAAAGGTTTTTGCAATATTTCTAGGGATTTTATTAAGGATTTTATGCATATTTTCCATCGTTGGAATTACAAGTATGTAATATTCCCCTTTTGGGATATTATCCAAATATGCAAATTAATTTATTAAATCGACTCTAGAAGGACTAAACCCTCCTAGTTCGACCTCAAATAATCCAATGTTAACTTCAATACAACCCAAATAGGGTTGGAGTGAGCCGAGGCGGTGGATTAGATGGGAGACCCAGTTAGGAAATTAATCACTTCGAATCTGAAATTAACTACAACAGTACTTAATTAATAAATGCACTAGACTGTTGCAAACTTCCAAAATTAATAACTCCTTCACTATCCAATATTTTTCTATCAAACCAATGCCGAAAGATTCTTCATATTTTTAGCTTTCCAACAAGCTATAGATCACAATTTTTGGATAAGTAGAAGGTATGCAAATCAACCCACGAAATCTAAAACTGTGTAGATAAAACCCTGGCCCAATAATTAAAAATTGTTCAGACAGCTGAAACTTGGAAAATTCATAACTTGCTCAATACTTCGTCTTTTTCCATGAAATAAAGTGCAGATTAATCTATAATTCAAGAGTTTTCCAAAGATATTAAAATTTGAGTTTTATGACAACTGAAACCCCTCCCAAACAGCCCCCTAAATCCCCAAACCAGTCGCTAGGGTTAGCATAAAATATGTAAATTATTTCCAGCTCTTAGAACCATTTAAAAACATCCCAAAATGACTATTCACACTTAGAAAAATAAGCCAACTCAAATCAGATCACACATATAGTTTGTTCACCTTTAAAACATGCCAAAAGATGCTCAATTCAAATCACTATATTTGGAATAAAACCAGCAATAACCAACAGATCTAAAGCACCATAAAACCCTTCGCAATATTCAATAACATGTAGATTTTTCTCTCAATAAAATGCATCAATACTCTAAACAAGTCCCCGAAGCTAGGAGGCATAAATCATGCACAAAGACACTTCAACAAGTTTGGGGCAGCTATTTTGGATGTGTTGGAACGATAGAAATTACTGATAATAATTTATGCAATTTATTGTAACCCTAGCGACTTGATATGTAATGTCCCCTTTTCAGGACATTTTCCACATTGAAGATTTGAAGACCCTCAACCCAATGGGTTCGAGGAATGAGCTCAAAAATTTTCCTAAGATGTATGTTATTTATTTTGTAACTCCTTGTCGGGCCCTTTAGTTAGTTAAGGTGCACATAGGATAGTTGTTTTTATTATTTAATTAAAATAATAAAGTGCACATAGTCTTAGTTTATTAGAGAATTATTTTATAATGAGAGCTTATGTTTTCCCTCCAAAAGGGAAAGGTCAGTATTTTGAATAATGCACCCCTTAACTCTATAAAAGGAGGTCGCATTTCCTCTAGCGGAGTTATGTTGGTTGATCATTTGATTTCACTCCATGCTTGGAGTATTGGGATGTATGCCCTAGTTCTTGCATTGTGCTCTCTCTCATTGTAAGCTTCATTTGGATTCACTATTGAAGGCTCTCAAGTAAATTTTAAATCTGTCATTATTGCTCGAGTTATTTCAGATTTTGGCGCCAAGTTTGGAGTGTGAAAGTCATTGGTATTGCTCCTTTTATTTCTGTTGTTATTGTTGCAATTATTTCTACCATAGTGACTTGGATTGGTGATGGTTTGATCAAGTTTTGATGCCATAAATGCTAGATTTGAAATCTGTCATGTATTATTAATTATTTCAGAGTAATGGGCTAATATTTTGGTGTGTTTGGAGGCTAAGAAAGAACTAGAAATTATTTAATTAATTTTCCCTAACCCTAACGACTAGTTTTCAGATTTCAAGGGCAGATTTGAGTGGGTTACAGTGCTCAGAAAATTCATTTTGTTAGTTCATTTGAAAGCTCATGATTTCTACTTTATTGTGCAATTTGTTTCATACCAAAACTCCAAGTATTTTGTGAGATATTAATTTTTAAAGTTTCAGTTGTTCTGGGTGATTTATTAATTAATTAACTGCTGCTAAAAATCAGATCTGAATGTTATTAGAGTTCTAATTAGTCCTCTCATCTAGCCCACCACTTTAGCATACTCCAATCCCATTTTGGGTTGTATTATTGCTGACATTGGATTATTTGAGGTCGAACAACGAAGATCTAATCTTCCTATGATCGATTTGGTTAATTAATCAGGAAGAATGAGGAAGTAATTTTATAATTTTGGGGAGTTGATTTGATGCCCTAAATGTGTTGGGCGACCTATTTTTTAGGGCAAAATTAGGGTTTCATGTTGGCTGTGCGAACTCTGATTTTTGCATATTATTCTTCATATTTTTGTGGCCCAATATCTAGAATTTCAGCTCATTCAAACTTCTCTAGCCAAAGATACGAATTTTGGAAAATTGCAGCAGTTGGGGTTTGAATATTAATTATTTTCCAGCAGTGTGTGATCAGATTAATGTTATTTCCTAACTTGTCTTAGAAGGGGACATTACATGATATCATATTTCTGGGGCTGTTTTGAGGTGGTTTTGGTGATTAGAAAATTCTTATTCATAGTTCATTGAAAAAGGTCTTGATTTCTAATTTATTGTGCATTTTATTTCACAAAAAAATACCAAGTATTGAAGGAGTTATTAATTTTTGAAGTTTCCATTGTTCTGTGTGTAATTTTAATTAATTAACTGCTGTTATAAAATCAGATCTGGACAAGATTAGTTTTCTAATTGGTTCTCAGATCTAACCCACTACTTTGGCTTACTCCAACCCCATTTGGGTTGTATTAATGTTGGCATTGGGTTATTTGAGGTGGAACTAAAAGGATCTAATCCTTCTAGAGTCGATTTGGGTTAATTAATTTGCAGATTTAAATTTCGGATATTATAATGGTATCAAAGCATCTTTCCTCTGCTCTTGTGGAGGTATTTTTGGATGTAGGATAACAAAGAATATTTGTTTTACAAGAGGAATAAGGGATCAATGGAGGACGGGGCTTTCACTTCGGATCAAGTGAAGTTCCTTTGAGAGTTGATGTGGAATTTTAGCATGGAGCTTCACAAAACTATGAGTGAGCAAATGACCAAATTCATCAAGGAAGCATTGGGTAATGGCAAATTGCCAAACTCCAATGGAGAGGAAAGCTCATATAGTGGGGAAAGGGGCTCTACACAACCCCCTCCCAAGTTCTTCAAAGGCACTTTCCTTCGTTAGGAAACCCATAGATAGGTGGAAGAGCCATTAATGGTGGAGGCCATTGAATCTTGCAATATTGAGTATAGTACTTTGCATCCGGCCACTAGGGCCATATTGACCTTTGATGAATTTTGTCCTTTGAAATTGGGCAACAAAACCAAAAGGTCCCATAAGCAACCCCCTAAGGACCTTCAACAAAGATTGGGAAAAGTTTCACTTCCGAGCTTTGATGGATCTAGCAAAATTTCGGTTAGAGCATGCTTGCAAAAGATGGAGACCTACTTCTCCCTTAACCCCATGCATGAGGAAGTGGCCCTTAAGTTTGTTACTCTTCACTTGGAGGGTATGGCACATGAATGGTGGTAACATGGTATGCACACTCAAGGGCACAATTTGATCCACACAATGGAAGAATTTAGCAAAAGGATCATAGACAGGTTTGACCGGAAAGAATTGGAAATACTTTCTGGGAACTTCTACAACTCAAGCAAATTCATGATGTTGAGAAGTATGTGGCGGATTTTCCAAAGAATTGTTGTCATGGTAACGGATGTTAGTAAGAAAAGTGTAATATCCCCTTTTGGGATATTATCCAGATATGCAAATTAATTCACTAAATCGCCTCTAGAAGGACTAAACCCTTTTAGTTCGACCTCAAATAAACCAATGTTAGCTTCAATACAACTCAAAAAGAGTTGGAGTGAGCCAAGGTGGTGGATTAGATGAGAAAACCAGTTAGGAAATTAATCACTTCAAATCTGAAATTAATTACAGCAATAATTAACTAATAAATGCACTAAATTGCTGCAAACTTCTAAAATTAATAACTCCTTCACCATCCATTATTTTTTTTATCAAACTCATGCCAAAAGATTCTTAATATTTTTAGCTTTCCAACAAGCTATGGATCACAATTTTTGGATAAGTAGAAGGCATGCAAATCAATCCACAAAATCTGAAACTGTGTAGATTAAACTCTGGCACAAACAACTGAAACTTGGAAAATTCATAACTTGCTCAATACTTAATCTTTTTCCATGAAATAAAGTGCAGACTAATCTATAATTCAAGAGTTTTCCAAAGATATAAAAATCTGAATTTTATGATAACTGAAACCCCTTCAAAACAGCCCTCGAAATCCCAAACATAGTCGCTTGGGTTAGAATAAATTGCACAAATAATTTCCAGCGCTTAATAACCCTTCAATAGACTCAAAATAGCTGCCCAAACTTAGCAAAATGATCCGACACAGATCAGATTACAAACATAGTTTGTTCACCCTTAAAACATGCTAAAAGATGCCCTATTCTAGTCACCATAGTTAGAATAAAACCAACAATAACAAGCAGATCTAAAGCACCATCAAACCCTTCATAATATTCAATAGCATACAAATTTTACTCTCAATAAAAGGTGCCAAAGCTAGAAAGAGAATCATCAACAAGTGGATTTGCAAATCTCATAAAAAATACTTCAATTGAATATCAAACTAGCACAATAACTCCCACGCAAGAGAGAGAACATTAATGGGTATGCATCCCGACTCCTAGCATGGAGTAAAAATCAAATGATAAATTCAACATCCCCTCTAAAGAAACGCGACCTCCCTTTTATAGAACTAAGGGGTGCAATATCCAATAAAGACCGACCTTTCCCTTTTGGAGGGAAAACATAAACTATCATTAAAATATTCAATACTAAGACCATGTGCACTTTTTTATTTTTTAATTAAATAAATAAAAGTAACTAACCTATGTGCACATTAAACTAACTAAAGAGACTCCCACTTGTAGTGTTAGGCATGCCAAGGGGTTACAATGCAAATGAAAAATAAATATTAATAAAGTCTCGAAAAAGAGGACATTACAAGGTATGAACTGAGTTATTTTTCAATTAAGAAATCAGATTTGAATCTCAGTTGATATTTTTATTGCAAAATATTTATAAAATCAGTTCTTACATAAAAATCATAAAAAATATCATATTTTGGGTGTGCCCTGTGTTGATCTATTTTCCTATACAAATCGCATTTCCTGGATAAATCAGATTTACATTCTTTGTATTCAGTTTTTGTGGCATTATATCACTGGGATTTCATGTTTTGTCCATGGAGATTACAATCAGATTTTAGTGGGGATATTACAGTGGTATCAGAGCCGGTTTTCCTCCCATCTTGTGAGACAAATCTTCAAAAATCATACGTAAATGCAATCAGCCAAAGATCACATAGTATATCACAGAAGGAACACTTAAAGGAAGGGCACAACGGAAGAACACGATCAAAGGTTTCCTACTACCTTGACTCAACTAAGAGGATTCTTGGGTCTTTGTAGCTATTACCGCATATTTGTGAAGGGATTCTCACAACTTTCAGCTCCCCTAACAAATTTGACAAAGCAAGGAGCCTTCACATGGTCACAATCAGCCCAACAAGCATTTGATCATCTCAAAAAGGTAAAGAGTTCTTGTCCAGTACTAGCTGTTCCATATTTTTCAAAACCTTTTGTGGTAGAATGTAATGCATTGGGTGATGGAATTGGGGTTGTTTTGATGCAAGATAAACATCCCATAACATTTGAAAGTAGAAAACTTAAGGATGTGGAGAAAGTATATTCTATTTATGATAAGGAAATGTTGCCCATCATGCATGCTCTGGTGAAGTTTAGACAATATCTTGTTTGTGGTAGATTTGTTGTCAAAACGGATCATAACAGTTTGAGATATTTTTTGAACCATACTGATTTAAATGATAGGCAACAAAAATGGGTAAGTAAAGTGCAATCCTTTGACATTGAAATTGAGTTATTGAAGGGAGAAAGGAACATAGTTGCAGATGCTTTGTCTAGGAAACTTTATTGTTGTTCCATTAGTGAAATTGCAGGAGATTGGAAGGCTGATATAACAACAGAGTATGCCAAAAATCAGCTTGCTTGTGATATATTTGATGGGAAAATTGATGATGATAATTACCAGGTAATTGATGGTCTCATCCTCTATAAAAATAGAGTTCTTTTGGTGCCTGAATCTAAAATAAAAACGCAGAATTTTAGCAGCCATGCATTACTCTCCTTGAGTTGGACACAATGGGTATTTTAAAACATATAAACAGGTGAGAGAGAACTTCGTATGGAAGGGATTGAAGGAGGTATTGCAGCACATTAGGGAGTGCCTTATACGCCAACAAAGTAAGGCACAACATGAATTTCCAGCATGACTTTTACAGCCCCTACCCATCCCAAATCAGAAATGGGAGAGCATTTCTATGAACTTTAAAATTGGTCTTCCTTCGGTTCAAGGTAAGACTGTTATCTATGTCGTAGTAGATCGTTTGACCAAGTATGCTCATTTTTCTCCTCTTCCTACAAAGTTTGATGGGCCTATGGTGGCTGGAATATTTTTTAAGGAGGTTTTTAAACTTCATGGGCTACCTAAAAATATTTTGAGTGATAGGGACAACAGGTTCTTGAGCTCCTTTTGGCAAGAGCTCTTTCACCTTGCAGGTACTGAACTTACTCCAAGTACGAGTTACCATCCATAAACGAATAGGTAAACATAAATTGTAAACAAGCGGATAGAGGGGTATTTGAGATGCTTCATTACAGGGTAGCAATCAGCGTGAATTAAGTGGCTCTATTTGGGAGAGTTTTGCTACAACACTTCCTATCACATGTCCATTGGTATGTCTCCATTTAAGGCACTATATGGTTATGATGCATTCTCATTTGTTGATGTTGTTCTTCTGGATAGCAAAGTGTCAGGTGCTAAAGATTTGACGCAACAAAGTCAAGATATCATGAAAGCACTCAAGGATAACCTTGCACATGCTCAAAATCAGAGAAGTTATATACAGACCAGCAAAGAATAGAGAGGTCTTTTGAGGTTGGAGACATGGTTTTTCTAAGATTGCAACCTTATAGACAATCTTCCCTCAAAGGGAATGGTTCTGAAAAATTAAAACCAAGGTTTTATGGTCCCTATAAGGTTATGCAGAAGGTGGAAAAAGTTGCATACGAGCTTGAACTTCTAGCTCAAAGTATAATACACAATGTGTTTCACGTATCTTGCTTGAAAAAAGCATTGGGGCAGCATATTATTCCCTCTATAGAGTTGCCTACTCTTGATGATTAAGGCAAACTAGTCTTGGAACCGGAAATCATCTTGGAGGTACATGAAAGAAGATTGAGGAATAGAGTTATCCGGGAGTATCTGATTCAATGGAAGGGGCTACGTGGGAAGGTTCAGAAATCTTGGAGCATCCAAATCTGCAATTGCTTGTGGGCAAGCAATTAGACAAAGGGAGGACTGAAATGTCCCTCTTTCCAGAATAACCTCTTAGAAGACCCTTGACCTATTTTGTCTACCCGACGGCTAAGGGACATCTGCAAGGGTAGACTTAATTCATATATAAATTATTATAAAGTGTCATTATTAAAAGATAATACATGTCTAGCACTTATAATGATTTATATGACTTAATAAAATATTCTAACTTGGCCAATGTAAAATTTTATTCATTTTAGGCATATTGGCGACTTTGTCTTAGAGGGTACATAGGGGTTTTAGAAAGAATAAAATTAAATTGTAATTTATGTACTCCCTCTAGGAGAATTATGACTTGGGTGGGATAGTTTTGGGATGCTTCTTGCATAAAAATCACACCAACTTCTGATTGGGTGTGTTGGAGATAATTTTTGGGACTCATCCTTCAAATATTGTAAGGGGTCGACTTGTTTGGGCATCCATTATCACTCTTCATTTCTGCTATTTTGGCCTGGAACTGAAGTATCACTGCTGAGATTTCCTAAGGACGAAAACCCTCGAGGAAATCAAGAGGAAGAATGAAAACTCTTCCCATTTTGTGAAGTTGAAAGCCCAGATTTAATTTTGAATTACATATCATCATTTTGGCAGATGGAGCGACCCATTTTTGGGTGTAATCTTATCCATTATAGAGTTCGAAAATGATAATATTATTAACAGCTGTTGCAGGAGTGTTTGCACAGATTTTTGCAATATTTCCAGGTATTTTATTAAGGGTTTTAAGCATATTTTCCAGCGCTGGAATTACAGGTGTGAACTGAGTTATTTTTCAATTAAGAAATCAGATTTGTATCTCATTTGTTGATATTTTTATTGCAAAATATTTATAAAATCAGCTTTCATAAAAATCATAAATAATAACATATTTTGGGTGTGCCCTGTGTTGATCTATTTTCCTATACAAATCACATTTCCTGGATAAATCAGATTTACATTATTTGTATTCAGTTTTCGTGGCATTATATCACTGGGATTTTATTTTTTGTCCACAGAGATTACAATCAGATTTTAGTGGGGACATTACAAATCCCTCAATAGCATTTGGATTGAGGACGAAAACCCTTATATCCTCGTTGGTGATCTCATACAAAGGTCATATTTGTGCTACAATCAAATTTTCAGCATTTCAAGGAAGATTTATTAGTGCTAGTGCAACAATTCAATCTAGGGTTTGATTAAAGAAGGGCTGCTAGGGTTTGATTGCCATTTTCAGGCCCTCTCCTAGGGTGGCGACTTGCTTGAAGGTAGAGTTGGGTGGCATTTAGGGCACATTTTTTCATTTGGAGTTGATATTCATAGTCCTTGTAATTTTAGAGGCTGATTGCACACTTTCATGAGATTTGTGGGACTTGGAATCTCTATTTCCAGTCATTGTTGTGAGTTGTAATTCTATTGTGATGAATTTTATTACAGCTATATAGAACTTCCAAATGTGCATATACTTTGGAGTGATTTTTCTTGGTGTTTGTTCTATTTGTTGATTATAATATTTTAGAGAATTTAAACATCAATTTTCAGCTTGTTTGGATGGTGTTTGATGCCCTAAAATGTGCTAATTCAGTTCGTTGCTAGGGTTGATAATATTTTCAGTTGGCTGCTATGAAATTCCAGTTTCCTCTCATTAGGGGTTTGTATTATTTCCCTTTGTTTCCAATTTCAGCCCGGAAAGGGACATTAGAATCCTAGAGACTTCTCATTCTTCAGCTCTATGCCACATATCAATCAGCTCAAATTCCATGGAGACATAACCATTTTGACCCATGTAGTACCCAAGAGATGCATATGGTAAAAACTACAGCTAGTTAAGTCAGACAGATCTCCTCCAGCAAAGTTGTAGATTGTAGCACATGCAATCGAATCTTTTATAAAGATGTGGAAAGACAATTCCACATTCAAATGCACAAGAGATTAGCATATTAAAGCTATGTAATGTCCCTTAAATGCGACATATTGAGAATTGCATTCATGGTTATTCTAGTTCCCATTATGTCCTTGTTTGATTCAATGTTGTCTCAATGCATGATGGATTCTGCTTGATGTAACGCCGTAAAAGTATATGGCGAGTTGAGCATGAAGGCCTCTTATTTGGTTCAAAGACTTCTAATCCTTATGGGTTGGCATTGATTGGAGAGCCTACATAGAGGTGTTGGTGAAATAGTTTGTCATGTACAAATTATTGGTTTCCACCAATGGTCATCGGGCTAAGGCCCTCCTTGTGTATAGGGAGACTCCCTTTGTTTAATGTAAACTACCTAAATATGTGCGGTAATTTGTTAGGTCGGGGATCACACAGGAATACTCCACTAGACCTGTGACAAAATGATTGTACTACATACAAGGAAAGAATTTGTTTTGATGAAAGGTAAAAGGGAGTTAAGAAAATAAGGAGAGAGAGGGTTAATGTTGTGAATAGGCTTACAGAATTCACATACATCAACCGGAGTAGGTCCACATTTAATTAAAAGAACACAAAAATTCTAATAATGATAAGACCAACAAATCATAGACACAAAATGCTATTCATTCATTCATCTAAGGCACAAACACCTTTCTTGGTTTTACAAGATTACAATGTTTACAAAGTTGGGAAGTATAGAGAGAATAGAGGAACATAAGAATAGAAAATAGAAGAAATGCAACTTTTATTGCTTGATGTAGTAGTGCTAAATCTCAACAACATACAATCAATCAAGAATTGTCAACCCCTTGGAATGGAGAAGCCATTCTAATCCATACCATTACTAATTGTCCTTTTATCTCCCTTCATAGCAAATACAAATTGTCCTTTTATCTCCCCCCGCATGACTTTTCACCTTCCCTCATTACTAGTGACCTTCCACATTCCTAGGAATGGAAAATGAGTATTTTTCTTATTGATGAAAAATGACTCTTACAATGTAGAATTAAGGGTCACTTAAGTGAATAGGACAAAATAGCGAAAAAGTGCATTTTTAGTGAAGAATTAGAATATGGAAAGAGAGAGAGAAAAGAAGAGAGAGAGAGAAGGGTTGACTAATCCAATGAAGATGAAGCCTTCTGATGGACCTCTGAGGAAATGCTTCATGAATGAGAATCCTTGACCTCTAACCATTTATTAGTCTAGTGTGCACACTTCAATCTAGGGGTTTGGATTAAGGAATGGCTGCTATTGGTGTTTGATTGCCATTTTCAGGCCCTCTCCTAGGGTGGCGACTTGCTTGAAGGTAGAGTTGGGTGGCATTTAGGGCACATTTTTTCATTTGGAGTTGATATTCATAGTCCTTGTAATTTTAGAGGCTGATTGCAAAACACTTGTTCATGAGATTTGTGGGGACTTCTGAATCTCTATTTCCAGTCATGAGGTGCGTGAGCTTGAGTGTTTGGGTCTGCGCGTTTTGTGCTAAAGGTTCATAATTGTGTGAGGAAGTGAGGATTTTATTACAGCTATAAGAACTTCCAAATGTGCTCATATACGGTTGGAGTGATTTTCTGTGTGTTTGGTTTCTATCGTTTTGATTCATAGCAATATTTAGAGTTTAACATCAATTTTCAGCTGTTTGGATGGTGTTTTGATGGCCACTAAAATGTGCTAGCAGTCCCCGTTGCTACAGGGTTTGTATATTTTCAGTTGGCTGCTATGAATTCCGTTTCCCTCCTCTCATTTAGGGGTTTGTAATTTTCCCTTTGTTTTCCAATTTCACCCTAAAGGCAACATTATAATCCTAGGAGACGGCTCATTCTTCAGCTCTATGCCACAATATCAATCAATCTCAATTCCATGAGACATAACCCATTTTGACCCACTGTAGGTACGCGCCAAGGTAGATGCATATGGTAAAAAACTACGCTATTCTAAGCAGTCAACATCTCCTCCAGCAAAGTTTGTAATCGTGATTTGCTTTTTTTGTGGAGTAGGGCGGAACAGGGTCGGGGCATCCCGATTCTTTTATAAGATGTGGAAGAGACAATGTCCACATTCCAAATGCAACAGAGATTACATATTAAAGCTAATTTAATTCCCGTTGACAAGCGCCAACTTTATAGGGCATTCATGGTTATTCTAGTTCAGCCATTCTGTCCTTGTTGAATTCAATGTGTCTCATGCCTGATGGTGCGGCTTGAATGTAACGCCGTAAAAGTATGTGGCTAGTTGAGCAATGAAGGCTCTTATTTGTCTCAAAGACTTCTAATTCCTTAGGGTTTGGCATTGATTGGAGAGCCTACATAGAGGGTGTTGGTGAAATAGTTTGTCATGTACAAATTATTGGTTTCCACCAATGGTCATCGGGCTAAGGCCCTCCTTGTGTATAGGGAGACTCCCTTTGTTTAATGTAAACTACCTAAATATGTGCGGTAATTTGTTAGGTCGGGGATCACACAGGAATACTCCACTAGACCTGTGGCAAAATGATTGTACTACATACAAGGAAAGAATTTGTTTTGATGAAAGGTAAAAGGGAGTTAAGAAAATAAGGAGAGAGAGGGTTAATGTTGTGAATAGGCTTACAGAATTCACATACATCAACCGGAGTAGGTCCACATTTAATTAAAAGAACACAAAAATTCTAATAATGATAAGACCAACAAATCATAGACACAAAATGCTATTCATTCATTCATCTAAGGCACAAACACCTTTCTTGGTTTTACAAGATTACAATGTTTACAAAGTTGGGAAGTATAGAGAGAATAGAGGAACATAAGAATAGAAAATAGAAGAAATGCAACTTTTATTGCTTGATGTAGTAGTGCTAAATCTCAACAACATACAATCAATCAAGAATTGTCAACCCCTTGGAATGGAGAAGCCATTCTAATCCATACCATTACTAATTGTCCTTTTATCTCCCTTCATAGCAAATACAAATTGTCCTTTTATCTCCCCCCGCATGACTTTTCACCTTCCCTCATTACTAGTGACCTTCCACATTCCTAGGAATGGAAAATGAGTATTTTTCTTATTGATGAAAAATGACTCTTACAATGTAGAATTAAGGGTCACTTAAGTGAATAGGACAAAATAGCGAAAAAGTGCATTTTTAGTGAAGAATTAGAATATGGAAAGAGAGAGAGAAAAGAAGAGAGAGAGAGAAGGGTTGACTAATCTAATGAAGATGAAGCCTTCTGATGGACCTCTGAGGAAATGCTTCATGAATGAGAATCTTGACCTCTAACCATCTGTTGAACTGAAACATAGTGATTGTCAATGCTTCCTCCTTCTGCGAGATGCAAGAACACTACAGAGTACTAAATGAGGGTTTACAACCACTATTGTGAGACATTGCAATGTGAACCTTGGATTACAGTTGTCATGTCCCCTTCTAGTTGACATCTCTCAGAGCACAGGATTAGCCTATTATGCGACCCTCGTAGGCTGATAGGTTGGATAGGGGGTCATGTTGGAGCTTGGCTCAGTTTCAGTTGGCAGTATTTGATCAGTTGGCTTTCGTTCGGGCTCGTTCGGACACTTTTAGCCTGCATTGCTATTTTTAGCAGTATTCAGCACTCAGCGAGGGACCCCTGCTATTTTTAGCAGTATGGATTGATCACGTGCAGAATCACTTCAGTGTTCGTCAGCTTCAGACGGTTTGTGCTTCGGGTATATATCGAGAGAGATATTAATATTTAATTGATTTAATTAAATATTAATGGTGGGAGCATTATAATATAAAGTTATAATATTTTATTATAACTTAAGTGATTTCAGTGAAGGGGTTGCCCATCATCAGAAAGGGGCCATTCTTGTTGAGTATATTTTATTATTAAAATTTGGCTGGAGACTATTGAAAGATTAAAATTAAAAGTTCGAATTATTTTTTTAATGATTTCCTATTATTGAGGAATTCGCACTTTTCATGAGTATAAGCCATTTGCTTGGGAAGAAGAAAAGGATTATTATTTTGGGAATAGAAAATTTGATCAAGTCTTGAGCAGAGCACAGGAGCCTAGGGTTTCAGTCTCGAAACATTGGGGAACGAGCCATCTCCAGTGAGTGCAATTCAGAGGGTGTGAAATATCATCCGATTTATTGCCAGGCAGAGGGATTTCTTCATACAGAAGAAATTACAGAGCTTCACATTGAGTCAAAATTACAGGGTTTTGGATAGCAAGTTGTCCAGAGAGGTTTCTTACATCAAGGCGCCAACTTCCATAAGATCTGGAGATCTAGAGAATAGCCGTACTCTTATTTATTATTTGCTGCTGATCACAGGGCCGTACTGTACAGTACCAGGCCGTACCATCATTTAAAAAAGCGAACCTTCAAGAGCCAGCAAAGCCCTTTCCATCTCTTTAGTCTATCACCATTGATAGAGGCGCCTATACAGCGGGCATTGTCTGAGACATCTGACAAAAGGGAGAAAAAGGTTATTCATTGCTGCTGTACCAGATCAAGGGTTTTCTCATTTCTGCTGCAAATACCAGGTTATTCATTGCTGCTGTACCAGATCAAGGGTTTTCTCATTTCTGCTGCAAATACCAGGTTCTCCAATAAAAATCATTGTCTTTTATATTGCATGCTAGTGGATCTAAATTGTAATCATCTCAGAAAATTGATAAAAAAGACTGGCATCACTATTAGCCATAGAATCTATTGTTTCAGATTTGATTTACTTTTATAGTATTTATTCTCTATTTCTTGCAAAATCGCTTTATTGCATTTGTGCCCAAAAACTGCAAAAACAAACAAAAAACACAGTCAGAATCAGAATCAGGGGGAAACAAGGGTTTCTACAGTGGTATCAGAGCTAAATCCTTCCATCCTGAGGGTTTAGCAGTCTTATGCAGCCAGAACAGATTGGGTCTCACAGGTATTACACACGCAGGCGTGCTCTGATTGATAGGCAACAGAGTTCGATTCGGCAGCCGGAAAACATGGCTGACAGGAATGACAGAGCTGACAGGGCAGAGATACCTCATAATGACAGAGATCAAGACAATGCAGAGGTTTTGCATGCACTCAGAGATTTACGTGCAGGTCAACGGCAGTCCAATGATGTATTACAGCAGTTGAAAGTAGCACTTCAGAGACTGGGGACATCGAGGAGACCATCACCACATCGTGACGATGACAGGAGTGATGCAGGTTCACGGAGAATTCCTTGGACAGCTTCACGGACAGTAAACAGGCCTACTAGGCCTACTTTCATGAGACAGGAGCCCGACGAGGCTATAGCAGGTGAAGAGCATGAGGAGTTGTTCGCTGATACGCTTATGGCAGCGAACGAGGAGTGGGAGTTGGTACCACCCGAGGTCCGAGAAAGGATTCCTTTTGACCGGTTTGTCACTCAGAGGAGAGAACACAACAGAGGTCGACAGGATTGGAGACCTAGGCACCAGAATAATGACCTAAAACATGCTACGAACCGGCTCACATTAGCGATGTTCGATGGCAGTGGCAAAGTGACAGCCCAAGCGTGGATTAGTAAGCTTGACACATTCCTTACATTGCGTCCGATGGCGGAGAGAGATGCAATCAGGTATGCGACACTACATTTGGAGGGAGTAGCTTACGACTGGTGGCACCACGGAATGGTGACACTACAACATGATAGGATCACTTCCTATCAGGAGTTTGTTGACAGGTTGGTAGAGCGTTTTGACAGGAAGGATCCAGAATCCTACTTCAGAGACTTGGCTCAGTTGAGACAGAGTGGCAGCTTGGAGTCATATATTGGTGACTTTCAGAGGTTATCGGTTATGGTTCCGAACATCTCAGAGAGGCGATTGGTAGTGCTCTTCATGGAGGGATTGACAGAGCCATTGAGAGGCTGGATCAAAGCCTTTGATCCTCCTTCATTACAGGAAGCGATGAAGAAAGCACGGAGCATGGAGTTGGCAGCACCGTCTAGTAGATTTAACTCCAGAGGTAATTCTTCATTCAGGGATAACAAGGGCTTTAACAAAAACAGGGACAAGTCTGATTTCATCAAAGAAAAATCAGATGCTAAGAACGATTCGAAGGGTAAATCAGCAGCACCACCTTTGGATCGTGAGGCCCTTAACGATCTACACAGGAAGAAGCTTTGCTTCTACTGCAAAGGCCCCTACGACGCCAATCACGATTGTCCTCTAAGACCTAAGGGCAAGGCAAATCGAGTGATGTGGGCGTATTATGAGGACTCAGAATCAGAAAAATCCGAACAGCATGAGAGTTCCGAGGATTCAGAGTCAGAGGCTTTGGAGCCTAGGGCAGAGACAGAGCCAGAGCTTCAGATACAGGAGGCACGCCTATCTAGCATTCAGCAGGAGGGCTCTTTCAGGATTCGTGGAGTGTTGGCAGGACAGAGGGTCATTACCCTACTTGATACAGGAGCCACACACAATTTCATAGATGCTAGATTCGTTGAGAAACGCGGACTCATCACTGAGGAGTTCGAGGGCATTAGGGTTAAGGTGGCCGACGGATACACTTTGAGGTGTGAACGCATGATTAAGGATCTCCCTTTACGCTTGAACAATTATGAGTTCAAGGCTGATTACTACGTAGTTAACATGGGAGACATTGATTTGGTTTTGGGAATGAAGTGGCTTCATTCATTGGAGGAAGTCACTCTTCGTCTCAAGGACATGGAGATCCGTTTTGATGTTGACAGGAAGACACACATTCTAAAAGCAATTCGGGACAGCAACATCAAAACAATTTCTTTTCGTCGGATGGAGAGGCTCATGCGTCACGACATGGTAGAGTGGGCTGCCGAGTGCACATTGGCACCTATACAGGAGGGACAGCAAAAGACTGAATACCATCCCGACATACAGCAGTTGAGAATCAAGCATGATAAGGTATTCAGTGATATTCCACCAGGGAGACCTCCAGACAGGGGCATTGAGCATATTATTGAGCTTGAGGAGGGCGCTAAGCCCGTTATGATTACGCCCTATAGACATCCTAAACGGCTGAAGGATGAGATCGAGAAAACGATCAAGGAATTACTTGCTATGGGTCACATTCGGCCTAGCAAGTCACCATTTGCTTCTTCGGTTGTGTTGGTAAAGAAGAAGGATGGCACATTGCGCATGTGTATTGACTATAGAATCCTAAATAAGAGGACGATCAAAAACAGGTATCCGATACCGCGTATTGACGAGCTTATTGATGAGCTCCATGGTGCATGTTACTTTACCAAAATTGATTTACGGTCAGGGTATCATCAGATCAGGGTCCGTGAGCAGGACATAGAGAAGACGGCTTTCCGATGTCATTGTGGACACTTCGAGTTCGTGGTGATGCCATTTGGGCTCACTAATGCACCAGCTACATTTCAGTCCACGATGAACAGGGTTTTTCATTCACTGTTGAGGAGATTCGTATTGGTCTTCTTCGATGATATCCTTATATACAGCAGGACTTGGCAGGAGCATCTGGCTCACCTGGAGACCGTGTTGAGTATTCTTGAGAGGGAGTCCTTGTACGCCAAGGAATCCAAGTGTGACTTGGGGATGACCGAATTGTTATATTTAGGTCACATTATCAGTGCAGATGGAGTGCGGATGGATCCTGAAAAGATCCGCGCCATTATTGACTGGCCTACACCGGCAAACCTGACACAGTTGAGAGGGTTTCTAGGGTTGTGTGGGTTCTACCGTAGATTCGTGAATGGTTATTCACGACACGCAGCTCCTATGACAGATTTACTGAAGAAGGGTGCATTTATTTGGACTCCTGAGGCACAGGAATGTTTTGAGAAATTCAAGGAGTTGATGACTACATGCCCTGTTTTAGCACTACCCGACTTTACGAAGCCTTTTGAGCTTCAGTGCGATGCATCAGGTGAGGGCATTGGTGCGGTGCTTATGCAGGACAAGCACCCGATTGTGTATGAGAGCCGAAAGCTCAGAGGGCCAGAGAGACTTTATAGCATATATGATAAGGAGATGCTCGCAATCATGCATGCCTTAGCAAAATTTAGACAGTATCTTGTTGGCAGCAAATTTTGCATTAAAACTGACCATAACAGTTTGAGACACTTCTTAGGGCAGCGAGATCTCAATGATCGTCAGCAAAAGTGGGTCAGTAAATTGCAGGCCTATGACTTTGATATTTCGTATATCAAAGGTACACAGAACGTAGTAGCTGATGCTCTTTCACGTAGGCCATACTTGAGCTCTATGGTTCATATTACGGAGGATTGGAGGCATATGATTGTGGCAGAGTATGCCAAGGACACTTGGGCTTCTAGCATTGTTGAGGGATCGACGGTTGATACCAGGTATACACTTGTGAATGACTTGATCATTTACAAGAACAAGATTTATTTGATCCCAGATTCAGAGGTGAAGAACATAATCATGCAAGCCTTTCATGATGTACCGACTGCAGGACATCCCGGGTATTTCAAAACCTATAGACAGATACGGGAGAGATTCACATGGAAAGGACTCAAGGCAGATGTTCTTCAGTACGTGCGTGAGTGCCCTGTTCGTCAACAGAACAAGCAGGAGAACACGTACCCGGCAGGTTTATTGCAGCCACTTCCGATTCCTGACAGGAAGTGGGAATGCCTGTCGATGGACTTTATTACGGGCTTGCCTAAAGCCCAAGGGCGAGATTGCATATATGTAGTTGTGGATCGGCTGACAAAGTATACCCACTTCTTTCCGATTATCACTACCTACACAGCTACAAAGGTGGCAGAGGTCTTCTTTTGTGAGGTATTCAGACTACATGGATTGCCTCAGAGCATTGTGAGCGACAGAGATAGTCGGTTCTTGAGTCATTTCTGGCAGGAGGTCTTCAAACTCTGTGGAACCGAGCTTACACCGAGCACCAGTTACCACCCTCAGACAGACGGGCAGACGGAGATAGTGAATAAGTGGGTGGAAGGATACCTCAGAAATTACATTTCAGGGCAGCAGAAGGCGTGGGTCAAATGGATTCATTTGTGTGAGTATTGTTACAACACGACATTCCATATGACCATTCAGATGTCACCTTTCATGGCGTTGTACGGGTATGAGGCGCCGAGTTTTCTGGATTTGCTACTGAGCGACAGTAGAGTGCCGAGTGCTGGAGACTTGTTGCAGGAGAGTCAGGATACTATGAAGGCTCTCAAAGAAAATATCGCCAAGGCACAAAATCAGCAAAAGCAGTATGCGGATCAGAAGAGAACAGAGAGGCATTTTGAGGTGGGTGACATGGTTTACCTTATGCTGCAGCCCTACCGTCAGTCCACTCTTAGGAAGAGTGGGTCAGAAAAGCTTAAGCCACGGTATTACGGTCCTTTCAGGATCCTGAGGCGAGTTGGAGAGGTGGCTTATGAGCTTGAGCTTCCGGCAGAGAGCAGGGTACACAATGTTTTTCATGTATCACGCCTCAAGAAGGCGTTGGGACACCGTGTGGTACCATCTGCAGTTCTACCTCCCTTAGATGATGAGGGAAAGTTGATTTTAGTACCTGAGTCCATCCTGGAGTACAGGGAGAGACAGTTGCGTAGGAGGACTATCAGGGAATACCTAGTGAAATGGAGAGATTTGCCTGTTGAGGATGCTACATGGGAGAGCGAGGATATTCTGCAGCATCCGGAGTTGAGATTGCTTGAGGACAAGCAATTTCAGGAGGGGTGGACTGTCATGTCCCCTTCTAGTTGACATCTCTCAGAGCACAGGATTAGCCTATTATGCGACCCTCGTAGGCTGATAGGTTGGATAGGGGGTCATGTTGGAGCTTGGCTCAGTTTCAGTTGGCAGTATTTGATCAGTTGGCTTTCGTTCGGGCTCGTTCGGACACTTTTAGCCTGCATTGCTATTTTTAGCAGTATTCAGCACTCAGCGAGGGACCCCTGCTATTTTTAGCAGTATGGATTGATCACGTGCAGAATCACTTCAGTGTTCGTCAGCTTCAGACGGTTTGTGCTTCGGGTATATATCGAGAGAGATATTAATATTTAATTGATTTAATTAAATATTAATGGTGGGAGCATTATAATATAAAGTTATAATATTTTATTATAACTTAAGTGATTTCAGTGAAGGGGTCGCCCATCATCAGAAAGGGGCCATTCTTGTTGAGTATATTTTATTATTAAAATTTGGCTGGAGACTATTGAAAGATTAAAATTAAAAGTTCGAATTATTTTTTTAATGATTTCCTATTATTGAGGAATTCGCACTTTTCATGAGTATAAGCCATTTGCTTGGGAAGAAGAAAAGGGCATTATTATTTGGGAATAGAAAAATTGATCAAGTCTTGAGCAGAGCACAGGAGCCTAGGGTTTCAGTCTCGAAACATTGGGGAACGAGCCATCTCCAGTGAGTGCAATTCAGAGGGTGTGAAATATCATCCGATTTATTGCCAGGCAGAGGGATTTCTTCATACAGAAGAAATTACAGAGCTTCACATTGAGTCAAAATTACAGGGTTTTGGATAGCAAGTTGTCCAGAGAGGTTTCTTACATCAAGGCGCCAACTTCCATAAGATCTGGAGATCTAGAGAATAGCCGTACTCTTATTTATTATTTGCTGCTGATCACAGGGCCGTACTGTACAGTACCAGGCCGTACCATCATTTAAAAAAGGCGAACCTTCAAGAGCCAGCAAAGCCCTTTCCATCTCTTTAGTCTATCACCATTGATAGAGGCGCCTATACAGCGGGCATTGTCTGAGACATCTGACAAAAGGGAGAAAAAGGTTATTCATTGCTGCTGTACCAGATCAAGGGTTTTCTCATTTCTGCTGCAATTACCAGGTTCTCCAATAAAAAGCAGTGTCTTTTTATATTGCATGCTAGTGGATCTAAATTGTAATCATCTCAGAAAATTGATAAAAAAAAACTGGCATCACTATTAGCCATAGAATCTATTGTTTCAGATTTGATTTACTTTTACAGTATTTATTCTCTATTTCTTGCAAAATCGCTTTATTGCATTTGTGCCCAAAAACTGCAAAAACAAACGAAAAACACAGTCAGAATCAGAATCAGGGGGAAACAAGGGTTTCTAAATGCCTCTCATGGGAATGGATTTAATCACCAGATAGGAAGATTGATTCCTGAATGGAACATGAAGAGATGTGAGTGAGTTCCATTTTCTTGACCTTGTAATAACCCTTATGAGTGTTTTAATCAAATAGACTATATGCAGATCTGAAAATAAAATTGTAGCAGACTGAAGAATAAAATCAACAACTTGTACTTTGACCAAAAAATGCCAAAATCACAATAAAACACCACCAATCAATTCGCCACTATTTTATATATATTTCATGGAATTTTAGAAGCCAAAATAACAAAGAAACACTGAAGAATACTCTGTTGAAAATTAAATATGCACTGGAAATTGCAGCCACAAGATATATATGAAATATGGGTCTAGAAACCCTCTAAATTCATACAACATCAGATTCCGGCCTTTAAACATATTAGAAATCAGATTGTGAAACCAGATTTGTCAAATTTTTCACCAATGTCTCCAAACCCTACCCTCGGGAGGTCGCTCCACCCTAAATAATTCAAATATCAGCTGAAAATTACAAATAGATCTTCAAATCAGCTCCTCTTCAAGACTCGACAATGATGAAGGGTTTTCGTCATTCACCTAAGGCACATGAAGGGTTTTTGTCCTTCGATAAGGCCTCACAAGAGGATTTTTGTCCTCAAGGGGATGAACAAGGAGCAACTAGCTCTCTATGCCCAAGCAAAATAAAATGCGCCAAGACTAGACACAAATGATGCCTCTAATCTCATTTTATATCCTCCTTTTTGGCGCTAATGCTCAATTAGAAAAGGCCGACCTGTATAATGCAACAAAACACAAGGAAATATAAAAAAATATTAGATAAAATATATTATGAAGATGCTCAAGGGTCTTCTCCTTCATTTTAGCTTCTTTGCCATGGAGAAGTAATGGCAAGAAGACCAAATCCAACTCTTAGGTGGGGAAAAGGGACATTACAGACCTCCAAACTGCATTGAAGCGATGCAAATTCCACCTTCTCTGACTTGCTAGATGTGAGAACATTATCAACAATGGATCCAGTGTTTAAAAACACTTCATGAGGTATGCATTGCTTGAGATGACTACCATCATCACTCACAGTGAGCTTCTCTCATCACGCTCATGTTGATCATCCTCTTGGTGACTTGAACTTGAATGAAGCCCTCAATTCTTTTCAAAAATTTTACCGACCTCATGATTTTCTTGATTGCACTTATTATTCAAGTGAACACTCTGATCTTTATTCCTTGTCGCAGTGTGATCTACATGTACTTTTCATGAATGAATTCAATCAGAGTGACTTCCTTCTATCACAATTGGAATGAGTTAGATCATCTAGCTCCTTTCATCATATTGTGTTGTGCAGAGATCTCGAAATTGATGCTTTGAGAGCCTGCTGAGGATTTTCTTTCTTGTTTAGGCTACGAGACACCTTCCTCGCATTGCAATGATGGCAAAAATCAATGAGATAAGTACGATGGGAGTTGTCACAGTTTTCTGGGCTCAATTCCATGACTTATTATTTTTACCAGGTCTTGGCAAGACTTCTATTTTTAGCAATTTTTCATTGTTTTCACTTCCTGATGCTTCTTGCTCATTCAAAATGTCAAGAATGCTAAGGATTTTCCTTTTTTGACAACTTACTATATTTAGACATGCCCCACCATGAACACATTATTGGCTAGATTTTATGCATAACTTAAAACCTAAGTAGTCATGAGATAAATCTCCCTCATTTAACGGTGAGGCTCCCGTGTAAGATGTTTATCAATTTGGTAAGGGTGAATCCTAATAACTATTTCCTGGGGTTTTATTTTAATTCCCACAGCTCATGAACCACAGCTGGGCAATTTTTTAGTAAGCAGTTGTGTTGAGGATTATTTACCGAAAGGGGAAATATAAATGTAGGGAAAGAAGAAAGGAAGATGTGTTGAATCAACCAATACTTATCAGAGTTGGTCTCATCCACACAAATTAAATAAAAATAAATAAATCACAACATTCAGCAAAACGGGAAAGAAATGACTTCTAACCTAGATCTGAGATAACACAAAGTTTATCAAAAACCCTCTGAAAAGAAGAACTCAGCAAAACACTATAGACACAAAGTTCTTCAGAAATTCGTCTTTTATTCAATCCCAAGCCTTCCCAACAATCACATCAAGGGTTTCGGCACAAAGTCTGAAAACTCAAGAATGCTCTAATTACAAAAGCTCTTGCTAAAACAAGTTCTGATAAAACCTGTTGTGATCATTTAACCCGTAGGCTCTTTCTCTATTTATAGTGTATAGAGGGCAATTACAAATAGGAAGCTTTCAATGAACTCCCGCATGGGAAAGCTATAAAGGAAAGAACTAACAATCTTTCTCCTATAATTCCTCTCTATACAACATGCATCTGAAGACTAAATCAAAGCATTGCATGTCTGCCACCTATTGTTAATTAAAGGACCTTTTCAAACAACTTGAAGTGATGGCTTTTAACCAATTACTTTTAGTTTTAAAATTTTGTCCGAGAAAATAAGAAAGAAGAGAAGAAAGAAGACATGTCAGCTGCTACACTTCATGCTTGCCTAAATCTGATTTTGTCTGAGACTTCCCTTTTCCACCTTTTCCTGAAGCTTTTGTCATTGTGAGAGATGGATTTATTTACGCAGAAGCTACAATTGCTTCCCCTGATTCTAAAGATATCTCCAATGTATCAGACATTGACTTCTGCTTAATTTTCACAAGTATGTGCCAAGTGAATTGTCCGGAAAGAATTCAGACAAACATTCAACTCATCTTGCTTTTATTTTTTTTAATGGCAACCGTAAATTCTGGGAATTACTTCGGATGCAAGCAAAGAGAAGTGGGTTCAGCTGGGAGATTGCATGCATTTTATAGTGGCTGCGTGGAATATGGAAATGTTAGCTTATAGAGGGCAGCTTTTAACTTAGCAGACAAGTCCCCTAAGAACCACAACTTGCTTCCAAACGTGTTGCCTCTAACCTTTCAAAAATTGCATTTAAAATCCAATGAGACTCTTTGTTGGAAATCCACGACTTGGTAGAAGACTGGGCTGCCATGAACCACATAATTCACTTAAGTGATTTGCTTCTTATTTAAAACAATTGTGTGGATTCCAAGGGAGGAGGATTATGTGGATGTAGAAGGGAGAGGACGCTTTGCAAAAGGAAGACAAGACACCGGACATCCACACAATTCACTTAAGTGATTTTCTCCTTCCAACTTGTGCGTGAAAAATAGAAGACTCTACTGCTAGAAACCACAATTTGGTTAAGTGGAATTGCCCCTTTAAAATATGGCATGGATTTCTAGGGTGAAAGCTGCTTGAAGCAAGAAGACAAAGGCATGAAAAACCACGACTTGCATAAAAACTTCATCTTTGGATAATTCCATGGAAATTTGATGATGAGGGCAGCTTGAAAAGCCACATTTTGGCTCTAGACTGTATTTCTTTCCATTTTTGGATATTTGGTGAAGAAAAAAGTAGAGAACAAAATTTTCCATTTTTGGAGAGGGTCCGAGAAGATGTAGTAGCAAAAACTTGCAAGTGCCATAACTTTCACTATGTGGCTCCGTTTTAGGTGCCATTTTTTTCCAAGTGCATATTTTCTCGAGCTCTACGCATTGGTGGCAGTATTTTCCTTATTTTCACAAAATCCATTATTGCACCTTTTTGGACCAAGCAACGTCTTGCAATCTTCTGAAGGAATCCTGATCTCTGGTTAGCTATAGACAAATTAGTTAGCAATTAAAAACACTGGATAGCTTTTCAAAACCCTAGGCCTTGGAAAAAAGTTTGATAGGAAGAATCAATAGGCTAAGGGGATTGCCGGACAAAAAATGGAGAAAAACCAAAATTACAGACAAAAAGAAATAAAAACAAAACCCGAAAGAAGTCTGCGGGCAATTGCTCAAAAAATTCCTCCAATTAGTTGATCTGCAAAAATTCTTCTCCCCGGTGAATGTTCTTGTGGTAATAATGATGAGGTGAAGTGCTTTATAGAACCTAAATCCTCCAATTTTAGCTCAATTTATTTTTTAAAATAACTTTATTTATTTAATATAAAAATAAATAAAACACTTTCAGACAAAACCTGGCGAAGGAATTGAGTGAGCTTCAGCATGTGGGTATTTGGCGAATGTGGCTCTTATGACTCTCTGGGGATACCTTAGAGTAATGCAAGCAACTGCAGGCAAAACAAAACACAAAACATGACCCGTTACTTAAAAAGAATGAAAAATTTAAAAGGGGTAGTCCCAAATTTCAGGGTGAAATCTCGGGGACACCACTTTGTGGATATTTGGATTGTTCCTAATTTATAAGGCTAATTTCATTTCATGGAAGCGGATTGAATTTTGGGCCTTGGAATAGCATCATACTTACGGACATTTTTGTAAGTGGGTTCATTGTTGTCATAAAACTAATTATCATGCTTTAGCCAGGAATCCATAAATTCTTTTTTGGTTTGTGTTTGCTATAAAGTAATTGTTATGGTTCCCTACATGTTAATTGGATGGTAAGTAAGAATGGTGTTGGAAATGAATAATTACGATTTCTTGCTTGCTGATCATAAGAACTGATCTCAGACTGTTGTAGGTTGTTATAAATTTTAGTTTACTTTCAATTGGGTTGGTGCCATTTCTCCTTTTCTTTCAGCTCAGCCCGGAAATATCCGATTTTGCATTATCATTGTATATCATAATAGAACGTATCTTATGCCCCTTGATACTCGGTCTGCATGCTTACTAGGCAACCAATCAAACCTTTGTCTTAATTTAGGCAATGAGTGAAATCTTGATGATCAGCGATGCCACATGAAGGAAGAAAACTCATGGGTAATAAACTTCTTTTCTCAGAAGAAGGAATGACGGAATCTAAGGAATAAGAATTTCCTAAGTCTATGCCAGAAGCCACTTCCTTACCTGATATCCATTCTTATTATTCAGAATAAAGTGTCTGTAGAGTGTCTCTTCAATCATCTTGCCAAATACTAGAGCTCAACCCTAGACATGTAGAGAAAACTGACAAAAGCCCTGGAGTATGGTAGGGCTAGAATAAGTTTCCAGTCAAGTTTGTGAAATGTGTTAATCAGATCAAACAAGAACACCAATGGTTCAAGGCGAAAGCACTCTGTTAGAAAAGGCCATCACTGACACTCAAAGATGAAAGCTACATGTTCATCTAGTATGTAACAGCACAAAAGCTTGAGGTCAATTCTCAAGTGTTCACTATGACAATTAACACTTGATGATTTGTTCCTACGTGCCTTCTTAAAACATTGTGGTCTCATGAAATCATACCGGACATTTAGTCCATGGGTAAGGTGAAGTTCATTGGAGAAGAAAACCTCGAATGATTAGTGACCCTGATTCCCAATAGCACATCAATGATCAATGTCAGTTTCAACCTATGCAAGAATTGCCACAATAGGTTTGTTGATGAGCATACTTCAGTTGTCGCAATGCAAATTTGGGGCGGTACAAATGTATTTTACACCATAACAACTGAGTATCCTGCATTTATTCCTGCATAAAAATGATAGGGTCAGATTGTGTGTGCAAAGGAAGCAATTCTTCACTTTGTTACGATGCAAATTGGGATACCATGACCAGCAATAGAAAATACATCTCATACAATGAAGATATTGAAGGTAATGAACATTCAGAAACGAACTTGGAGATATAACAAAAGCTATTGAAACCCAAATACAAGTGCTATCCTAAAATCCTGCAACATCAGCAAGCCTATCCAGATCTAGGCAGAAGGCTCCAAATTGTTGTCCTTTACCCCACTGACCTTTTTCTAGACTAATGAAAAAGTGAAGAATGAAGATGACTCGTCAAGAACAAATGTGTGTCAACATAGTGAATATAATAGAATTCAATTTGGAGCATTGCATTAAATGCAATAACAAAATGGTATTATAGCATAAATAGTTCTGTAGAATCAATATAAGAGCATACTTTGAGGCTTTCAGTCGTGTTAAACAAGTATTTTGGAGCCCCCGTTTTGAGTTTCAAACTTGTCACAATTTCTTGCACAAATCAGCTCTGAGTCTATGCAGGCAAAACCAGGCAACACTTAGTCAATTTCATGGTGTTTTTGCCTGGATAAAACAGGCACAAAGACATTCAAATCCCCTTGTTTGTTTAAGGAACTAGACCATCAATTGACTTAATCAATCAAGTCAGGGACACTTGTCACTAAACAAATAACTTTCAAGTTTTGAACTTGGTTGTTCATTTGCTTTAAACCGATAAGGCATGTACAAGTGTAATTGCCTTTCTTTTGGTGTTCCCCGCATCCCACATTCTTCTAAGTTTTGCCTCACCCTTGAAGACTCCCAAGCTTCCGATGGTAAACAAATGTACGTGATCGTCGTTCACATAACTTTCTTCAACCTTTGGTTAAATGTATGCGCTTTGCGAAGTCCTGATTATGAAACAAGTGCTCTAGAAGCCACGTGGCGATAATCGAATTTTGGGATTCTGTCAAACTTTGAGCTCCCCTCCGTATATTGCAAGCTTCATGATGAATGCCACGTGGCATACAAAGAGACAATATTTTCATTGCTCTAATCAAGGGAAGTGCAACAAGGCTCTAATCTTGAAGATTCTTCTCATAATGTATCCTCGCTCCACATCTATTTCAAGAAATATGTTATCCATTACGAGACGCTGATTCTTCTAAAGGACATGTTCTTTAAACATGCCAGTATGTACACACGGCAGAGATCCGTGCAGCCTTAAGATGCAACTACAGTGCAGTTCTCATTAGGTTAAATTTGACGGTTTGCCCTAGTGCAAGTTTAAGCCCAAGACATTTGGCAGCACGGCAGAGACCTTCGCTTTTCTGTTGTTTGTTCATAGAGGACTTTCTATTGAAAATTCCATTTCACCCAACATGTTATTATTAGAAAGGTTTTGCTAGTCTTGGGAGATCCGGGAGATCTTAGGATGGCAGAGTTTAGCCTACTGTTGGTTCAGCTTATTTTCTTAGACTTAAAAATTGCCTGAATGTATTCGTAGATGCTTTCGGTGAAATATCTTTTAAGTCTGTTGATACTTTTAGAATGGTATATTCCCTTCATTTGCCCATTTCAAAACACAGATAAGGAGATCGACATGTTGTTTATCAAGGTAACGAGTTGTCAAAGTGGTCCTGGCTTTAATCATGACTGTTTTTAACAAGTACAGATGGACAATTCATATCTAGGTATAATGCTGGACCTCACATAACCTAGGATAATGCATGGGCATAAATGTCTCAATTACAGGATGGTTGAGGGATGATCTTGCAACAAATATCTAAATGCATTTAATCTGCTCTAGAATCAAGGCATCTTTTGCCATGGATCAAAATGGATTCACCTGGAATTTACTTCCAAGGCTAGTTTTGGAACGAACAAGTTTTCTCATAATTGAGCATCTTTAAGCATCTTCCCAGAGCTCACATAGGCCATTTGTGTGGATAAACACGAAAAGGCATCATCTGATCCTCTCTCAATCTCTCCTACAAATCCAGCTCTCAGTTTTAAACATAACTTGAAAAGAATCATCTCCTTAATGCGAGGTTACCCTGCCCAATTGGGTGGCCAGACATTTTGAAGTTGCACAACTTGTGTTTTGGAATTGTTTAATGCGTCCAAGCGGATAGTAAGGGCCACATGAATGTAACTTTGATTTATAAGTGCATATTTCAAGCAATAAATATCGTCTGATTGTGGCTCTCTTTCTGCTCTTTAACTTGTGTTATTGTGTTCTTTCATGTCAGTTTAGTTATGACAGTTAGAATGTGTGAGATTATACTTGCAAGGTTCTATTTCATTGTGTTACAATTAAAATGCAGGGAATAGAGTATTATATGAAATGCAGAGTTGAATGTGGCTTGTTTTTTCCCTCTTGGCCTTGTATTTTTCCTCTTATTTTCATCTCAGGGAGAGACATGGTCCATTCTATTCTAGTGGAATCTACAATTTTTGTTTCTATTTATTTCAAGCAACTTTCTTTGTGGATCCCTTTTCCTTTTGTAATTGTTAGATCAGAGCAAAGTTTGTGTTAGTATTAGGACTAGTTAGGAAAGGGAAGAGGGGCCCTCACACTAGAGGTTTTTCTCAAGGACCCAAGGTCCCTCACCTTGGGGAACATACCCAATATTGTTGCTGAGACAGCCAAGTTGGCCAAACTTGGCAGTTTTCAACATGTGCACATTTCCATGTAACAACATTTGTGCAAAATGGAAGCAAAGTTGATTTGCATGGTGATTACCATTTGGATTTACTGAAATAATTGCAAAAAATTCAATGAGCATGACCTATGAGGGTGAAATAAAACATTGAGGAGTTCTATGGAAGATCACAATTTGTGCTAGTAATAAGGGTTATTAATGGACCAAGAGAAAATGGCGGAGTACATCAACGAACTATGATGGGTATAATCCAAGATGACATTAGTATTGTAAAAGTGCAAATTTGGTAGAAGTATATCAAATATACTTTAAGAGTGGAGGAAAAGTTGGCACGCCAAAGAGGTGTGGCAAAGAATAACAATAAGCTCAACAATGGTAGCGAACTAGCAACACAAAATAATAGGTATTGTAGAAGCAAGCATCGGTGTGTACACACACATTATTGTCGAAATAAAGGAAGGACCACTTCCACAAAAGGTAGGTCGTGTGCACACAATTCAGAGGGACTTACTTTTTTTATGCGTGGTGATTGTTGCTAACATTGAGTTGTCAAGTTTATGATCCTTGTGTTACATTTTAAAAGTGATGGAGTAGAAAAAAGAAGGTAGTGCACGTGTTGCACAAGCTGAAGGGAAAGATTAAAACCAAGACGTTACATTTCAATGATTATGAAGGATAGGCACAACTCGCAAAGAGAACATTGTTTTGACTTGTGAAATGAAAAAGAGGATTTGCAACAAGAAAGGTGCTATATCTTTATAACGAGATGTCAGACCAGAGGGAAATACTCAATAGTATTAGAAGATAGTGAAAGCACAAGCAATTTTGTGTCCGCAGAAATGGTATGGAATTTGGGATTGAGACGAAGACCACATCCAAGTCCTTACAAAGTGACATGGATGGTGGATAGATTCTACCAAATGGGTAAAATCATTGTGCGGGACCAATGCGATGGGTGGAAATGAATATTGTTTAGTTAATGGAAAAGATTATGTGTGATGTTTTAAAACTCACATTTGAATGCATTAATCTCCATTTGTCTAGGAATACATTGACAATTTATGACAAAGAAACGTTGTATGATGAAAAGAGCTAATGCAATACGAGCGTGGAGGGATGGATGGAATATTACTTCGAGGATTGTTCAGTGAAGAAAATAAAGTAGTGCATCAAGAAAACCTAGGAGTTTTGAAAAGCTATCTAGTGTTTTTAATTGCTAACTAATTTGTCTAAAGGTGACCAGAGCTGAGGATTCCTTCAAGAGATTGCAAGAGGTTGCTTGGTCCAAAAAGATGCAATAATGGATTTTGTGAAAGCATAATTTATAAGGCCAGAATCTGAACATTGGAGAATTCAAGTTAGGATTTGCTATTTTTTTTAGCCCTCAGTTTGGCTCAACTGTTGTTGTCATAAATATTTAATTCCAGTTGTGTTTATTAGATATTTCTTCAATAATTGATGTATTTCTGATGCATAAATATTGTCATGGCTACGATAAATTATTTCATGGCATTCTACCTTGATTCACATAGTGAAAACTGGATTCAAATCTCATAGGCAGTTCACCACCTTAAGAGACTGCATATTTTGAGTTGGTTGATCATTCTACGATATTCTCATCTATTTTCGGTTTGTTGTGTGTGTTTGAAGGTATTTTCAGATAAGATCTTGTGGTGATAGCCGGTAACTCTTTTTCTCCATTTTTAGCCCAAAAACGAACATTATAGTGGTATTAGAGCTTCGATCATCCCAACCTGAGAATTTTCTTGCAAGATCAAATGGTGGATAGAATATTTGGTGATGCTACATTTAAAAAACATGCCCTAGGGAAAGAAAGATTGGCCAATACAATGGTTTACTTGATTCAGACCCTTCGAAATCTAAATGGTGGAAAGAGCTCTTCAAAGGGAGTCAATAATGCCCAGCCATCCAAAGTGGACAACATTGCTACATGGTATGAGGAGTATAGGGCTCTTCCGGAGAATATTCGTGATGCCATGTCATTTGCTAAGTTGATGGCAATTAGCAAGGGAAGATCAAGGCCCAAACCTGGGTCAGGAGTTACACAAGAGGAAGAATTAGGGTTGCAAGTAATGGAGAAATCTATCCTGCAAGTTGGAGAAGAAGAAAAACCGAAGTTGTTGGGCATCGAAAGGGAGCAAACCATGGGAGCTCTAGAAGCTCCCATCACCATTGTCAAATTTGAGCTCTTGACTGATTTTCCGAAAAACAATATGAAGACATCAAAGTCTGATGAAAGTTTGAAGCTTGAGCCTAGAAAGGAGGGGGAAATCATGGAGCATGAGTCCCAAGGTAATAGTTTTTTAATATTTAATTAAGTTTCTTTGGTGGCTCACCCGTATATTTATATAGGGATAGGGATAGATACTACCAACTATCACCCCCATCTAGATATATATGCCCTCGACTCCCCCTCTATATAGTTCAAGTGCATGTGGCTAAATGTTGAAAAGAAATCAGATTTGCATAAGGGTAAAGAGGATGACATTATGGAAGGGTACGTCCATAAAGGAAGGGCAATTCCGGTTCCTTGTGATTATTCAGTTCAATGGAAATTTCCAAACAGCAGTTAATGATGGGCAAGTTGAGGGAGTTTATCACCTTGGGGTGAGTTAAGGAGATGTTCCAAACAAGTACCATCAAAAAAATAGTGGGATCCTTGTTGGCAGCTCAAGGTATGATTAAAAAAATCACATTTTATCTCCTCTTATGTCGCTGCCATACTTGTTTCATTATGGGCAGCCTATTGTTGAGAATGATCGCATGTCATGTTGATGCCTTGTAATGTGAAGAAATTGTGGAGTAACATATGGCCCATAGATCTTTTCTTGCAAGATTATATGGGCACAAACGTTTGGGCTCCAATTGATCCCTTGAATTCTAAGAAAGAGGAAGTCCTTGATATTGCTACTCCATGCACATGGTTAGAAAGAAATTTGATGGAGGATTGTTTTGAATTTATTATGTATTCTAACAAAGTTGTGAAGGATTCTACCCTTCATGGACAAGGAGTCATGGTTTTGATTGATGATGGAGCTACTTACAGTTTCATTGATGAGAGCTTGAGGGAACTCAACCCCCCTCTCTCTATATCTATATGGGGATAGCCATATAGATAGGGGGACTCTCCGTCCCATACCCCCCCATCCTGAACATTCTTATCTATCTAGCTATCTGGACATAGGTCATTTATGTCGGCCTTGGCTGACTTCAGTTAGTTGATCGCCCTATCTATATATACGGGGCTCGGCCTTGGGACAAACAAGAACAATGTGTCCTCCTTTTGTTTGTCATAACGAACTAAGGGACTTGGGGCAAACAAAAGACAACCCCTTGTCCTAAGGACCACAGGTCCGGAGGACAAGATACCAAGTTAACTTCTGTTTTTCCTAAGGACCAAAGGGACAAAGGAAAATCCTCCCTCACCTTCTAGATAGACAACCATGACATTAAAAGTTTTAATGTAGATGTGGACAATTCGGAAAATGGAAATTTCGAAAATGGATTGGGTAATGTTTTTTACCTCGAGAACTAGTTGGATTATCACAAGCGCAAAGAATGGATCATGCTCTAGAAAAGGCAATCAATTATCAAACATTTTATTGGGAATAACAAAGGCATCTCTGAATACTCAAAGTTTTATGTCAAAAGTGAGTTTTCAGGAAACTGCTCGGGTCCTAGCTAAATCTGCTCTTTGAGGCCATATTGATTGGTTGAAAAGCTTGAAGGAAAATTTTATTCTAGGGGAAATGATACCTATCGGTACTGGATTCAACCGTTTGGGAAAACGAAACAAAATGGATCCAAGAACGGAGAATAAAAATCTATAGGTGAAGACTTCAAGGGCTTCACGGTCAAGGTAGCAGATGGTTACTCCATGCCATGTACAGAAGGTGTTCCCAACTCCTGTTCACATTGGGAGAGCATGAGGTATGTGATGATTTTAATATGATTGGCATAACTGATATAAATCCTGCGTTTGGGGTCCAATGGTTACATTCATTGGGAGAGCTCACTCTTAACTACCAAAGTATGGAGTTAAGTTTCATGGACAAGGGAAAGAATGTAATACTTCAAGATTAGAAGTCTTTAATTACAGCCAAGTATAATGTCATATTAACGCAACATAACGATGGTAGAATTGCTTCATGGTTGGGTATCCATGCAAAAGGTCACCAACAAAGTATGTGGGTGGTTAGTGGTGACGAGGGGAGTGTACTTGAGAGAAATTAGTGTCCCCAGATTTCACCCTGAAATCTGGAACTACCCATTTGAAAAAAAAAATCGTTCTTTTTCAAATAATGGGTCTTTTCGTGTTTTTATTGCCAGAGGATGTCTTTATTACGTTAAAGATATTCCCAGTGAATCATATGAGCCAATTTCGACAAATACTCAGATGTTGAAACTCGTTTTATCCTTCCGCCAAGTTGTCTACGGAAAATTTTTATTTAATTATTTATTAAATAAATAAAGCCCCGTTTGAAGTTAATTGTGCTCAAGTTGAATCCTGTTGAAGTTTTACATACCAGTATTCACACATCTCAATAGGATTTTCACCGGGAATGAATTCAGAGCAATGTCTGCTACTTCTGGCAACGTTTTTCGTTTTATTTATTTCTTTTGCATTTTTCTCCGATTTTCTCCGTAGTTTGTCTGTTAAATTCCCCTGGGTCCGTTCTTTGTTTTGTATAGTCTGTTTAATTGCCTGGAGCATCTAATGATCATTTATGGCCTTGGCACCAGAAGGAATCAATCTTAGAAGGAAGACTTCTGACCAAAAAATATGAAGTCAAGCACAAAAAGCCTCTCCTAGGCAAGTCGCACTTTTTGGAATAAATAGATTTAAGCTGCAATGGAATTTTTGGTAGTGGCAGGCAAGCGGAAATTTTTTACCTGCCTTGTAGGGTACTTTTTCCCATGAACTCAAAGTCGCTTAAACTGCAATGGGAATATTAGAGGTGGAAGGCAGGCGGGAATTTCTTACCTGCCTTGCAGGATAAAAATTCTCATTATAAAAGAAAAATCACTTAAAGCACCGGTGGGAATTTCTTGTCTGTCTAGCAGGCTGACTTTTCCCACCAAAGCGGTTTATTCACCCATGCAAGTCGCACTTAATCAAAGAAGACTATTTTCCATACAAGTCGCATTTTTTTGGAAGATGATTTAAGTTGTCAATGGGAATTTCGGCAATGGCAAGCAAGCGGGAATTTCTTAACTGCCTTGCAGAGTAAAAATTCTCATTATGAAAGTCAAATAACTTAAGTGGAAGAGGGAATTTTTAGAGCTGCAGTGCAGGGTAGAAATTTCCATCAAAGTTGACAACCTATTTTTAGAAATTAACCTTGCCAAAAAGTGCGACCCACCTTGGCATTAAACAATGTATTTAATGATATTTATTTATGGCTTTTTCACCCAATTTTGGCACCATGTATGGAAGGAAAGTCAATGCAAAAAGACAAGCCAAAGAGAACTAGAGGATGCATGCTAAAAATAAATAAAATAAATTTATTAAAAAGCAACCAGCAGCATGCATAATTGGGAGCCCAATTTGAGTGAATAGACATAATTATTTATTAATTAAATTGACAAAAATAGGAAGGGTAATTATTAAAAATAGTATGCAGAGGGCTATATAAGCATGGGATGCACTAATGAAGAAGCAATTAATTATTTTTACTAAGGATTGCAGCCCAGACAATTTTGGCGCTAAGGCAAGGAGGTTTTTGCATTAAAGAGTGTTTTTCATTGCCAGGAAGCTTCAAGGTTTGGGGCCTAGGGTTGGAATAGCTTGATTTTTGCTATGATAATTATCTAATATGTGGTATAAGCATGCCCAGGTGAATTTAAAAATATTTATGCTTGTTTTGCATGTAAGCAAAGCCTTAAATTTTAGGGCAGAAGACTTTATATGCAGATTTTGGTGACAGAAATCAAGTATTCATGCCTTGAACTCCATCTTTGTCTAAATTAATTACAAGTATTAATTACAAGTGCTCATATAAGTGAAAAGGAGTTCAAATCAATGTCAGGTACATTGAATATATCTTATGAATCTGAAGAAATTGCTAGATCTTCACAAATTGATCCAATTGCAAGGAATTCCAGCAAGATTAAAAGAAAACGGACTCAAACAAAGATTGCTCCAATCATGATGAAGCGTGATGAAAGAGAAGGATCAGCACCAGTCATGCATAGCTTCTAGATTTGTATGATATCAATGACACGAACATAGGCCTTGAATCCATCTCCGAATTAATTGACAGATCTAGGGCTGGAAGGACATCCCTCATGCGGGCAATAAAAAGCAGTGGAATTATTCAAGCTTCAACATTTCCAGTCACAGCTTAGTTATCTGAATTTGTTACGGAGTGTGCAAGGTCATATCATCCTCTTTTCAGAACAATTCGGGATGCTGCGGGAAAAACAATAATCAGGTTGGATACACAATTTATTAATTATTGTCTGAAAATTCATACACGACCAGTAGTGATTGCAATTAGCATGTTGGATGCTAACAACAGATGGGAGAAACAAAAAGTAGATTGCGTGGGCATAATGAATAGCAGATATATGAAAAAGCCCAAGTCTCCATCAAAGTGGAGAAGTCAGGACTCATAACGATCCAATTTGGTGCAGGAAGTGGACGATATTACTAAATTGCTTTGCAGGTTAAGTGGAGAAGTCAACACTCATAACTTCCGCTCATAGATGTTTGCTTTCGTGAGAACCATTGAGATCAACAGAGTTGATTCAATAATCAATTGGGCGAAGATCATCAATGTCGAACATCGATGTTAGCAACTCCAAAGCGTGAGGCGAACGTACAACTTCAAAATGACTTCATACCTGCAGTATATGCAGCAGCCTCACAAGGTATATTTTTCAAGCTGGATAGACAGAGGCATACTGGCGAAAGATCCTTTTTTTGAGTGTTTCCCACAGTTGATAGTTCCTGAATGCCAAAAAGATTACAGAGTGGTCAACGATGGGTTCTTCTACGGATTCATATGCAAATTAAATAGTGATATGAAGACCAACAGGGTGAGGAAAGAAGCTTGGGAAACTGTATCCTAGCATGGTTGTATTTTCATCCAGTTTGCAGACTTCACGTATCTTAAGGTAACCGGCTTTTCGGGAGAACCAGTTAAATTGCTGAGGAATCCAAGCGACAAGTAGGTCATCATGGAGTTGTGCAGAATAGCTCATGGAGATGCATGAGTTACAATCAAAGCAACACAAGTCTACGGGTTTCTTTCCAGTCACTGTGGGTTATTACAGCTGCCAGAGCATCCACAAAGTTAGAGGAATCGAAGCCAAAATATTTTCTGAGTATGAGCATGAGTTCTTCCCAGCACAGTTGAACTTTGACCCATATGGAGTAGCGAAGAAGACAATCTCCCAGGAATTCTCACATGTGCCTTCGTTGGAAGACTTCTGGATGAAGTGCAGAAACGAATATGAAGTCAAGAAGAAAGACATCAGCAGCTTATCGGCGCAACAAGTGTTTGATTATGGTTTAGCATGGATACCTGCAGATCTCGCAGATGATGGGCATGTGATACTTGACGCATATCATCAGATGGGAAGGAATAGAACTGTTCTTCAGGAAAACATTGGTGGTTGTCAGACAATTGAGGACAGATCTTCCACGGTTCTGGTTAACACCTCAAACTGGTTGTTGACAAAGGGGTATTGCCTGAACGAAGCTTTGATGAATTTGGATCACAGGTGACTAAGTAGCAGGATTTACTGAAAGTAAGATGGTGAGTAGCAGCAGGAGGCCAGGAGAAACTTAAAGTTCACAAGAAATCTCAGATACAGGAGAGAAGGCCAATTCTACAACTATCATGCTAGTTCCAGCTTCTCCAACATCAAATCATAACACTTCAGCAGCCCCAAAACCCCAGAGAGATCTTGTCGTTCCTCCATTGAATCCAGGCATCATTTATATTTTCTCGGACCACTCAGGAAAACTTCACCTATCCTGAGGAAAGTAACAAAGCACATATGGCAGAGTTTGAAAAAGCATCATTATCTTTGATACAATTCAAAGGGTGACAGTCACAACACTGTGACAAATTCGGATGGAGCAGAATCGGAGCATGAGATGGTGGTGCACTCCTAGTGACTTCTCATTCCCCGAGAAGCAATTTTTCATCATGGTTGGCTTTGCAGACAATCCCAAAAGCCAAAGAGGAGATCAACCTGGCGATCTTTCAGAAAAGAGATTTGAGAAGACCTAAAGTTGCCAAAATAACTTCTAAGTTGATTATTGAAGAATCAGGACAAAAGTTTAACAATGAGTTATCGGTTCCAGCAGAGGGAGAGCACAAGGGAGAACTCAAGGCAACTGATATAGCAGTGACCAAAGTGCCAATAGGTCAAATTACCATACATGCACTCACTGAAGAGGCCTTGCAAAAGCAACAAGAAGCAATGGTTGCAAAAATTAACTTAAGCATGACAATATAGAAGGCTAAGAGATCTCACATCTGCAAAAGCAAGTATAATCTCAAAACAAAAAAAGATCTTTGTAGAAACCCTTGTTTCCCCCTGATTTTGATTCTGACTGTGTTTTTGTTTGTTTTCTGCAGTTTTTGGGCACAAATGCAATAAAGTGATTTTGCAAGAAATAGAGAATAAATACTATAAAAGTAAATCAAATCTGAAACAATATATTCTATGGCTAATAGTGATGCCAGTTTTTTTTTTTTATCAATTTTCTGAGATGATTACAATTTAGATCCACTAGCATGCAATATAAAAGACAATGATTTTTATTGGAGAACCTGGTATTTGCAGCAGAAATGAGAAAAAACCCTTGATCTTGTACAACAGCAATGAATAAACTTTTCTCCCTCTGTCAGATGTCTCAGAACAATGCCCGATGTATAGGCGCCTCTATCAATGGTGATAGACTGAAGAGATGGAAGGGCTTTGCTTGCTCTTGAAGGTTCACCTTTTTTTTAAATGATGGTACGGCTTGGTACTGTATAGTACGGCCTTGTGAACAGCAGCAAATAATAAATAAAGAGTACGGCTATTCTCTAGATCTCCAGATCTTATGGAAGTTGGCGCCTTGATGTAAGAAACCTCTCTCGACAACTTGCTATCCAAAACCCTGTAATTTTGACTCAATGTGAAGCTTTGTAATTTCTTCTGGATGAAGAAATTCCTCTGCCTGGCAATAAATCGGATGATATTTCACACCCTCTGAATTGCACTCACTGGAGATGGCTCGTTCCCCAATGTTTCGAGACTGAAACCCTAGGCTCCTGTGCTCTGCTCAAGACTTGATCAATTTTTTTATTCCCAAATAATAATAATCCCCTTCTTCATTCCCAAGCAAATGGCTTATACTCATGAAAAGTGTGAATTCCTCAATGATAGGAAATCATTAAAAAATAATTTGAACTTTTAATTTTAATCTTTCAATAGTCTCCAGCCAAATTTTAATAATAAAATATATTCATCAAGAATGGCCCCTTTCTTGATGATGGGCGACCCCTTCACTGAAATCACTTAAGTTATAATAAAATATTATAACTTTATATTATAATGCTCCCACCATTAATATTTAATTAAATCAATTAAATATTAATATCTCTCTCGATATATACCCGTTGCACAAACCGTCTGAAGCTGACGAACACTGAAGTGATTCTGCACGTGATCAATCCGTACTGCTAAAAATAGCAGGGATCCCTCGCTGAGTGTTGAATACTGCTAAAAATAGCAATTCAGGCTAAAGTGTCCGAACGAAAGCCAACTGATCAAATACTGCCAACTGAAGCTGAGCCAAGCTCCAACATGACCCCCTATCAAACCTATCAGCCTACAAGGGTCGCATAATACGCTAATCCTGTGCTCTGAGAGATGTCAACTAGAAGGGGACATGACAATCCACCCCTCCTGAAATTGCTTGTCCTCAAGCAATCTCAACTCCAGATGCTGCAGAATATCCTCGCTCTCCCATGTAGCATCCTCAACAGGCAAATCTCTCCATTTCACTAGGTATTCCCTCATAGTCCTACGCAACTGTCTCTCCCTCTACTCCAGGATGGACTCAGGTACTAAAATCAACTTTCCCTAATCATCTAAGGGAGGTAGAACTGCAGATGGTACCACACGGTGTCCCAACGCCTTCTTGAGGCGTGATACATGAAAAACATTGTGTACCTTGCTCTCTGTCGGACGCTGAAGCTCATAAGCCACCTCTCCAACTCGCCTCAGGATCCTGAAAGGACAGTAATACCGCGGCTTAAGCTTTTCTGACCCACTCTTCCTAAAAGTGGACTGACGGTAGGGCTGCAGCATAAGGTAAACCATGTCACCCACGTCAAAATGCCTCTCTGTTCTCTTCTGATCCGCATAGTGCTTTTGCTGATTTTGTGCCTTGGCGATATTTTCTTTGAGAGCCTTCATAGCATCCTGACTCTCCTGCAACAAGTCTCCAGCACTCGGCACTCTACTGTTGCTCAGTAGCAAATCCAGAAAACTCGGCGCCTCATACCCGTACAACGCCATGAAAGGTGACATCTGAATGGTCATATGGAATGTCGTGTTGTAACAATACTCACACAAATGAATCCATTTGACCCATGCCTTCTGCTGCCCTGAAATGTAATTTCTGAGGTATCCTTCCACCCACTTATTCACTATCTCCGTCTGCCCGTCTGTCTGAGGGTGGTAACTGGTGCTCGGTGTAAGCTCGGTTCCACAGTTTGAAGACCTCCTGCCAGAAATGACTCAAGAACCGACTATCTCTGTCGCTCACAATGCTCTGAGGCAATCCATGTAGTCTGAATACCTCACGAAAGAAGACCTATGCCACCTGTGTAGCTGTGTAGGTAGTGGTAATCGGAAAGAAGTGGGCATACTTCGTCAGCCGATCCACAACTACATATATGCAATCTCGCCCTTGGGCTTTAGGCAAGCCCGTAATAAAGTCCATCGACAGGCATTCCCACTTCCTGTCAAGTATCGGAAGTGGCTGCAATAAACCTGTCGGGTACGTGTTCTCCTGCTTGTTCTGCTGACAAACAAGGCACTCATGCACGTACTGAAGAACATCTGCCTTGAGTCCTTTCCATGTGAATCTCTCTCGTATCTGTCTATAGGTTTTGAAATACCCGAGACGTCCTGCAGTCGGTACATCGTGAAAGGCTCGCATGATTATGTTCTTCACCTCTGAACCTGGGATCAAATAAATCATGTTCTTGTAAATGATCAAGTCATTCACAAGTGTATACCTGGTATCAACCGTCGATCCCTCAACAATGCTGGAAGCCCAAGTGTCCTTGGCATACACTGCCACAATCATATGCCTCCAATCCTCCGTAATATGAACCATAGAGTTCAAGTATGGCCTGCGTGAAAGAGCATCAACTTCTACGTTGTGTGTACCTTTGATATACGAAATATCAAAGTCATAGGCCTGCAATTTACTGACCCACTTCTGCTGACGATCATTGAGATCTCGCTGCCCGAAGAAGTGTCTCAAACTGTTATGGTCAGTTTTAATGCAAAATTTGCTGCCAACAAGATACTATCTAAATTTTGCTAAGGCATGCATGATTGCGAGCATCTCCTTATCATATATGCTATAAAGTCTCTCTAGCCCTTTGAGCTTTCGGCTCTCATACACAATCGAGTGCTTGTCCTGCATAAGCACCGCACCAATGCCCTCACCTGATGCATCGCACTGAAGCTCAAAAGGCTTCGTAAAGTCGGGTAGTGCTAAAACAGGGCATGTAGTCATCAATTCCTTGAATCTCTCAAAACATTCCTATGCCTCGGGAGTCCAAATAAATGCACGCTTCTTTAGTAAATCTGTCATAGGGGCTGCATGTCATGAATAACCATTCACAAATCTGCGGTAGAACCCACACAACCCTAGAAACCCTCTCAACTGTGTCAGGTTTGCGGGTGTAGGCCAGTCAATAATGGCGCGGATCTTTTCAGGATGCATCCGCACTCCATCTGCACTGATAATGTGACCTAAATATAACAATTCGGTCATCCCCAAGTCACACTTCGATTCCTTGGCATACAAGGACTACCTCTCAAGAATACTCAACACGGTCTCCAGGTGAGCCAGATGCTCCTACCAAGTCCTGTTGTATATAAGGATATCATCGAAGAAGGCCAATACAAATCTCCTCAATAGTGAATGAAAAACCCTGTTCATCGTGGACTGAAATGTAGCTGGTGCATTAGCGAGCTCAAATGGCATCACCACGAACTCGAAGTGCCCACAATGACATCGGAAAGCCGTCTTCTGTATGTCCTGCTCACGGACCCTGATCTGATGATACCCTGACCGTAAATCAATTTTGGTAAAGTAACATGCACCATGGAGCTCATCAATAAGCTCGCCAATACGCGTTATCAGATACCTGTTTTTGATCGTCCTCTTATTTAGGACTCTATAGTCAATACAAATGCGCAATGTGCCATCCTTCTTTACCAACACAACCGAAGAAGCAAATGGTGACTTGCTAGGCCGAATGTGACCCATAGCAAGTATTCCTTGATCGTTTTCTCAATCTCATCCTTCAGCCGTTTAGGATGTCTATAGGGCGTAATCATAACGGGCTTAGCGCCCTCCTCAAGCTCAATAATATGCTCAATGCCCCTGTCTGGAGGTCTCCCTGGTGGAATATCACTGAATACCTTATCATGCTTGATTCTCAACTGCTGTATGTCGGGATGATATTCAATCTTTTGTTGTCCCTCCTGTATAGGTGCCAATGTGCACTCGGCAGCCCACTCTACCATGTCGTGACGCATGAGCCTCTCAATCCGACGAAAAGAAATTTTTTTGATGTTGCTGTCCCGAATTGCTTTTAGAATGTGTGTCTTCCCGTCAACATCAAAACGGATCTCCATGTCCTTGAGACGAAGAGTGACTTCCTCCAATGAATGAAGCCACTTCATTCCCAAAACCAAATCAATGTCTCCCATGTTAACTACGTAGTAATCAGCCTTGAACTCATAATTGTTCAAGTGTAAAGGGAGATCCTTAATCATGCAATCACACCTCAAAGTGTATCCATCGGCCACCTTAACCCTAATGCCCTCGAACTCCTCAGTGATGAGTCCGCATTTCTCAACGAATCTAGCATCTATGAAATTGTGTGTGGCTCCTGTATCAAGTAGGGTAATGACCCTCTGTCCTGCCAACACTCCACGAATCCTGAAAGAGCCCTCTTGCTGAATGCTAGATAGGCGTGCCTCCTATATCTGAAGCCATGGCTCTGTCTCTACCCTAGGCTCTGAAGCTTCTGACTCTTAATCCTTGGAACCCTCATGCTGTTCGGATTTTTCTGATTCTGAGTCCTCATAATACGCCCACATCACTCGATTTGCCTTGCCCTTAGGTCTTAGAGGACAATCGTGATTGGCGTCGTAGGGGCCTTTGCAGTAGAAGCAAAGCTTCTTCCTGCGTAGATCGTTAAGGGCCTCACGATCCAAAGGTGGCGTTGCTGATTTACCCTTCGAATCGTTCTTAGCATCTGATTTTTCTTTGATGAAATCAGACTTGTCCCTGTTTTTGTTAAAGCCCTTGTTATCCCTGAATGAAGAATTACCTCTGGAGTTAAATCTACTAGACGGTGCTGCCAACTCCATGCTCCGTGCTTTCTTCATCGCTTCCTGTAATGAAGGAGGATCAAAGAATTTGATCCAGCCTCTCAATGGCTCTGTCAATCCCTCCATGAAGAGCACTACCAATCGCCTCTCTGAGATGTTCGGAACCATAACCGATAACCTCTGAAAGTCACCAATATATGACTCCAAGCTACCACTCTGTCTCAACTGAGCCAAGTCTCTGAAGTAGGATTCTGGATCCTTCCTGTCAAAACGCTCTACCAACCTGTCAACAAACTCCTGATAGGAAGTGATCCTATCATGCTGTAGCGTCACCATTCCATGGTGCCACCAGTCGTAAGCTACTCCCTCCAAATGTAGTGTCACATACCTGATTGCATCTCTCTCCGCCATCGGACGCAATGTAAGGAATGTGTCGAGCTTACTAATCCACGCTTGGGCTGTCACTTTGCCACTGCCATCGAACATCGCTAATGTGAGCCGGTTCGTAGCATGTTTTAGGTCATTATTTTGGTGCCTAGGTCTCCAATCCTGTCGACCTCTGTTGTGTTCTCTCCTCTGAGTGACAAACCGGTCAAAAGGAATCCTTTCTCGGACCTCGGGTGGTACCAACTCCCACTCCTCGTTCGCTGCCATAAGCGTATCAGCGAACAACTCCTCACGCTCTTCACCTGTTATAACCTCATCGGGCTCCTATCTCATGAAAGTAGGCCTAGTAGGCCTGTCTGTTGTCTGTGAAGCTGTCCAAGGAATTCTCCGTGAACTTGCATCACTCCTGTCATCGTCACGATGTGGTGACGGTCTCCTTGATGTTCCCAGTCTCTGAAGTGCTATTGTCAACTGCTGTAATACATCATTGGACTGTCGTTGACCTACACATAAATCTCTGAGTGCATGCAAAACCTCTACATTGTCCTGATCTCTGTTATTATGAGGTATCTCTGCCCTATCAGCTCTGTCATTCCTGTCAGCCATGTTTTCCGGTTGCCGAATCGAACTCTGTTGCCTATCAATCAGAGCACGCCTACGTGTGTAATACCTGTGAGACCCAATCTGTTCTGGCTGCATAACACTGCTAAACCCTCAGGATGGAAGGATTTAGCTCTGATACCACTATAGAAACCCTGGTTTCCCCCCTGATTCTGATTCTAATTGTGTTTTTGTTTGTTTTTTGCAGTTTTTGGGCACAAATGCAATAATGCGATTTTGCAAGAAATAGAGAATAAATTCTATAAAAATAAATCAAATCTGAAACGATAGATTCTATTGCTAATAGGGATGCCAGTCTTTTTTTTTATCAATTTTCTGAGATGATTACAATTTAGATCCACTAACATGCAATATAAAAGGCAATGAATTTTATTGAAGAACCTGGTATTTGCAGCATAAATGAAAAAAAACCCTTGATCTGGTACAACAGCAATGAATAACCTTTTCTCCCTCTGTCAGTTGTCTCAGAACAATGCCCGATGTATAGGCGCCTCTATCAATGGTGATAGACTGAAGAGATGGAAGGGCTTTGCTTGCTCTTGAAGGTTCACCTTTTTTTTAAATGATGGCATGGCCTGGTACTATACAGTACGGCCTTGTGAACAGCAGCAAATAATAAATAAAGGTTACAGCTATTCTCTGGATCTCCAGATCTTATGGAAGTTGGCACCTTGATGTAAGAAACCCCTCTGGACAATTTGCTATCCAAAACCCTATAATTTGAACCAATGTGAAGCTCTGTAATTTCTTCTGGATGAAGAAATTCTTCTGCCTGGCAATAAATCGGATGATATTTCACACCCTCTTAATCGCACTCACTGGAGATGGCTCGTTCCTCAATGTTTCGAGACTAAAACCCTAGGCTCCTGTGCTCTGCTCAAGACTTGATCAATTTTTCATTCCCAAAAATAATCCTCCCCTTTTCATTCCCAAGCAAATGGCTTATACTCATGAAAAGTGCGAATTCCTCAATAATAGGGAATCATTAAAAATAATTCGAACTTTTAATTTTAATCTTTCAATAGTCTCCAACCAAATTTTAATAATAAAATATACTCATCAAAAATGGCCCCTTTTCTGATGATGGGCAACCCCTTCACTGAAATCACTTAAGTTATAATAAAATATTATAACTTTATATTATAATGCTCCCACAATTAATATTTAATTAAATCAATTAAATATTAATATCTCTCTCGATATATACCCGATGCACAAACTGTCTAAAGCTGACGAACACTGAAGTGATTCTGCACGTGATCAATCCGTACTTCTAAAAATAGCAGGTGTCCCTTGCTGAGTGCTGAATACTGCTAAAAATAGCAATTCAGGCTAAAAGTGTCCGAACGAAAGCCAACTGATCAAATACTGCCAACTGAAGCTGAGCCAAGCTCCAACATGACCCCCTATCCAACCTATCAGCCTACGAGGGTCGCATAATAGGGTAATCCTGTGCTCTGAGAGATGTCAACTAGAAGGGGACATGACAGAGATCATTGCTAAGGTTGTCAAACCTTCCTCTCAACCCATTCTAGCACATGAGCAGGTGAGTGATCATCTGATGCAACAGGTAGAAGATGCAAGGGACCAGGTCAAAGCTATTGCCCACTAGAGGGAACAAATCATTCACAAGCTTCAGAGCAATTCGAACCAATACCGGCTGAATTGGAAAACATGCACAGGGCAGTATCTCAGCTAAAGGAACTAATCACACAGATAGAAGATGATAACATAGTTGTTGAAAGTCATCTGGATACTTTGGCTAAGATACACTCGTTGCCAAAAGACGTGTTGATTGCAGAGCAGATTGTGCCTGGCGGATTGGTAGAAAAGGGGAAGCACTTAGAAATTTCAATTTCCTTCCGCGTAGAGATCCTCAAAGTCATGCTGAAGAGGATGCAGTTGCTGGCAAGTAAGATGGGAGAAGTGTCGGAGCGCATCCCAGATGAATTACCTACTTCCCATGAGGAATTTATGTTGGTTGTGCAGAAAGAAGTTGATGAAGCCGCCATACCTTTCACAATGGATTCGATTGGTAGACTCATAAAGCTTCAGGCAGATGTTGAGGGATATGGGCCTGGTTTAGAGAAAGTGAAGACTAACGTTGCTGCTTTTTCCAGATGGTTGTTACAGTTCAAAACCAAGAGAGATGTTATTGTTAAAACAGATGGGAAGATGTTGAATGTTTGACAAGTATATTCAATATCAGAATAAAAAGAAAGTATAAGTGTTACAGCTGGCAAATCTTCTTTCTCTTCTTCTCTTATTTCTTATGTTCCCGGATGAAAATGTAAGATTAAAGTTACTGGTTAGAAAACCATTACTAAGTTATTCGGGAAGATTCTTTAAGATAGGTGACAAATCTACACAATTTTGCCTTAGAGTCCTAATGTATGTCACCAAGAGAGGATTTTTAGGAAGATGATTGCAAAATGTTCCCTTTACTACTTCTTCATGTTTCAGTTCAGTTGCAGTTTCTCATTTGTAATTTCCCCTCTACACACTATAAGTAGAGGAAGAACCTACGGGTTAAAGGATCGGACTTTGAGCTAAAACCCTTAATAGTTTTTTGCAAGCAGAGGAATAGAGAAGATATTTCCAGAAAACTGTGTCAACGGTGCATTCGTCTCGTATTTATTTCTAGATCTATTCATAAACTTTGTGTTATTCTAGATCTAGATCTAAAAGTTTCCTTTGCTTTGAATTTTGTGTTTAATGATCCATTTATTTTAATCTATGTGCATGCGATCAACTCTGTAAACTATTGATTGGGTTGCACATCCTCTCTCCTTTCTCCCCGTTTCCTATTATTTTCCTCTTCTGCAAATTTTTCCTTTCTTTTACAGTTGCTTACTTGTTGCAGAACTGTCTAGCTATGGTTCATGAGCTATATAGTTAAAGTAATACCAACAAATAGATATTAGGACATATGACTGACAAAATCTTACACAGGAGCCTCACCGATATATGAGGCAGATTTATCTCATGATTGCCTAGGTTTTTAACTGTGCAGAAAATCTAGCCAACAAGGTGCAAATGGGAATTTTGGTGTCAGCAGGTAGGTGGGAATTTGGAGTCTTCCTGGAAGGTTGTTTTTTCCCATTATTAAAGTCAAAACACTTAAAAGTGCAAATGGGAATTTTGGAGCTAGCAAGAAGGTGGGAATTTGGAGCCTTCTTGGAAGGTTGTTTTTTCTCATTATTAAAGATAAATCACTTAAAGTACAAATCGAAATTTTGGGGCTTCCTAGAAGGGTAAAAATTCCCACCAAAGAAGTTTTATCCACCCATGCAAGTCACACTTTTGAAAAAGTAATTTCTTCATGCTAATGGGAATTTCAAGGCTGCCAGGAAGGCAGGAAATTTGAGGTTTCCTAGAAGGTTGTTTTTTTCCATCATTAAAGTCAAATCACTTAAGTGAAAGATGGGAATTTTGGAGCTGCTTGGAAGGGTAAAAATTCCCACTTCCTTGCCTTCTTATTTTTTACATAGCTTCTAGCCAAAAAGTGCGACCCACTTTGGCAAAGCTGTATGCCTTAAAAGTTATTTATTTTTATTATTTCCGGGAAAGGTTGGCGCTAAAGGGAGAAGTTGTTAGCATTAAAAAATATTTTTAATTGTCGGGAAGCATCCAGTTTTGGCACCTAAGGTTGGAAAGGCTTTCTTTTTATTATTTTGGCTATTTACATGTTGATATGAGTGCACAGGTGAAAAAAATAATATTTTTAGCTTGTTTGGCATGCAAGCAAAGTCTAAAAATATAGGGCAGCATGCTTTATAATCAGATTTTGGTGAAGAAATTGGGCATTCATGCCTTGGATTCTATGTTGGTCTAAATTATTATCAGGAATACTTCAATGGTGCTCATATTGGTGAAAAGAAGGCAAAGTCAATGTCTGATACATTGAATATATCTTCAAAATCAGAAGAAGCAATTGCAGCTTCTACACAGAGAGATCCAGAGTTCACAACTACAAAAGCTTCACGCAAAGGTGGAAAAGGGAAATCTCAAATAGAATGAAGGGTGATGACAAGGGTAATCCAGCAAAACCATGCATAGTGTTCAGGCATGCCGAAGTTGATGATACAGACATGGGGCATGTGTCTATCATCGGATTAATGGACAGATCAAGGGTAAGAATGAAGTGTTGCAACTGGAATAATTTCTTCTCCTCTTTCTTCTTCTCTCTTATTTTCTCCGACAAAGTGATTGAGTGATCAATTAAATTGTAAAACGTAGGTAATTAGTTTAAAATGCATTACTTCAAGTTACTAGAGCATTCTGAAGTTTTAAGACTTTGTGCTATAACCCTTGATGTTGTTTCTATGAAAGCTGGGGAATTGAATAAAAGGTAGATTTACGAAAAACTTTGTCTACGGTGCTTTGCTTCTTGCTTCTATTTGAATTTTTAGATAACCTTTGTGTTATTTGAGATTTAGGTTAGAAACTATTATTTTCCTTTACTTTTGGATATTGTGAGATCCATTTGTTTATTTAATCTATGTGTATGAGACCAACTCTGAGAACTATTGGTTGAATCACACATCTTCCTTCTTTCCCAAATTCCATATTTCCCCCTTCTGCAAATACTTCATAACAGTTGCTTACTTGCTGCAGAATTCCTAAGCTATGGTTCATGAGCTTTGTAATTAAAGTAAAACCCCATAAATAGTTATTAGGATTCATACACACCTCTGTTTCAAAAATCGCGATTTATCGGCGATAAATCGTTTGCAACCATGAAAATGATATATCTTCTGAAAAATTGCGATTTTTGATATGGCGATAAATCGCAATTTTTGGTGATAAAATACAGTCAAAAATCGTGGTAAATCGTGGATAAAATCATGGAAAATCGTGGAAAATCCCGGGTGAAATCGTGGCCCCAAATCTGAGTCGTTTTTTCACTTGCGCGGCTCGGGTACAATTGAAAATCATGGAAAACCGCGGGTGAAATCGTGGCCCCAAATCTGAGTCGTTTTTTCACTCGCGCGGTTCGGGTTTCCTGCATTCTCCTCTTTTCCGTTTTTGGAATTTCTTTCCTTTTTTGGCATATTTTTCCTTTTTGGCGAAAAAATGCAAGGATAGAAAAAAATTTGCCATTTTTGGAAAGGGTCCGGGAAGATGTAGCAGCAAAAACTTGCATGTGCTATAACTTTCATTATGTGGCTCCATTTTAGGTGTTGTTTTGTCTAAAAGTGCATATTTTCTTGAGCTCTATGCATTGATGGCAATATTTTTCTTAATTTCATAAAACAATATTTTTTTTTTGTTTGCAAACTTTGTACTCTCTTTTTTGGTCAAAACTTAATTGAAAATATGCATATGGGCCTATGGCATTCTATAGAGTCACTTCTCGCATCATTTAACATTGTTTTTACATTTAATTTAAGTATATTTTATGAATTTAAATGTTTTTAAAAGTAGCGATAAAGTTGCCGATTAATGCCGATTTTTTGCCGATTTCCGATTTCCGATTCAAAATTGGCCTGCCGATTAATCCCGATTTACGATTTTTTGAACTATGATACACACTACATTGATAAACATCTTACACGGGAGCCTAATCGTTAAATGAGGTAGATTTATCTCATGACTGCCTAGGTTTTTAGTAGTGCATAAAATCTAGCCAACAGTGTGGCTTAATGTTGAGAAAAAATCAAATTTGCATAAGGGCAAAGAGGATGCATTGGAAGAAGGTAATTCAATTGTCATTTTGAAGCATGATGACAAAAGAGATCAGCCCCTAATTTAAGAGGAAAAATCAGATCAGCAGAAGGTTGATGAGGAAGGAACCTCACCGGACACTTGTGTGGATTTTCAGCATGTTGTGAATTATAAAACAGCAGCTGCGGGTAAGCCACTTGATTTATTTCATGATCATAGCATGAGTATATTGCATCACACTAGGTTACTACATTGCTATCATGAGGGCTATTCTAACAATGGCAAGAAGATGAAGGAAAATAAATGGGAAGAGTATCTTCCATGCATTGCCTATAAGTTGGATTTTCATGGCAGCCAAAGGTATGATAATCATTCTCCATATTCAATGCTCCATACTCAAGCATCTTCATATTTGTGTCCAAGGTATGGGTATACTTCAGATTTGTTCCTTCCATTTATGTCATATCAAGATAGGGGTCATTATGGAAAGCATGCTAAAATGATGGATGTAACTTGCGACATAAGGCATGTAGACCTCTTGATACAAATTCAGATTTGTGTGTGCATAAGGGTACGAGATCTTGGTAATGTTTTCAAGAATAGAGTTTCTAACATTGAAGCTACTCTTGTTGGTTCGTTCGTCATCTCATACCAATGGGAAGGAAAGAATTCAGAATTGGTCCTTGAAGAACATAAGGAAAATATTGGCATGACAAAAGGAATTCCACCCATTGCTATAGCCAACATGATGAGAAGTGATTTTGAAAATGATGGCACAACTCATGGTAAGCTAATCACTATTTCTAGACAGCCATCTCTTCATGAGTATATTCAGATTTTAAGGCTTGCACATGATCTTGGAGGAAATATTCCAAAGATAGCCATGGTAAGCTAATCACTATTTCTAGACAGCCATCTCTTCATGAGTATATTCAGATTTTAAGGCTTGCACATGATCTTGGAGGAAATATTCCAAAGATAGAAGTCGAATTTATGGGCTCTATGTTGAGACTTGAACCAAGGGGGGTTCAATCTTGCTTACCATAACCAAGAAGGTATTATTGTGAAGGCTGCAAAAAATGATTTTTGGGACTTTGAGCTTGTTGTTAGCAACTATTTCAGTTTTCCCTACAATATGTTTGTTGTCATCAATAAGAGCACATCCATGAGATGAGATAGTTTCCAAATTTCCAAAGCATTTGCAGCCATCAGAGATTAGTCCCTTCTCACCTCATTCATCATTGCAAAGGCAACAAACATAGATCTACTATTATCTTGTTGTTGATCATAATGTTTGAATTCAGCATAGCGTGGTTTTGTTGGAATTGTATTGCACATAGATCTACTATTTTCGGGTATCTAAAGGAGAAGCCAATGATGATATGTTTTTACATAATGTTATCATTAATTTTGATCATAACACTGTTGTCATACACACCTCCAGCTTGCACAGTGGCACATTTGTAAGCATACAGGTGGATTCAGTCATGGGAAATGTTGATTTTTAGTTAATAGCATTGTTGGCAATCAATATAGGATCATTTCCAGCTCCTTGTATGGATACTATCATGCATCTCATAGTCCAAGGAACGATGAGGTGAGAAGCACATATTTGATTCAATTTTAAATTTGTTTCCGCATATGGGATATGGGTATTTTTGTTAGTATTGTAGAAGGAGAAACTTCTGATTTCAAGATCAGTGCTGGTGATAATTTCATCATTATGAGTGTCGGGATGAGGGAAAAATCAAATGAACCTTATGGGGAACAGAAGTAATATGATTGTCTTCATGGAGGAGATTGTTTGCATCGTTTTTATGCCATGCAATTGTTATGTTTGGGTCATCAAGGTAAGAATTGTAATGCTCACCCTTGGATCCATGTATCGCTAACCCTTGGATCCGTGAAAGAACAAGAAGAAATGTGGAAAAAGGGAAGCAATTATGATGAATTTGCAGCTGCACATATATCAGTCATAGAAGGAATTGAGGATGCATCAAAAGGGAAAAATGATCAGCATACTCTTGAAGTAAGTACTCCACTAAGAGAAGAGGCTGAGTTCACAAATTTTGTGTGCTATTTAATAATTCCGGATATTGTATCTCAGCTGGAAGTTGTTGGCATGAATGGAAGTAGTAATAATACTGATTTTTTGTGACTAATATAAACATTTCAGCCCCTTCTTCATGTTCTTGTCATCTGTAATAAGGTTTTCAGCCCCTCACATCATGATTTCCAAAAGAGAAATGCATAGGTACAACTGTGTTTGGTACAACTAGAAGGAAAATATGAGAATTAATCTCTTGGGGGGGACTTTGCAAAATTGTTGAAAGGAAAGAAAGAAGACTTGCCATCATGTCCATGAGATACGAGGAAGCAAGGACGTTGAAATCCTTGGTTTTCTTTAATGAGTTTGTTTCATGTGTAGGTATAAACAGGAAGCCAAAGGAGAAGCTGAGATTTATTTGGGATCCGAGCACTTGCAATTGCTTGAGGACAAACAATTTTGATTGGGGAGGACTGTAATGTCCCCTAAATGGGAAATACTAAGAATTGCATTCATTTTTCTTCTAGTTCCCATTATATCTTTGTTTGAATCAATATTGGCTTAATGCATGATAAATTCTACTTGATGTAATGGCGTAAAAGTATTTTTTAAAACTTTTAATGGCGAGTTGGGCATGAAGGCCTCTTATTTGGTTCAAATACTTCTAATCCTTATGGGTCCTCCTTGATTGGAGAGCCTACATAGTGGTTATTGAAGACATAGAATTACTTGAACGTTGGCCTATGCATTCGGTTTCTTTTTCATGTTGGCGCCACTTGAGGATATATAAGGACATGAAGGTTCATTTGAAGGGTTACGCATGTTTATTCTAAAGATTTATATCTTGGGTTTGTGCACAGTGTGCCCTACTCTTCATTAAAGACGAAACCTTTAGTGTGACTCGACTTTGGGGACGAAAACCTCCATTGTTGGAAGATTGAGGAACGAAAACTCCTCAAGCTTCATGGAAATCCCATACGGGGGCTTCTAAAGTGCTTTAAAGTGGTTTATTGTTGGTTTTTCCCCCTTCTTACTCTAGGTGACTTGCACAGGTGGAGGGTCTTGTATGTTCTAGGGTTGATTTCACTATTTTGGTTTGATATTCTTGTTTGACATAATTTATAAGGCCGTAATCTGAATTTTGGAGAATTTATGTGAGGATTTGCTATTTTTTCTAGCCCTCAGTTTGGGCTCAACTGCTGTTGTCATAAATATTTAATTCCAGTTGTGTTTATCATATATTTCTTCAATAATTGATGTATTTGAGATGCATAAATATTGTCGTGGCTAAGATAAATTATTTCATGGCATTCTACATTGATTTACATAGTGAAAAGTGGATTTGAATCTCACAGGTAGTTTGTTGCCCTAGGAGTCTACACATTTGGTATTGGTTGATCATTCTAAGATATTCTCAGCTATTTTCAGTTTGTTATGTGTGTGCTTGAAGGTATTTTCAGATCAAATCTAAGCTGATAGCTGGTAAACCCCTTTTCTCCATTTTGAGCCCAAAAAGGGAAATTTCAAGTGCTTCTATTCAATGAGGGAGAATTAGGTTTGGTACATATGTGTACAATGTTCAGCAAAGTTGAGGATTAAGATTCACATGATCAGAAATGGGTATTACTTCCTAATTGATTTGCCTAGACTATGGAGGGTCAAAAGGCTGAGAATAAGAATTCTTGTGATTCGAAAGGGAAAAATCTTTCTAACTCATTTTCCTAGTCTACGAGATGTGTGTTACAGATGACAATTTGATGGTGTGCATGTCCACTCTAGTTGTACGCAGTTATTGAAGGACTTCCAACATATTATTACAAGAAAGTAGTTGCAAAAGGGAGAAGTTACAAAATTGGTTCATTTTCCATAACAATTGACAAGTTGCCTTCTCGCAGGTGTGATAGTTGGACTTACAAGCTCGTGGTATGCTAACAAGTGCTCTAACATGGTGAGATCTTGGGAAATGTTACCTAGTGTGGTGTGACAAGGCGTAGAGTGTCCATGTGGACGTTCATCCTTGCGTAAAAAATGTTTGTTGTGTTGCATGCCTCTTAACGTTGCACAAGCACGCAAGGGTGTATAGAGTCTCCACAGTTTCTGCAAGATGCCACAAAGATGTTTAGGTTGCAAGGGCTGCACAAAACTATGCAATGTTCCTTAGTGTTTGGTCTCAACTCAAGGTACACCAATCAAGCTACGTGATGTTTAGGGAAGCATCAATATGTTGGGATGATGGAGCGAAGGTTGGTGAAGATCAGCCTATGTAGAACTCCTCGATGTCATGTGCTACCTCGGACTTACTAATTGAGTGGAGCATCGAGCGAAGTTTTGCAAGATGCATTGTTGTTGCTCGGTGCACCAAACATTGTGTTGCGTCAAATTGTTGGCTAATTCAGCAAATTCTTATCAGATAGCGCAAAATACTTTACATGCTTCCAAAATCCAACAAGAATACTGTAATGTACCCTTTCCGTCTCTAACTGAAAACAAAGGAAAATAGCGCAAACCCCAATAGATAAGAAACTGAATTTTATAACAGCCAACTAAAACTTATGACAGCAGTGAACAGCAATCTGAATTTTTATAACAGTAGCAAGGAAAATGCAATAATTCTCCACAAATGCATTATTCACACCATCCAAAACATGTAGGGACACCTAGAAATATTTTAGAACCAATATTAAGCAAGAAATATGCCTTCAAACCCCAGCTGGAAATTATTTAATTAAATAAAATAACAGTAGAGAACACCCTTACAAAAGTGGTTGGAAATGAATGGTTCCAAGCCTAAAAATGAAGTCCAAATATAGATTCTGGTAGCGAAAAAACAAGGAATGCAATGATGGCTGAGTTGGATATCGTCATGCCCTAGAAACCGCCTCACTCCTCCAAAAAATGGGTCACTCCCCTAGGAGAGGGGGTGAAAATCACTATAGAATCAAACCCTAGCTGAAAATCTACAAAATCAATCTTCTTAAAGCTCTCTGGAAACCCTGGGATGGAGAATCCTCAATGAATTGAAGATTTTTCGTTCTCCAATCAAACAAGGAAGGTTTTCGTCCTCCTTGTTGGCCACACCAAAGGATTTTTCGCCCTTAAGTGGAAGTAGTTGAGCATTTAACCCAAAAAACATGCAATGTTAATTTTAGACAAGATAATGATGCACAAATGAGCCAATTGAACCCTCTTTATACCTTGTTGTGGTGCCAAAACCGATTAGAATACTTCCAAACTAAGACCGACCTCATAAGGATGCTTCTCTTCTATATTTCCTTTGGATTTTCATCTTCTAAACCCATCCAGCCTAGCTTTATATGGAAAACTGCTAAAGAAGAATGCAATGCTCACGATAATAACTGAAAACATGACAATTACTTCCCTTGCTCACTTCTTGCTTTCCCATGGGAAGTGGAATGGGCTCAAGGTCTTCCAATAGAACTAGTTTGGAAAAAGGGACATTACAAATACTGCAACAAGAAGGCAGTCTTGAGGGACCCCTCCTACACTCAGATGACCCTTTCATAACCTTGTGGTTTAGCAAACAAGTTGTTTAATGAGATCAATGGACTTTCTTCTTATGCGATCAATACCCTATAAGTTCAGTTCATACAAAAATGATATCGGAAGAATTACAAGATTTGGAGCTCATCTTTCTTATCCTGATTTTCTCTTTGAAAATTGGAAGCATTAGAAATTTGACTTTAAAGAATAAAGTATTACACAGAGTCATGCAATAACATAGAAGAGGAATTTCATTAAAAGATTAGCAGAAATGTATTAGACATTTGGCACTTGCATTACACACTTAACAAAAATAGCCAAGAAAATCAAGCCAATGCTCCAACATTGACGAAAAAACAAGTATGCGAACAAAATCTATTATCCAAAGCCACATTTATAACATTCACTAAAAGCTTAAAAGAGAAACGGATGAATTAAATCTACAATAATCTTGTAGCTTTTGCAATGGCATCCTAAGAATATAGAATGGTTTCCCCGGAGAATCAGAACGGAGATCAAACTTTTCAACAAAGAAATCTTCCTTGCATCCTTTGTTATCATGAATTAAAATATTAGCATTCTCTCTTCCAAAAAAACTCAAACGGTACTCCAACATACCCTCCTACTTGTAGATCATAGCTGCATATATTTAAATATTTTTCTCCATATCAAGGATGAGGTACAGTCTAGCTTTACTTTAATACACTAACAAAGCAGTTTCAAACATGTTAAGACGATGAAATGAATCATACAAGATTCCCTTTACTGCAAGATAAGATCACATAACTCCATTTTAATGTTAGAAAATTAATCATCACAATAAACTGCATCATCTGCATAAAGTACCTGGGTGCAATCCACCAACTGTCGCATTATCATCGTACCCAAACCATACCTGCCACAGTAGTAGTAAACACCAATTGTTTCATGCATTATTTCAAACTTCGTAACTTTTGAAACTGTTATATAAACATTGAAATTACTGTTATTTGGATTGGCACCATGATTCGTATGACAAAAAAATCACCAAATACAAGCATGTCTTAATGAGGGAATACCATGTCAGATTCAAACCACCAGATCATAGACACCATAAATTCCACATAAATCTAATCAACTACAACTGTCACATATGAGATGAGTACACTAATGGAATTGATCATGTTGCTTGAGATCTCATTAAATGACTCTACAATGAAAAATAATCTAAGTTACCAGCTTCTGCCCTGAACCCATTCCCAGTCTGTACCTGGTCCTGATTGTGGGATGGTCCGCATTTCAAAAAGGCCCAGGTTTGCCCTGTTTTTGACACACTGCTCGGGTGTGTCTCAGGATCATTTGAGACATACCCAAGCAGGGTACCCCATACCTTGGTCGAAATCAGACTGCACAGTGGCAAACATACAGGATTCCAAACACAATTTAAAACAAGAGTTCCTTAAAGGCAACACAAACATAAAAATTAAAAATAAACCTATAAACAGAAAGTGATTGCCCTAAAATTAAACCTAAAACATTTAACTAAATCATGCTAAAAGTGACACTACCATGTGCATGTGCCTCAGATTTTGTCAAAATTGTACAACACTAGGAATAAATCTAATCATCACAAGTCCTCTTCGAATTTTAGGAGTGTTGTGATAATCTAACCGCCTCTTTGTATGCAAAATTATATCAATATAGACATGTCGGCACATCAATATACTATAGTCCCCTTCCAGCAATACCAATTCTTTACTGTTATTTTATATTTTAATGACAAACAAATTTGTCTCATACTATGGCACAATCCCCTAAACTCTATTACCAATAATCAGTAGAGTTTTATTGTCGTTGTTTTTTCATTTTATCCATATTATGGTTGATTATGTTATTTTTTAAACATTTGTACGTACCCGGGGAAAACAAAACCGGGAATTCATGGTACCCAATCTTCATACCGGAAAAGAAAATAAATTTAGGCACAAATCAATTTAAAGGAAAGTCGTTATTGGGAGCAATTACTTTCCTTACATTGCAAACTTGGCATGATAGACATTGTTTACAGCCATAGTTGCCAAGTTCAGAAACCTGGATATGTTCGAAAGGGAAACAAAATCCAGAAATCCAAAATCCCCGAAAAAGTTCATCCACTCAGCCAAACAGAACAAGTTAGGATCCAAGAAGGTTGAGGATTTAGTGTATATACATTCCAATTTGTGCATCCTCTCTCAAGAGACTGAAGGCTATATCAGAGGTCCCAACAAACTTTGAGATATTGATCCTGAGAGTAGTGACTTTGATGCATTTGCTACTACTCTTAACCAACTTTCACAGCTTGGTATTGATGAAGAAGAATCAGGATCTTTTGCACAAGGGATGGAGAGTGGAGCTAGTGGGAGTGGAGTTGCTAGTGGTGTTCATGGAGATGATTATGAGGAAACTATGTATGATATATTCTAGAATCTAGATTATTATCATGTATATGTGAATCATTGAAATTGTGACCATGTTGAATGATAACTCTTTAGAAGTTCAAATTTCAATGAATACAAAATATTTTGAGTGCTTTATCAATTATCTCTTATGTTCCATGGACTAAAATTGTAAAATGAGTATTATGCATATATATATTTTATATTTTTTTATAATATATTGTACACAACTTGTTTCCGTAGTGCAGTACCCAGGGCATTGTTTTTAAATTGTGCGTCAGTCGTACTTATCGATCCATTGAAGTAGCGTGTTGTACCCATACCTGAGATTCATTTCCAAGAAATGGCAACATATGGGTAAGAGTATTCGCGGATCTCCTTATGTTTGTGGTAAACCCACAGCAGTGAGAATGTCACCAACGGAAACAGTAATTACAACAGGGTATTGGTTTTCGTCCACATGACAAATTTGCATTCAAATGGATTGGATAGTGTGTTTGTCAGTCCTGCTTGACGATAATTATTGGAAGTACCTTTCATCTAGCGGCATGCATAACCTATGTCTGAATTGAACCTCCAGAGAGGGTCGTTCCTGGTCGTAATCACCTAAACCATCCATTAAAACTTTGTTAATGAAAATCAAGAATTGTACATGCATTTGGGAAATAAGGGTTATGTATCCAATTTGTTTTTCAAATTTCATGTAACTCTACATTTCGTACAGGTTTCCATTTAGTTTTTCACAGCACCTGCATCAACATCTAGGATCCTAGGGTTTGATGCAAAATGCAAGTTCAAGGGTTTAATCTAGGTTTGAGAGGAGAGAGGGAGTAAATCAGACCACACAACGAGACATACAATATGGCTCAACAAACACAAGATTGACAATCTGAATTGAAGGGCGAGTATGAGAGCGGACATAGATAAAGCTTTAGCCCTAACCCTTCAGAGATTTCATGAACTTGGGAAGCGAAGATGGAGATGGCAGCTCATCCGGAGCAAATATATACGGCAGGATGTTTTGGATCAGGTAGCAAATCAGCCTCTATGAAGATGACATCAGACCAGGCAGTGTCTGGATCCCAATAATAGCAAGGATGACTAGTTTTGGACTGTTGTTCTTTTATTTTATTTACTTTTCTTCAACCCCTTTTGTGCCAATGTATCCAGAGAGACCGATAGTTGAGAGCCTCTATTGAAAGCACTTCTCTTTTAGCCAATTTCTATTTGGAGCAGCACTTGCTAAATCCCTTAATAAAAGTACATCTTTATCTATCCACTCATACACTCCCTTCTACTCCTTGAAGATGGGTGATGGCGACTCAGTTGCAAACTTCTATTTGAATCTATTCTTACTTTTATCACCTTGTGGGCCAACTTCAGACAATAGCCAATGTGCAGATGGACTTTGATGCCATCACTATTTTTTAGCCATTCTATTGTGTTCTTTTCCGCCAATCTTGTGGGAAATATCCAATCTGATGGCAATCAGTAGCACAAGCTTCTAAGCTAATAGCTCGAAGAAGTGGTGGGTGCTTTAGCAATCGGAGGAGATGCGTGGAAAAACTATGGTATTTTGTCAATGTACCCACAAAAATAACCATGTGGGGGAGATCAAAGGAGAGAGGCAAGAGAGAGTGGACTGATGAATAGGAATGACAAGATGGTAGTCCCATCAAATATATATGGCCATGTTTGGGAAAGAGGAATCATTTTTGTTGTCCTTTATCACTACGAATGTGTGGCTAAGCAAATCAGAATAATGCATACATTGGGTAAAGTGGACTACCATTGAGGCAAGAAGGGTATGGTCAATCGAAGGAAGGGCAAATAACGCATTCCCCAAGAATTCCTTAAGTTCGCTGGAAATCTCAAGAGCAGAATGAAACTGGTTCCAGCAAATTTACTCGTAAGTCTTGCCACCCCATGGCCTAGGAAGCAGTTTTGAAGATCCACGATGCCGAGAAGCAGATCCATCATGTTGAAAATGAGTGGGATCCTGTGTTTGGCAGACCAACTCGGTCTGATGAAAAAATCACAGTAGTTGGGGAACTTTACTCTTATGTCGCTGCAATACTTGGGTTATTTTGGGCAGCTTGTTAAGAAAGATCACATGTCATGTTTGATGCCTTGTAGTATAATTAGTGATGATGTAAAGAACTTGTGGAGAAACATATGGCACATTTACCAAATGGATTTGCACACATGCAAATGACATGTAACAGTCACAAGACAAAGTCCCTCCTCAATGAAGGTGAGGTTGCCTTTATTGAAAACCAAAAATGTATTTACATATATACATTCAAAATTGTATGTGGGGGGTGTTTTGGGACATCAAAGGGAAAAAAAAATGTGAATGAGGGAGATGGAATGGAATGGAGGAAAGAAATGGAAGAGAATGGATGGAAGGAGCATATAATAGTTAGGTAAAACTAGAGCCTAATATTGAATAACTAACTCAAATTAAACAAAGTTTGAATCAGCTAAACAAGAATAAATGAAAGGGAACACACATGAGTAAGTAGATATCAGAGTTTAATCACTATGAACAAGAACAACAGATTAATAATGTTGACAATAAGATCAAAGATACTATTCACATGCAAGATTTAAACACTAAAATCTAATGAACATAAGAACATCAAATGCTACAAGAGATAATCAATGGGACAAAGAGTTCATATTTCATTAACTCTTCAAAACGTTTTCACAAAAGAACAAAGTTTCTTTCGTGAAACAAAACTTGCACAAAAGTACTTCTTCTCCTCTCTCAAAGTCACCCTTACAAATAAGCCCCTTACTTCCTTTTATAACCCAAAAGTTGGTTACAATGTAGTCACGGTTTACATGAACATTAAATTAGGGCACCTTAAGTGACCTTGCTCTTAAATCAACTAACTAGAATAAGTAAACATTACTTTATACCAATTTGAAAGTCACTTTAGGAGAAGTAAATAGATAAAGGGAAATGGGTACATGTGGACCCCATGCAGAAAAACACATGAAAGTTAAGCAAAACAACTAGTGCCTTATCCATTGGATAGGGTTTGCCTATTCTAATTTGCTTAAGAAATGAACACGCACGCCCATTAGATAACATAGAAAATTATCCCACCATCCTGTTGGTGAAACAAGGGTCTTGATCCTTCGCCAATTCGAAAGATTTGAGCTTCTGCAATGTCTGATGCATCTTTTCTTCCTCTGAAAACAACTTAGAAGAAGACAAGCCTCACAAAGTACCTGCAGTTCAAGAATCTTACCTGGTATGGTATGCAGGTCTGTAACTTTAGATTGGATCCCTTCACAAAGGTGTTTGATCCTGTAACATCGATCCATAGAAGAAGTGGAAAAATTATCAATATGAGCATACATTTCACGTATCAATTTTGTGAATTGTTCCTTCAAATGTTGTACTGAATTCCTTTGGTTGTGTTCATTGATAAAGGTACAAGGAATCTCTTCAATGAAGGCTTGAATGGAGGAGGGTGCGGTATAAGCTTCATCGCACAAACTGCCAAACTAAATTACTCAATCTTCTAAAATCATTTTCCTGGACTTAGCATGATTTAGCCATAGAATTCATGTCATGTGATGGTCAAACTCAAGGATTCCCTCTGAGGCTCAAAATGTAGATTCCATGCGGGCAAGATCCTGAAGACTTGGAAAGATTTGATCCATAGCTATCAATTTTACAAGGAGGCATTCCTTGAATGGAAACACTGGATCAAGGTAAGCATAGATATTCTCAAATATTTTAATCACCTCATCAATTGTTCTCAACCCACCATTTTTTATCTCAGAAACCCAAGGCCTTACAGTGTGCCCTAGAGTGATCACATCCTTTGATTGATTGAGAATTTCTTGATCTGGGATGGCCACCGTTTTTGGAACAAGAAAAGATGTAATGTCCCCTTTTGGGACAAATTAGGAAATGAAGGAATATTTGTCAACTTCAAGCAAAGAATAGATAAACCCTTTTGCTTCAACCTAAAATATCCCAATGTCAGCTATTTCGAATCCAAATGGGGTTGGAACTAGCCAAGGTGGTGGGATAGATTGGAAGAAAACAATTAGAATTCAAATCAGATTTTTATAGCTGAAAAATAATAAATAATTACATTCCAGCCATTGCAATCTTCCAAAATTATTTCCCGCTTAAGCATCCAAGCAAAAAATTTCAAACTTTGGATTTTGGGCCACAAAAAGATGAATAACAATGTCCCAAAATCAGTTATTGCACAGCCAACATAAAACCTTAATTTTTCTCTAAAAATTAGGTCGCCCAGCACATTTAGGGCATCCAATTAGCTCCAAAAATTATAAAATCACTTTCTCCTTATTTATCCTAATTTCTACAACCAAATCCAATACTAAATTGACCCCAAACTGCAGATTCTGAAATTAATATTAATTGTTAGCAACCAAATAGCTGGCAGACAGCTGAAATCTTCTAAAATTCATAACTCCTTCAATACTTAGTGTTTTTTCATGAAACACGATGCAAAATAAACTAGAAATTTAGGGTTTTCCACTGCATTAAGAATCTGAATTTTATAAGCATTAAAACCTTGTTAAAACCAACCTAGAAAATTGATTTCAAGTCGTTAGGGTTAGATAAAATTATATAAAATAATTCCAGCTCTTTCTAACAATCCAACACACCCAAAATATCCACCCATGCACTGAAATAATTAATAATACAACATATTTTAGATCAAGCTCATATGACATCAAAATATAATGAAACAAGCTTCAATCCGAGTCAATTTGGAAAAATAAATTGCAGCAGCAATAACAATCACAAAAGCACTTCAAACCCTTCACGTACAATGCAGATTTACTATCAAATAAATGCACCAACATTCTAAATCAAGTCACCAATGCTTAGAATGGAGGAACAATGCATAGATTCATCAACAATGATTGCAAAAAGGCTTCAAAGATAGGGCATACATCCCATTTCTCCAAGCATGGAGTAATTTCAAAAGTTCAATCAACATAACCCTCTAAAGGAAATGTGATCCCTCTTTTATAGAATTAAGAGGTGCAATCTCTAATGACCAACCATTTAATATTTTCACATTAAAATATAATATTTAATGACTACTACCATGTGCACTTGATTATTTTAATTAAATAATAAAAGCAACTAGCCTATGTGCACATTTAACTAATCTAGAGAGCCGTACTTGTAGCGCTAAGCATGCCAAGGGGTTACAATGCAAATAAAAGAGATGAACGCATATATTAGTAATGTCCCGAAAAAGGGGACTTTATAGTCCTCCCCTCTTGAAAATTGCTTTCTCTCAAGCAATAGCAAGCTCATAGATCCATACATCATGCCCCAAGAGAAGATGTGGGGTGGTGCATGCAAAACCTCAATACGGTGCTTTTTAAGTGGCGAAGTGTAGGAAAGAACAAGTTTCTTTCCCTCATGTCAACCCAAAAAGATGATTCATCAGCTCCGTAAGATGTGCTCCAAGAGATGGTGTCCTCAACATGCCATAGGGAGTCATCAAAGGCATGAGTTTTGCTAAGCTCCAAGGCTGCCCACTCGAAAATGCCCTCATGAAGTGAATAGGATAGTAGATATCCATCACATATCTTCAATCTTGCACATGAAGCAAACTCATTAGAAAAACAAGTGTTGAAAAACACTTTTCCTATTTCTTCTTCGTGTCTCCAAGGCATGGATGGCTCCCAAATCTTCCCCATGCATAGGCTGCTCCCAAATTCTGTTAAGTGGCTCCAAATACTGTTGTAATCATGCATTCTCCTTTCAAAAATCAGAATTAGAATGGTTGGTTTCCATCCCCAAGTATTCACCCATGAGCCAAAATCAAGCACCAACATCCATATCATCAAATGCATAGCAAAAATTTGAATTATAGAAGTGATAGGGAAGTTGGTCATAATGATATCATTCATAAAAATGAATGAGCATCAATCTACTAAATAAAAATGGCTCCCACGTAACTGAAATTTCATCCTCAACAATAACAAACTGAAAATTATCCATATGCACAGTTGAAAGTGAAATGCCTTGAGAAGAATTCATACCATGTTCCTTCATTTTTTTCCAAACCTTCCATTGAAGCCCAAAAGTTAGTGGTCATGCAAACAACAACAAAACATTCCCAACACATATCCTTTGTTGATTTTACCTTTAAAAGCACATCAATCAAACATCCAAGTGGAAGACATAACTGCTACTCAAAATCTGAAAATGGACTTCTTACCATGTAAGGTGTAGTCCATGTAATCTATCCTTCCTTCAAGGCTTCCAGGGAGATAGGAGTTAGCATCATTTAAAAAAAGAAAGGAAATAATATCCATGTATCCAAATAAAGCTTGTAAAACTCAAATCCTTTTAGCCCCTTATCACATGAAGCAACATGTGCAAGATGACACCCCAAATATCCCCTTCTACTATGCTCACAAAGAAAGGAGAAAGCTGAAATATAGTGCATGCATTTATGAATATCATCATAGAGAAACCAAGGAACCTTGTACCTTACTTTGTGCTAATGACTTTCCCTTATGAGAGGGAGCAAAATACATGAATTCATCATACCTTTGTACCTTTTAATGATGAATTCCTCATACGGACCAGCAAGCTTATTGTTATAGCTTCCATCATTGGGAAGAGTGGTAATCACTCTTTCTCCCATTCCATCATGTTCCTTCTACACCCAATTGTCAAGAGCAAGAATGTGACCATTATACCCCATTTTGCACATCATATCCATCACCCTATCATGCTCAAAATCATACCCATCAAAACTCGATGTGGAAGGAGAAATTAAATATGAAAAATCATACCTTGAGTTGCTCCCAACATCTACAAAAATCAGAATTTTTGAGTTTGGAACAACACTCTTTTCTTCACCATTTCTTCATTCAAAGCCCTTTTTTCTTCCTTACCAATGCTCATACTAGATGGGAAATGACTTGGAGCAACCATGAGACTCATGCTCCCTTCTTGCTCTTTAAATGGCTCATGGTGAAAGTAAATGATATCCCTCAAATCTGATTTGTCCACCATCATTTCTTCTTCATCATGCATATGCTTGTTGCAAATGTCCTCTTCATACCCATCAATCAAATCTGATTTCTTCTTGCACCCACTCAAATACATGCTATCATTAGATGCCAAAAATTTATCATCAAAAACAATAGGACTCATACCTTGGATGCATGTTTTTACCTTGCTTGATCATTGATTCACAATTATTCTTGCTAAGGAGTGAGAAATGCACGACTTCTCTTGTCCCAATCCTTCCACAAGTATGGAAAGAAAAGATTGTGAAGGTTTCTCATACTCTTCTAAATGTCTTCATAAAAGAACACAAAGTTTCCTTTTTGAAACAAAGCTTGCACAAAAGTATTTTTTCTCCTCTCTCAAAGTCACCCTTACAAATGAGCCCCTTCCTTTTATAACCGAAAAGTAAGTTACAAGGTAGTTAGAATTTACATGAACATCAAATTAGGGCACCTTAAGTGACCTGGCTCTTAAATGACCTAACTAGAATAAGTCAACATCACTTTATAACAATTTGAAAGTCACTTTAGGAGAAGTACATAAATAAAGGGAAATGGGTACATGTGGACCCCATGCAAAAAAACAAATGAGAATTAAGCAAAAAACTATAGCCTTATCCATTGGGCAGGGTTTGCCTATTCTAATTCGCATAAGAAATGAACACGCACACCAATTAGATAACATAGGAAATTATCCCACCATCCTATTGGTGAAACAAGGGTCCTGCTCCTTCGCCAATTCAAAAGATTTGAGCTTCTGCAATGTCTAGTGCATCTTTTCTTCCTCTAGAAAACAACTTGGAAGAAGACAAGCCTCACAAAGTACCTGCAGTTCAAGAATCTTACCTAATATGGTATGCAAGTCTATAACTTTAGATTGGATCCCTTCACAAAGGTGTTTGATCCTGTAACATTGATCCATTGAAGAAGTGGAAAAATTATCAACAGGAGCATACATTTCACATATCAATTTCGTGAATTGTTCCTTCAGATGTTGTACTAAATTCCTTTGGTTGTGTTCATTGATAAAGCCGCAAGGAATCTCTTCGATGAAGGCTTGAATGGAGGAGAGTGCGATATAAGCTTCATCGCACAAACTGTCAAACTGAATTACTAAGCCTTCAAAAATCGTTTTCCTGGACTTAGCATGATTTAGCCATAGAATTCATGTCATGCAATGGTCAAACTCGAGGATTCCCTCCGAGGCTAAAAATGTAGATTCCATGCGGGAAAGATCCTGAAGACTTGGAAAGATCTCATCCATAGCTATTAATTCTGCAATGAGGCATTCCTTGAATGGAAACACTGGATCAAGGTAAGCATAGATATTCTCAGATGTTTTTATCACCTCATCAATTGTTCTCAACCCACCATTTTCTATCTCAAAATCCCTAGACCTTACAGTGTGCCATAGAGCGATCACATCCTTTGATTGACTGAGAATTTCTTGATCTAGGATGGCCATTGTTTCTGGAAAAGAAAAAGAGGACACAATTGGACTGATCAAATGTTGAACGTATGAGATCAACTAATTCTTCTCTTCTTTGAGTTGGGAAATTTGAGATTTGTATCTCTAACCTTTTAAGCACATTGTTCATTGAATCTTTCGCCATAGCAACATCACTTTCAAAAGTGGTCTTTCCAAGAGCTATTTTGGATCCTTCATAATTAGCGATTGTCATGTCCCCACGATCTTTTTCAGTTGTTAGAACTGCAATTTCGTCAAAAGTATCTTCGTTATCAGCAATTACTACCCTAGAGAAGACCTTAGGATTTTTGGGCACAACTTCGTTGGAAAGGGCAAAAAGAGCTTCCAAATCGATGTTGGCCACTTTGATCAATCTCTTCCTCTTTTTGATTTTGGAATCAACTCGAGCAGGTGTTTTGTTCATTAGTTTGACACAACAGAGTCGAGAATTGGAAGGGATATCTTCTTTACTTTCCTCGTGATTAAAATCAGTAGGCAATTGTTCTGCGTCCTCAACCCTTCGTGAAATGGCATCTGCAACACATTCTTGATTACCCTCGTTTTCTTGTGAAATATTCCTATCATCTTGATGCTCAGAAGAATTGCATATTTGTACCACTAGGATTTCTTTAGCCTCAAGTGCCTGACATTGATGACTTGGATCTTTAGTGAGCCTATTGGAACTCTCATTTATGTGAATAGATGAATTTGGAGTAGAAATACCCGAAACATGTTCTCTTCCTTCTCCAAGATGCACACTCTTTACCGACCTTTGAGGCACTGCTTCTTCATTAGAGACAGATTTGGGTAGCCACCGACTTTGCCTCTGAGATGCGTGTGATGATGTTGGTGGAGACTATCGTGAAGAGGTTTGCTCCACCTTTTTCTGTGTGATTCCTCCCCTCGTTGGTAATTTCTGTATTTCGGAAATATGTGTCTGAAATGCGAGAGGATTGGCTATTTGGTTCTCATACCACATCATAGTTCTTCTCCACACGGGTTGATTCATGGTATCTAGAGAAGTTTCATTTCCTTTACTCCAATCAATACTAGGGAGTGGAGTGAAAACAATCTGATCATAGGTAGGATCCATAAGATCAGTTCCATTATCGGCAAGGGTCAAAGGAGGATCTCTCAATCCATAATTTGTTATTTAAGCCAATGTGAGATGAGAAAATTGTCGTTGTCTTACCTCCCTATCATCTGCACATCCTGCCCAATAATCTTTTATGCTTGCTTTGTGCCTGTATCTTGATCCTAGGGATTTTTCCATGGACCCTTTAATATCTAATTGAGCCCTACTTGTGAAATAATGTATGGTGATGTGGGAAAATTCTTTTTCCATCAGTTCCGCACTGCGGGATCTTGGACATTTATATTCCCCAATCTGAATTGGGAAATGAATGCCCAACGAACCGGAGCTATATACAGGGGGCTTCCGCTGCGCCTCCCCTCTAGCAATGGACTTTGAAAAGTTGACGTGAAAGTTCCATCAACACCAATTTTTCACTAACATATTTAGGGAGTTTGTAAGGAGCTTGCACAAATCCACTAACCCGTATATAGGAGTAAGAAGGAAACTGTATATACCAAGTTCCCCACTGTTCTATCATGGCTTTGGCATCCTCTAAAAACCTTTCTTCTGGATTTCTTCCTAGTGATCTGATTACATAGAAAAGGAAGGCATCATTGACCCTCCGGAAATGGTGAGAACCATTCTTGAATTCAAGTTGCGGGTAAAAGTGAAAAACACTATTTTTACCATGACCCATTATACCTCTAGTTATCACCCTTGAAAATATCCTCCTTCTGGCTACAACATAGATCAAATATGAGGTCATGTAAAAATGACCCGTCATTTTCACCTCAATCAACTGCTTATGGACAGTGTTGTTGACGATACTCGCCCAATCAACGAACATCATCGTATCAAGAATGATACAAATGAATTTGTACATCCAAGGATGGAAATTCTTGGCGGAAGGGAGACCAAAAACCCTACTAAGAAGAGTGATCATATCTCCTATTTCTTCATGAAACTCCACAATAAACAATTCTTTGGGCATCCTTAAACTATAAGTTTTCGGTTTGACTAATCATTTTTACTAGCCATTTTTTTACTATCTCAAAAGATCTTCATCTCAGAATTGTTGCGTCAATTCTTGTGTTATGTCAACATTTTCTTCGTAAAGAAGCACTTTCAACATCTCCTCCATGTGCTCAAGAGAGTTAAGCAGAAGGGGTTCATTTCTGTCATTAAAGACTCCCCGACACTCAGGGTCGTAGTGTTCGGTACAAGCCAGAACAAACTCGGGACATTGTATTGCAACTGGAAATGTTGTCGCTTGAGGTAATCCGCAGCGATAGAGCCTTTTTGAGAAAACAACTTTTCCTTACTCTCCTAACCCTGTCGCAAAATTGGATCATACCCACATGACCCATATTAGTATCTGCAATACTATCTGTTGAGCTTATGGACGATGCTGGAATTAATCCTTGATATACGTACTTGAGTATCGATTTGTTAGAGCATTCTCCCATTATGAATTTTTCAAAGTGGAAAGCAAAAGGAAGCATACACTGGGAAGGTGCCGGGTCTAAGTCTCTTGGCCACCGTAACCGCAAAGAAAAATGTGTCTATTTTTATTATTTTTTCCCCTTTTTTAAAAATAAAACCGAGCAATTTTTGGGTTACAATTTTTACAAAGTGGCAATATGAGCTTGGGCTATACAACAAAATATTGAGACTAAGCTCAAATTACAAATCGGGCCAAAATGCCATGAATTCGGCTTTGAAAACGGAACTACATTGAAACTTACTTTGCAAACCAAAACTCGAGCTCATGCTTTGCTCGGGATCAACTATAACCGGCCGCTTTTCCGGCGTGGGAATGTGTTTCCCTTTGACTTGCATGGCCAATGCGTTGGGCTTGTTTTTGCTTGTGCGTAGAAATGGAGTTCTCTAACTGCGTGGCCTCTGATGCCTTCTCCCCTGCATGATCTTGTGTTAACAGCTTTGAATGTCCTTTTCTACATTTGGTTGCGTGGACAGTCTTTTATTTTTATAGCCTACATGGTGAATCTTTCAGCCTATGCGTGGTGTATTTCCTTTTGGTCTGTGTGGCCCTTTATTCTCTTTTGGCTGCGTATGGCTTTTCCTTTTCCTTCACTCTTGCGTGGGCTGCTTCACTTCCTCCTACTTGAACAATGGACTTTCCCAAGGTGAGTGCGTGATGAATCTTTCCTCCCCCTGACTTGCGTATCACATTCCTGCAATCTTGGCTGCATGGGTAGTCTATTCTTTTTCCTTGCGTGGGCGGTTCTGCCAAGGTTAGTGTGTGGTGTGGATATTCCTGACTGTCAATGTGTTCAATCTGAACACAATAAAACAAAAACAATACAGTTTTATTAAGAAAAACAACATGCAAAGAAAATAAAGACTCTTAAACTTGATTCTTCGTGTGTTATTACAAGCTCAAACCAAATTTAGCAGGGTATGAGCTCGTGCATGTTATACGGATCAAGCTTGACTCGCACAATTCAGGGATCGAGCTTGGCAAATGGCGAAGGATGGCTTCTTGTAAGCTTGTGATTCTGAAATGGAGACAACTACCTAGAGCTTTCAAGGTTGTTTGGCTCTAGCCAATGCCCGTGCGAGGTTTTCATGTGAAAGCTGATAAGTGCCTGTGAAATGATCTTTTCTTTCTCCAACTCTAGATGTCTGCAATATTTTCCTTGTTTTTTCTTCTTCCCAATTTCTCCCACTTCTGCAACTTCGTGTAACCGTCTTCTTCCCAATTTCTCGGATGATGGAAGCAAAATTGTAATTGCACACGGAAATTAGGGAAAATGAAATTGGAAGCGGAATTATAATTGCTCACGGCAATTAAATGCCCACGACAATTGGGGAAAATGAGAAAAGTTCTTCCAAATTTGACGAATAACTTTTATGAGAATTAAATTAATAATTATTAATTAAAAATCCTAAAATCTAATCAATTTAATTTTATTAAATAAATAGTAAATTATTAATTAATTAAAACACGGTTTACAACATAAAAGGAGGACTTCTCAGCCGAAATGAACGAAACGAAGGTCAAAACGATCAGACAAATAAAACAATCGCGATGAAGGTGATAAACCATGAGAAAGGACATTTTTGAAATTTTTAAAATTTCATGTTATAATTTTGCGAAGTCAAAATTAGCTGATAACAGGCACATAGATCTTTTCTTGCAAGGTTATGTGGGCATAAAAGTTTAGGTTGCAGTTGATACCTTAAATTGTAAGGAAGAGGAAGTCCTTGATATTGCTATTCCATGCATAGAAATGAATTTGATGGAGGATTATTTTGAATTTACTATGTATTCTAACAAAATTATGAAGGATTCTACCAGCCAGGAGTCACTGTTTTGATTGATAATGAAGCTACCTACAATTTCATTGATGAGAACTTGAGGGCAAAGGTGGATTTGAAGGTGGAAGACTTCAAAGGCTTCAAGGTCAAGGTAGCGGATGGCTACTCTATGCCATGCACTAGGTGTCCCCAACTCCTTTTCACATTGGGAGAGTATGAGGTATGTTATGATCTTTATATGATTGGCATAGCTAGTACAAATATCGTGTTTGGGATCAAGTGGTTACATTCATTGGGAAAATTCACCCTCAACTACCGAAGTATGGAATTGAGCTTCATGGATAAAGGCAAGAAGGTGATATTTCAAGGTATGATTCCGAAAACCACTCAAATCAAGTGTTTGGTAGAAGATATTGTCAAAAGAATCAAATCTTTGCTCTTTATCTAAGATAACAACAAATTGGAAGTCTTTAACTATAGCTGAGTATAAGTTTGCTAGTGTTGTTTTTGAGGAAGAAATTGTGGATGAAAAGATACAAAATAATGGATGGGATCATTCTCTACAAGAATGGAGTCTATTTGGTTTTCGAATCAAGGGTAAAGAACAAAATATTGAGGGTTGTTCTTGATGCCCCATTGGCTGGTCATCCGGGCTATATCTCAAGACACGAAAATGTGGGAGGAAAGTTCTTTTGGAAAGCTCTTAAAGAAAAGGTGCTTCAATACATATGGGAATGTTTGGTTTGCCAACAAAACAAGGTAGAGCATGAATTTCCAGCTGGACTATTGCAGCCCATTCCTATTCCCACTCAAAAATGGGAAAGCGTTTCCATAGTCTTCATCGTCAAGCTGCCCATGGTTCAACGTAAGGGTTGTTTATATGTCGTGATTGACAGACTCACAAAATATTCCCAATTTTTTTCCACTTCCAACGACGTATAATGTTGGAGTGGCACAACATAAGCATGGAGGAGCTACCTCATGGTTGAATATTCATGCAAGAGACCACCAACAAGGTATGTGGGTGGTTAGTAGTGATAAAAGGAATGTACCTTCGAGAACTATAGCTCAGAACTTTAGACTTGGTGTTGTTGTCAATATTCATAACAGCCACCGCATGATTTCATTTGCATACATACAAGTGGGTAGGAAGGTATTTTCAGTCAAAAGATGGAGCATTTTTCGATTGATGAACGTTGGGAGAAAATTTTCAGCCTTTATAGAGGTGTGTTTACTCATTGCCATGCTCACAATTCCTAATTTTGCAAGGAGGTTTCAGTTTTGTAGCTCTTGTTCCATTTTTAAGTTGTTGATTTTGATAAAATCAGATTATGAGTTGTTGTTTTCAGACTTGAACAACTGCAAGATTGATCATTTTGAGGTTATTAAATCATCAGAAAATAGTGGTAGATGGTTGTCGCTGAAGAAGAAAACTACTTCAGCCAACATAGCTCCAAATTGGGGGAAAAATCGGGTGCTTTATAAATGTCATACTTTGTTTCCAACCACGTACATTCTGATTTTTGAGATAAAAATGCACGGTTACAGTTGTTTTTAGGTGTAATGTCCCCTCTTTAACACGAGCTCACCATGAGACCCTTTCTTGCCTTTTTCTAAGTTGGGTGCTCCATGTGGGACTAAAAGTTATTTTTAATTTATAAAGTGACTTCCTTATTTCTATTTTATCTTTATGAATACACTTTATCATAAAGTCACTTTAATAATAGAAAGTCCCCCTTCTAATTAATCGTTATAACTTAAAGTTGTTTTTCCTATAAATATTACAAGGCTTAATAAAGCAACTTAAAAATATAACGATAAACTACTTCCCTTGCATTTCCCTTTAAGCCCCCGGGAAATCATCTAGGGTAGAAAGGGTCTCATGGTGAGCTCGTGTTAAAGAGGGGACATTACAATCCTCCCTTCCCAAAAAATGCTTGTTCTCAAGCAATTGTCCTCTCAATTGTTCCGACTCTTCCCAACTGGCCATTGTTGTAATCCCAGGATCCCAAATCAGTCTTGTCCTCAGGAGATCTCTTTCCCACCATTGTTGTAATCATCTGTCTGCACCACATTTGCTGAACACTCTTAACTAGAAGTTAAAAAGCCGGGAGCCCATCTTATCCTTAGGAGTGCACATTCCAACATCATGCAAATTTGATCCAAAGTACCATAGTGAGCATGCCAATAACTCCTTTGAATTCCAAAAGACCTTACCATTGTACCGCAAGCTGAAACTGTCTTGAATCTGTACCACTTAACTTTGCTTGCATGCTGGAACAAGGTTGCAACAGTCATAGTTCATTCGAAACCTCACCAAAAACAATAGTTTGACGTCTTGAATATTTGCTTCTAGCAGCTCCACTAGCTGAGATCCTTCACAAACAACATGAGGCAATTAAATTTCTTTATTGTCTGCAAATTGGGGGCTCAATGTGATTGATAAAAGCAGTCCGAAATCAAAACCCCTGGAAGGCAACAATATAAAAATGGTACAACAGCTGCAATACTGAAAATCCTTCACAAAAATCAGCAATGTCAGTAATATAGGGGCTGGAAACAACCATATAATGACTGAAAAGACTTCAGCAGCAGCAGCAATGAACTGAAAATCACTCAATCCTATGTCCGAAAACAATTGTACAGTTGCAAATGATGTAAGGTAGCAGCTGGAAATGGTGATGACATTAGCCCCAAAGCTGGAAATTATGACAGCAGGCCTTGATATGTTTCCATTGCAACCTAAGTGCAATGTGCTATCATGATCAAGTGGCTCTCCTATGGATGATGTTGTGGTTGTCACCAATTGATATTTTAACCATTTAGCCATGACAACTCTTGGAGCTCCACCTTCAATGCCTCGAAGCACTACTTCTTTTCCCTTGGATTTCAACTCCATAGTGGACTCTTTAATAGAATGTAACCATTGCATGCTCAATACTCTGCTCACCTCTTCTATATTGTTGTTATAAGGATTACCTTGGACTCCAAATGTCGCTTCCATGATGTCCCAAGCTATTCTTCTCAAAAATGGGTTCGGAGCAGTCCTTATGAGTGCTGATAAGCAAGTGTAACAATCACACATCACCCCGAATCTCTTCCAAACCATATTAAAGGTGTTTCGATGTTGGCATCAATTGACCTCAACATGTGACCCCATTTACTTCTATCTTTACACCAAGAGAATTCCTTGATATCTGCAATCCTATGGTTGTTCCATGATGATATTATTAATTCAACACATGAAACTAGGAAGAACATCATACCATAGCTGTAGTATTGCATTTCCTTACTCAAATCCGAAATAATAGTGGCTAAAAACCATCTTGTACTAGCTGTACATGCTTCAGTATTGATAGTAGGCTGGACATCTTCCCACCATGTGGCTGGAAACTGTTTTATGAGAATACTGAAAATGTTAAGGGGGCTGGAACTGTTGGAGGCAGCTGATATAAGATAAGAAGCCAAACTCATAGTTAACCTCGATTCATCATTCTCACTACCAAGCCTCCTACCAACCTTGTCAAGTTGATGACAATCCCATTTTACCCATAATTGATTCTTCAATTTATACAGCTCTTTGGGCCTTTGCTTAATATTTGCAAGATGACTCTTCTTTGCTTGCTGTAGGCCGCAAGCCCCAACATTTCTACATAAAAATGTCTTTGAAATATCTCTTTTGATGATTAAAAATATGCTTGTAGGTGCAATATGATCTTCAAGATTTATTGAGTCACCTTTCCCTTTGTGAGAGTCATCTGTAAATCCTATCTGGTGAACTTCTGATGCTGCAGACTTCTCATCAATTACTGCTCCTTGAACTGATGTAGATACAATATCATTTGCTGCATTGACCATAAGAGGGTTCTGAACCATTAAATTTTGATTTTCTTTTATGGAGGACCACCCTAAGTGTAAATTTTCTGCTTTACAAACATCATATGTTTGGCTAACAGCTACTTCCTCCAAAATTTCCTTCTTCACATTCTTGAAAGTTGCCTTGAAAACTTCCCAAGCATTAGGAATGACTGCAACATGAACAAGTAATGAACCAATAGGTTGAGGCATTGGGTGAGAACCCATTGCTTTCCTTATTTCAAACTTCAATATCCGGTGTCTCGAGATATTATCCGGGCCCCATATTCTTATATGCATACAACCTTGAATGAAAGGATCTATATATCCTTTGCTAAGAGTTGTGACTTCTACCTCATTCTCTTCACCTTGAAATGACTCCAGTTCACTTTTCAAATCACCCATCCTCTCATCAAGATTTTCACAAAGAGCAAGTTCATAAATATCAATCTCTGCTAAAAGCACATCAACTGCATGATGACCCATTTCAATACTTTTAACAGTTGTCCATGCAATTTTGATAAGAATAGTCACTAACGGTGGTAAGATACCAGCATCAACAAGAACAACAGAATTCGCATCCCAAGTAGATAAATTAAACAAAGCATCATATAGGAAAACATCCCTTGTTTCTTGTACTCTTTCTAATGCTGCAACATAAAATGTGTATCTGCTGTCTTTTGCAAGGTATAATTGATTAGCCTTATAAGCACAATACAGACCCAACTTGAACTTCTCATTCCCAAGAACATCCGGAATTGCAATTGCAGCCTTGAAATTAGATCAATTAGCAGATATAGGTGCAACAAAGTGGGCTGGAATAATTTTCTTGAAATACCAATTAGCTGCAATACAGTCAACCTCATCCTTTACCTTTTTGTCTCCTTTAGCCCTCAGCTTATGGGCAATTTGCTTCGCAAGGAGTGCAGCATTCAAGGTTTTTCCAGCACTTGTTTCTAACATAACCACTGTGTTTCTCCTAATAGCAGCATCCCACTGATACAGCTGATTACATATGGAAGATATCATGCCAATGTAGTACGGTAAATCAGCAGTAATGATATTGTTCCCATTAAAATTTATAGCTTTTACGTGCCTCAAAATGTCCTTCCTTTTGTAGTTCTTTGGTTAAGACACCAGGATCCCACACCATCATGCATGGGCAATTTTGAAGTTGAAGAAAAGGATTCCTTTTCCATTTTCTACCCTTCATCTTACATTGTAATAACATAGTATGAAGATGATGCAATAAATCCTTGCGACTACAAGCCTCCTTATAAAGAAGATCATTTAAGCATTTACCTTATGTTGCTGATTTGGAAACCTCCAAAAAATTTAAAACAGCACTACCCCTATTGTGACTCATGATTTCAGACAGAAGACAAGTGGAACAAGAATCAACACCTTTCACAAATTCATGTTCATCAACACCACGGCTTGGTAAATCCATCCCATATGACAATGACTCATTCTTTGGAAGATTGATAGGTACCTTTTGGACTGAAACATCTTTTTCAATTTTGCATCCAACGAGTAATGTTTGTTCCTCTTTGCCTTCCCCACTAATACAAACATTTTGCTCATTAGAAGTCATACCTTTTTCCATTAAAGATTCTTCTCCTTCAAATTGCGTGATGGAATCCTCTACGGGCTGCTTCCTCTCAAATTTTGCAGCTTAGATTGTTCTTCTTCCTTAGCACGGTGGATATCTTCCTCTTTTGTCACCTTGGAAGCGTTGCTATAGACGGAAGTTGTATCTTCAAACTTCATCATGACTTCTCTACCTTGTAGCTGATCCGCTACATGCTCTTCGACTTGCTTCTTCACAATGGAGGGTTTTTCTTCCCTCTATGGCCAAGACCTTTCTGCCATGGCCCTTTGATGAGGTTTGAGCATTATGCCTTGTGCCCTTACTATTCTTCAACTGGCAGAAATCTCTGAAAGACAACATATCTCGCACCCTATAGCTGAGGGTTGCATATTCTTCACCCCATGCCTCTATGTCATCCATGTCACTTGGTGGATTCAATTCAACTAGAGGTTCTTCTCTTTGAAGGAATTTGGCTCCGAATTTAGAGGGGGTCTTGCTTGGGACCCTTTCTCCATGATTGAGAGAAGAGCTTCCTTCACCATGATTACCTTGATTTCCTTGAGGGTTCGGTCTGGTAGTGCTTAGCCCATGTATAGATCTACTCAAATCAGCAATAGCTCCTATAAAGGAGTCTCTTAGATCCCTTTGAGCTTCCAACAAGCGGTTTTACAATTCTTTGTTGCCTCTAGTGAACACTTTATTCAAATAGCTCATCTCATCTGATGGTGGAGGCCTTTCTCTATCGCCCATACCTTCCTTTCCTAGAGTTTTTCTTGAGTAGTGATATCTAAAACCCTCTTCACCTGCGTCCATGCAAAACTGATTTTTTCCTTTACAGGTTGGGAGAATCACAACTCTGATACCACTGTAATATCCCTCTTTCTAAATCTGAATGATATAAACTGAAAACTCCACAAAAATTGAATTCTAAAATGGTATCAAAGTGCCCATACAAACAATAATGAACAGAAGACTGAAAATAATTTTATTTGATGCAAATAATCACTTTCCAAGATACCCACAAGGCCAAAAATGGCGATTTGGGGTCAAAGAAGAACATATAAATGAAATCGGAATTTTTCTACACTTGTATGAATTTATAACAATAAATCAAGGGCTGGAACAATGTAGAAAATAACAGCAGTGATTATTATCAGAATGGTACCAATAGAGGGCTGGAAAATGATGTTAAAATTGCCTTTAGTGATGCCAAAGACCCTCCAATCATCCACGGACTGAATCAGCAATGAGATACCCCTCCAAAAGGGGTCCCAAATCTCCCTAGGTGGTCGCTTTTGGCCCAAAAGTGCCCAGATCTGTTCCAGCTGCAAATTGACTTGAAAATAATCAAGGTTTGGCTGATCCAAACCTCACAAACTCACAAATTCAGATCTGTTTTGAAGATCAGATGAGAAAAGGGTGAAAACAACCCACAAAATGCCCTAGATCTGAATTATATCCTTCCAAAAAACTGCAAATCTGAAGTGTAGCCCAATGGTAAACCCCGGATTGATTCATCTCACAAAGTTGAGGAGTTTTCACTCCCCAACATTCAAACCTTGGAGATATTCGTCCCCAAAGCTCCTTCTCCTTGAGGGTTTTCATTCTTAGAAGATTTGATGCAAGCCAATAGCTTAACATGCAATGATAGCAAATAGATTCGCAAAAAGATCCCCTCAAATGAATACCCAAACCTCCTTTTATAACCTTTCCTTGCCTTTTTCCAAGTTGGGTGCTCCATGTGGGACTAAAAGTGATTTTTAATTTATAAAGTGACTTCCTTATTTCTATTTTATCTTTATGAATATACTTTATCATAAAGTCACTTTAATAATAGAAAGTCCCCCTTCTAATTAATCGTTATAACTTAAAGTTGTTTTTTCTATAAATATTACAAGGCTTAATAAAACAACTTAAAAATATAACAATAAACTACTTCCCTTGCATTTCCCTTTAAGCCCCAAGGAATCATCTAGCGCAAAAAGGGTGTCATGGTGAGCTCGTGTTAAAGAGGGCACATTACACTGGGACAACATTACTGAAATATTGGGAATCCATCATTTCGGTGGAAATTATGAGATAATGACAAGCAAAGAAAGTGGCAGTAGAGGTATGAGTTTGTTGGGGTTAAAGCTCCTTCATTTAACAGGCACAAAATTTAGATTATGGGAGCACTACAACATGTTCCTTCACCTTGATATGATGATACATGGGCATATGAGTTTGCAATTGCTTGAGGGCAAGCAATTTTGGGAAGGGAGGACTGTAATGTCCCTTTTTTCGAATTAATGTCAAATGGAGACTTCTTGCCATTCTCTTCCCGTAGCCAAAATGAATAAGCGAACAAGGGAAGTAATTGAACTTCATTTCAGTTTTCTTTTATTATTTTTAATGTTTTTATTTGGTGTTTCACTCCTTAAGGTAGGTCGGTTGGGGTTATGAGACCCCAACAAGAGATTAAAAGATAAAGTGAAGCTTAAAGAGGTCGATTCTCGCCCAAGGGGTCTTTGTGCCAACCAAGGGATATAAAAGGAGATCGCTTGGCCGCATTTATACATCATTATTTGGTGCATATACATTTATACTTGGTTTGTCAGGCTAAATGCTCAATACCTTTCCACTTGAGGATGAAAACCCTCTTATGTGGCATCCAAGGAGGACGAAACATTTCCTTGTGGTTTGGTGGAGAAGGAAAACTCTCCATGTTGATGAATTGAAGATATATATTGAAGACTCTCTTGCTGATTTGGATCAAGTACATTAAGAAGAAGGCCTACAAGAGCTTTAGCCCATTTTTGGAGCCCCTCTCCTAGGGAGCGACTAGGGTTTGGTTGTTGTTTGATGCCTTTTAGGGCACATAACTCATATATTCTTTGATATTCTAATTCATCGTAATTTGTAAGGCTGTAATCCATAATTTGGCTATTTTTGGAGGAGCATATCTATCGATTTCAGCCCTTGTTTGTGGCTTCCTTGGTGCTGTCACAAATTTAATTACAGCAAGGTATCATCTTTGGTTTTCTCCATTTCTTTGATGCAAATTGGTTGGATATTTGTTGTCGTACTTGAAATAATTATTTAGAAGTATTTTTCAGCTATTGTGCATGGTTATATGGTGAATTTAATGTCCCTATACAGTCGTTGCTAGGGTTTCAAGGAATATTAAAGTTATAAAAATCACAATTTACTTCACTTCGGATTTGTGTTATTTCCTTGATTTTCAATTTCAACCCTAGAAAGGGACATTACATGAAGTTTTATGGCTACCATGAAGAAAAAAAATAATTGTCCCAATTTTGTCCTCGAAAACAACAATAAAAATTCTTCCCTTGTACACTTAGTTGTACAAAAGACTTTCCGGCCAGCTGCAGGCTTAAACAAAGGGCAAAAAACTAAAAAATGCTCAGTAACTTGACCAACAAAAGCATTTCCCAACGGGACATCTTCCCCTTCTATCTCACCCTTGTCAACTATGGTGGAAGAACACCCTCTAATCACATGCATGAATGCAACTGAAAAAGAATGGGGGTTGCCAAAAACAATGTCAATAATGATATTGAGTATAAATGGGCTCATAGCTCTCATAAGGATGCTTCTTCTAACACTTGAGAGTAACCAAACATCACCCCTTATTTATTTTATGCTTGGCTAGAGCCTTTTTGCAAAAATAACAAAATTATGAGTCATTATACCTTGTTTTTGTTGTTCTACTCTAATTTTCAAGTGGTTTTCCCTTTGAAACTCACCATTCACCAATCCCCAACGGTGCTCTACTCTCCAAGACGAACTAGTAAGCATTGTGTAAGGCTATCCCAATGTGTACCACACAAGAAAGTCACTTTGTTCTAGCAAACATTTTTGCTGTCCAAAAATGGTGATTTGTGGCTGCCAATAACGAATTTTGGGCTGCATACTTGTTGCTTCCCTTTTCCTCTTCATTGTCTCCATTTTTCTCCGCTTCGACTCAAATAAGAAGCTTCTTCTCCTTGCAAAGGGTGATCACATGTGACCATAAAATTGACATTCTTCATGATGTCATCTTATGCTACAGCTGCAATCTCATTTGCTCCTTCATTTGTATGGGCAAAGAGAAAACTAAGTTGCTCTTCCTTCATCACACATGTACTTGCACATGGAACAAATTTATAAGAGAAAGCAAGAGTTCTCTTCTTCTTTATTTCATGCCTCGTAGATATGATCGCCAACTCCTTATTGCTTGCAAACTTCTCGCAAACTTCATATAAGTGATGGTTGTCCAAAAATTCAATCATGTTGCCCCAAACACAATTGTAATCATGCAATTTTCCCTCAAAAATCAGAATGAAAGCATTTGAAAAACCTCTTATGATAGTTGTAAACATGTTGCTACTGTTCGCACCCTTCACCAAGATGGATAGAAATTTTTCTACAATTGTTAACAACAATGGAAAGAGACTGGAAATTGCATGGATAGTAAGTGAAAAATAATCATAATGAATACCCCTCTTGAAATCTTGCAAAAACAACATAGTGCGGGTTGGAAGCACTTTGTTGATGATTGAAGATACCTCGAAAGCGTGGAAACTATCCCCTCTCATGTTTGTCCTCTTTTGTATGAAAGCAAATAAGATTATAGACAAACTGGAAATGTTTATGACAGCAGCACAAAATCTTACGACAACATGCTCAAAAATCCAAAAATAAACATGTTTACAACTCACAACCATACCTTCCATGTCCGGCTGATCTCCTAAGCTTGGGAAAGCAAGATAACGTTCATCTTGATTGTTTTCCAGCATGAATTTCATGAACTGAACATCCATTTTAAATAAAAGACTTTTTCTAGGGGTATGTGAATCGAAGAGGGGCTGAAAATGCCCATGAAAAGACTGTTTTAAAGAAAACAAAAATGTGGGGCTTACCCACTAATGTGTTGTCCCCGAAACCTGCCCTCTATTTCTTACAAATCCCACTACCATAGTTGGCTCCACTTGTTTTAATGCCTCTGCTAAAAGCATCTTAATAGCATGATGACTTCCCCCAATACTTTGGGCAGTTGTCCATACAAGAGCAATTATGGGATGCAAAGCCTTTTTCATTCTTCCCTTGATGGGACTCAAAATAACACCCATATCCACTATTATGCTCAAACAAGGTTGCATTTGGGCAAAAATACTTATGTGCTTATTACCACAAGATGTATCTTCCATCTTCTCATCTTCCCTAGCTTGTTGTTCATGATGATAACAATATTGCAGCAACATAGGAAGGATCAACAAATCTGAAATGTGACTATTATTATCATACCTTTGGCTGCCCATGAAAAGCTTGTCCTCCTTTGATGAAGTGAGGTTTGTGGAGATACTTCCAACCCTTCTATCCACGTGATTCCCAATATTTTCTTCGATCACATGGCTCTTCATGCTGTTGTTCTAAAAATCAATCAATGGAAGCTCGAAGGATGGTGCAAGTTCGTCTAACTTGAACCCTTTGTATACAACAAGTGACGTGCCTTTTCCTTCAACTTCATCCACATTTTGTTGATGCATACTTAGAACCTTTTCATGGTTCTCTCCAAGGCCATAACCATCATCGACTTGCTTCATGTAGAAGGTTATTCTGAAATTGCCAGCAAGTTTTACTTCAACATTCACATTTGGTAATTGAACTTTAACCTCCAATTTCCATTTACCAACTTATAGATCTGATTTTTCTTCCTTCTTTGGCTCAGGCTCCATGATTTTTCCATCTTCAACTTGTACGGTGGATTCCTCTATGGGTTGTTTCTTCTCCATTACTTACAGCCCTAATTTTTCTCCTTGTATAGCTCATGACCTAGGCTTAGGCCTTGATCTTCCCTTGCTTACTCCCATGAACTCAGCAAATGACATGGCATCAAAAATCTTCTCCAAGAGAGCCCTATACTCCTCATACCATCTAGCAATGTTGTCCACTTTGGATGGCCGACTATTATTGACTTCCTTTGAAGATTTCCTTCCACCATTCGGATCTTGAATGGTATGGATCAGCTAAGCCATTTTATTGGCCAATCTTTCTTTCCCTAGGGCAAAGCCTCTCAACCCTAACATCATTAAAATGTATGTTTGCCATTTACTTGTTCCTTCTAAATGAAACCCTCCAGGCAAAGAGGAACTATGCTCTAATACCGCTATAATGTCCTTTTCTAGGGCTAAAACTAGGAATAAGAATTTGGACTTGAATCAAATCTGAAATTGCACCTTCAAACACACAAACATCAATCTAAAACAGTTAAGAATGCTCTTCAAAAAATCAACACACAATATCAATCAACCCTCTAGGGCAGCGAACTACATATGAGGTTCACATCAACATTTAACCATGCAAATAGAGTTGAAATGCCACTAGATAATTTATCCAACCACAACAATATTTATCAATCTCAAATACATCAAAATATGGAGAAATGAATGATAAATCACAGTTGAAATTAATTTTTATGACAGCAACCATATGGCCAAACTAAGGTCTAGAAAAAATAGATAAACTTCTCCTAAAATCACCAAAACGTAGATTTCGGCCTTATAAAATATGAAGAACAAGCATACCAATTCAAATACCAAAGTGTGCCCTAGAAGGCACTCGACTCAACCCTCAAGCAAATCGCCTAGGGCTGGAAATGAAGATCAGCTACATAAAATCACTTTGAAGTAACAATATGACCTCTATGTGAGATTGTCATTGCACACAAGAGGGTTTTTATCCTGTAGTGTGATCTTATTGAAGGGTTTCATCTTCAATAGGTGACCACGGAGGGGTTTTATCCTTCAATTGCAAGAAGAGAAGCTACTTGCTCCACCTCCAAGAGAAATCAATATCAAAATCAACATAACCCTCCTTTAGCAAGTCGAACCACCTTATATAGGCCTTGAAGACGTTAATGGGATAATAAAATCCTCTAGAGAGGTTGACCCCCCTTAATGAAGGAAAAGAACAATAGACTCACCATGTAGGCCTCGACAAGACAGACCTCCATAATGAAGAAATAGAAATCCTCCTTGCATTGTTTGACAAGTCTTCCACTACCTAGTCGAAACACTCCAATGCGATGATTAGTAAATAAAATAATTAATTACCAAAGTACAACACTTACAACCATGGCGAGTTTTCCTCCCTAGCTCCTTCCTTAATGCCCATAGGAAGAGGGATGGGCACAAGGTCTTCCGTATCACACTAGCATGGAAAAGGGGACATTACACCTTCCATGGTAATTATCTTGTTTTCAACAAAGAACGCAAATAGTGACAAATCAATATGTGGACTATCGTGTGCTAGTAGCTAGCACTAGAGGCAAAGGTGGTCTTATTTATCTATCACCATCTATGTCTGGACCAACCGAATTCAAGGGACACTTAATAGCCCCATGTCCATGATGATTTGAAAGAAATGGGTGACCAACCTAATAGTCTAGAAGTTGTCTGCAACGCCCTATGTCTAACAGTGAACCATTTTAAGGAAATGGGCCAACCACCTTTGGTCATGTCAATGAAAGAAGGCGGGTAAGAAATCTTAACTCTCTTATAAAAATTAATATGTAATGTCCCCTCTTAGGACAAGTTAGAAAATGGAGAAATACTTGTCAAAGATCAAGCAAAGAATGGATAAACCCTTTTGTATCAACCTAAAATATCCCAATGTCAACTATTTCGAACTCAAATGGGGTTGGAACTAGCCAAGGCGGTGGGATAGATTGGAAGAAACCAATCAGAATTGAAACACATTCAAAACCAGACTTTACATAGCTGGAAATTAATTAATAGTCAAACCCTAAACTACTGCAGTTTTAAAAAATTAATATCTTTGGCTAAAGAAGTCCAAATAGGCTGAAACTTTGGATCTTGGGCCACAAAATATGAAGAATAACATTCCAAAATCAAATTTCACACAACCAAGACGAAACCCTAATTTTGCCCTAAAAAGTAGGTCGGCCAGGACATTTAGGGCATCAAATCAACTCCAAATATTATGAAGTTACTTTCTAATTATTCCTCCTAATTTCTACAACCAAATCCAATATTAAACTGATCCCAAACTGCAGGCCTGAAATAAATATTAATTAATAACCAAATAGTTTGCAGACAGTAGAAATCTTCTAAAATTCATAACTCATTCAGTACTCCATATTTTTGCATCAAATAAAGTGCATAATAAACCAGAAATTAAGAGTTTTCCAATGCACTATAGATCTGAATTTTATGATCAATAAAACCTCATCAAACAGACCCAGAAATCTCAAACCAAGTCACTAGGATTAGGGAAAAAATATAAAATATATCTAGCACTTTACTAGCTTCCAATCACACCAAAATAACTGCCCTTGGCCCTAAAATAAATGCTAACACAACAGATTTCAGATTTAGCTCATATGTTATTAAAACAAGCTAAAATAGTCTCCAATCTAAGTCGTTATACCAATAAATAACAGCAGCACAAAAGAGCCCAAACTCTTCCCAAAAATGAGCAATAAACATGTAGATCCCTCCCACAAATAAATGCGCCACACTCTATATCAAGTCGCTAAAGTAAGAGCAATGATCACATTACAATTGCACAAGGAATAGATCTCCAAACCAGCTGTAATAGATTTGCAAAATGAAAGTCTTCAACAATGAGAGCATCAACAACATAGGGCATACATCTCTTTTCTCCAAGCATGGAGTAAAATCAAATGATCAATCCAACATAACCCCACTTAAGGAAATGTGACCTCCTTTTTTAGAGTTAAGAAGTGCAACATTCAAAACGACCGACCTTTCCCTTTTCGAGGGAAAACATATACTCTTATTATAATAAAGTCTCTAATAAACTAAGACTATGTGCACTTTATTATTTTTAATTAAATAATAAAAGCAGCTATCCTATGTGCACATTTAAACTAACTTAGAGAGCCCTCCTTGTAGCGCAAGGCATGCCAAGGGGTTACAAAATAGACAACAAACATCTTAGGACCATCTTCACGCTCAATCCTATAACCCATGAGAAGAGAGAGTGGGTTGAGGTTCTTCAGGTCTTCAATTTCAACAATGTCCCAAGAAGGGGACATTACATAATGCCTCACCTAGATTTCAGTAAGTGGGATACCTATATTAAAGTGCTCCTCACTCTCCACCTTATGGGGAGTACAAAGAGGAAAAATTAACCCCTCAAGAAATATAGTTAGTCAACTCATAACTGATGGGAATAACCCTTAGCTGACCAAGTGGAATGCTTAGGCCATGTGAACAATGTTGCTAAGGATAGTTGTATCAAACAATGGTGCCATCAAGGATTTGAAAAATTGTCCAACATAGAATGTCATCTTGAATCCAAGAGGTTGTGAGGAAGAGAAGAGGTCCAAACACCCGGAATATATTGTTAGTAAATATACTTGAAACCACTATTAATCACATTCTTTGCAGGAATGAGAGGTGTCCGATGACCATAGGGATATCAAGGGACTAAACAAACAAACTAGCATCAACATACCAACAGCCCTAATATCTAGTGAGTCCCACATAGATAACCCTCTCTAAACAACAATGTTCAAGTGTGGATACCTCTCATAGCATGAAGTTGAGGCACCTAGTGGTATATTTATGTAAAGAAAGAAAGTGAGCCTAAAGATATTCTCCAAAAGATGGAGCTAGGCTTCAAACTTGGCATAATAATGGTTGAAGCATAGTAACTTTCTTGATATGTACAAAGTCTATGTTGTTGGAGTACCCAAGATCACTTGTAATCTTGCATCAACCCAAGCATTAACTATATAAAGACTTGCATAATCTTATGCCACCCTGCAAAACATACCACATAAAACTTTATGCCATGCAATATTATGTTGTGCCACAACGGCTCATCTTTTTTGCGAGAGCCTATCGATGGAGCAAAGTTGTGATGTGCCTAACAATACCACACAAAACCACAAAGCCTTATCCCAAGTCGTGCAATGCCGTGAAGCACTACCCATCTCATGTTATGTAGCATGCCGTTAACCCCCACACAATGCCACCAACAAAGCTCTACATCAAAAACACTTGCATAACTCTTGCACAACCGTGGATGTCTTGGATTTACTCATTCTAGAACATAGAAGCTATGAAGATCTTGATCGATGTTGCAAAGCCTTACTAATGACACAAAGCCTTAGGTGTTACCACAGACCCTGCATGACCACTTGTTAATGCCGCCATGATGAGATCTTACATCTTACGAAATCTCCTATCAACATTGATATAGTTAGGGACAAGCACATGTGGCCTTGATCCATTTCCTTCAAAACCAACTGAATAACTTGGTAAAGCTTGATTAAATAGAAAGGATTGCATGCAGAGTTATCGGCAAACCGGTTGTGAAGATCAATGGTCATCTAGGGCATACTGAGGGATCTTTGCAAGCTACCTTTACTTGCAAAGTCATCTTTACTTTCTCGCCCAATTCATGACAGATTCTATAAATAGAGGGGGATGTGAGCGTGAAAGGAATTTATGAAATAAAAATGATCTATTGATTTGCGGATCTATCGATAAATTGCCAAATTGAGCCAAGTTTGGTTTTGTGGAAGTTTAGCACAATTTGTAAGCTTAAATAGGATAAATCGTTAGATTGAAGTGCTTATATAACCTATGTAGGGTCTTGGTGTAAGACTATCATTGAGTGTGAAGTCATTGTGCCAAAGTCTATAATCTTTGCTCTTGTTAATGGAAACATTTATTATTGCTTCTTGTTAGAAATGTGCCTAAGATCTTGCTTTGGTGAGATCTAACTCTAATATTGTGTGTTACGCGGTCCAAGGCATCCCTTCATTGCATCCCCTAACCACGTCTACATCAATTTTGGTATCAAACCAAGGATTTAAAAGTCATGTTGTAGAGCCTAGTGTGTTTGTGTTCAATAACATCAATTTGTTAGGTGATCTTTAGTTTTCTACTTTCCATACGGGTGTATGTGGGTAGAAGGTAGTTGCACACATCTTGCAAGCTTTGGATTGTATACGGTTTGTCTCATGATGAGAAGATTTGATAGGTCAACCAGCTCAGTTTGTGAAGAAGAAGGTTGTTTGTTTTTCAGGACAAGATTGCTCTAGCTAGAAGATGAAGGTAGAAGACACATGTTTTGGATTGACTGATGTTTGCTATCCATTGGAGAGTGAAAAGGGATGAATTTTGTTCCTAGTAAAGGCTTTTGAAAATATTGAAAGTGGCAGCAAGGGTGCAAACCAGTTGAGTTTCCAAATCTATTTTTTGGGCAGCTCAGTTTGATGAAGAGGAAAGTAGGTGTGGTTTGCATGTATGGATGTTTCATGAGCTCTAGAAAGCATGGATGTGATCTACATGTCATTGGCTTTCCAATCAGTGGTTATATGTCATAGTTGAGGTGTTTTGGTATGGTCGTGAGATCCATAGGTGAAGATTGGTTCTTGGACGCAACTACTTTATGAAGGAAATGGTCCTTGTTAGTGTTATGAAGAATTTTATTGGTTCAAGTTAACGTGTGACCATGGATGATGTTGTTATGTCATATTTGACATGTGACAGTAATCATGGTGATGAGGTTTGTGGTATTTGATGAATCAGGTAATGGGGTTTTAAGCTTATTTTGAGCCTGTTTGGCGTCTTGGAGCATGGCCAGCATACATGGGTCTATTCTAAGTGTTATGAATTTAGTGTTATGTTTTTATGTTATATTGGTTGAGTTATTGGTATAGGACCGACTTGTCTTATATTTTTGAGTTGAGAAGGGTATAAAGCAAGAGTTTTGGTTCAAATTTGAACTAGCTAAGAGAGAGGGAAAAAGTGCGACCCAAGTCTGTAATATCCCCTTTTGGCATATTAATTAAATTTTATTAAACTACTTGCAAAGGAAGTAAACTTAGAAGAGAAACCCTTCTAGGTTCACCTCAACTAACTCAGTGTCGGCTTCAATACAACCCAAATGGGGTTGAAGTGAGCCAAAGGGTTTAGATGGGCTAACTAGTCGGAATTAACACTTGTTTAACCAAATAACTTGCAGCAGTAGTAAAATAAATTAAAATATGCCGAAAATGACCGCAAACTTCAAAAATTAATATCTCTCTCAATATTGACTCTTTTTTAATGAAATAATTTGCAGATGGAAGATAAAATTATGAGCTTTCAAATGACCAACAATCAGAATTTTTAACCCACTCAAATCTGCCCAAAAATCTGCAAAACAAGTCGCTAGGGTTAAGGGAAAAATAGTAAATTAATTCCAACCTTATTTTTCACTTCCCAACACTCCAAATCACCACTTTCAGATCTACAATAATTAATTTATGACAACAGATCAGAAACCCTTCAAAAACCCTTCCAAAACATTGTCATCAAATACCCAGGTAAGTCGACTTGCATTAAATATATTCCAGCAATGTTAGCAAGCCAAAATATTATTAAAATGATCACAATATGCCCCAATTAAATGCAGAAATAAATCAGATTGTGACCGTCATGTGTAACATCATAAAATCATGCCAAAATGTTTCATATCGAATCGATTTGAGCTTATTAAAAATCTGGAATGGACAGCCAGTATTTGAGCACTTGAAACACCTCCAAACAAGCTTAAAATTACCCTAGGCAAGTTGATTTCATCAAGGGAAAGCTAGAAGCATATAATAAATTGCATTCACCATAAATCACTCTCAAAACCCTCTTAAAGCAAGTTTGAACTCTCCCAAAATGGCGACTCACATATATGGAATATAAATGCACATAACTCATCAATTCATAGCTCTCAAAGGGCACACACACTTCACAATTGCTGGTGTTAATGAACACCTTTTGTTTTTTGATCACTAGTGAGCATTCATCCCTCTTCAAGCATGAAAATAAGTTATAATAACCGTCAACATCCGAAAAGAGGTGCCCATCTTCTTTTATAGCTTTTCCGTGCTCATTCTCCCAAGCTTCCTTCCTTTTGGCACCACCTTCTAGGAGAGAATGTTTTATTTAAAAATAGCCTAAAAGTCGCACTCAAAATCAAATATTAATTGCCCAAGAATCATATTAAATGCATGGGAAAATTAAATACAACAAATGATGCCCAAAGGAATCGACTCATGCCAAATTATTAATAAATGTGCTCATAGGATGAATAAGTCCTTTCCTAAAAAATGTGACTTGCCTCTAGTAGTCCATCTACCTCCAAATAATCATTAATTGGCCCATGATAAATCGATTTTCCCCTTTTTTATTTATTTATTTTTGACTTGCACAAATAAATAATATTTTAATTTTTAATTCATTAGCACAAATCAATTAATTATCCTTTAATCCAAGGGGAGTGGATAATTATTATTATTTTTTTATTTATTTAATTAATGTCCCAAAAAAGGGACATTACAAAGTTGGAGTGTGAAACAGGTATAAAGGCATTGAATCAGAGTTGACGAAGTGTGTAAATGTCTGTGGAGTGTTAGAGAGCATGTGTGCAAGGGTTTGAAGCCAAATCAGTCCATGAAAGTGTGAAATAGAGCGAATTGAAGAAGAGATAGTTTCAAGAGGTTTTGAAGGTGTGTGAGCTGAAGTTGTGATCTCCATCAGTTGTGGCAGCAACAATACATCAAAGATCTTCATCCTAAAGTGGTTGATTGGGTGTTTGATCATCTTAGGGGGTTGTAGCCTCCTTGTGGAGTTGTGGTGTCTCCAGGATTTCACCCTGAAATTTGGGACTACCCCTTTTTAAATTTTTCAATCTTTTTGAGCGAAGGGTCATGTTTTTGTTTTTTGCTTTTTGCTTTTTGCTTTTTGCCTTCGGTTGCTAGCATTGCTCAAAGGCGTCTCCTGGAAGTTATAAAGTCACGTTCGTCAAATACCCATATGCAAAAGCTCACACAATTTCCTTCTGAAATCCAGCCTGGTTTTATAAAAGCGTTTTATTTATTTTTATATTAAATAAATAAAAGTTCTTTTAAAAATAGATTGAGGTAAATTTGGGAAATTCAAGTTATATAAAGCACTTCACCCCATCATTATTACCACACAAGTATTACTTTCACCTCAAAGTGGAGCATTCACCCAGGGAAGAGTTTTTACAGACTAGCTAATTGGAGAGTGTTTTTTGAGCAATTGCCCGCAGCTTCTTTCGGGTTTTTTTTTTTTTTTTTTAATTTCTTTTGTGTTTTGGTTTTGGTCTTTCTCTATTTTCCATCTGGTGATCCCCATATCCTTTTCTTTCTTCTTGCCAAATCTTTTCCCGGGCCTAGGGTTTTGAAAAGCTATCCAGTGTTCTTAATTGCAAACCAATTTGTTTGTCATAGCTTGTTTTCGAAGGTGACCAAATCAACCAAGAGGAAAGCTTAGGATTTTTGCCTTGTCTGAGGTTTAATCCAAGTTAAATGATTAAGCAGATCATGGATTTGGTAAAATTTGTTTTCCTTTTGCAAAGCAACCATTGAAAAGGAAGAAAACGCAACATTCTAGAAGATCATTTAAGGGGGCAAAATCACTTAGGTAATTGCGTTAAAGACCTAGACAGAGTCTTCTAAGAGTCTTCAAGTGAAGGTTGTGAACTAGGAGTACTTCGAGGAACAAAAAACATCATTGAACTACTATCAGTGGATGAACCCCGTCCAAGTGTTTGACCTCGTGGAGTTGGGGCATTAGAAGATGCCCCAACGTCAAAATCTTCCATCGCTGCCCTCCTATTTACTAGAGATGCAAGTGCATCAACTTTCCTCTTCTTTTCTTCTTTTTTCTCTGCATAAGCTGCAAGTTAAGCAAACAACTCTCGTTGGGCCTCAGGCAGTGCTTAATTGCACACTATCACTTCATTCCCTCGTATCCATGCAATGTGGAACTTAAGGCAATAAAACCCTCCACTCATCTTCATGCCACAATATTTGCATACAACACAATTGCCTTCTGTTGGTTCACAATGCTTCCAAGAGGGGTCATTTGATTTTGGCTTACTACGAGCAGCTGAACTTAAACCAAATCCTGATACCATTCTACAAAACAATTGTCTTAGATTTACAAGCCTTAGAGAAATTAAATTGTATGACGAAATTATGAATAATATTATTATTGCATGAAGAGAACATTACAACAAAGCTATATTAAAGACATATGATTCTCATTTTTTATATAGTATATTGTATTATTAATTTATTACTATTATATTATGATAACTTCATATAATATTTTTAAAATCGTTTTAAGTATACTATTATAAATTTATAGTGTATCACTGTATAGTATATAATATATATTGTTCAGTTAACTATAAATTTATAATAGTGTACAGTATATACTTATACAAATTCAAAACGTATAAAATTAAATTTATAGTTAGTGAGCACTCAACATACAGTGTATAAGTTATAACTTATAACTTATACACTGTATGCTGAGTGTTCACAGTCACATTAAACTTTTGAAGATTGCAATATGTATAAAATTAATTGTTATAACTTATTTTATATAAATGTATAACTATACAGTATACTGCATAACTATATACTATAACAGTTAATTATTAAATATATAATGTAATATATTAAATATATACAAAACTAATTAATATATTAAATATATACAAGACTATAATATATTAAATATTTTATTCATATTGTAAAGCTATAGACAGTATAACTATATGTATTACTATAATGTAATATAATAATTAATTATTAAACTTATAAATATAGTTATTTAATATAATTATTAAACTTATAGCTTATACGTATTATGTAATAATCAATATAATTATTAATATTGAAGATCTTAAAAAAAAGAAAAAAAAGTGCAGTATTACGGTTTACCTGCTAGGGCCACGAGCTTGAAAAATTCCACTTTGAATGCACTCAAAACCACCGTGGCTGAACTCAAAACCACCTAGAATGCCCACGAAATCGCATCGAATGCCACGAACTGAGGTTGAATGCCCATGAAATCACGTCAAATGCTCATGAATGGAGGAAAAACGAATCGCTAGAGCAAAAACGTGTCGAGCAGGAGAAAACCAGAGAAAAAACGAATTGATTTGGTCTTTTTTCGGATTAAAACATATCCCACAATTTCGTCAACGATTTTCCACGATTTAAGCTTCGATTTTCCACGATTTTGCATGATTTTAATCACCAAAAATTGTCGTTTTATCGGGCACACACGAATCGCGATTTTTAAAAACTTTTATCGTTTTGCTTCCCTGAAAAGATTAATCGCGATTCTCAGGCAATTATCAGGGGATTAATTGCGAGTTTTAAAACAGAGGTTTTTTTCTAGATGTAATGGGCCAAATAGCCTCCCCAACTTCCAATTAGATTTCACCCCTTGCATTTAATGCTTTTTTTCCACCTTTTTCATCCTCCAAAGGGGTCACATTTTCTCCTTAGGGAGAATAATAACATAAAGTGATATTTCCCTTTTTTTCTTATTTTACTTTATCACTTTATATTTTCTTTTTTCTATTTTTAAATTGACTTTATCATAAATAAATTAATATAAAGTGCTTATAATATGATTTTATATTGCACCTTTATAATTAATGTATTATGATAAGTTTCCCTTTCTAACACCCTTTAGCCGTCGGGACACAGAATTGAGCTAAAGGTCTTTGACCAAGAAGAGAGTTTGATGCCCTAAAGGAGTGATTTTCAGTTTTTTGTTATGGTTTCATATTTGCTGTTCCAAAAACCTGATTTCTCTAATTTCGGTTTAAGGGCCAAACCCTTATTTTCAGTTTCAACCCTAGAAACGGACATTACAAAGGTACTCAATCTTCACGATGGAAGGTCGGTCAGCGGAGCGAAGAGAAAACTCGTGAGTTATAGAATGCCAATCCTTCAAATAACAAGCCTTTCTATCCCATAAATCTTTCCAAAGGAAAACTTCTTTGTTACTCATCCTCGTAGCTTTAAAGTGAAGCAGATCCGCAATACAATTGTGCCGTAATTTCCAATTCCAAATAGGTCTTCTAACTAAATCCCACCCTGCATAGATGCGTGGCATTTTCCACCAAACCAAGTTTGCAACCTTTCTCCACACTGACCAAATACTTCTAAGAATAAAGATGCCTGAAATATGAATATGCTACAGGTCAAAAATAATGTCACAAAGCCCAAATGAGCCCTTAATCTTGCCAATATGTTGTGCCATGAGCAAACTATGTCTCACCAAGACCTGCCATGGTGAAGAACCCTCTAAGCACCGAACCACCCATTTAGCCACAAGAATACACACTTGCATTGCCACATCAATCAACACAAGGCACCCTCCTCCTTGGGCATAGTACATGCAACCCAAGGCACCATAAGAAGACCACGAGTTCCACCATACTTATCCCATAAATAGTACCTCAAGATCTGCTCTAACTACTGGAGCTGCGTCTCATTAGGCAATCAACACAACATAATAAATATGAGAGGCTGACAAATTCTGCCTGCCTCGGTCAATTTTCCAGCCAATGAGAGATCCTATTCCTCCAAAAGAGGAGTTTATGCTCTAAATGTTGCAGGCACCAATCCCACATGGCTACTGGGGAGAGCCCAACTCCAGAGAGAATGCCAAGATATCTCACAATAACACAAGGGTGAACAAAGGACCATTCAGAGGGAATCCAGGAAAGCGGTTTGTTCAGCCCAACCAACCAAAAATCAGTTTTATGATCGCTAACTACAGCCCCCAAGGCCTCACAAAAACAACCAGTAGTCTCTAGCACAATCAACCGACTCCAAATTAGCTTGCACAGGAGTGAATCATCTACAAAATGATTGTTGATCATCTCTGAACCATTGGGCAGAGAAATGCCCCGTCAATGACCCTGAATGCGAGCACCTTTCTGCAAGTATCCCAAAGCATCAGCAGTCAGCACATATAGATAGGGGTTAAGGGGCACCCTTGTCTAATAGACCGATGAAGGAGAACACATGGGGACAGAGTATTATTTATAGAAACAAAGGCAGAAACACAAGAGAAGAGGGTATTCACCATCCCAACACAACGTGGACCACACCCTAAACAAATCAACATCTCAATAATGAGGGACGAGTCAATCCAATTATAAGCCTTGTCAAAATCTTCGAGAAGAGTCTGTTGACCCATCTCCCTGGCCCACTCCATGGCTCCCATGCTGAAATTACTGTATCCAGAATAAATCGTCCATAAACAAACCCGGTTTGCTCCTTCCAAACAATCTTCTTGGCCACATCCTTCACATGCAAAGGAACCACCTTGGCCAGAATCTTGTAAGCTATACTCAGCAATGTGATAGGACAGCATCTCCAGAAATATTGAAGACGAGAAATTTCACTTTGCTATCTGAAGTTCACAAAAGCAAGCAAGGGCATCTAATTGTCTATGCAACCCCTCCACTGATAAAATATCATCAATAGCTAGAAAGTCTAGAATCATCATCAATTGGTAAAATTAATAATTTGGGTAAAACTGTACAAAATTCTAGATTCCAGAAACACAATAGAAAGCAACAAGATTGTACTTTACTGATTGACATTTTAGTTTTTCTTTTCTTATCTTTTGGAGAAATGCATCGTATCGTACACCAGAACATGATAGTTACATCAGCTGAACAACAGAATTACAAGCAACTCATCTGTGAATTCTATCTTGAGGAAAGGGTATATATTTAAGAAACGTACTATGTATTTCTTGAAAAAAAATCCGTGCATGACTTGAAGAGCAACAGAAATAGCTAAATGCCAGTAGCTTTACTAAAAAGGTGGTGATGTATCTATTTGTTTAATACTAACGCCACAAAGATGGCAGAAGAACAAGAGAAAAAACTAAATGTTCCTTGGTTCACCGCAAGGATGGCAATATTTCTTTTGATCTAGTCATATAACATTTCAGATAGAAGTCAAGACTCACAATTTTAAATTGTTGTTTCTCCAGCAATTGCTCTTTGGTTCACAATATAACATAGTAATTTCAACTTTAAATTGCATATTATACCCTTCAAATAAAATGTAAACTTATGAATTTTCTTACCACACACGTCAGCTCGGGGGTGAATCCAGCAAACCACACATCTCTATGACCATCAGATGTTCCTGTTTTTCCTGCACAAGGCCTACCTATTCTTGCTGCACGACCCGTCCCTCGCTCAACAGCAGCCTGGGCCGTATGATAACAACAATAATTATAAACATCAGAAAAGGAATCAACAAATTAAGTGAAAAAGACGTGAGGAGAGCAAACACTAGAACTAATAGAGGACTTGCCTGTAGCAACTGCCGTATTTCTGAAGCAGCATTTTCATCAACAACACTTTTATTCTGACTGTTTGATTGCTGTGATAAATCAAAATTAAAAAATGTTCTAATTCAATGGGTTCCTGAATAATTTAGCCATTTAGCATTACAAAAATAAATAAATCAGGGAATTTTTACCTCCACCTCTTCCAAAACACAACCATTACCAGTTTCCACGCGTCTGATAAGATATGGTTTGTGATAGAAACCCCCTGCAGCTATAGTTGAATAAACTGTTGCCAGCTGCAAAGGAGTGACCTGCATGAATAGAATCCATCCTTTCAAACTCATGACCCATTGCATGACAAGAACCTCAATTATAAAGAAAGCATTCATGTCTTTATGTGGAGAGACATCTCCTACGCTTAACATGGGAAGCAGTTCATTCACCACATAATCATTCTTCTATGGACATCTTTCCAAGTCCCTTGCTAAAGAATTACTGAAGAAAATACACGACAATTCAATCTCTTTAAATCATATGTTGAATGCAAACCTCGCAACCTCCAAGTGACAATCGCAATTCATATGGAAGTGGAGTCTCAATACCCAAAGCCCTACTCATGTTACAAACCTGACAAACACCATAGACAACGAGCTATTATTTTTGAAGTTACAATCCTTAGACCAGCACATAGAAATCACAACAATAATTTGACAAATTCCATGTAATCACCTTATCTACTCCAATTTCTGCACATAGCTTTACTGTCGGAACATTTAGTGACTTTACCAATGCCTCTTCAAGAGTCACCTGTGTTAGACATATTTTTTAAGTTTATCTGAAACAGCGTATACCAATACTAACCAGATGTTTCCTTCAAAAGACATACCAAAGGGATAATATCTGAATATTACTGCAATAGTGCTTTTCAATCACCAATGATGCCAAATAGCTGGAGTGTCTTAGATGTTACGAGTAAATATATCAGAACCTAAATTTAGGCAAGAGAAATAAACAAAATTCCCAAGAAAGGGAGCATAATGAAAAAACTAGGTCCTCCCGAGCATGGAGGCTGTCGAGCCATTAGAAGAGGTTGCCAATTACATTTGAAATGCCCAACCCCGTCTCATTGACAAGAAGCTAAATCATGTTTTCAAACCATTTTAGCATTACCATGTCTTGGAATGGGTAAGCAAAGGAAATATATGAATTCCTATACATTGCATCCAATTTTTTACATAAAATTCTTGAACATAATTGAATCTGCATTTGAAAATAGCATACAGTGTCCAATACATGTTCGAGACATTGAACAGATGGATACAGTTACAAAACCTTTACAGATTGAGAGTAGCAGCTGATAGATCATGAAATCAAAGCCCCAGCATTTGGGGTTAAGGAAATTCTTTTATGATCAACAACATTTCAATTTAAAATTTTAGTTCAAAATAACATTTAAAGACAATTTATTCTCTCAGACAACTAACAAGCAACAAAGCTCGGAAAGGAATCTGTTTAAGACTTGAGTTGGAAACTAAACAAACACTGCCATGAGAGGAAAACGAAAAGAGGACTTTAAGATTATACTGAAGAATTTCGCAAGTTAAAGCTGCTTATATACTACATATCAATTAATTCTTTGTAGAAAAGCAGATATAAGTGCAGAAGTAAATTCAGAGGTATTTAACTGACTTAAGGGTTTTGATGTAAATATAAAAGACTGCATTAACTTAAGAATATTCCCTCACAATGCCAATATTCTTAATATGATCCAAGGAAAAAGCTTTCTCATAGGACAGGATGGACCCCCATAAGCCCGCTACTGCACTGCTAACCAAGATAGCTTCATGTCCTGTAGGAATTCTCAACAACACCATCAGAAAGATTCACCATTGTTTAACTCATTCAATGACCATTCTCATCATTTTGACATAAATGATCCATAATCATGCTACTTTGTGATTTATGGGTAGCAACTTATTCTTTCTCACCAATACCTTAGCACCAGTGCTATAAGCTCCGTTTTCAAAACATACCACCATGATGCACCTTTTTAATACTCTTGTCAAACCTACAATATTATAATGCTCAAAGGTTTTGGGGTCGAGTTTGGGGCTAGTTAAATGGATGTATATTGAGAGAATTCAGACTGCTATTTTGCATCATATCATCTGATGTAAGCACATTATTCCCTAAAGGATCATCCAGGCAGAATTGATCAACAACCACACTTCCTGGAAAATAATTTCCATTGGTCCATAAGTAATTCAACTACTAGCCGCAAATGATATCCTTAATCAGCTCTCCAATCTTTCAATGAGCTTCCTCTTAGACAAGTAGAAGCCAGATTTTGGCAAGATCAAGCCTTACATATCCTGCAGTCTTTGAATATTTGCACTGATCATCTCCAACCTTGGACGCTCCCACTTGTTTTCTTCCCTTGCCTAAAAAAGGAAGCTCAATAAGGCAATCAGAAAGGATATTTATGAACGTATATCCCGGCTACCTAACTTTCTCATCTCCAACAGGTTTGTCTCCTCTTAGAAGGAAAAATTTTTAGGAGTGGTAATTGATTAAGGTATTTAAATGCAGGAAAATATTTTCGATTTGAAAATTACAAATGGGTGACTTCTATAATGTCCCCTTCTCCAAGATAGTTTGTTTGAAGACCTTAGGCCCATTCCACTACCAGTGGGCTTAAAGGGAAAAAGCAAGGGAAGTGTTTAATGTCATAATTTTCAGTTGCTTTTGTAGATTCTTATTATTTTAAGTAATTTTCTAATTATAGTTTCGAGAAGTCAAGTCTCCTGGGAAAAACATGAAAATCCAATTCAAAAATAAAAGAAAAAGGGAACTCTTATGTCTCCAAGGAGGTCAGTCCTCTTTGGGGGGATTCTATTTGGGTTTTGGCGCTACCTCTAGCTATTTAAAGGGGTCGATTGGATGGAAAAAGGATATGCTTGATACTGGAATTTATTCTCTTCAAGTTGGAGCACGAAACCAATTTCCCTCGCTTGCAATTGATGACGGAAACCCTCTTTGCACTTGGTTTGAGGACGAAAACCCTCATTCCTTCATTATTGGTCTAACATAGAGGTCACACATGGTGATTACATTCAGATTTTCCTTGGGGCAAACCATTTCCAGCTCATTGTAAACCCTCTCCTAGGGTGGCGACTTGCATGCAGGAAAGGTTAGGTGGTGTCTAGGGCATGACATTCCTTCCTTTGTTGATATTTGTATTGTTCCTAATTTATAAGGCTGATTTCATTTCCCGGATTGAATTTTGGGCCTTGGAATCATCATTTCCAGCCATTTTTGTAAATGGGTTCATTGATGTCATAAATTTAATTATCATACTTCAACCAGGGTTCTAAAAATTCATTTCTTCGTTTGTACTTGATCTAAACAATTATTATTGTTCCCTACATGATTTGAATGGTGTAAAAGTGGTGTTGGAAGTGAATAATTGCAATTTCTTTCTTGCAGTCATAAGAATTCAGTCTGGTGTAGCTCCTTGTCATAAATTTCAGTTTATTGTGGTTTGGTTTAGTGCCATTTCTCCTTTCTTTCACCTCAGCCCGAAAAGGGGCATTACAGTGGTATCAGAGCATTGATCTTCCCAGTCTGCAGGGTCTAGAACTAACATTTAAGGAAAATCTACAATGGACACATGAGTGAAAGGGAGCTTAGGAGGGAGAACATGGATTGGCAACCTAAGTTCTTACCAAAGAAAGAAGAAACCATTCCAGAGGTTAAAACACGGCATTCAGTGGATCAAAACATTGTGGCCAGCTATGAGGAATATAAAGCTCTTCCGAATGAGATTTGTGATGTTATTTCACTTGTGGAATTAATAGGAGTAAGCAAAGGTAAGTCAAGGCCCAAGCCTAGACCTCAAGTGCCGCAGAGGGATCTTCAACATGCTTTGGGGAAAGTGACACTCTCCACATTTGATGGTCCCAACAAGGGGACAGTCGGTGCATGGATGAAGATGATAGGGTTAAACCCTAGACCACAAGAATATGCCAAGGATCCAAACCCAAAAGAGTTTCTCTTACAAAGAAGAAAAAGAACCAGCAAAGGTAATGGATACATCAACACCTCAAGAGGTCAAGGAAGAAATCATGGGGCATGAACCAGAGAGAAAAACCAGATCTAACAAAAGGTTTTGGGGTAGAGTTCCAAGAAGACCATGTTGAGGGGAATAAGTATGAAAAAAGGGCTTTACCAGTTGCTAATATTGATTTTTCAATTGGCTAGAATTTTCAGAACTACAATCATTAAGAAGTAAATCGAGTATGTTCTTGACTTTGGCAAGAAACATGAAGATGTTTTATTGACTTCTAATGTTTGCATGTGTCAACAAGATTCACTTGTTGAATGTGAAGAGTTCAAGGTGAAGAAGAATGTTGATCCTAACCCAGAAGTTCCGAGTCACAAGGTTGGGGATGCTGAAGAATATCAACCAAACTTCATTTGGCAAAAGAAGGTGAACAAGTTAAGGACAACCAAAGGAATGAAAGTGTTGTGAATTTGTTGCTTCCGACTAAGTCATTTCAAATGTGTGGTCATCATGGACAGCATGGTGGAAATGGTGATAGAGTGAAGAACACTTTGAGTGGCAAAGGTCACATAGATCCGTTCATACAAGTTCCAAATTATGTGAACATTAGAGTTTGGGATCCAGGTGATCTTTCAAGATACAAGAAGGATAAGGTTTTTGAGGAGTTCAAAGTCACTAATTTTAAGGAATTATTTATCTCATGCATGTGGCTAGAATAGAGGTTTCCAAGGAGCCGTATAAAGTATGCCATGCATTCTAACGAAGATGTGGAGAATCAATGGTCATGATCCATTGACCATCCCTTGGAGCCAAGTCCTACACTTGAGGACAAAGCTATGAAGAAAATCGCCATCGTCGGGGCAGCGAGATGCTTGATGTGGAAAATGGATAAACCACGTGATCTTTATGTTGATTTTCAAATGCTTCCCATACAACGTAGTTTGGTACTCAATAATACAGCTCAAGGACTACTAGCGGATAGTGGGGTGCAACATGCCATAGAGTTCAACATAGGTTGTCATTCCTCAAGGGTTGATTGGAGATCGAGCTACAATAACAAATTTGTTGGAAAGCGAGTTGTTTCCTATTTTAGGAATAATGTTCCTCCTTTTTTTAGCTTGCCCAACATTGTACTTGTAGCCATATAAGTAGTCTCAGCCATACATTGGAGTAATTTTCAGTTTGTTGATATTGTTGCAGCATTTTCAGTCACTATATGGTTGATTCCAACCCCTATATCACTGTCATGTCTGAATTTGTTTGGGTAAAAGATCCTTCATTTGATACGCACAGGAACTAGATTATGGGAGCTCTACAGCATGTTCCTTCGCCTAGGTATGATGGCAGTGGCACTTGGACATGAGAGCTTGCAATTGCTTGTGGGAAAACAATTTTGGGACAGGAACACTGTAATGTCCCTTTTTCCAAGCTAGTTCGTTTTGGAGACTTTGAAGCCATTCTACTTCCCGTGGGGTAAAAAGGAAGTGAACAAGGGAAGTTTGTAATGTCCCTTTCTAGGGATGAAACCGAAAATAACAGTTTTGGCACAAACCCAAATGACAACTTCTGATTTTTATCATAGCCACCGGTCAATCACTTTAACCTTAGAGGAAAAACTGAAAATGGCATTAGCAACAAAGAGAAATCTGAATATTTATCACAGCAAAGGAAATTATATGGCAGCAAATAATATCACCATTTAGCCCTAGCGATGAACCTGATTTTCTATTTCCTAGGGCAGTAAACAATATGGGCTTTTCAAGACAATATTCTCATGCAATATAAGCTGAAAATCAATATAGAAATATTCCAAACACTTCACAAGTCTAGCAAGATGAAATTTGGGGCAAATATATATTTTATAATTTTAATTCAAGTGCAAACACAGATGGAACTTCGAAAATTTATAAATCCATCAATACTTGGAGTTTCAATACAAACAAATGCTCAAAATGATTTCAGAGAGACCAGCTATCAAATAAAAGTAAAATCACGATTTTCCAACCACAAAAACCCCTCCAAAAGTGATCCCGAACTTCCCAAGTGGGTAGATCAAGTGGAGGAAGGGTGCCAACACCCTTGAAAGTGCCCTAGTTAGAGTAAAGCGCCATGTGCATGGATAAACACTTTGTTAGTCCAAAAATATGCCAATGAAGTCCACTTGTGACTCCCTAATAAAGCCACCAATGCACACAAGAGGGTTTCCGTCCCCAAGTGTGATCTTATTGAAGGTTTTCATCCTCAATAGGTAACCAAGGAAGAGGTTTTGTCCTTCAATGGCAAGAAGAGAAGCTACACTAGCTCCAAATCCAAGTAAATGTCAAATAATCAATGATAATGATCTCATCCACCATTCGAACATCCTTAACTACCCCTCTTTAGCGCCAAGGATGAATTAGAGGACTAATTCCCATGGCCGACCTCTTAATGAAGGGGAAGTGTACTTTTAATCTTCACTTGGTACTCCGAGAAGATCAACCTCATGTGGAGAAGAGAGAAATTCCTTTTTGCTTTTTCATTCACCCATCACCTAGTCAAATCACTCCAAACCATAATTAGTAATTAAATAAATAAGGAAAATACACTCACTTACAGTTATGGCAATGTTCACCTCCCTTGAAGCCCACAGAAGGTGAAATGGGCCCAAGGCCTTCATAGTACCTAACTTGGAATAGGGGACATTCCAATCCTCCCTTCCCAAATTTGCTTGCCCTCAAGCAAATGCAAACTCATATACCCAAGTATCACCATATCAAGGTCAAGGAACATGTTGTAGTGCTCTCATAATTTGAATCTCGTGCCTGTCAAATGAAGGAGCTTCAACCCAAACAAACTCATACCTCTGTTGCCACTCTCTTCATTGAAGTCTTCTTCATTTTCCACTACAAAAACAACAGTGACAACTCCTTTCTTTGCAAGTACCAAAATCCTTCCAATTTGTTGTAGTTACCATCATAGGGCAAGAAATGGATGAATAATCATCTTGACCAGCTATCCCTTTATTACAAGACGCAAATCAGATTGTGGATGGGCTGGAAACAATTCACCACATCCATAAATCACACAGAATCTTATCCAAATTAGAGCTATCAAATCTGATTTGTTTCATTCTTTCAACTGTAACCTTCTTCCCACATCAACCCATGATGGAATTCCCTTTGAAAATGGAAGTTCACAATTATTCATGACTGTTAATGGCAGACCCACATTTGATTTTTGCATGTTTAGCCATATGAAAATGACATAACGACCAAACTGAAATATTATAGAAAAAGGCAAATTCATGAGCAACGTAGGGACTCAAAATTGTCTTACATAAGCTAAAAAATTACGAACATGTAATATCCCCTTTCTCGGAAGCAGTTGGTCGAAGACCGTTAGCCCATTCATTGTTTCAAACAACTAAAGGAGGAATAAAAGGGAAACTTAGTCATAATGAATTAATCATAAAGTGCATAAGAATATATTAATATAAGGATTTTATTAATTTATTAATGACAAAGTGAAAAAAGTAAAGAAAAGTGAAAAAATAAGATTAAAAAAAGAGTCACTTTATTTTATTTTATTTTCCCTAAGGAAAATGCGACCCATGTAGAAAAGGGGAAAAATCCAAAGAAAAAATTAAATGAGGGAAAAGAAAGGTGATTGGTCGTCTTGGGTGGCAAAAAGGCTAAGTCATGTTATAAAAGCAGGTTGGCTTGCAAGGGAAGGATATCTCTTTTGTTTATGATAATTTCATATTTGTGGTGCAAACTTGTATGCTTTCCATAAAAAAACTCCAAAGGACAAAAACCCTTTGAAGTTGGCTTTAGAGGATGAAAACCCTCTCTAGCATTGGAAGAAGAACAAAGACACTTCTTCTCTTGTCTTTTCCAACAATATTGAAGGTTGATTTGCAGATTTGGCATTGGTTTCAACTAGGGTTTGGAGGGAGAACATTGTTGTTGAGTTCTACCCCTGATTTCTTGCATTTCTACATTGGAGCGACCCATATTGTGAGGGATTATGAGTGGTCTAGGGAACGTTTGGATCTGATTTGAGTTGTTGTTCCAAAATCATAATTTTAGAGCCCAAGATCTGTTGTGCATCTGTTTTGGGCTGAGGAAAGTTTATTTCCAACTAAGTCTTTATTTGTCTATCTGCAGATTTTATAAATAAAATTGCAACCTTCTTATTGATCAAAAAAGTGATGTTTTCTCATTGATTTGCATAAATAAAATTTTTGATCTGTTGTGCATAAGATTTCAGCGATTTTTCTTCAGTTTTGAATTATTTCCGTCCTCTAGGCAAATCGCATTTTCTGAGTAATATTCAGATCTGCATTTTATAATTCTTGTATATCTTCTACAACTTGCTATTTTGCTTGGGATTTGTTGCTATTCTGTTTAGGGTTAGAAATTTGTCCATTGGGGGACATTATAGTGGTATCAGAGCAGTGATTCTCCCAGCCTGCAAAGGAAAAAAAATCAAATCTGAATGTAACCAAGAAAAAAATTTATAGTCTATCAAAGAAGGAATACTCCAAAGAAAGTGACAATAGAAGAGCATGATCATAGAGCTCCTCCTAATGATGAGCTTAGCTACATGCATGAAGTGATCACAAGGAGTCAGAGGGAATTATAGCAGTCTATGAGAGAAAGTCAAAGAGATATGCAACATGTATTGAGGAAATCTCAAAGGGAAATGCGTGATGCATTGACCAATTTCATCAGAGATTCGACAAAGATTCTACAAGAGAACAATATATCTACAAATCAAGGAGCAACCAACAATGGTGAAACGAGCTCTACTGGACCACTTAGGACATCTGTCAAGCCTCCACATCAGATTTTCAGAGCCAAGTTTCTCCAAAGAGAGGAACAACCAGTTGAGGAGGAAGCCACAAATGATGTTGATGACATGGAGGTATGGGGTAAAGAGTATGCAACCCTTAGTTACAGAGTGAGGGAGATTTTATCCTTCAGAGACTACTGCCAAGTGAAGAATAGCAAAAGATCAGGAAGGAATCGAAGAGTTAAAAAAGAGCAACCAAGAAGAGACATACAACAAAGGTTGGGTAAGGTAACACTTTCTTCTTAAGATGGCTTAGATAAGTGTTCTGCTAGAGCTTGGTTACAGAAATTAGATACATATCTTTCATTGAATCCAATGTATGTAATATCCCCGAATGGATATATTTCACCCCCAAACGGAATAGTGCTAGTCCCCACTAAAAATAGTAGATTATAGAAGTTAGACAAAAAAAAATTAAATGCAGATCTGAATTTATATGGAAAAATGCGACTTGCCTAGGGTATGCAAATCAATCAAAACTGAAGCAAAATCACTCTTTTTATCATCAAAATAGATCAATTGATTTTATTATTGAAAGGACACATGAAAAGTACAACATTGGCACCCAATTGAAGGATGAAATATTTATTAAAAATCTATAGTTGCACCCTTCACAGACACAACTGAAAAACCAATTCCTTGGGCCAAAAATTACACCAAGTGGTTGATTTGATCTCTAAAAATTTGATGTTGGAACAGCAATAGGGATCTAATCCAAAATAGCTTCAAAACACTCCAAAACAGCTCTATGTGGGTCGTTCCACCCTGAATAAGCTAGAAATGAAGGGGAATCATAGCCACACTTATTCTCCCCCAAACCCTTGCCCGGATTTGCAAAATACAGCCTTCATACACTGTTGAAAATTGAAGTAGACCTCTGCAAATCAATGAAGATTCTTGAATAGAACCTCCTCACACAATAGAAGAAGAATTTTTGTTCTTCTTCTAGTCCTCGAGGGTTTTCGTCCTCAAGAGCTAGCTTCGAAGGGTTTTCGTCCTTTGGAGTTGTTATACAAAGCTTACAAAGCTCACACTAAAATCAGAATTTTCATAAAATCAAAGAGGATGCCTTTTACAAGCAAGTCGACTTGCTTTTATAACAAGTCTTAGCTTTATAGCCACCCATAATCACCAATCATTTATTTTTCCTGCATTTAATTATTTTTTAGCATTTACCCCTCTCCTACTTTCCTACATGGGTCGCATTTTCCATAGGAAAAATAAAATAAATAGACTCCTTTTTTTTCTAATTTAATTTTCTCACTTTATCTTTTTTTTTCTTTTTCTTTTTTCACTTTTTCATTAATAAATTAATAAAGTGCTTATAATAATATTTTAAGATGCACTTTATGATCAATTTATTATGACAAGTTTCCCTTTTTTTCCTCCCTTAGCCGTCGGGAAATAAAATTGGGCTAAGAGTCTTCGACCGAGAAGGGTCTATTACAATCCTCACTTCCCCAAATTGCTTACCCTCAAGCAATTGTAACTCATCTATCCAAGTGCCATGTGCACGAAACAAAACATGCTATAGTGCTCCAAGATTTGAGATCTTGTACCTGTCAAGTGAGAGAGTTCTTGCCAAAGTATGTAGCTCTTATGATGCTCACAATCAGAAATTAAGAGCAAGGGATCCATATGCTCCACATTACAATTTGTATTACCATACTTAGCATGAGAAAAGAAAACCTGAAATGGTTTACTATGCAGCAATAAATATGACCCATTATTATCCTCTTCATACCTTGGAGTATCACCAATATCCTTATCATCCTTTGTCTTTATGATAACTTGACTTTGTTGTACCAATTCCCTAGCATCCTTGTCTAAAATCGGCTAAATATCATCATGATAATATTGCTGCAATAACATAGAAGAAAATCCTTGCTACTACTAACCTCTTTATAAAGAAGGTCATCAAAATGTTTACCTTCAGTTGCTAATTTAGAATCCTCTAAAAGATTTAAAACAGCATTACCTCTATTGTGACTCATGATTTCAGACAGAAAATAAATGGAACAAGAATCAACACCTTTCGGAAATTCATGCTCGTCCGCATTACTGCTTGGTAAATCGATCCCATATGACAATGACTAATTCTCATTCTTTGGAAGATTGATCGGTACTTTTTGGACTAAAACGTCTTTTTCAATTTTGCATCCATCAAGTATTGTTTGTTCCTCTTTTGCTTCCCTATTAATACAAACATTTTGCTCATTAGAAGTCATAACTTTTTCCATTGAAGATTCTTCTCCTTTAGATTGCATGGTGGAATACTCTATGTGTTGCTTCCTCTCAAAATTTTGCATGGTGGTTTTCTCCTATAGAGATCTTTTATTCCTCCTGGTGCCCTTACTATCTTCCAACTCGCAAAAATATTCGAAGGACAACATAGCTCTTACCTTGAAACTGAGTGATGCATACTCTTTTCCCCATGCCTCTATGTCATCAACATCACTTGGAATTTCTTTCTCAACTGGTTGTTCCTCTCTTTAGAAAAACTTGGCTCTAAAAATCTGATGTTGAGGATTGGCAGATGTTCTAACTAGTCCAATAGAGCTCCCTTCACCATTGTTGGTTGCTCCTTGATTTGTAAATACGTTGTGTCCTTGTAGAACCTTAGCTAGCTCCATGATTGAGCCTGTCACCGCATTACGCATTTCCCTTTGAGATTCCATTATAACCTACTACAACTCTCTTTGACTCCTTGTAAATACCTCATGTATGTAGCTTAGCTTATTTGTAGGAGGAGCTCTTTGATCTCGATCATCCGTGGTTGCATTTAGATCTAAATTTTTTTTTCTTCTTTCCTTCCTAGGCTAGGAGAATACACTGCTCTAATACCACTGTAATGTCCCCAAATGGACATATTTCACCCCCAAATGGAATAGCGACAATTCCCACTAAAAATAGTAGATTATAGAAGAAAGACAAAAAAATTTAAATGCAGATCTGTATTGTTGTTCCTACTGATTTTTAGACATCAAGTCAGTCATTTTGTGTGAATTTTGGCCCAAGGAATTCGTGTTTCTAGTTATGTGTCTCATGGAGCAAACTACAGATTTTTAAAAAATAATGCAGCCTTCATTTGAGGTCCAATATGGTATTTTTCATGTGTCCTTTCAATAAAATCAGTTGATCTATTTTGATGATAAAAAGAGTGATTTTGCTTTTGAAGATAAAAAGAGTGATTTTGCTTCAATTTTGATCGATTTGCATACCCTAGGCAAGTCGCACTTTCCCATATAAATTCATATCTGCATTTAAAAAAAAAAATCTATCTTCCATAATCTACTATTTTTAGTGGGAATTGTCGTTATTCCGTTTGGGGTGATATATGTTCATTTGGGGACATTACAATGTATGAAGAAGAAGCCCTCAAATTTGCAACTTTGCATTTGGAGGGAGTTTCTCATGAATGGTGGTACCATGGAATCATCACACAAGGACATGGCTCTATCACCACCATTGAGGAATTCAGTCAAGCTTTGACTAAGAGGTTTGATAGAACAGATCTAAATATGCATTTCACGGAGTTAGCTCAACTCAAGCAAGAAGGATCTTTGGACAAGTATATTTCAGATTTCCAGAGACTTGCAGTGATGGTGTCGGATATCAGTGAAAGAAGACTTGTTTTTTTGTTTGTTGAAGGTCTAGGAGAGCCACTAAAAGGCCTAGTCAAAGCCTTTAGTCTTCCATCTCTAAAAAGAGTTGTTAAGAAGTCATTGGACTTGGAAAGTTCAGTCCCTAAAGGCAAAAGTCTGCAGTTTGGACAGCAGCGAACAACACCTTTGAGGCAACAAAAGAATTCAATTGAACAGCCAATAACAGCTCAATATGATAAGCAAGGGACAACAGTTACTGGGCAATAAGGTGAGGCAAAGGAATGGAAAAGAAACGCCCAAGAAATAGAGGCAAGAAGAAGAAGAAGAATATATTTTAATGTCCACGAGACTACCAAAGACAGCCTACAGGACAGCAGAGCTTGCTAAAGATCTTTCTAGCATTCAGATCTCCTGTTGATGAGTTTGATAATCAGCTCCCCTGTTTTTTCAACCATATTCTCATTGAAAATATTTTGAAAGGATGCAGTAGCCACCTTGCTAGCAAACTAGACCCTAATGTCATTATAAGCATTACACTGTAACATCAAATGTTTCTCTGACTCCACTGCACCAGGCATGCAAAAGGCACATTCTCTATTCCAATGCCTCTTTAGGTCTTTTCCATCTTCCTGTTTCACGTTGAAGATGATGTGAATTAGTTCTCAATTGAGCTATGAAGATCTTTGCTTTCCACGGGATATTAGCCCCTATAAAATCCTTTTATTGATGATCACATGTAGAGTTAAAATCCTCCAGATAATACCTCTTATTTCTCCCCAACGGCTTTCCCCACATAACCTAGTGGAATTTATTTATAAAAAAAGTTTTTATCTCTTGGCTATTATTAGTACATGCATTCAAGCAAATGTTTCATTTTTTAAGCCATTTGTTGTTTTGATTCATCCATGACTTCTTTCTTTTCTCCAAAAACTCATTAAACACAACCTTAGGCCATCTGCTACCATCCATTTGTTTGAACCTTTTTAAATATGTAATGAGACGAACCATAGCAATATCTTCTAGAGGTGCGACCCCTGTTTCAACTAGAAGAATCTCATATGGGACCGAGATCTTTAATTTGAACTTGCTAGTAATCATGCTTTTTTGAATCCTCTCAAATTGTTTCCACCTTGAGTTTGAAATGTTGCTAGCCCAAACCTCACATCCATAAAGCACCACTGGAGTTACTAAAAGCCCAAACAAAATTTGCATAGTTTTCCTATCCCATAGTTTTGCATCTCTGCATTTGTTTTGGAAAGCATAAAAAGCTCTCCACCCCTCTGAAATTCACTTTTTTATAAAAATCTCCCAATTGAGCTTGTTATTAAAGTCGAACTCAAGATATTTATATTTTGATACTTCCTCTAAAATGTTTCCATTGAAATAGAAGTCATACTGAGTTCTTTTCTTTCTATTGGAGAAGATCATAATTTTGGTCTTATTGGTGTTGACTGACATCCCCACTTCTTTGCAAAAGTGCACGTAAATGTTTTTGAAGGCCTTGAGCGGACCTAGCAATCAAGATAAGATCATCAGCAAAAAGGATATGTCTTACAACATACTCTCCCAAGCGAACACCATCTTCACTGTGTATATTTAACCATTCATCGTGTTTGTCTGTACATTGGCCAAATAAAGTAAGAGATAATGGGCATCCTTGTTCAACCCCAATATCACTCCTGAAACTTTCTGAGATACGAGTTTGAGTTCTAATTTTGACTCGTACCTTTTTCATAAAGTCTATGAACAGTTGCTCTGTGATGCACTAGAATACCAAGCTCCTTCATTTTATCCCATAACTTGTTCCTAGGAACTGTGTCGAAAGCCTTCTTGAAGTCGACAAAACAGCAATAAGCTTCCTCTTTATCATTCCAAACTTTTTCAATAATGTGCCTCAAAGTGATACCATGATCTATTGTTGAATACTTAGGTCTGAACGCTGCTTGCCCTTTTACTCTCTTACCTTTTTCTTCTACCCACTTGTTGATTTTGTATTATGCAATACTACCAAACAACTTTGCAAATAATGGGCTCATCATGATGGTTCTATAATTAGAAGGATTGTTAACATCTCCACTCTTTAAAAAAGGTATCACAAGACTAGTAGTCCAATCTCTAGGAAAACCCTGTTGAATATGTCGACAATGTGACAAGCGAGAAACTCTTTCCCCCATTTAAAATGTTCTACCTTAAACTCATCGAAGTCTTTTGCTTTTCCAACCCCTAATTTCATAATACCCTCTTCAACTTCTTACACAATAAAAAATTTTGTTGTCGTGTTGACCAAAGGAGGGCCTTCAACTTCTGGATCTTGCTCATAAAGTTGTTTTGCAAACTCAACCCATTGATTGGTTGTGATATTGTTATCAATCGTATATTTTTTCTTTGATTGAAGCTCCTTCCAAAATGCTTTTGGATTATGTTTCCCTAAGTGTATAAGATCTTTCCTCCTTATGATCTTGAACGCATCTTTTTTTCTTTATGATCTATTTGTACAACTTTGTGTTCAACTTATCTTTGCCTATTTCTTTAATAGCTCTCCTTGCCGCTTTACACTCCTCATCAAACCATCTATTTACCAGAAAACAATTTGTTTGCTTCTTATTTTTCGTTCTTCTACAACTTGTAAGGGCCTTCTTAATTATGTTTGTTAACACATAGTTTTTAGAACCTTGTGATCTTACTTTCCCCTCTTGCATTAAGCGACTCAACGCCACTTTGAAGATGTCACAATTTTCTTGTGTTACCAAAATCCTTCCTTTTGCCAGAAGATGTTGAGATTGTTCATACCTTGTGAGTTCATTCTTCCTCGACCAATCTACCACTATGGAAATTGGATTATGATCCGACTTTAGGTCCCTCATAGAATCATCAATCTCCACTTCTTTTATCCTGTTGATTAAACTTTGCGAGCAAATTGCATAATCCACAACACTTGCCCCATTGTAAGTTTTACAAGTAGAATTTCGAGATTTATGCCATCTTTCCATCCCATTGCAAATAATCAGATCAAACATGCCACGAAGAGTTAATAATTCTTCGCCAAAATGATTAATGTCCTTGTTGTCCTCAGACAATTTTTCCCACTGTTAATTATCTTCTTCCATGAGCCATAACGGATTATGGTTCTCCTTACTACACATGTTAGCTAGCTCATTTGCAGTCCTCGCATTGAAGTCACCTAAAAGACGAACTTCCCCTTATTGTGAAAACACATAAATATCTTTCTTTAGGGCTGCATAAGGGTATTTCCCATCTAGCCCACCTTTTTTGTATGTTTTTAGGACCTGAGGTGCAAAGTAGCATGCAGCAAGGAAAGAGTTGAGAAATAAAAAATTATGCTTCAATTGTAGGGACCCATGGACACCCAACCATCGTTGCCAAGGTAAAGAATCAATCCACTACATTGAGGTAGTTTCAGATCATGAAGATGATGGAGATAATGTTGATCCAAAGAAGATTGAAGACCAAACAAACGAAGAGGAAGCGGTTATCACAGGTGCCACACTTACTGCATTATCTTTACCACCTAGTTTTTATGCATTTCGAGTTAGAGGATATCTTTATGGGCAAAAGATCACAGTGCTGATAAATAGTGGAGCTACACATAACTTCATTACCAAAGGCTTGGTCAAACGGATGGGACTACATATGGAAGATTTCCAACGGTTCAACGTGACCGTGGCGGATGGACATTCAATTTCATGCACAAAGAAGATTACACGACTTGAGTTCACCATAGAAGATCATGAGGTAAGAGATGATTTTTATGTTGTTATTGGTGAATTGGATATAGTACTTGGAGTACAATGGCTGCAATCTTTGGGTGGGTTCATCCAAAATTATCAGACTATGGAGTTGAAGTTCAAAGTGCAAGACAAGGAAGTTATTTTGCAAGGCACAAGGAATGGTACTCCTCAAGTTGTGACAGCCAAAAGCATGGGAAGTTCCTTCCAAAGAGGGCAGATTGCACGGGATGCGGATTGTATGGAGAGAGGTATATCATCTTGTTTATTCTAGCAGTTATAGCATGAGGATATTCAACCCATTCTTGACAAGGATGTTAAGAAATTGATGCAGCAGAATCAAGATATCACGAAGACCAAACGAAATGAAGATATTGGTGACACTCCGAGGTATGGAAGGAATGAGATAATGTCATATTTATTGCTGCATATTCAGATTTATTTTCCTCGTGATAAGAATGATAAGTTAGAGGATCAAATCTGCAATATAGAGTATATGGTACCCTTGATGCAAATTCAGGTGTATGAACATTATATGAACTATGTATTGTGGCAAGAGCTCTCTCATTTAACAGGTACAAGACCAAGACTTTTGGAGCACTACAGCATGTTTTATCTCTTGCAAATGGCACTTGGATATATGAGTTACAATTGCTTAAGGGAAAGCCGTTTAGGGAAGGGAGGATTCCAGTATCCCCTTTCTCGGAAGTAGCTAGTCAAAGATCCTTGGCCCATTCATTGTTTCACAACGGCTAAGTAAGGAATAAAAGGGAAACTTGGTCATAATGAATTAATCATAAAGTGCATCATAAAATATTAATATAAGCACTTTATTAATATATTCATGACAAAGTGAAAAAAGAAAAGAAAAGTGGCAAAATAAGATTAGAAAAAAAGTCACTTTATTTTATTTTATTTTCCCTAAGAAAAATGCGACCCATGTAGGAAAGGGGAAAAAGCCAAAGAAAAAACCTAATGAGGAAAAAGAAAGGTGATTTGTGGTCTTGGGTGGCGAAAAGGCCAAGTTATGTTATAAAAGCAGGTCGGCTTGCAAGGGAAGGATATCTCTTTTGTTTATGATAATTTCATATTTGTGGTGTAAGCTTGTATGTTTTCCATAAAAACTCCAAGGACAAAAAACCCTTTGAAGTTGGCTATAGAAGACGAAAACCCTCTCTGACATTGGAAGAAGAAGGAAAACACTTCTTCTCATGTGTTTTCCAACAGTATTGAAGGTTGATTTGCAGATTTGGCATTGGTTTCAGCTAGTGTTTGGAGGGAGAACATTGTTGTTGAGTTCTACCCTTGATTTCCTGCATTTCTACATTAGAGCGACCCATATTGTGAGGAATTATGAGTGATCTAGGGCAAGTTTGGATCTTATTTGAATAATTGTTCCAAAATCAGAATTTTAAAGGCTAAGATTTGTTGTGCATCTGTTTTGGGCTGAGGAAATTCTATTTCTAGCTAAGTTTGTATTTGTCTATCTATAGATTTTATAAATAAAATTACAGCCCTCTTATTGATCAGAAAAGTGTAAAATTACAGCCCTCTTATTGATCAGAAAAGTGGTGTTTTCTCATTGTTTTGCATAAATAAAATTTATGATCTATTGTGTATAAGATCTCAGCGATTTTTCTTCAACTTTGAATGATTTCCATCCTCTAGGAAAGTCGCATTTTCTGAGTAATATTCAGATCTGCATTTTATAATTTGTGTCTATCTTCTACAACTTGCTATTTTGGTTGGGATTTGTCGCTATTCCATTTGGGGTAAGAAATTTGTCCATTTGGGGCATTACAGAATTGTAGGTCTACAATTGAAATCAGCAAACATATTGGCCCTTAATTCAAGACCCTTGCTTGACGCTATGCATTGAGTGCTATGAGAATATATCTCTTCCTCCTTCGAGGTAGCCATGTTTGGAACTCCATCCACTCTACCTTGAAGTATTGTCACCTTCTTGAATTCCAACATAAGGTGTGAACAATTCATACCAATACTTACGCTAACCTCTTTTTGACTGTAGTTACCTGGCTGATTTTGGATTCCAAATGTTGCCTCCAAGCTACCCCATAGAATTTCCTTCAAAAATTGGCTCAAATCAGATCCTATGAGAGTTGGCAGATGAGTGTAACAACCATATATAACTTTCGAATTCTTCAAATTAGTCAACTTATTCTTGTATGTATTTGTTAGCAACATTCCCAAATCAAAACCATTGGATATTAATAACATAATAAAGGTGCAATAGTTGTGATACTTGAAATACCTTTCACCTACGTTGCATGGAAACGAAAACGGAAATGGAAACGAATACGAAACCCAGAAACGACAATTTTCAAAAAACCTTGGATACGAAACGTTACCGGAAAACATCCGTACAATATATTATTTAAAATATTAAAATATATATATATATATATATATATATATATATATATATATATAATACTCATTTTATAATTGTACGCCATAAGAGATAATTGATAAAGCACTCAAAATATTTTGTATTCATTGAAATTTGAACTTTAGTGAAAACTGAATTTAGCAAGAGAGAAAATGAGAGTGTGATTTAGAATGGACCCAAGAGGTCATTATATAGCTTTTAGGAAGTGTCTTTAACAAGTCTAGGTAGGTAGATTAGGGTTAGATTTATTAAATGCTTTTATTTTTTATTTTTTTTTAAGTTTTGATGCTTAAAACTTTTAAAAACAAGCAAAAACGTCCCAGGCGTTTCAAGAAATGTCTCAGGGGTTTATGGAAACGTCTACCACGTTTCGAAGGCATTTCAGATCCGTTTCGCGTTTCTGAAATGTTTCTACCATGAAACAGGACCCCCTAGGGCGTTTCCATGCTTATTAGCCTTTCACACATCATGTTCAACCCAAAGAACTTTATCATAAATGTCAACCTACAACTGTCCAAGGAGAGTACTATCCATTTAAAATATGAGATTCAGAATATCTTACCATCACTAAAGTATTGTATTGTTCCATGCAAAACTGGGATGGTGGTAGTTGGAGACCATTTTGCTCCTAATGTAAACACTCCATCCCTCACCATGGATGAGAAATGTCTTTTCCTTGTGGTTACCAATCCTTTTATAGCTGTCATAAGGATGTGGGTAACAAAAGTCCTCAAGTTTGTAGCAGCACTCTTCCAAAGATCTCCTCGATCGCAAACTTCTATGTACAAGCAATTTGGAATTCGCAAGGAAGAATTTGCGTACCCTTTGTCTTTCAATATGTTCTTCCTCTTATCAAATAGATCATGATGTCCACCATAATATAGATATGGCAGCGACATTGAAGGAACCCATAAATCCGAATTATGTGGGTCATATCTAGGGTTGTCAACCAAGAGTTCACTTCCTAGGGCTGAAGTGGAATCCTTTTCCCATTTGGTACCCTTCATCTTCACAAAATTGTTAGAACATTTCTCATGATGACCAAGATATTGCAAAGACATAACATGAAGGTGATGTAGCAAATCCTTGCTAAGGAGATGTTGAAATTGCTTACCGTAGGTTGTCATGAAATTTCCAGCGAGGTGAAGATTAACATGAGGATTAGGACAGGCCCTTATTCCATGGGCATGCCTCCCAACAAGGTCACAAATGGATCGTTGTGATGTCCAATCATTTCATCAACCATTTTGTAGTTAATGTCATTTTAACCAAGGATGTGTCCAAGGCAGTTTGCAATGAAGACAATGAATATACAACTTATGGTAGTGGTTCTGGTCTTCAAAAGGGGCATTTGCATGTTTTGTTTGAGTCTCTTATATTTACTAATCTAGCTACTAATAAACAATCAACGTCTAAGACTACTAAAAGCAATTAAACAACAAATAACATCTATTCTACTAAAGCCAACTTTCAGAAAGGAAATGCTTTATAAAATTAAATTGCTCTGAAATGAAACATGCTGAAATTGAAGACATACATAAGGGAAATGCTTTGCAAAATGAAATTTCTCTGAAATGAAAGAAATGCTGAAAAAGTAATGCTATTTTGATTATAATATCACAAGTTTTGAAAATGTTTGTTTTAAGTTGTAATGTCCCTTTTTTCCACCTAAGAGCTGGAAATTGGTCTTCTTGCCATCCCTTCTCCATGGCAAAGAAGACGAAATAAGGTAAAAGACCCTTTTGCACTTAATAATATATTTTATCTAATATTAAAATGTTTTCTTTAGTGTTCTCTTCTTCTATACAAGTCAGCCTTATCTAATTAAGTTTTGGCGCCAAAGGAATGATATAAAAAGAGAAGAGAGAGTTCATTTGCATCTAGCTTGACGTATTTTCTCTATGCTTGGCAAAGAGAGCTTGTTACTCCTTAGTCATCCACTTGGGGACGAAAACCCTCATGTGAGGTCTTCTTGAAGGACGAAAACCCTTCATAAGACTAGGGTGAAGGACGAAAACCCTTCATCACCATTTGGCATTGAAGAAGGAAGCTGATTTGAAAATATTTTTGGCATTTCCAGCAGTGATACTATTTTTCTAGGGTGGAGTGACCTACCTAGGGTAGGGTTTGAGAACATTGGCAAGGAATTTGATAAATTTGGTTTCGTAATCTTATTTGCCAAATTTTTAAAGGTCGGAATCTAGAGCTGCATGATTTTTGGAGACTTCTATATTTATATTTCATAATTAAATCGTGGCTGCAATTCCCAGTGTGTATTTCATTTCCAGCAGTGTGTTTTCAGTGTTTGTTGGTTATATTGGCTTTTAAAAATTCCAAATATCATATATAAAATATTGGCAAGTTGTGTGGTGTTGTTTTGTAGTGTTTTTGGCATCTTTTTGGGCAAGAACAAGTTGTTGGTTTTGTATTCAATCTGCTACAATTTTCAGTTTCAAATATGTATATATAATATTTTGATAAAACCCTCAAAAGGGTTATTACATAAGCACACTAGAGAATCTAGAAATGCAAGAAGAACATAAATGTAAATACCACAATAGCCAATTCCTCATTTGAGTGGGCCTTTGCTCTCCCTCGAATTAGTTTGATGACACAGTTTTTCTCAGAACATGTTTTTTAATGATCAAAAAGGAGTTTCTTACAACATAAACTGGAAATAATTGTAACTACTACTCGTGCTCCTCTATCCTATTACGTTATACACGTTCCTACGTACATACACGTATTCAACTCAATCAAGAAAGGTCCTTTATAGGTAATGTTTCCCAACACACGCCCAGGAATCTAGGGAGCTAGATATGAGAACAATTACGAATTGGGAGTCGGTTATAGCTCATAAACAAATTACGAACTGAATACTTTGTTTTCAATCTTCATTAACTTCCCTTAAATTGATCTTCATGATGGAGTAGACCACGTCCAATTCTTAACTGTGACACCTTGCATTGGCGGTTGTCATGAATTTATTAACTTGTACACATCACCATGCATTTTTTCAAAGCAGTTAGTTGGAAAAAGACCTTAATCATTGGCCCACATAATTCAACAAGGATAAGATGCAGTATTCCCCAACTTTGGACTTAATCAATTGAACCATCCAATGCATTGATTAATGTTATCATGAACAAAAGTATCATTTATTAGTGATTTATACGTCAATTTTTGGACTCATCATCTCCCCTGCACCTTACCTTTTGCAAGTCCTCTTGCAAACTACTATTGCATTAACCTTTTCTTAAGTCCTTGTGCCATATTAAATTCTTCATACTGATCTGAATATCTTCTTGAAGTTGTACTCTTGGATCCCCTGTATTCATAGACTGAAATTGCCCATTCCATAAATTGTTCTTCATGTTGTGGTGTTGTATTCTGCCATGATTTCATAGGATTGAGAACCAAAGGTGGCCTAGTCCTCATTCCCATCCATTTATCATTCTCTTCATGTGCCAAATGTTGAATGATTTTCACAATTGTTTTTGCTCTCCTCATGCTCCATGTGAGATTCTGGGGAGAGATTACCTCCCTCCTTTTTAATGGAACGTTTAAAGTTTCTCATCTTGCATTGCATGCAACAAAAGCCTCCTCATAATGTGCCTAACTATAAGAGTTGAGTTGTTAATGCATTGCTTCATAATATGTGGTTGCATACGTAGAAACCCAAGATGGTAATAGTAAGCTCTGAAATTTCTCCTCATCTGGTCTGCATTTGCATGTTGAGGCCTCATTAAGAACCCAATGGTCCTTTCTCTATTCATGAAATCGTCAGTTTTTTATGCCATAAGATTTGATTATGCAACAACAATTGAAAAGCTTTTAACTGAAATTCTCCCACATACAAATTGAGTAGAAAATCTAGTGCATGAAGAACAACCATGTTACACAAAAAGAATTCACAGAGCAGATTTTGGTGTTCCTTGGCACGTCTTGTAACCATCCATAACACTTTTTGCATCACCTGCTTCATGAGGTAGGCTATAGCAGAGTTTGGTGAGCTTCCAAAAATAAAATTGTTCTTGAAGAAACAGACTATACACAAAGGTTGTCTTCCTGCAAGCTAGAAGTTTTTTAGCTATTTCATATATAGTGTCAAGCTTGGATTCTAATTTTGTCTCTTTACTGGATTAAGCCTGTTCTCTTAACTTGTTATTTTCATCCAAGAGTCTTTTGTTTTCTTGACAAGTGTTTGCCCATTTTGTGGTTAGATCATCCCAAGCTTGGAGCCCAATATTTTTTTGTTTTCTTAAACTAAAAACTTCTAAATTCAACTCATAAATGCTCTTATCTTTTTCTACATTTTGGAGATTTGTTTGTTGAATCTCATTTTTCAAAAAAAAGTTAGCTTCTTCCATACCTTGTAATTTCATGTTTAGCAATTTTATCTCCTTCTGTTCTTGGATGGTGGCTGATGAGACCAAACTAAGTCTCATATAATGCACAAAATAACATTATTCCTTCTCTTATAAAGTGGATTTAGATGTAACCTTAAGAAATAGATAGTTTATTTAAGATAAAATGTAGAATATATTTAATCTATTTCTGACAAGTCCGTTGGAATCTGAATGTTTTCATTTCCTAATATTTCTCGTAAGTTGGAATACAATATTGTGTATGAGTGGGTCATTTGAAGATATTTGAAAGCTAAATCACTTTAGAGCACTTTGGACTATTCTCTAGATTGTATTGTAGCCAACGTAGGACTCACTCAGCCAGTGCATGACTCACTCAACCAACGCAAGACTCGCACAGTCAAGCACAGGACTCACACAATCAACACAGAACTTACACAGTCAACACAACACTTTCTCTAACTAAAGTTGCAGACCTCCAAATGAGAAACTAAGAGAGGTTTTTGTTCCTTTTATTGATAGCAAGAAAAGCCTCTCTCCGTTTTTACACAACAATGGTTACGAAGATATCCACATTTGAAGTTTTCAACAGAAGAAAGTTGTCAAGCGCAAAACTCACATAATCAGCACAAGACTCTCTCTAACTCTAGTTACAGACTTCCAAATGAGAAATTGATAGAGGTTTTTGTTCCTCTTATTGCTAGGAGGAAAAAGATCTCCATTTTTACATAGCAATAATGGTTAAAGAGATATCCACATTTGAAGTTTTCAACAGAAGAAGGTTATATATGGAAAAAGCACATGATTCTTTCTAACTGAAGTTACAAACCTTCAAATGAGAAATTGAAAAAGATTTTTGTTCCTCTTATTGGTAGGAGGAAAAATGTCTCTCCATTTTTACACAACAGTAATAATTGAGATATTTTTATTTGACGTTTCAACATATAAGACAAAAAAAATCAATATAATTGTGATATCTACCTCATTTCTCAATAAAATTAAGAATTTCAAAATGTTCTAGAAAGCTCACAAGGAGCACCAAACCCAAAAATTGTTTTAAAATATTCTTCAAATTGTATGCACAATTGTGATGAGAAATTCAGGGATGAAAATATGGCAGGACAACTATCATGTTGAAAGATTCAATCATGCAAGAGCAGACTTGGCAAGTGGAAAAAATAGTTCAATCTAGACATTTGTCTCATTAGCAAGTAGTAGTAGTTAAATGAAAGTGGAAGTAGTTCAATCTAAAGTTCTAGTGTTTGAATAAATTTCTTCCACATTTGTCTCCTTGGCAAGTGGAGGAAGTAGTTAAATGCAAGTGGAAGAAGTAGTTCAATCTAGAGTTATAGTGTTTGAATAAATCTCTTCCACATTTGTCTCCTTAGGAAGTGGAAGAAGTAATCCAATCTAGAGTTGTAGTGTTTGAATAAATCTCTTCCACATTTGTCTCCTTGACAAGTGGAAGTAGTTAAATTTAGAGTTGTAGTGTTTGAATAAATTCCTTCTACATTTATTTCATTGGCAAGTGGAAGTTGTAGTCAAGTTTTGCCCAAGATTATAGATAGGCAGTTCTATATTCTTAGAGCATTGACCAAGGAATGAGTTATAAATATTTTTCCAAAGCACTCAATGCAATGGTGGTAGAAGATGGATGTTGTTTGTAACATTATTTTTGGTTAATAAAATCTATAGTTCAAGTATCTTGGCAGCAGCTTTTGTTTAATTTTTTTTAACCCAACTCCAAGGGAAGAGCAAGGGCCCACTCTTACCCAAGGAGAAGGATGGTTTATTGATTTTTAATAGTAAAATCATTATTGTTTATTTAGATTGTTTAAATCAGCATTGTGTGTTTTATTTAGCATTTTTTATGTGAAGCTTCACTTTCATTTGCTTACTGTCATTTTTTTAATTTCAATTATTTATTTCAGTTTGTTAGATTAAATTTACTTTTAGTTATTTATTTTAATTTGTTAAATTAAATTTACTTTCAGTTATTGAATTTTCTTTAAAGTATTTTCAATTCTATAGCAAAGAACTGGCAAATCGTTGTTTCCTTTAGCCCCTTTTGCATATAGCCTTGGACACTGCCTGGTTTTACCATTTTTTAAGATTAAATGATGAGGATTGCAACAATCCTCGTCGGTGGCTTCATCCCTTGATATCATGATTGTTTGTTGAAGTTCTCTTTGTTCTTCTTCCCTCTCTTCTTCATGAGAAGAGGGGCTAGTCTCCTCTGCAGCAAAAAGTGGTTCCTTACCTTTTGAGACAGCAGGTATGGATATAGAAGAGGAAGGGGTTGCATCTTGTTCTTCCAGTTGTTCTTCCCCAATTTTTAGAGCTTGCTCTTCTATTTACAGTGCCTGCTCTACCATTTTTGTAGCCTGTTCTTCTATTTCCTGTGCCTGTTCTGCCATTTCCACACCCTGTTCTTCCATTTCTAGAGCCTGCTCTTCCATTTCAGCTATGTATATTGATATCTTCTTGAGGTGTGATGATTTGGTTGGAATTCTCATGTTGGTTGGGCTTTCTATGCTTCAAAGACTTGATGAACGTATAAAGAATGAAATTTACAATAAAGTCCCCATAATTAGTTGATTTGTTAATCTTTCCAAAAATGTATTGAAAACAATATTTTTGAAGTTAAAATAATATAGAGGACAAAAAAATTGTACTTTAATTATAAATACATAAACAAGTACAGTTGTGTGGTTGTGCATGTAAAGATGTAGGAATTCATAAAATATAATTGTGCATGTACACACACATACATTAAGTATGCATGTATATGTGTTGTGTGCATGATTCTCCATAACTGTAAAAGGTGCAAGATATACAAACTTGAACATTACCCGTCCTCTAAATTTTTTATCATAATTTTCTGGCGTGAAACCACCAAATGTGTATGGTTCATCTACAAGAGTATAACCCCGGGTCCTGTCCCGATAAAATAAGGCATATTAACAAAAAGGAATATTATTTTGAAAAGAAATGTACAGAGAAATAAATTTTATTAGCGTCCATAAATGACCAATGTAGGTCAATGGGACTTGAAAGAACTTTCAATTAAATCAAAAAAGTAAGTTAAGGTGAGTTCTCAATGACTGAAAATTAAAAGTAAGATGCAACATATCATTGATACATACATGCCTTCAGCTAAAGCTGCCAAATAAACAACAGGCTTGAAAGTTGATCCTGGTGGCCTGAGAGCCTGCAGCATAAACAGATGTTCTAAATTGGGACCAAAATAAGAATACAGGAAAGCACACAAGGAAAGCATAAAAAATCATCACCAGTGTCGCACGGTTGAAGCTGCTCTCAAGAAAGTCCCTCCCTCCAACAAGTATCTGAACAGCTCCACTTAAAGGTTCAATGGCAACTGCTGCACCTTCCAGCCTGAATCAATTATGCTTAAAATGAAATAATCAATTGCATAACAGGTCACAGAAACAAGAACCTAAATTAAAAGAAAACCAAATTAAAAAATTAAAAAAAAATCACTAAAGCTTCAATCTACAATCAGTTCTTAGTTTTTGATCCTCATATAATCCAACATATTAGTCACTTAAATTTACTAACACGATTACATACTTAATACCTAGATTTAGCTGCTTCCTTCAACTCTGCCTCAAAGCTGGAAACAATTCCTTGTAAATGTCTCTCCCTGCAAAACAAAAACTAAATCCGCATAAGAATAAAAAAAAAATTAAGCAACTTGCTTAAAACACAATACAACAATCTGACAAGCATCTCAAACATGGTAATGTAGCCTTCACGACATACTCAAATACTCCAGTCTTATTATTCTTCACCAAGAATGACCAGATAAAAGGAGCAAGAGATTCTTTTCAACAATTCCAGTGTTTGACATATCTGAAGCTATATTCATGACTATTTTCCGTAAAGAAGCATCTTTGTTTTTAAAGTAACATCTAGGGAAAACAAAGATGCTTCCACGGCTCCCTTAACAAGGATGTCAACTGTCTTAGGGGCTACTTCTTTGAAAGAAAATAAATCATTATAATAATTCTCTCCAAAATAGCCAGAGCAAGATCAAACCTGGGACTCTTCATTCCTATAGATATTGCAAGCAGATACTTATTACTATATATACTTATTTCAGACAACGTGAACATAGAATAACTACTGTTGGCTATTAAAATTTACTTTCTTCAACCTTCTTGAATAACTTTGCTTGCAAATGCACCCTTCTCATATTCAACGCATCCTATTCTGCTGCAATTGATTTGACAACAGCTTATTTATCTAGCATAGCCTATGCCTGGACCAAGTTCAATTAAATTAAAAAACAAATATTTAGGATCAAGTTTACCATTGGAAATTATTGAAATAAAATCCTTAACATGATCCGTAGCTTAGATCTAGATAAGGTAAATGTAGACTCGCTGCTACCAGTTCTGATTTTGATAGAAATGAAAACAAGATAATTGAATAAGTTATTAATAAAACTTTGAGAGATACATTTAGGGTCATGATCACCTATCAATGAGAAGTCAGCCGAATCCAAATCCCTATTATAGGGGCGAGTTGTTATCACAACTCAAGTAACCTCATACAACTAATCCTATGTTGGTACTAACCAATAAACGACTATATCCTATGTTCCCCCTTAGTACAAACACAGGGATAGGGAATACTACACACAACTGGAACAAACACGCAATGACGCATAGGAATGCATCAACCAATCCCACAAGCAAATACCAACAGATGGGAACATATCACCAGTTCATCTCAATGAAAGGGGTAACTTGATGTATGAAAGGGTGCTGGAATATTTGCACTCACTGATCTCATCAACTGACCCCTTTCATGCATCATGTTAGACCAAGAGAACTTCATCAAACTTGCCAATCTACCTCTATCCAAGGAAAGTACTATCATTCCAACATATGAAATTAGACAGAGTATCATACCCTGGCTGTAGCACGGTACTTTGTTACTAAATCTTGGGCTTATGGTGGTTGGAAACCATCTTGTAACAGCTGCCCAGACCTCATTAATAACTGTAAGTGGAATATGCATCTTTCATGTGGCAAAATCTACTTTGATCTCAACAAAATGTATATGGGAGAAACCGCAAATGGGGTGGACAGCAGCCATAAAGTTAGAGACAACTCCGATATTCATACCCACTATGTTAAGTTGATAACACATAGCCAAGGGATCCCTTTGTACCCAAGTCTCATCCTTCTTGAATCTCCAAAGATCACCCGGATCCCAAACTTTTATATACAAAAAATTTGGAACTTTTATGAAAGTATCTATGTGCCCGTTGCCACTCAAAGTGTTCTTCATTCTATCACTATTTTGAATATGTTGTTCATGATGACAACAAATATGTCGTGTTATACCATGAGTGTGATGTCCCATTTTCCAAGCTAGTTCAATTTGAAGACTTTGAGTCCATTCCACTTCCTGTGGGCAAGAAGGAAATGGGCTAGGGGAATAATTGTCATGTTTTTCAATTTTTTTTGTGACCATTGCATTCTTCTTTAGCAGTTTTCTGTATAAAGTCATGTCGGTTGGGTTAAGAAGAAGGACAAATGAAAAATAGAAGGGAAAGGGTCCATTATGAGGTCAGTTCTAATTAGGAGAATCCTAATTGGTTTTGGTGCCACATCCAGGTATAAGGGGTCATTTGGCTCATTTGTGAATGATCATCTTGTCTAATAATAACTTTGCATCGTTTTTAGGCTGATTGCTCAATTACTTCCACTTGAGGAAGAAAACCCTCTTTTGTGGCCAACAAGGAGGATGAAAACATTCATTGTTTGATTGAAGAATGAAAACTCTTCAATTCATTGAGGATTCTCCATCTCGGGGTTTACAAATAGCTTCAAGAAGATTGATTTTGCAGATTTTCTAATAGGGTTTCATTCTACCGCAATTTTCAAGCCCTCTACTAGGGAAGCGACCCACCTTGTGGAAGAGTTTAGGGGTTTCTAGCGCACGGCAATATCCAACTCAGCCATCATTGTGTTTCTCACATTTTTAGCAACCGAAATCTACATTAGGACTTGATTTTTGGGCTTGGAATCCTTCATTTCCAGCCACTTTTGTAAGGGTGTTCACTCTTGTCATTTTATTTAATTAAATAAATTCCAGCTGGGGTTTGAAGGCATAATTCTTGGTTGATAATTGTTTAAAACTATGTGTAAGTTGCCCTACATGTTTTGGATGGTGTAAATGATGCATTTTTGAAGAGATGTTGCATTTTACTTATGTTATTATAAAAAATAGACTGTTGTACCTTGCTGTCATAATTTTCAGTTAGTACAAATTGGGGTTTGTGCAATTTGCCTTTGTTTTCAGTTAGAGCCTGGAAAGGGATATTACAATGAAGCATCAAACTTCACATAAAATCATCTCTTTCGACATGTTGCCCATGATGACAACACATCTGAAATGACATGAAAGGAAACAACAAATCCACAACACTTTCGTACCTTTGGTTGTTCACAACTTGTTGACCTTCCTTTGCCGGATGAAAAATGATTGAGATACTTCAACACCTCTATCCTTCTGACTCAGAATTTCTAAGTTAGGATCAGGATTCTCCTTCCTCATAGACTCTTCACATTCAACAAGTGAAGCCCTTTCCGCCTTGACTTCATTCATACTTTGTTGGAACATGTATGGAGCATCTTCCTAGTTCTTGCTAGAGTCATGAATACCATTAACATGCTCCTTATAGGTTGTTCTAAAAAATCCAGTCAGCTGCAAATCAACATTAGCAACCAGTAAAGCGCTATTCTCATGTGCATGCCCTTACACATGGTCTTCTTGGGACTCCACCTCAAAACCCTCTTGCAGATCTGATTTTTCTTTTTCCGATTCATGCCCCATGATTTCTTCCTCTACCTTTTGAGTTGTTGATGTATTCGTAATCTTTGCTGGTTCTTTTTTATTCTTTCAAGGGAAATTCCTCTGGGTTTGGCTCCTTGGCATATTTTTGTGGTCTAGGGTTTCACCCTACTAGGGTTTCACCCTAGCATCTTCATTCATGCACCAGTTGTCCCCTTGTTGGAACCATCAAATGTGGAGAGTATCACTTTCCCCAAGGCATGTTGAAGATCCTTTTGTGGTGTTTGAGATCTAGGCTCGGGCCTTGATCTACCCTTGCTTACTCCTATGAACTCCTCAAGTGAAATGGCATCACAAATCTCTTTTAGAAGAGCCCTACACTCCTCATAGTTGGCCGCAATGTTGTGACCCACTGAATGTCGTGTTTCAACCTTTGGAATGACTTCTTTCTTTGCTAATAACTTAGGTTGCCAATTCATGTTCTCTCTCCTAAGTTCCCTTTCACTCATGTGTCCATTGTATATTTGTCTCAAATGTTAGTTTTCAACCCTACAGGCTAGGAAGATCAATACTCTAATACCACTGTAATGCCCCTTTTTCAGGCCGAAACTGAAAAATCAAAGAAATTGCACAAATCTAAATAGTAAACCGATGCAAGTTGAAATTAAATTCCCAAACCTTAGCAACAAGCTATAAATATATTTTTTATGATAGAAATCAGCTACAAACTTGTTGGAAATAATTTAGAAACCCTTCAAACTAATATTCTTGAAATCTACAAATGATTGCAAGAGAAAAGCAGTGGAAAATATATCATTTTTCCCAATTTAATATCAGCTGGAAATTAATTAACAACAATGAATACCCTCACAAATATGGCTGGAAATGCATAAACATGAAGATTCCAACTGCTAAAAATGGGAGGAACATAATGATGGCTGAATTTGAAGTTATCATGCCATAGAATACCCCAAACTCCACCTTGGGGCAAGTCGCCCCACTTAAGAAGGGCTGGAAATGCCTTCAAAACTAAATACAAACTCCTTATGAGATCACCCTTTTGCAAGCTTGAGGGGTTTCGTCCTCAAACCAGCCCACTATTGAGAGGTTTTGTTCTCAATAGGTCTTCCAAGAGGGTTTTCATCCTCAATGGATGAGAGAGAAGCAAAACATGCTCCAACTCTAATAGAATAAATTCCAAAAACAGCATAAACATCTTCTAAGCCAAACAACCACTTTAAGTAGCTAGAGGTGGTGCCAAATCCCAAATAGAATCCTCTTAAAGAGGACCAACCTCCTTGGGGACATAATAGTTCCTTTTTCTTTTATTTTTCAATTGGTTTTTCACCTTTTTCCCAACCGACCTGACTATACTTAGAAAATTACTTTAAAATAATGCAAGGCTCACAAAACAACTGAAAATCATGATATTACCTTCCCTTGTTTAGGCCCTTTACCACACAGAAAGTGGAATGGACCCGAGGTCTTCGAAATGAACTAGCCTAGATAAGGGGAAATTACAACTATTCACCAGTAAGTTTAGCAGATACTCAATGCCAACAATAGAAGTACAAACTGCACCATAAAGCACATTCCAGATCTTATGAGTTCAAGGTACATCTTTAGAAGAAACGCTTCAAGGGCCCTCATAAGAAAAGGAAGTGGATGCAATATGGTCCTTGCACCATACTCCTCACAATTAGAGAGAATGCATTTTTCCTTTATTTGTCTTAGTACTTGAGTCTACATATAGCAATGTGGAACTCTTTAAGCTATACTTTCCACCTTTCCTTGAGATAACAGCAACTCAATATCCTTTAGATTTGGATCTTGAACACTTGGAGATAGCGCCAAATGATCAAATCATTGATGTCGGAATAACGCGCACCCGCTAAAGCACAATTCAATTGTACCAACAGGCCAAGGTAGAACAATACATTGGTCAAGCTAAGTGGTACAACCTTCGACAACTTCAAGCTCAATTTCCACAATTGATCAAAAATGCAATGGAGAACATTGCTCCTCAAGAAGGGGCACATGATCCAAATGTACACTCTTCTCAAGTATTTTAAGCTTTTTGACCTTATCACACCTTGCACCAAATCAATATCGGGTTGTATTTTCATCAAGCAAATCATCAATCCATGGTAGAGGGAATTTATTTTTAATTTTAATTTAGTGCATAGCCCTATAATCAATATTGGGTCATATTTCGCTCAATGCAACTCATCAAGAAAATCATTAATCTGTGGTAGAGATAATTTATTTTTAATTGTAATTTAGTGCACAGCCCCGTAATCCATATAGATTCTATAGGACCGATCCTTCTTCCTAGCTAGTACCACTAGAGCAACATATGGGCTCTTACTAGGGACAATGATATCGAACTCCAACAGTTCACTCACAAAGTTTCCTATCTCAATTTTTTTGAAAATTCCCGTATTCATATAGGAGTACAGCATTTAGGTCTTTAGTAGGGGGTCAAGCTCAATAATGTGACCCAATAACCTATCCCGTGGCAAGCTCTTTAATAGATCTTGGAAAGCTACCTTATATTTGCAAAAAAACTCTATAATCCCTAGGGCCTATTCATGTGGGCAAAAGAGTTGTCATACACACAATAAAGGTGATCCATAAACCTGAAACACCCCTTCTTCAGAATTTTATTCGTTTGACTAGAGTCAACAGTTTTGATTTTCATCATGGTAAATAGCTTGATAGTATACTCATGGTCCCCTTGCTTGAATGTCAAGAATCTCTCGTGATGATTGGTAGAGTATGTTCCAAGCGAGTATAACCATTGGACCCCAAAACAACATCTACTCCCCCAATATCAACATAGAATTTATCCTCGAGGACATAGTCTACCACTAAAAGTTCCATATTATGCATTACTCCTAGGCATTCAATACTTTGGTGCCCTTGAACTTGAATGGGGAACTTCTACCACTAAAAGTTCCACATTATACACTACTAAGCATTCAATACTTTAGTGCCCTAGAACTCGAATGGGAAAATTCTCAAAAAAAATTAAATGGAGACCTAACTTGTGGATTTGTTTCTTATTAAAAATATTAAGTGTACTTCTTTGATCGACCATGACCAAAACCTGAGATTTTTCGACATGGGAAAAAAACTCGAAGGTGTCTAGACATCCCAAACCTATCATGGCAAAAAGAAATATTAATGGTTCTCGTGTTTCTACTACAGAAGGAAACATTTTCTAGTTCATGGTTAACAACAGGTTGGTCAAGGGCATCCCCGTAATCATACTCTAACTGTGGATCAGATGTACACATATCTTCCACCATATGAAACTTTTTTGTGTCACATACATGACCCTTAATCCATGACTAAGGGCACATACGATAGGGGTTTACAACTTTATACATAACGGCTAAATAACGAGGGGTTTTATATAGTGAAGACTCAAACTTTCCATCATCCTTCAGTGTTTAATCAAAAGTGACATGCTTCCAAACAATAGTTCCTACCATTTTATATTTTAGGGCATCAATACGCTTTTTTTGCTCATATGGCTACAATAATAACCTTTTCTAAAGATTTAGGTTCAAACCATATATTATAGTTCACACTCGACAACAGGTTGGTCAGGGGCATCCCATTATCATACTCTAACTCTAGATTAGATGGACACACATCTTCCACCATATCAAACTTTTGTCACGTACATGACCCCTGCTCCATTGTTGACAGCACATACAACAATGCTTTGCAACAAAACACATAAGAGCAAACTGACAATCAGGGATTTAAAATAGTGAAGACTCAAATTTTTCATCATCCTTGAATTTATATCAAAAGTAGCATGCTTGCGGATAGTAGCTCCTACCATTTTATTTTTTAGGGCATCAATATACTACTCTGATCTCCTAGCCACAATAATAGCACTTTCAAAGGATTTTGGCTCAAGCATAACTTTATTTGAATCTCAACCGCGAGTTGGAAATATAGATCTTCCACACCAAATTCAAAGAAAGTTTGGCATTGGTCTATGGAGTACTAGGAATTTTTCAGTGTGCTCGAACGACATATCTATCTAAAACACAGGCAATAAATGGTATCATACAACTCAACCCAATTATGATCTACTCTCTAAGTCAAAGCATTGGAAAAAACAGCAAATTCCCTCTTATGGTTTGTAAAAACCTATCTCTTCAGCAAATTCATTTATAACTTAAAAGTGGGACAATGCAAGCGTTCAACCTCTTCCTCTTCATCATATGGCAGATCATGATCAAGATCCCCCAAAGGGTTGAAATCCTCTTCTTCATCATCTAGTTGCTCCAGTTGCTTTCCCAAGGAACAAATCTTCCTTTGAACCTTCTTGGCAAACTCAAGCAAAAATCCCTTCATCTCATCCTTGGTCACAAACTTTGAGTTGTTGTTTGGGTGAACTCTCCTTAGAATTTTGGCAGCAATTGCAGCAGATTGAAGGAAGCTCTAATACCACTTGCTACTCTCATCCATGAGTGAATTGCCCCTGCAAATCCGTATATAACATATGATTTCTCACACAATGGATGCTCTTCATTTGCATTATGAATTGAAATTGTAAAAAGATACACTCTTAAGGGGTTTTCCACATTTTTTATTAATACCAAAATAAACCCTACTTAACTCATGGCCTAACCCTTTACTAACTCTAAGCTCCTGAAATATAGTATAACTTTATCATGATGGCAAGACTAAAGACAAATCTTGGGGAAAACATCCTATAACATATGTTTTTCCCAAGTATATAACAATGCATAGTTGATTACGCTCAAACAAAGGGCTGAAGATGGTCTAAGTCACTCAATGTTGCTAGCTCAACGGTGGCTCTTCGCCGTTGAAAGGCTTTATGAATCCTTGGTTCAGATTCTTGGTAATCAATTAGGTTTTTGAGGTTCTTCTCTCTATTTTCTTCCCCACGTCTCGACCCTAAGGAGTCGGGATTGGGCGTCGATTGTTTATACTGTGCCATTTTTTTGTGCTTTGTTCCTTCCATCTTAGTTTGTTTATCTTACAACCCCTGTCGAGTTTTCCTGAGTACGTTCTTTCTGTGCATAGTGTCTTCTCTCTCTTTCTGTGCATAGAGGATTCCCTTTCTTTCCTTTTCAATCAGCTATCTGAGTTCAACCTTGTGTTTTATCTCTTGGTGCTTATTAGGTTATAATGGCTAACCTCAAAAAGAAGATTGTTGGAAAAAGATTCTCTGGGTGGAGTTAACGGACTTCGGTCCACATTTAAAGAGATTCTTCGAGATCCTACAAAGAATAATACTAATCATAATAATTTTATGAAGATCCCTTTGCGGATGCCTAAACTAGACCCTAGGAAAAATGAAAATGGACGCATGCTAGCGGCAGATGACACATCAATCATTCAACTTCAAAGAACAGATGTTCAAAGCAATATCAACGAGCTAGAAAATCGTGATTTGATTGTTAGATTCCTTGGCTTATGTCCTTTGCTGGGAGTTTTTAAGGATTGGGTCAAAAAGGTATGGATCACAAAAGGTGAGTAATCAATCTCGGTCTATCTAAATGGATATTTTTTTATCTTCTTTGCTTCCACATCCGATCGTGAACTCATCTTTCAAGGAGGGCCCTAGTTCATGGGAAGGGTAGGACTTTTTATGAAACCATGGCATCTCATGTTTGAGCCGGATGCAGAACTTCCCTTAGTAGCCCCTATACGGGTTAGACTTTTTGGGCTTCCTGCTGAGTTCGGGAATTAGACTGTTTTTATGGCAATTAGCAATAGGCTGGGCACATTTATAATAACCGCGGATGCTTCTCTACAGCTGGAACAGATGTTATATGCCAAAAATTGTGTTCTGATGGACCTGAGCAAACCACTGCCTACAAAAATTTCTCTAGTCATTGAAGAAGTCAAATGGGAACAAGTTGTAGACTATGAAAATATCCCCTTTAGATGTCGATTATGTCATGAGTATGGTCATCTAATTAGAGATTGTAAGTATAAAGCTTCAGAACAACAAGGGAAGAAAAGCGCAAAGAGGACTTTATTATACCGAAGAAGAAACAGATGGCTAGAAAGAATGGCAAGGAAAGGCAAAAACTAGCAACAATAACGGATTTGAAGCCCTATAGGGACAAGAGAAAGAGGAAGGGGATGCACTTATAAAATCTTAGGTACCAGAAACCTTAGTCACCACATTCGGCGGATTTAATGGGAAAAAATTGAAAATAACGAATATCAAATAAACCCTCAAAAAAGAGTTAAAATTCGCAAGTGTCTTTCCACGGTTTGTTCCCTTCTTTTTCATTTCCATTTTTATGCCCTCCAAATCATAGAAATCTGCCAAAAATATATATAAGGTTTTTATGCTTGCAAATTGTTGAAATCTGCCAAAATTATGGAGGATTACCGTTGGTGCATAAATGAATGTTGTGAGGGGCATGAGCACTTTATAAAGATTGTGCTCAAAGTCAGATATGCGTATGCAGAGCCATCTCGTGGGTGCACCAGTTGCCATGCACATCAAAGACCTTGTCGTAATTCCCATGTTCATCACCGTCGTGTTTGGATGTATATATATGAGCTTATATATATATACATACTTGTTATATATATATATATATATATATATACATACTTTATAAAATATATATTTATTTATAATTTTATAATTTTTCTATTAGTCGAACTTAATCATGAATTTTATCATTGATTTTTTAGCAACAATTTTTTTACAAATTTTATCTTTGACGAATTCGAATGCATTGACACAACCAAAAACACAAATGGACAAAAAACAACAAATTCAAGTTCAACAAGATGCGGGAGATCAGAATCAGATGGTGATATTCCAAGCCCAATCCAGTAAGGATGCAAGCGAAATATTAGTTAAAAGTTATCAGTGGAAAAATAAATACCATGAGCAATTTCAAGAACAGCACTAGCAACCAAAAGAGGTAGAAGGAATGGATAAGGCCCTAGTGGTTAGAGGCTCTAATATGTCAAATCAAATGGGTTCTTCCTTGGGCATGGATCAAGAGAAAAATATAAAATGGATACCAATATAAAGGTTGGTAGAAAGTCAAATTAGGATAAACTTCGGAAGGAGGGACACGGTATGAGTAATATGAGAACAGTACGGGACTTATCCCAATTTTTCCTCAGCTCTTCCCAATGATGTTGATCACATGGAATATAAGGGGCTTGAAGGGTTCTCCCTCAAAACTTCAAGAACTCAGGAGAATGATAAGTAATGAGCATCCTACGATGATTTCTATTCAAGAAACCAAAGCCTCCATCGATCTTATGAATGTGTTAGCTGATAATCTATGGCCTTGAGCTAAATCCCTATCTATAAGATCTCAAGAAGCTTCACGAGGGTTGGTCTTTTGTTGGGATCCTAGAATGATTACTATATTAAATTCATGTGCGAGTAAACGTGTTTTGTGTTTACATGCCTATTCCAAAATAGTTAACCAGGAGTTTTTATTTTTAATGTTTATGCTCCTTCAATTATGGAAGAATAAAGACAACAATGGCAAGCTATGACTTCTATTATCCATTCCTTTCGTGACTTACCAATCATCTTAGGTGGAGATTTTAATACTACATTAAATATCCAAAAGAAACATGGAGGTAATCTCCATATCGATGCTAGTTCGAGTATCATGACTCACTTCATTCACACTCATCAGTTGGTGGATGTGCCTACTGCTAATGGAATATTTACATGGTCTAACAAAAGGCAAGGTCAGGACTATAATTTGGAAAGACTAAATCGATTTTTGCTATCAGAAGATTGGTGGGCTAAGGATTATACCCCTAGGACGATGATTCTTAATAACAGTGGCTCGGACCATTGGTCGGTCTTTTTGGAAATAGGTAGAACCTTACCATGCAAAGCTCCTTTTTGATTTCAGCTTATGTGGCCGCGTCATAAGGATACTGATAAACTTGTTCAGCAATGGTGGTTGGAAGGAAAACCCAAGTTCATGTTTGTTAAAAGATTACCATACTTGAAATCTAAACTAAAAGAATGGAACTGGAATGAGTTTGGATATATTAAAGAGAGGAAAACAAAGATTTTGGAACAACTGGAAGATATAAATGTTATTCATCAACATTTAGGTTATTCTATAGATCTCTTCAAAAAAAAAATGTCTTCTAAAAGCAGAACTACAAGAACAGGATACCAGGGAGGAAATCATGTGGAAGCAAAAATCCAATATACAATGGTTAAAGGAAGGAGACAAAAACTCAGCTTTCTTCCATAAATTTGTGCAAGCTAGGAGAGCCCATAATTATATCCATTCCCTAACCAAAGGAGACGGAACTAGAGTGTATTCAAGTCAGGGGATGAAGCAGGTAGCTCAACAGTATTTTCAGCAGTTGTTTAGCTCTCAACCTCTGGACCTAAACTCACAACAGCAACTTCTGAACAATCTTCCTACTTGTATCTCTCAACAAGATAATGAAAGGTTGATACAAACTATTATGGAAGGAAAACTCCGCAATATTGTTGTCAAAATGAAAAAAGGAAAAACACCTAGACCAGATGGTTTCCCGATTGAGTTCTTCCAAACATTTTGGGATATTATCAAAAGGGATCTTCTACAAGTGGTTGAGGAGGTAAGAAGAGCCAAAGCTCTGCTTAAGCAAATAAATAAAACTTCCATTGCTCTTAATTCCGAAAAATAATGAGGTGGAAGATATTTCAGGTTACCATCCTAAAGCTTTATGTAATGTCCTTTACAAAATAATTATTAAGGCTATAGCGAAACGACTAAAACCTCTATTGCACAAGATTATCTCCCCTAAACAAGGTGGTTTTGTGCCAAGGTTGTCATATTCATGATGAAATTGTATTAGCACAGGAAATTTTGTACTCTATGGACATACAGAAAAATTTGGCAATGTGTATTAGACTAGATTTATCTAAAGCCTATGATCGGGTTGATTGGGGTTTCCTATGGAGAGTCTTGGCCCAATTCGGATTTTCTATGGAATTGCTTCAATGGTTAAATTCTTGTATCTCTCTTGTATCCTTTGTTGTTTTACATAATGGTTCTCCTTCAAATTTTTTGAAGCCTCTAGAGGTATTAGGCAAGGAGATATTTAATCACCTTTCTTATTCATTATTTTGGTAGAATGCTTGGGGAGACTTGCAAAGAAAGCTTGTCAAGAAAGGAAAATTCATGGCATTCAGTTGGCTAAAAATACTCTTCCTATTTTCCATCTCCAGTTTGTTGATGATTCTACGCTAATTGGGAAAGCTACTTCTACGGAAGCAAAACAACTCCATAAAGTTCTTCATACCTTTTCACAACCCACTGGTCAGTTGATCAATCAAGGAAAATCCAGCATTTTCTTCTTTCAATGTCCCAAACAACAAAAGGAGCTAATTCTAAACATTTTTCAATTCAAAAAGGGAGTGCTTCCTTTGCAATACTTGGGTGTTCCTTTAACGTCTCAGAAGTTAAAAGACTCGCATTGGTTAATCCATAAGTATGAAGTAAAAATACAAAAATGGACTAACATAGAGTTATCTTCAGGAGGAACGATGACACTAATCAAATTAGATCTCCAAGCTATGCCCATATATGTTGCCTCTGTGGTATATATTCCTAGAAATACTTTGAAACAAGTGGACTCTATCTGCCAAAAATTCGTAAGGAGTGGAGTCTAGGAAAAAAGAAAATGGTCATTAGTTAAATGGAAAACTCTTTGCCAGCCAAAAAAAGGTGGTTTGGGATTTAGATCTTCACCTTGCCAGATGCAAGCCTTAGCTGCAAAACTATACTAGAGGTGTTTTGTCTATCCGAACAACCTTTAGGCTTCAACTTTTAGAGCTAACTATGATGGTAGTGAGCCCCCGGAAGAAAGTATTCGGTCTACCCTTCCCACTAGAGGCTCTCCTATCTTAAAGGTTATTAAAATGGGACAGGACATTATTAAAAAGTAGTTGTTCTGGACAGTCACTAATGGGCAGTTAGCCAATTTTTGGACTGATTCATGGGATGGACAGCCCCCTCTTATCTTCTAATATCCTCAGCCCAATCCTATAATGAAGCAAATTCATGATATTGGGTGGAAAAACGTAAGTCACTAGGAGAGACCGTCAACCAGCCGTTGAGAAAGTGAAAAAGAATGGATTCCGATTTCTGAATGGATGCTTGTAATATAGCATGAAGATCAGATTTTGTTGCAAAATGTTTTGAACACTCGCCCTCTTTCCTCATCCCCCTTCCTTGATAAATTGGGATGGGGACAAGATCCCTCTCGCTATTATATTGTATCTACAGGTTATGCCTCTTTGGTGATGGACAATCCTCATCCTCTTCAGTTCCTCTTCAAGAACTTATGACACTCAGAGATGTGGCCTAAAGTTAATTTTTTTGTCTAGCTACTTATTCATTGAAGGGTTTTAACAGGAGACCAACTTATCAAGAAAGGATTTTATGGACCTTTCACATGTGCTCTGTGCTTACAAGATGAGGAATCCTCTACTCGTCTTTTTTCCTATGCCCTTGGGTTGTTCAGATATGGCGATAATTTGCGACCTCTTCAATCTGAGGTGAAATAATTTTGACTCCCTTGAACAGGTTATCAAAGAGTGGCAGAGGATGCTTCCTATAGGACAAAAGCTTCTTCCTGTACTATGGAGTAGGATGTCTCTTCTTCTTTGGAACACCTAGAAAGAAAGAAACAAATGGATTTTTCAGCAGAGTAGAAAAGATGGCTATTATGTTTGGGGGAAAAAATAAATAAATATAACCGAAATTTTCAAATATAAGATACCTTTACCCAACACCCTTTCTATGGAATAGAAACATATTTGTAATCAGCTATCTCTTGAACCAAGTGAAGCCACTCCACCCTGTTTTGACATTAACAAGGAAAGAAAGAGAGACACTCATGCCAAGACCCCTCCCTCGGGTTATGGACAATTGAACACGGATGGTGCTTCCAGAGGTAATCCAAGCAGAGTTAATATGGGAGGTATTGGTAGAAATCATGAGGGTAACGTGCAATTCTTTTTTGCTGTAAATTTGGGTGTTACTACCAATAATATTGTTGAGATGAAAGCGGTCTATAAAGGTATGCAAGAGGCTCTAAAGAGTGGCTAGCTGAAAAATTCAAATTCAGTCAGAATATCAAATTGCTATCAAGGTATTATCTGATAGAAGAGCCAATCCTCCTCCAAATTGGCGAATTTCCAAAGAAGTTTGGAAGATTAAAAAATTGCAGGAAAATTTTCTAGGAGTGCAATTCATACACATCCCTCGGGATAGGAATAAAATTGCAGATGGTTTGGCTAATTGAGCTCTTGATAATAAGGATCTCATGTGCTATGGCTTGCCTCCTACATGGTGGTCTAACCAGCTACAAGAAGACATCAAATACATTCTCAATCTTGATCACATGGAAATAAATCTTAGCCTAAGAAGATTTGATATATGCATTTTTTAGTACATGGTAGCACACACAATTGACAAAAATAAAAATATTAAGTCACCACACAATCAACTCTGCATTGTTTAAAAAAAATAAAAAATCAGCAAAGTTTTTATATTAGATGGTAATGAAATTTACATATTGGCTATGCCAAGCATTGAAACTATTAGTCCAAGATGTAGCATTATACAAAAGTAAAGCAGTTGCAATCATCATAGTGGTTTAAGTGTTAGGTTTTCTAAGTCTCATACAAGATGCTGCCCTCAAGCAAGATTTTAGCTCATTTCATAATCAGCCTGAAGCGGAAGGAAAATTTCTGTTAACTGCCATGTGCCACACCCTCACTAAAACTCTAGAAAATGAGATGGAAAGTAAAGAAAAGAAAACGCCAATAAAGTAGATAAAAATGGAAATTTTGAAAAATAGAGGCATTAAAGTTCAAAATAGCACCACTATCAGATAATATGTTTCTTCTACCCCATAGGTCCGGAAGAGAATAAGCTTAATAATAATGGAATTCTAACATATATTCAATAGGATGCATAGTAACAACATATATAGGCCATGCATTTCCTATAGTAAGAGGCCTACTCTAACTCATAAAACCACTCTCACTAATCTAGCATATGGTTTGATATTCTAAATTAACCTAGATTCACATGCTCCCATATATATTGTATATTTTAAACCTCTACGTGAGCTATTGTATATGCAACTCACTAACACATGATTACATTATCTCTGTATCCATATGCCTACATTACGTAGAATTGACTACTGTTGGCTAGATTTTTTGCATAGCTGAAAACCTAGGCAGTCATGAGATAAATCTCTCTCATTTACTGGTAAGACTCCCATGTAAGATTTTGTCAATAAAATATCCTAGTATCTATTTAGTTGGTTTTACTTTAACTATGTAGCTCATGAACCATAGCTAGTACATTTTTGCAGCAAGTAAGCAGTTGTTAAGAGAAAGGAAATATCTGCATAAGAAGAAGGAAATAATAGGAACACAGGGAAGAAATGAGAGAAGATATGCAACCCAATCAATAGATTACAGAGTTGATTGCATGCACATAGATTAAAACCAATAGATCATGAAACACACAATTCAAAGCAAAGGCAAGTTTCAGATCTAGATCTAAAATAACCCAAAGTTTATGAAGTAGATCTGAGATAAGAAAGTTAGAAACAAAATGCACCGTTGACACAAAGTTCTCTGGAAATCTGTCTCCTTTCTATTCCTTTGCTTTCAGAATAGCTATCAAGGGATTTCAGCACAAAGTATGGAACACAAGAATGTTGCTTACAAATTATGATTACTTTAACCTGTAGGTTCTTCCTCTACTTATAACATGTATGGAGGGGAAAGTTACAAATAGGAAGCTATTAGTTGAACTGGCACATGTGGAAGTCGTAAAGGAAAACAATTGGCAATCTCCCTCCTAGAATTCCTCTTTGCATGACATGCATGATTTACAACTGACTAGATAGAACCTTCTATTTTGCATGTCTGCCACCTATTTCCAAGTAGTTGACTTCTTCAAGTAATGGATTTTAAATCAATCACTTAAGTTTTATAATTTAATTGATCGCTCAATTACTTTTTCGAAGGAAATAAAAGAAAGAAGAAAAGAAAGAAGAAGAAAGTTGCAACCCTCCCAATCTTGTTCTTTTTTCATATTCTACATGTGGTTGATTCTTTTGCCTTTGATTCTCACCAAACTGGATCTGGATGCAGCTATCTGGAAGCGGCTGATCTATGTGATTTGCTTGCGGGTATTGCCTTTGACCTGTCTTCCCTTCTTATCCTTGAAGCTTTTACAATTCTTCTCCAGTACATGCACCAGTGCAATGTTTGTCGTAAATAACTCAGACAAAACTCATCATTTTAATTTTTTAATTGCATATGAGCAATTAAAAATTCTAGAAAGCACTCCGGGTGAATGCAAATACAAGTAAATTCAATGAAGGCTTCAACTGGAAGATTGGGAGAACATGCACAAGGATCCTGGAAGGTATTTTCCATGCACTGACTTCTTCACAGGCTATGCATTCGAAACAAGAGGATGAAGCCTTTGCAATTATGGAAAACTGGATCTATGCATGATTGAATCATCCCGCTTTGCCATGGCTAGAGTAATCTTTGTCTGAGCAATTCTTTTTCTTTTTATTCAGCCATAATTTGTTACAACCGGTGTAGATCTGGAGATTTCTTCAGATTCAGAGGATACGTTCAATGTATTGGACATTGATTTAAGCTCCCTTTCTCTTATAAAAGCACTTGTAATGAATTCCTGCAATTAATTCAGACAAAGATGGAGTCTAGGGCATGAACACTAGATTTTAATTATAAAAATCTGCATATATCAAGTCTGTTGCCCCCAAAAATTTGATGTTTTGTTTGCATGCAAAGCAAGCAAAAATAGTATTATCAACTTCAACAAAGCACCTATACCAACTATGCAAATTATTCAGAATGACCAAAAATCAAGCTCCTTCAAACCCTAGGCGCCAAATTTTGAAGCTTCTTGGCAATGGTAAACACACCTTCTTCTGATGCAAAATTCCTCCTTCAAATTGGCGCCAAAACCTGTCTAGGCTGCACTTCCTCATGCTAAAAGAATTAATTAATCTCATCCTTATGGCAGTATCATGCTTATATAACCTCTCATCATGCTATAATTAATTATTGTTCCTTCCTCATATTCTTGGCAATTTAATTAATTAATTAATCAAGTTTATTCTCTTCAAATGGGGCGCCCATTTTGTGCATGCTACATGGCTGCCATTAAATAAATTTAATTTATTTATTTTTAGCATGCATCCTTGACTTCTCATTAGCTCTTCCTCTAAGCATTCACAGTGTCCTTCTGACCTCATCCACGTCACAAATAGGGTGAATTAAGTACCATCAATTAATACTATTAAAAAGCATTGTTATTCCTCTTCCATAGGTGGGTCGCACTTTTTGACATGAAGGGAGCTGCTATTAAATAAAAAATCAACTTGATGGGAATTTCCAGAATGTACTGCAGCTCTAATTTATCCCCTCTTATCCACTTTACCTGATGTTGACTTTCATCATGGGAATTTTTACCTTGCAAGGCAGGTAAGAAATTCCCGCCAGTGCTTTAAAAGATTTTTCTTTTATAATGAAAATTTTTACACTGCAAGGCAGGGAAGAAATTCCCGCCTGCCTATCACCTCCAAAATTCTCATTGCAGCTTAAGTGACTTTAACTTGATGGGAAAAAGTAACCTATTAGGCAGGCAAGAAATTTATGTCTGCTTGCCACTACCAAAATTCCCATTGTAGCTTAGATCTATTTGTTCCAAAAAGTGCAACTTATATGGAAAATAGTCTTATCTGATAAAATGCGACTTACATGGGTGAATAAACCTCTTTGGTAGGAAAAGTTAGTCTACCAGGCAGGCAGAAAATTCCCATCAGTGCTTTAAGTGATTTTCTTTATTTTATAATGGAAATTTTCACCCTGCAAGGCAGGTAAGAAATTCCCGCCTGCCTGTCAATTCTAATTTTCTCATCGCAGCTTAAGTGGCGTTGACTTCCATGGGAAAAAGTACCTTGCTAGGCAAGTACAAAAATTCCCACCTGCCTGCCACTACCAAAAATCCCATTGTAGCTTTAAAATCTTCATTAATTCCAAAAAATGCGACTTGCTTGAGAGAAGCTTTTTGTGCATGACTTCATCTTTTTGGGTCAGAAGCTTGCATTTTGAGGCTGATTCTTTTTGTTGTTACGTAAGTAGATGATCTCCAGATGCTTCAAGCAATTAAACAGACTATACTGGACAAGGGACAGACCTAGGGGAATTTCACAGAGAAACTGAGGAGAGAACCGGAGAAAAACGCAAAAGAAATAAATAAAAGCGAAAAACGTTGCCAGAAGTTACAGACAAGGCCCTGAATTCATTCCCGGTGAAAACCCTATTGAGATGTGTCAGTACTGGCATGCAAAATATCAGCAGGATTCAATTGGAGCACAATTTACTTCAAACGGCGCATTATTTTTTTAATAAATAATTAAATAAAAAATTTCCGCAGACAAAACTTCGCAGAGGGATAAAATGAGTTTGGGCATCTGGGTATTTGTCGAAATTGGCTCATATGATTCACTGAGAATATGTTGACATAATACAGACATCTTCTGGCAATAAAAACACGAAAAGATCCGTTATTTTAAAAGAACGAAAAACAATTTAAACATGGGGTAGTCTCAGATTTCAGGGTAAAATCTGAAGACACCAATGATCAAATCTTATATTCATTCAGATCATTTTATGTTTAAATGCCAACAACTATGCAACTTAAAATAATGAAAATTTGATATTGAGTATATGCAACTTGTTCAATGAAAATGATAGCAAGTCTTGATAGGAGAATCTTAAGAAATGAAATAGGTCCATTTTACTATATTAGACTAAATGCTCTCAATACAAAGAACATTGTTGATTGCATGTTACCATTGAGAAAATATTTCTTAGGGCTCTCTAGAATCCGATAATCAACCTGACAGCCTAAAGTTCTATTTGGCTAGTTCCTAGGGTGAACTAGAAGGATTCAGTGCTGGATCTTTTACCATCCCATGTTTTTCCCGAAAGCGTGCTACCCTATGTTGTGCGGAACCTCACTGACATTAGCGATTAATATTCAGATTCTAATACATCTTAACAACATTCCCAACACAAAATTCATCAATATCGGTCATCTTTGCAATACTACCATCTTCTTTGGTTTGAATCTTAGAAGCACGAAACACAAGACAATGATAATTATAGAAAATAAATAAAAATATCAGGGTTTCACAAAAAAAGTCAGTGCATATTGACACACGCTGCGGCATATCTCTGAATGACAATCAAACGAGCCTTATCCGAAGCAGCTGCTACAGCTTCAGCTACCATGGTCCCCCTGAAATCAAAGAGAGATATCAAGATCATTGTAAATAACTATTCACAAAATACCACCACATGATGGAGAAGCCATATAACCTTGAAACTTTTGCATGCTCTTCCATAACAACTGAAAGTTTGGTTGAATGTTTCCACTCAACATTAACCCTAAAAACGCATGCACAATTTTACATCCATCAGAAATCTAAGAATAGAATATAATCCTAGAATAGGACAGAAAACATGTACGATTCAATAAAATTTTAATCCATTTGACAAACCAACCTTGCTACAGCTCTAGCAACAGCTTTATCTATCTCCTTCTGGCGTGCTTTACAGAGGTCTTCAACTTTCTTGTGGGCTTTCTTTAATCCCTTCTCAGCAAGTGCAATTCTCTCTTGGTCATATTTAGCAGCTTCTTCACGGATTACCTTCTCAGCTATTTCTTGTCTATGTAAATCCAAAGTAGTATAAACCTGCACATATACAGTACAAATTACTCAAAACAATTCATACATTTTTAGAAGGCAAGGAAAACAAAGATTCATGTAGAAATACTAATTATTATAAGCATAGAATTTGAATATGGATTAGATGAAGCAATAAGACATTGGATTACTATATTTAATTATCGTTGTATAGAAATAAATGCCTTCCAACAATGACATTATTGACTTTCCTTATCACAAACACAGTTAAACAACTCTGACAAAAAAAAACAAAGGTACGTCATCTTGAACAAATTTTGCAAAAATGGCATGCAGAGATTGAAAAGTGTTACAAATCATGGATGAAAATCAAAGAATTGACCCAACTATTATATTATTCTAAACAAATATGTTTGCAAATAAGAGAACAGAAGCTGTTCGAGTTCAATCACGCTATTGTCCAGGCCATGCTTAACGCTTGCATACATACCTCTATAATTTATGGACAACAATTGCCAAATTGTCAAAAAGCTACGACTTGTAGCATAATAGAAATGCATAAAGATCTGCCAACTCAAGGAAAAACATCTTCATGAGGATTGATGTTACAGTCTAATGCCTACATTTTAAGCCGCATGAATTTTCTACTGACTACATGTTAATATATCAACTCATACACAAAAAAAAGAGCTTCTCAGATGACTAAGGGGCACTCCCAAAATTACAAATGGTGGCACTGAATATAGTGGATATGGAGATGGCAAGGGAAGAATTACATAAAACAAAAGAAATGCATGTTTAGTAAAAACTCCCTGTTATTTCTCCCCAATGTTTTCTCCTGCAAATCTGTTTGCGAGTTTTGAGGGGTTGATATAGATGTCAGGATAGTTAAATTTACTAAGTACTCTTAGTAAGTAAAGAAACAAAAAAATTAAAAACAGCTTTTGTATATTAAAACAACACATACAAGTTGATCTGATATCACTCTAAAAATTTAGTAGATGTCCAGGTATTCCCTATATGCCCAAGGGAAGCTCAGAGACATTTTTGTCTCCCCTAAAAATGAGGACGCCTTTGGAAAATTCCCATCACTTTCACTTGACAACATCCACCAAGAAACCTTTGGGGAAGTGGCTCCACCTGTGGGCATGCATGCCAATGTAACACCACACTCAAATGTCTAGAGGATCCAGGCTTCAAATGTAACAATCTAAGAATTATAAAACAGTAAGTGAATTGCTTCTGTTCTTAACCATAGCAGAACTCATAATAGAAAGGCCTAGAATCCACTAACTGCTTTCCAGACTACTTCACATCTTAAACCTCCCGAAGTACCCTACATAGTCCCTAAAATACAAATGCATGCCAAGGTCCCCACACTAATTTCTCTAAAGGAACTTGTCTACATGAATAGTAACAAGCCAGAAACTTATTGTTATGGACCATGGATCCTTCACGACACCCAATTTATTATAAAGGGTTGTCCATAGGTTAAGAATAAGGAATACCTAGAATTTCTACACAATAATGCAACAATCCTATGTCATTCATCTCAAAGGTTTTGTTGAGGATTGCCTTTTCATCTTTGAGAAGTTTTGAATTGTTAATTGTAGCAAAAAAAAATATTATCATAGACCACCATGATAATCTAACTTCATTCTTCACCTTTACATACAAATGTGCATCTGATTAACTATGCTTGAAACCTGAAAATTGCAAGTATTGGTCAATCTTTGTATGCCAGGCTCGCGGAGCTTATTTCAAGCCAAAAAGTATGTTGATTAATTTGCAAATAAGCCTTTCTTAGCCTTATAGTAGTAACGCCTCTGGTTGCCCCATATATACTCCTAGATCACCACTTAAGAAAGTGTTTTTGATATCCATCTGATAAATGTATCATACTTATTGCAATGGAATTGAAGGCATTGTTCTAATTTTGATCATTTTGGCAGTGGATGCACACATTTTTTCTTAGTCAATACTTACACCTAAGAAAAGCCTTAGTGGCATGCTGTGCTTTATGATTGTTAGCAGATCAGTCTGAGTTGTGTTTTTCTTTTGTGTGTGTTAAATCCAGGTGCATCCAATTGGCATCTTTCCTAGAGGAAGCTCAAGAAACTCCTTATAAGATTTCTCATCAATACATCAAATTCCACTTGCATGGCATACCTCCAAATCTGCTCTACATTAGCTTCAGCAAAAAGAGTTTGGATCATGATAGGAAGCAATAATATTCATTTAGGCAAGATTTACCTTCAGTTGTTATTCTTTCTGCTCTTTGGTCACCTATATGCAAATATTACATGGTCTTCTAATACAATTTTTCTCTTTTCCAAGCAGCTGGCAATTTGGATTCAGCATGTATCGGTTGCTCAGTTTCTGCTGCCTCTTCTCTTCTCCTAATTGTTTTATATGTAGTAGAAGATAAAGAAACTGAAGATTGTGTGCTTTTCTATGGGATATTTAGTTGTGTTTACGAAAAAAAATGGGTGAATTTCCAAGAAGAGGCTTTTCATTTCAACAGTAATAACATAATTTTGTCAACATAGCATCTCCGATAATAATAAACCCTATGTTAGCAGGGTCACATAATTTGTACATCTTTGTCTCCAAACTATTGCAAACAAAAATGTGTTTTAAGATTTGGTCTTCACTTCTGTGTCTGGTTGAATCAGGAGTGATAACATGGGTTATGCAACCAAAAAACATGAATAATTCTCACCTGAAGTTTCTTCAAGGGTCATATTTTTCACTGCTTTGGTAGGACAGCTATTGAGCAAGAAAACAGCAGTGCGCGCTGCTTCTGCCCAAAATTCATGTCATAAATTAAGTCTGTTCAACAAACAATGAGCCATATCCATGATTATTATATTCTTCCTTTCTGCAAGGTAGTGATGGTGGTGAGTAGGAAGTTGTAATTTGCCTACAAATGCCTTCATGTTAGCAATTTACATAACTACCTTGCTTTATTTGTTCTCAACTTCTCAGAGTTTTGATTCACAATAAACATTGCATTTCAGCCAAAACTCCATTTTTTATTAAAATATTCAAAAAAATATATTTGAATTTTAAAAAGTGCACCCATGTTTTTCTAGAATATTGTCAACAAAAGTAATAAAGTATTATGCTCCACCTAAAGAAGTTGTTCTCCCATTGGACCATGGAGGTTGCTAATAAGATCGAGTATATGATTGCCTTGGATGACATTATCCACGAGCTTTGCTCAATATTGCTTTCCTGCAAGCCAAGCACCTCATGTTCAAACCGCTTCTCAATCTCTCACACACCTTGTACCATGTATTTCTTGTTCAACAGATTGAGATAGTAACAGACCAGATGGCCATTTTCTCATGACATAGCTGATTATTTTATTTTTTACAGGAATGAAGGACACTTTTTTTTGCTGCCATGCCTCCAAATGTATAAAGATCAATTTTTATGATGCCTTGTGCAATGACTTTGTGATTACGGTCTTCATATGGCATTGCCTTTTGTCAAATTTAAAAGTGTATTTTTCATCTGTAATCAGACTGATGGACAAGTAGTTTTTCATTGTACCTTGTACATAAAGTACATTTTTTATTTTCCCAACTTTGTTGCCAACAACTTTAAATGGATCATACATTTCCCCTTGCACTTTCTTTGTTATGTCGTCACAAAGCGCTACAGTATCAATATTGTTCTTATTTAAGACTTTAAGTGGGAGAACCATTCTCCTATTGGCATGCTTTTGGCACCCTTTTCGCTTCTTCTCTTTCAACCAAATTATGTCCATTTGACCTCTACCTTGTCCTTTATTTGAATTAGAATATTATGACCTCTCTGTTTCTTATAGAATTCTTCTTCAGTATGATTACTATTCCCACAAAAATAACAAATGTTTATGTTGATCATTAAAAGTAAAACTAGAGGACAAATGTTTATGTTTGTGTTCTTCCTCTTCCAGTATTAGAAGTTAAACTGGAGGAAGATGAATTAGGAAGAGGATGTACCTTGTGTTCTTCCTCTTCCAGTACTAGAAGAGGATGTACTTTTTGTTCTCTCTTCCACATCCACCTCTTTTGCCATAAGTTTGCCTCTACCTTTGTAACAACCACAGTCACCAAACCAACATGCTTGGTCAGTATGTTGATTATTTTCTACCATCATTTATTGCTCCTCCTACTCAAATAATCCAATCTCCTCCTCGTTCTTTGAAGAGAAAATAAATGCAATCACCAAATGTGAGGACTTGCTCAAGCTTTTGAACATTGTAGTGATGAAGCGATCATCGCCTATTTTGCCTTCAATTAACTTCATTGTTTTTTGCACTTCTTACACTTTATAGACATGATCAAGAATTTTGTTTGCATGTCAATATAAAACTTTAATACTAGAGAACTGCTTTCTCACTGTTATAATTCTGAGTTTCTCCTGTCTTATATCTGGCCTGTATTTTTTCCCAGGCTTCAAAGGCAAATTCACGGCCTTTTAAATGTGGTAGAAGCTCATTTGAGATGGAAAATGTGAGAAATACTATAGTTTTTTAATATATTTTTATTAGAAGTACTCTTAAAACTTCTAAATCTAGCATGCATCTGTAGGGAAAAACTTGTATAACATTAAATAGAAAATGAAACAATCTTCACATATAGAGGAGAGATTTTTTCTGATACTAAAAGTATTTGTCTCACTGCAAACTTTGAAACACTTTTTTTTCTGTCATTTTCTTATAAGCATCAAGAGCATAAGAGAATCATGGGGCTAAGGTAGAGATCCTGGTTGTTTGAAGGGTATAAAATGTCTCCCAACAATACCCTCTCTAGCCAATATTCACAGCCGTTGAAATATTAAGCATTGCCAAACTAGAATCACAGTTTGCAAGTCATAGTTTCATGGTGACAACAGAATCATTTCATCATCACATGTAACACTCTCACAACCATGCAAGGGTTTTAGTTTTACACAATCTGCTTCTTTGAATAGGGAGTTGGGACGACCTTTGCAAAGGTCTCAGCAACATCTTTGAGGGACTTTGTAATATGAAACAAATGAAACAAACCTCTGCATTTTACATTATTTCTCCAAACAATCTACATCCATAGTTTCCAAATTCTTACATGATTGAGGACCTTTTACCAATGGGCGAAAAAATCTGTATGGTGGTAGGCATTTTCTATAACAATGGGATTCTTAACTATGAGGTTTGACCTGCAACACATAATTTTAATACCCAGCCTTTTTTTTGGCCTTTTGTCAGCTGATTTTCTTCTCCAAATGTTAAGTGCATAATTATCTCCAAACAATCGGTGTCTGATCATTGTGAAGACTCTTAACAGTTTCCGATCAATGGAAGTCTCTCAACAGTCTCTGATCAACGAAAGTCTCTTAAGTGTCTATGATCAATGCAAATTCTATTAATTGTGTCAAATAACTGTTGGGCAACAGTGTTTTGAGCTTCATGGCTAAGATATCTCAGTCGGTGGCTTGTATACAATGACACCCCAAGAGTATGTGTCGAGTCACCAGGAATTACTCCAGAATGTCATGGATGAGTGGTCTGCAAACTCTCTCGTTCTTGACCTCTCCAATAATATTTGGACTTTTAAAGTTATAATCTTGATAAATTCTACATAATAATCTTGAATGAATTCTCACTTCTACTCCTTTAATGAAATTTTATAGCAATAAACTTTTATAATTGAATTTTGCTCTATGATTTTGTAATCTTTCGTTCACCTTTAGCATGCCGTAGGTGTCCCTCTATGAACACATCTCTGTCAGGGTACGAAATAAAAATTGGGGGACATGAGAGTTCCATGATAGTATTAGATGATGAAAAAATAACCTAGTCCTTACGCCTGTGCATGGATATAAATGCAGGTTTCAAATAATTTTTTGTATTTCTGATAGATGATCATTATGTCTGAAAGGGCTAGAATTTTAAAATTGAAATTCTATCAGTCCATGTGTTACATCCATAGTTATTTATCATCCACTGCAGGTGCACCAGAGCCTCTATGAGGACATTTCCATTTTTTCCCAGAAATACAAGATAAGAGTTTAGTGTAAAAAATTTCATCCATCATACACTCGCTCATAAAGACACGATGACATAGTACTAATCAGAAATACATTAGTTTACATTTTCAACGAATGATTGCAAATTGGCATTGGGTATTTTGGTCTAGACGTATTCTGTGATGACTGTACAGGAAAACCTTTTTTAGATTTGCCTAAAAATTTTGGCAATCATCCTGAAATAAAGATAAAAAAGCCTTTTATATTGAGACCTAGAATTCCTAAGAATTAGTTCATCACGATCATGGTTAATATGCCTTTTGGACCATCTTATTCCTTGTAATCCATGTTTATAAACAGAGACACAAGTTACTGTATTGAATGGTTTACAGACAGAAAATTATGTTGAACCACTAAGGCATTCTTTCTCTATTTTCCATCTGCCAAGCTGATTTTCTCCTGAAGAACAGATGGACCCTTTTTTATTTGCCTAACCGTTGAGGAAGTTGGGGCTCTCCCTTTAGCTGTGATTGGGTAAGCCTAGGGAATATGAAAGTATTTGTGCCAAATGATTGCAGCCCAAGGCGAGTTGGGAATTGGTCTTTGGCAGCTTGCCTTGATGCAACTCAAGGATCCATAGTAATTCCTTTCTGCATCGGGCAGGGATATTGATGATGTTTGATTTTTTCTTGTTTATTTTCCGTCCTGAGACTGCCTTGTATTTGCTGAAAAGAATTTTGATGTGCTTAATCTCCTGCATGATGAGTGAGGATTACAAAGTATGTCATCGACAAAATGGAAGTTCAAATGCCTCGGCCCTCTTCCCATAGCAGGAGACCATGCAATTTTCCGGTGTTTTGCATCTGCTAAAAGTCTGCTTAAAGTTTCAACCATAAATGATAAATAAATATGGATTAACCAGGTCATCCTGTCTCAGACCACGAATGATGATGAGCCAAATGCCTACCACCCCACTCATAGAGATGCTAAAGGTAGGCGTAGTGATACAGCTACCAATCCAGGAAATCACTTCTTCGATAAACCCAAAGGCTTAAAACGTCTGGAAGATTAGGATCCAACTGCATCAGTCAAAATTTTTGACATAACCAGCTTTAGGAAGATGTCTAGCCTTTTTTTTAGTTTGAGGAAGTGAAGAATTTCTTGGAAGTCATTATGTTATCCACGATTTGTCTCCTTAGAACATTAACTGTTTGAGTTGATAAATGGTTTTAGGCAATAGAAATTTGATTCTCCTGGCAATCAGCATGGAGAGGATTTTATAAACCATATTACAAAAGGCTATATGTCTATATTCATCCATGGCCTGATCCTGGACACATTTGGGAAACATACCAATCTGGCAGCATTCATGCTTCTGAGCATTTTTGTTTGATTCTAGACTACTTAATAACAGCAATAAGGTCTATTTTGACAATTACCCAAAAAAATTGATAAAATAACGCAAAAATGCCATCAAGTCTGGGGGGATTTATCCAGCTGTAAAGAAAATACAATTTCCTTAATTTCAGCTTTGGTGGCAAGCCTCCGAAATTGTCTGGTTATCAGCAGCCTACACATTCCTTGGAATGTGTTTGATTGGATACTTTTATGAACTGATTTTCTTGCTATCACTGGGACATTTTGTGAGGAGATCGAGAAAAACTTTGCCGCACATAGAATTACCTCCAATCTGGTTTGGATATACCTGTTGTCATTTCTTTCAATCTTCTGAATAGCATTGATTTGGGTTTGATGAGGAATGTTTAATGCAAGAATTATGTATTTGACACCCCTTGCTTAATACTCTTCTTTCAAGATCTTTTTCTCCAGTAGCATTCCTTTGTGTATTTTGATAATGTAAGGGTTAGATTATTACATGTTTTTGGTACACCAAATCATTGGTAAAATCTGTATCCCTGATTTGTTTCTGTATAACAGCAAGCTGTTTTTGAAGGTTTGCTGATTGAGCAAATCTGTTGCCAAATACCTGATGATTCCACACCTTTATTTTTATTTTCAAATGATTTAGTTTTCCCATGAATTTGTGCATTTCTTAACCTGTAATATGGCTGGCTTCTTGCCACCACCAATCAACATTGGAAGCAAAATTTGGATGGCAAAGCAACGTCTCTTGAATTCAGAATTGTGCTTTCCGAAACCCAGATGTCCTGGGAGTTATTCACAGCTGTATATGCCAATGCCCGGAGAGAGTGGCATCTGCTGGACCCCTTCATTATTTAATGAGCATATGAAGTTGACACTTCTTTGTTTTTAACGCAGCTATATAGACATGGTTCATTATTGATTACATTGATTTTGATTATATGCAGAATATGTTATGCCTTGTAGATCTGACTTATCAAGCAACCCATTGCTTATTTGATTACTATGAGATTTCAAATGGAAGTAATATCATGCTGGTTTATGAAGTTTTGATTTATGTACATTGTGAGTGTAATGTCCCCTTTTTGGGACATTAATTAATTAAAATATTGGAGACCTTTAATCCACCCTTCCCATGCATTAAAGGATAAAAATTGGGAAAATGTGACTACTCCTTTTATTTTTAAATTAAATAAGTCAATTCTCCTCTTATGCTTTTATTAAAAATATTACAAAAGGGGAAATTAATGTTTTAATTGAAGTATGACTTTTTAGGAATAAAGGACTATTTTAAAAGTATACTCTCCCTACATAGAGATTTGCGCCAAAAAGGAGGAGGGAAACTTGGATATTTGAAATACAAAAGCTATATAAGAGAGATGATGGCGACCCCTTCAGATTATGTTGCAGTTTTTATTAAAATTATCTTCATGCTTGAACTTGAAGAGTGATGTATGCCCATGTGATCACATAATAAAGGTGTTTTTTCAACACTACCTTATTGTGGAGAATATGAGCCTTCTTGTTATCATTATTGAGTGAATGTATGCATTGTTCTCTCCATTCTGAGCATCGGCGACTTGGTTTAGAGTGATTGGTGCATTTATTTGCCAGGGTAATATCTGCATGTTTGGTGAAGGGATTGAGGCACTTTTGTGACTGTTGTTGTTGCTGCAATTTATTTAGCCATAGCAACATGGGTTGGGGTTTATTTTATTATGTTTTGGTGTCATATGTGCTAGATTTGATAATCTGCTATGGGGGATTAATTATTTCTGAGCAAGGACTGATATTTTGAGTGTATTGGAAGGCTAGAAGTGAGCTGGAAATTAATTTATATAATTTATCTCTAACCCTAAAGACTTGGAATCAGATTTCTGGGGCTGTTTTGATGAGGTTTTATTGATCAAAAAAATCATATTCATAGGTGCATTGAAAAGGCTCTCAATTTCTAGTTTATTCGGCATTTTATTTCATGCAAAAATATTAAGTATTGAAGTGAGTTATTAATTTTCGAAGTTTCAGCTGCATTCTGGGTGCTATTTTTATTTATGAACTACTATTATAAAATCAGATTTTGAAAAGGTTGGGTCTTCCGATTGGTTCTCTCATCTAACCCACTACCTTGGCTTACTTCCAACCTCAATTTGGGTTGTATTAACGCTGACATTGGGTTATTTGAGGTCGAACTAAAAGGATCTAATCCTTCTAGGGTCGATTTGAGTTAAGACTAAGTTGCAAATTTAATATTTATCCCAAAAAGGGGATATTACAGTGGCATCAGAGCATTTTTCCTCTACTCTTGTGGGGGTGTTTTTGAGATGCAAGGAAGATAAAGAGCCATTGTACTACAAAAGGGAGAAATAAGGGATTCAATGGAGGACGAGGGATTTCACTTCAGATCAAATGAAATTCCTTCAAGAGTTGATGCAAAATTGTGGCATGCAACTTCAAAAAACTATGAGTGAACAAATGTCTATGCTCATTAAGGATGATTTGGGTAAGGGCAAGTCTCCTAATTCCAATGGAGGAGAGATCTCTCATAGTGGGGAAAGAAACTCTACACCACCCCCTCCCAAGTTCTTTAAAGGTATCTTCTTACCTAAAGAAAAAAATACTGGAGAAGAAGAAAAACCCACGATGGTTGAGTTAATTGATGCTCAAAGACTTGAGTATGGTTCCTTGAGTCAAGCTACAAGAGATATGTTGGGGTTTGATGAATTTTGTGCTCTTAAATTGGGGAACAAGCACAAGAGGGCAAATCAGCAACCCCCTAAGGACCTTCAACAAAGGTTGGGAAAGGTTTCACTCCCAAGCTTTGATGGGTCTAGCAAGATACCAGTTAGAGCATGGTTGCAAAAGATGGAGACCTACTTCTCCATTAACCCTGTGCATGAAGAAGAGGCTCTTAAGTTTGTTACTCTTCACTTGGAGGGTATCGCACATGAATGGTGCTTCCATGGCATGCACACACAAGGGCATGATTTGATCCACACAATGGAGGAGTTTAGCAAGAGGATCATATGGAGAGGTTTGACCAGAAAGATCCGAAGATACACTTCCGAGAACATGCACAACTCAAGCAAAATCATGATGTTGAGGAGTAGTGTGGCAGATTTCCAAAGAGTTGCAATCATAATAATGGATGTTAGTGAGAAAAGATTGGTTGTCCTCTTCACAGAAGGCTTGGTTGAGCCTTTGAAAGGTTTGGTAAGAGCATTTAATCCTCTTTCTCTGCAAGATGCTATTACCAAGGCTTTAGATTTGGAATGAGCAGCTTATAGAGGTGATTTGGGAACAAGATGACAGCATACTAATGTCATTCATTCGTTGTCCAAAAGTGGAATTCAAGGGCAGCCAAGGTCTGATGTACAAAAAACTCATCCAAGCACAAGGGGGACAGCCCCTTGGGTCATCAAAAGAGGCCCCAAAAAAGCCAAATCAGCCCTATGTGCCACCACATAGGAATCAGCCCCAAAACAGCATACAAAAAGATGTAAGGGATGAGTTGAGAAGAAAAGGTTTGTGCTTTGATTGCAAGACTCCTTGGACAAGGGGTCATAATTGTAAGAATAAAGGTCAAATTCATTTTATTGAAGTTATTGACTCAGATTTTGAATTTAATTCTGATTTGGATGATGCTAACAATGAGACTAATGCAAGGTTGTGGGTGAGCATGTGCAAGAGAAGGAAGATGAAGAAATGGAAAGCACACTTGCCACTCTTTCCGGCATCCCCAAATACCATGCTTTCTAAGTAAAGGGAACCATCCAAGGGCAAAGGGTTATTACTTTGGTGGATAGTGGGGCCACACATAATTTCATTGATGGAAGCTTGGTAAGAAAGATGGGGTTGGAAACCACAAATTGTAAAGCTTTCAAGGTAACCATTGCAGATGGATCCTCCATTCCATGTTCCACAAAGATTTCACAACTTCCCCTCACTCTTGGGAAGCACAAGGTAATTTGATGATTTTTATGTTGTTGACATTGGTAATATTCATTTTTTTTTTTGGTGTTCAATGCTTGCATTCCTTAGGTGATTTAACTCAAAACTAAAAGACCATGGAGCTGAAATACACAAAAGATGGCTAAGAAATTATCCTAAAAGGCTTGGCAAATGGTGCTCCACAAGAAGTATCAATGAAGAGGATGGAAGGGGCATTTAGAAGAGGGCAAATTGCATGGGCAACCAGCTGTTTTATTACAGAAAAATCATAAAAATCAGCAGTCAGCTTTAAGGTGAATTACAAGGTATTTTGGACAAACACTCATGTTTTTAATGATTTGCCTCATGGGTTACATCCCAATAGGGGTTTCGAGCACATTATTGAGTTAGACAAAGGAGCTATGCCCATTATGATTACCCCATACAGTCACCCAAGAGTCTACAAGGAAAAAATAGAAAAGACCATTAAGAAATTACTTGATATGGGACACATAAGGCTTAGTTCTAGTCCATTTGCATCTTCTGTGGTTTTGGTTAAGAAAAAAGATGGAACTATGAGAATGTGTATTGATTATCGTATGTTGAATAAGAAGACCATCAAAAATAGGTAACCAATACCTAGGATTGATGAATTGATTGATGAGTTGCATGGTGCTACATATTTTTCCAAGATAGATCTAAAATCTGGGTATCATCAAATCAAGGTAAAGGAAGAAGATGTGCACAAGACAACCTTTAGGTTTCATTTTGGCCATTTTGAGTTCTTAATTATGCCTTTTGGATTATCTAATGCTCTGGCTACTTTCCACTCATGCATGAATCATGTGTTTAGCAAATATCTAAGGAAATATGTGCTAGTATTCTTTGATGGCATTCTTGTGTATAGCAAAACATGGGAAGAGCATTTGATACATTTGGATTTGGTTTTGACTACTTTGAGGCAGCATTCTTTCTTTGCCAAGAAGTCTAAATGTGAATTTGGTCTTAAGGAGATTTGGTATTTGGGACATGTTATTTGTGCTAACGATGTGCAATTGCATAAACAAAAAATTGCAGCTATCATGGATTGGCCTACTCCCACTTCTCTCACACAATTGAGAGGATTTTGTGGTCTTTATAGTTATTATAGAAGATTTGTGAAGGGTTTCTTACGATTTTCTGCTCCTTTGACAGACTTGAAGAAAGGGGCCTTCAAATGGTCTAAAACAGCCCAAGATGCTTTTGAAAAGATGAAAGAGGTAATGAGTTCTTGTCCGGTATTTACAGTTCCATATTTTTCTGTGCCATTTGTGGTTGAATGTGATGGTTTCGTAGAAGGTATTGGGGTTGTCCTAATGCAAAACAAATACCCCATTGCTTTTGAAAGTAAAAATTTGAAAAATCATGAGAAGGGGTATAGTGTGTATGACAAGGAGATGTTAGCAATCATGTAGCTTTGAGTAAATTTAGACAATATTTGCGATGTGGCAAATTCATTGTCAAATCTAATCATAACAGTTTGAGATTCTTTCTTAATCCAAGGGAATTGAATGACAGGCAACAGAAATGGCTAAGCAAAGTACAAGCCTTCGATTTTGACATTGAATATGTTAAGGGAAAGAATAATATGGCAGCGGATGCACTTTCTAGAAGGCAATATGATTTGGAAAAAAAAAAATGGATCAGCCATGTGTTCAATTGCTTGAGCGCAAGCAATCTTGGGAAGGGACGACTATAATGTCCCCTTTTTAGAACATTAATTAATTAAAATATTGGAGACATTTAATCCACCCTTCCCATGGATTAAAAGATAAAAATTGGGAAAATGTCATTACTCCTTTTATTTTTACTTCAAATAATTAATTCTCCTCTTATGTTTTTATTTAAAATATTAAAAAACGGAAATTAATGTCTTAATTGGAGTGTGACTTTCCAAAAAAGACGACCATTTTAAAAGTAACTCTCCTACTTAGAGAATTGCACCAAAAAGAGGAGGGAAACTTGGAGATTTGAAATGCAAAAGCTATATAAGATGATGGCGACCCCTTGGGGGTATGTTGAAGTTTTTATTAAAATATCTTCATGTTTGAAGAGGGATGTATGCCCATGGGATCTCATAACAAAGGTGTTACTTCAGCACCACCATATTTTGGAGAGTTTGAGCCTTCTTGCAATCATTATTGAGTGAATATATGCATTGTTCTCTCCATTTCTAAGCATTAGCGACTTGGTTTAGAATGATTGGTGCATTTATTTTAAGGGTTCATATCTGCATTTTGGTGAAGGGTTTGAGGCACTTTTGTGACTGTTATTACTACTGCAATTTAGTTCAGCCATAGCGACTAGGATTGGGGTTCTATTTTATCATGTTTTGATGTCATATGTGTTAAATCGGATAATCTGTTGTGGGTGATTAATTATTTCTGAGTAAGGACTGATATTTTGGGTGTGTTGGAAGGCTAGAAGTGAGCTAGAATTAATATATATAATTTATCTCTAATCCTAGCAACTTGGAAACAGATTTCTAGGGTTGTTTTGATGATGGTTTTATTGATCAGAAATTTCATATTCATAATGCTTTGGAAAGGCTCTCAATTTCTAGTTTATTGTGCATTTTATTTCATGGCAAAAATATTAAGTATTGAAGTGAGTTATTAATTTTTGAAGTTTCAGCTATTCTAGGGTGTCTATTTTTATTTATTATCTGATTTTATAAAATCAGATCTGGAAACGGTTGGTTTTCCGATTGGTTCTACTCATCTAACCCATTACGTTGGCTTATTCCAACTCCATTTTGGGTTGTAATAACGCTGACATTGGGTTATTTGAGGTCGAACTAAAAGGATCTAATCCTTCAAAGGTCGATTTGGGTTAAGAGTGTTGCAGATTTCTATTTATCCCAAAAAGGGGATTTTACAATGAGACTTGAGTGGCATACCTTGTTTATTTTTACTTAGCAATGTTGATTGTATCAGTGTTGATGTCCCAGACACTTTCCTCTTTAGGAAAACTCGGATTTTGGGGAATGTACCATTTTTGTAAAGTGTGGGGGACAGGTTATCCTCTTTTACCATGAGTTGGGGGAAGGGACTTATGGGGTATTGGTGGGGTGTGTTTTAAAAGCATTGTTTAGCCTCAAGCTTGTCTAGAAACTTTTTGGGAGGGGTTCAAAGTTCCTAGAATATTTGAGAGAGGAGGAGAAAACCAATGGAAGGGACACATGTCCTTTTCTCATTGGTAAGGATTTGCAGAGCTTTCTATAAAAAGGAAAATTTTCCCTGAGGAGGTGTCTTTTGCCATTTTTAGCCAAGGAAGCTAGGAGCTATCGGTATAAACCATGTCAAATGGAGGGCCTAATGTAATCTCTTGATCCATGGATTTTTGCATGCCATATTGCTTTGTGTTGGGGATTTAGTATGGGTTTTTTCATTCTTCTTCCATTTCAATAATTTCTTTTTGTTGAGGCCTGTCTAGACACTGGTTTGGTGGGTTCTTGATGGGTTATTTTTGGCTTGGTTAAGCGTTGTTTATTGCACTTTTTTTGGTTTGGAGAGCTTCATTTGGCATTATTTCCTGTGTTATTTTTGTTGATATTTTTTAGTGAAAAATGTCTACCATTATGCTGCCAAAATTTGGCTAGTTTTATGGGAGTTGTATTATGGAATGCATATCTGGTCATAGGGTTTGTATTGAAAAATGCCACTTTTCTCACCAATGAGGGGCAGTGCAGGTATTTTTATTTGTGTTGGTTTTGGTAATCTTCTCTTATCCTTGAGGGATAATTGAAGTTCTCTTACCCAATGAAGGGTTGTAATGTCCCCTTTTTCGAATTAATCCATTTAGAAGACTTCTAGCTCATTCCACTTCCCATGGATTAGATAAAGGTGAACAAGTTGTTTTTAGTCCTTTTTCATGAGCATTTACATTTTCTTTTAGTGTTTTCCTTCGTGAGGCAAGTTGGTTGGGTTAGAGGAATTAAAAGGCAAATTAAAAGATAAAGCAAGCTTCTTTATGAGGTCGGTCATGGGGGAAACTCCCTAATTGGGTTTGGCACCACCTAAAGGATATAAAAGGGGTCGCTTAGGCTCATTTTGGGCATGTATCTTTATTATAATTTTACACTTACTTGGTTTTGGGGCTGATTGCTCTATTCCATTACACTAGAGAGCGAAAATAGTTTGGTGTGTCACATAAGGAGAACGAAACCCTTCCTTGTTCAAGTTCCAATACAAAAACTCTCTAATTGGTGGTTCCAAGGGCTTTAAAGAAGGTGATCTTGCTGGTTTGCAACTAGGGCTTGAAGGAGAAAGAGTTGTCAAGGTCTTCTACATCAATTTTGCACCTTCTCCTAGGGTGGCAACTTGGGTAGAGGAGGGTCTAAGTGCCTTCAACGGCATAACTTGAGATTTGAAGTTAATATTCATATTCTTCATAATTTATAAGGTTGATTTCTCACTTCATTGGTATTTTTGGGGTTTTGGAATCATCATTTCTGTTAGTATGAGAAGAAGCACAGAGAAAAAGCAAGAAAACAACTGCACTGCTTCAAATGATAACAAGCAAGGTGAATTTATTATGAGAGTAGTTACATTTGGTTGTTAGTTACAACCTCTTCAACTGGTTACAACCTCCTCAACTGTCTAGAACCGTACGGTTCATTATATATATTCAACACCCCCCTTAATGACTAACCTTGAAACAACACCAAGTTTATCTCTAAACTTGACAAACATCAAAGTTTAGTCATTGCATCAACAGGCTTATCCGCAAAAGGACAAAAATGAAGAGATATTTCATCGGAAACAACCAACGAATATAAGGATGATGAATCTCAATATGTTTGGTGTGGGCATGATAAACAGGATTCTTCACCATCTTTAGAATACCTTGAATATCACAAAAGAGTGAAAAAGGTGTAGCAGTAGCATGGGGAAACTGGAAATCAGTCAAAATCCAACGAAGCCATATTGCTTCGTAATTGGCACTAACAACAACCTTGTATTCTGCTTCAATACAAGAGATGGCAACAATAGGCTGAAGATTACTTTATCAAGAAACAACTCCTGAACCAAAAAAGAAGATATATCCTATGGTAGATTGTTGAGTATCTACAGATCCTTCCCAATCAGAGTTGGTATAGCCAATCAATCTAAAATCTGCAACTCTTTGATATATAATGCCAAAGTCGAGAGTTCCTTTGACATATCTTAGAACTCCTTTTGTTGTTCCCCAGTGAATAAGTTTTGGTTTAGATAAAAACTGAGAGAGATAACTGACAACAAAACAATGTTCTCGTCATGTAGTTGTTAGATGGATCAAGCTACGCACCAACTGTCTGTATAATGATTCATTGGCCGGTGTTGAATCATCATGGGATGAGAGTTTCAGCCCGACCTCCATAGATGTAGAAGAAAAATTACAATCATACATTTGAAATTTTTGTCACAGGTTCATGGCATACTTAACTTGAGAAATGGAAATCAAGGGATTATGTTGCCAAAATTCTACACCAAGACAATAGTGAAGGAGACCTAAATCAGTCATGTCAAAAGTAGCACATAAATCTGATTTTACCTTATGAATCACAGCATCTCCACTTCCTGTGATGGCAAGGTCATCAACATACACAATAAGAATCACAATGTCATCATCATTGCTTTTGACATAGAGATTCGTATCAGAATGACTTCGTGCGAAGCCTGAATCTCTAAAATGATTGTCTATTTTTACGTTCCAGGCTCGAGGAGCCTGCTTAAGTTCATACCGTGACTTAATCAATCTGCATACCAGATGCTCATGACCACAAACCTAAAAACCCTCAAGTTGTTTCATATACACTTCTTCCTCCAAATCCCCATTCAGGAAAGCACTTTCGACATCCATCTGATATACTGTCCAACCAAATTGAGTTGTAAAAGAAAGAAGCCGAAAAGTAACCATCTTCGCAGTAGGAGCAAATATCTCCTCATAATCTATCCCCTCTTGCTTTGAAAATCATTTTGCAACCAGTTGAGCCTTGTACTTATCCAAAGTACCATTTGCTTTACACTTGATTTCATACACCCATTTACAGCCAATGGGTTGTTTCCCTGGAGGAAATGGCACCAACTTCTAGGTATTATTTTTAATCAAGGCATCATACTCTAGTTGCAGGGCAGTTTCCCATTCTGGTATGCCTCGTGCTTCAGAGTATTTTTGTGGCTCATAAATATGAAGAAGATCATAAGCAAGAGCAAATTGAGCGTGCTCGGAATAATCAATTTGCTTACCTGTTCGTCGAGACCTTCCATCTAAGAGAGGAGACAATTCTTCCTTACTCAAATCCTGAATAGTGGAGTAAACCCACTTAGGTCACTGCTGAACTGAGGATGTGGTATCTAGTTGCGGTGCTTCTGGAAGAGAAACCAACGGAAGTTCCGGGGGAGAAACCAACGCAAGTTGATTTCCTGGAGACTCAAAAATTTCAAAGGGAGATTACACAGACTGTCCTAGAGTCTATGGAGGAGTATGAGAAGAACCATATTCATGATTGGGCAAGGAAAGAGTGCCAAACTCTGTTATGACCCTTGGTTGATCGCTACCCCCTTGCTGGTACCCTTGCTGATTACGGCCAACGCAAGACTTTGTTTCTTTTACATCAACATCCTGACTAACAATGATCTTATTACTAGAAGTATCAATCAATCTATAGGCTTTAGATTGATCACTATAACCAACAAAAAAATATCTAGAACATTTGGAATCTAACTTACTCCTCTTACTTGCAAGAACCAAAGTATAACCAGCTAAACCAAAAACATGAAATATTGATACCTCTGGTTTGATTGTGGACCAAGCCTCTTCCAGTGTGATGTCTTACAAAGCTTTCCAAGGACTCTGATTGAGAATATATATAGATGTATTAATAGCTTCTCCCTAGTACTTATATGGTACTCCTCGACTGCGCATCATGCATCTTGCCATCTCCATGATGGTTCTGTTCCGTCGTTCTACCATGTAATGTCCCCATTTCCAAGCAAGTGGCCTAGGAGGCCTTTCATCTGTCTTTTCCTTGGTCATGCTCAAGGGGATACTGACGTTGCTGGTTATTGGGTATGGTTTGCACCTTCATTTCAATTATATATTATGCTTTGATGTTAGACACGTATTTTGAGGTGACTTAAGTGAAATAAGGTTGCGTGATGCTCCCTTAAGGTACTTTATGTTATATTTTGTCAATGACTTAAGTGATGGGTGAATATATGGTACTTTATTTTCTACTTATTCATTGGGGGTAACTTAAGTGTACTTTTGGCATTGTGGTGATAAAGCAACTTAAATTACTTTATTATTATGTGGATTTTCTCCAAGGAGGTCGATGAGGGTTCTTTTGGGCCCTTTGTTGCAATGAAAAGTTATAAAAGGAAGCGCTTGGGGGAGAAAAAAGTATTCATTTATACACTTATACTTTTTATAATATTGGAGCCATATTGGTTGTATGATTTTTGCCTGTAAAGTAAGATCCCACAGGAACCCTAGCTTCGGTGGTGAGAGATCCATCCCTAGCTAGCAAAGCATTCTTTGGTGGTGAAAGATCCATCCCTAGCTTACTATTTTGGAGCTTTATTCATATTTTTGGATCAGATCTGGAGATTAATCAGAAATTCAGATTCAAAGGAAGAGGACGGTCATTCTTCATCAAGGGTTTCATTTCAGATTTTGAACAGCTATTTTCTAGGGTTTTATCTACTCAATTCCAAATTTGAGGGAGAGTTTTGGAGGGTTTTTGTGGTCCGATTCCGGACATTTCAGAGCTAGAGATTGTTATCATCGTGAAGATGCCCTAGAATTCATTTCCATCATTTTTCCATTGTTATTCTGGAAATTATTGTCAGTTGTATTTTTCTCTCACTTCCTGCCCAAAAATAAATAAATAAAATCATAACTGAGAGATAAAAATTATTTCACTTGTTTATTGTTCGATATATTTTTCTGAGTTGTTTGAAGCTTCTGGGTAGTGCTGGAAGTAATTAATTTGCAAAATACAAAAATTTCTTTATTTATGCATATTGTTGTCACAAAAATCAGCATTCAATTCGTTGTTGTTTTATACATATTTTGTGAATTTCAAGTAATATCCCACAATGGGTATTTCATACAACCCCATTTTGTTGCGAGGTATAATGGGTTGTAAACCGGCGTTGAATCCCTTCTTTACTACAGAAATCTGCGAACTGTTTAGAGGTGAACTCACCCCCATTATCAGATCTCAAAGTCTTGATCCACCGACTGGTTTGATTCTCCACCAAGGCCTTGAATTTGACAAAAGAAGCAAAGCAATCAGACATCTTTTTCAAAATATACCCACATTTTCTGAGAATGATCATCCACTAGCAAGTGAAAATAATGTACACCAAGGACTATGGGAGTCTTCCACGATGGCTCACATAGATCTGCATGTACAAGATCCAAGAGCCTATTGTCCAAAATAACCCCCTTGGTTATTTTGATGACTTGCAGATCCATTCTGGCTCTGGCATCAAGTTTCCAACTTGTGCGCACCTTTGGTCTCCTTCCTTAGTGCATTTGTTTGGCTGCAGTTCTTTGCGCGCACCTTCGTGCACTCTCCCTACTTCTTCCTTGTCCTTCCACTTCCCTTCGCTTCCTTCTGCACGTCCGGGTATTCCTCCCTTTTATTCTTCTATCTCCTTCCATTTCCTTTCTGCGCACTCCTTGCACACCCACTTTCATTTCCCAATTATTGCGCACTTCCTCTCGCGCACCTGCTGACTTGCCTTCCATTTTAGAATGTCCCCTGCATGTTTTGCTTTTGTGTGCCTTTTCTTCCCAAGTTCCGCACATCACACGCGTGCTTGTTTCCTTCTTGCGCTTTTCCCTTGCGCATTTGTGGTCGCATTTCCTTCCGCACATTTTTGCTCTACGTGCCTTCCCTTTTTCCTCTTGCACAGCGCCTGTCTGCCTCCTCCTTTCAATGCCCACGCACTACCTTGTTGGACGTTTGCGCCTTCCTTGCACATTTGCATACCTTTGTAAATATGCATCCCTCTCCTCCTATCCCCGCACACTCTCTTGCACGAGTTTGCAGACTTTTGCATTCCCTCTTCTTACACCTCTTGCTCTTGCACATGTGCCCTAGACGAAAACCTCTACGCCAATCATTGTCTGCCACGTGTCCATTCCTAGAACTTGTCAGATAAAATAAAGCTCACATGAACAAATTGAAAAGCGCTAACTACGTGCCGATCCTCATGGCAAATGAGCGCGTGACACGTGGCAAGGACGAACCAACAAATAGTCAGCGAACTCCCACGACCAATCAGATCGTGCCACGTGTCTTGTGTGTCCCTCTTGTACTGCAAAACTTAAAATCCTCATAACTTCTTCCACAAAGCTCGAAATCATGTGCGCCTGGTCTTGTTGGAAAGCTGGTGACGTGGGCTACACTCTAGGATTTTCAAAATCTAATTTTGGCGGGATTTGGTAGGTGAAAATGGGAAAACACAATTCTGATCATTAATGCACACTTCCAGTGATCTCAACCACCCATATTTTGTCAAATTTGGTCTTTTTTCTTCTTCTACAAGTTAGCTGACATGGAGAGGCAGATCTGACAGTGCTACAGGCAGATTTGCAGGAATTTATTGCATATTATTGGTGGTTGTGATTGGAATTCCAAGTTTTCCCTCTCTTGTCCCCCCTCTTCTCTTCTATATATTGTTGAATAATGTTCATTTGTAAAGGTTGGACCCTCTTGGATTGCAAGAACATTATTCAAAGTAGTGCTCCTTTGCATTTTCAGTTGTATGCCTCAGATCTAGCTCTCTGCATGTGGATTCTTGCCTCTTTCCACCATTGTAATCAATTGTGCATACTTTGGAAGCAATAAAAGTCTTGTTTTGTGGCTATCTTCTACCCTAACTCGTGTTTATTACATCTTCTTGCCTTTCCTTTGCTATAATTGTATGTTGTGCATTGCTTATGTCCCTTGCAGGTTCCTTTTCCGTTTTGCTTCATGGAAATGAGTGTGTGAGTGTTGTTTAGGACTATGACACACATGTCTTCCCTTCCTCTCTCCATTTTCCCTTGTTTCCACTCATTCGAGAGTGTTCATCCCCTTCTTTCTAGTGCTATCACCTCCCTTTAGCTTAGGATTTTGTTTTATGCATCTCCTTCTCACCATGGTCCCTTGGAATCTTAGAGTACAGCTAGATAGTTACATTTCCTTTCCTAGGAGTAGTCATAGCAGTGGAAATAAGCAGAGGAAGTCGGCCTTCTCCAAAGGTCTATCTCAAGCACAAGGTCCTACAACTTGGAGACAGTCCCATGATGCCTCAAAGCTCTAGATCAACCTGATTTGGGACGGGTGCAATTTTGAGCTCCACCAAGGCCTTGAATTTGACAAAAGAAGCAAAGCAATCAGACATCTTTTTTTAAAAATAGACCCACATTTTCCGAGAATGGTCATCCACCAGTAAGAGAAAATAACGTGCACCAAGGACTGTGGGAGTCTTCCACAATGGCTCACATAGATCTGCATGTACAAGATCCAAGAGCCCCTTTGCACGCCAAGCACCTTCAGAGGGAAAAGGATTCCGCTTTTGTTTTCCAACAAAACATCCAGCACACATATCATGTTTTTCTTGAATGGGAGGCAAACCAACAACCATTTTGGCTCTATAAAGGCAAGCTAAATACTTAAGGCTGAGATGGCCATATCTTTAGTGACATAAAACATTGGTATTGCCTTCCACATTTAAGGCATGCAAGTTGACTGTGGCAGGATCAACAAATCTATATAGACCACCATGCCCAATTCCCTAGGCAACAACCTTATTTTGCTTGATGTCAGACACAATACATTGTTTGCCAGAAAAGTTTACAGAGATATTAGGATTATCAGTTAGTTGACTGATAGAAAACAAATTCTTATTCATGTTAGGCACATATCTAACATGTTTGACAAGCAGTTTGGTATTATTATTTAGCATAATACAAACATCCCCAATACCTTCTACAACATGTGATCTTCCATCCCCTAAAGTAACTAAATCAGAAGAACAAGAATGAAAATTGACATACCAATCTTTTTGACATGTGAAATGTCGTGATGCTCCGGAATCAAAGAACCAACACCGACGAGGGCTGCCATTAGAGCATACTCATCTTCTGACTCGTGTTCAACTGTAGCCACATGTGACTGCCCCTTTTGCTTCTTCAGGGCATTGAGTCATTACTAACAGTCCTAAACATCACCAAGTTTTTGATGATAAAAACATTTCACTTGATGTTTAGGAAAGGAAGAGGATGTCTCGGCATGGTGTTTCCACTTTCCTTTGGACTGAGCAACAAAAGCGCTATCAAATTGTCCAGAACTAGAATCTTGAGCCTGTGTCTATCTTCGTTACTTTTGCAACAGGTAGGAACTCACCTTGTTAAACGTAAGAGTTTGACTCTCAGCCATTAAATGAAGTGCCTCCATAAATGACTCATATGAAGAAGGCAAGCTATTTAGAACCAAAACCACCATATCATCATCGTCCACCTTTTTATTTATAGAAGATATTTGGTCTCAGAGTTTTTTCATCTGATGTAGGTGCTCAAATAGCAATCCACCTTGTAGCTTCAAAGCAAACAATATATTTTTCAGGTATAAAACCCGTCCTTTCTCTAGCGTCTAATATTTATCCCTCAGATTAGCCCACAACGTGCTTGCCATAGTGGCATTCCGCACTTCCGATAGCATATCATCTGACATCGACAACTTGGAAAGCAATAACGCTTCCTTATGACGTTTATCATAATCCGCACAATTTGTAGCAAGTCTGCTTTCGCTGCCCGTGATTATCTTATCACAATCACGAAATTTTGCAAGCGTTAAAATCTTATGGCTCCATACATTGAAATTAGTGCCCATTAATTTTTGTGAGTCCGGCAAAATCAAGTTTGAAATATTTGTCATTTTATTATGCCAAAGTAATGGAAATAATAAAATATGTTGCCCACTTCAATAAATAGAATAAGTGGCTTATTCAGATACGTGGCATATGAAAAAAAAAAAAAGGAAAAAGTATACCCTTCAAGAATATTCAACTCACATTTTTTTTTCTTGTTATGCCCACACGACTGTTCGCATTTTCCTCCGTTCTTCCCACAAGACTTTGGATTTGCGATTGGTTATTGGACAACTTCACACAGACATGAACCACGACTTTGCCTCTTCCCTCACGACTCTGCTTATGCCCTCATCGTCCTTGTCTACAACCACGACTTTGCTATTGGAAAACCGGTTCATGTTTTTTTTCTTTCTGCCCTCCTGATCAAGAACCCACAATTTCTAGCAGCAACAGCGAACACTGTATTCGTGACTTTAATGGCGCTGCTTCAGAGAGAAAAAGAAAGACAGTTCGAAAGCAGTTCAAAAATGTCTTTCCTTCATTCACGACTTGTCTTCTGCCTATGCGTCGACCTCACCTAAAACCTCTCTATACAAGCTTCCTCCAATGGTGACGTGGCTAACTGGCTCTGATACCACTGTTAGTATGAGAAGAAGCACAGAGAAAAAGCAAGAAGACAAAACTGCATTGCTTCAAATGATAACAAGCAGGGTGGATTTCTTATGAGAGTAGTTACATTTGGTTGTTAGTTACAACCTCTTTAATTGATTACAACCTCCTCAATTGTCTAGAATTGTAAGGTTCATTATATATATTCAACAATTTCCAGCCTTAAATGTGAGTTGTACTTCTGTTGGTTATTTAATTAATTTCAGTTGTGGTTTATCACTTGTTTCTCATTTATTTTTGAAGTATATTGGCTGTATAAATATCTTCATGGTTGATAAAATAATTGGAAGCATTCTTTGTCATTTTCAGTTTGTTGTCGCCTGAGAATTGATGACCTTAAGTATTGTTACAGTTCACTGCCACAGAAAGGTTTGTTCACTAATTTCCAACTGGTATTGAAGGGAGTTTGATGGCCTAAAGGTGTGATTTCAGTTCGCTGCTAGGTTTTGATAGTTGTTCCAAAACTATGATTTCTTTCTTTTGGGTTTAAGGCCAAATCCTTATTTTCAAATTCAACCCTTTTTCTCACCCAATTAGGGGTAGTGGAGAATCGGAGATATTTTTGTTTGTGTTAGTCTTGGCAATCTTCTCTTATCCTTGAGGGATAATTGCAGTTCTCTTACCTAATGAGGGGTAGTGGAGGTGTATAGTTTTCTTTTGGCAAAATATTGTGGGAATCTTTCAACCTTCTGCATGCAGTACCCACCTCCCATTGGATAACCCTAGGGGTTATCATTGTGCCTTGTGGGTTTTGTCTTGTTGTTTGTGTGTAATTGTGCATCATGGGTGTCCTCTACCTATTCTCTAGTTTTATGTCCTAAATCTAGTGGTGCCTACGTTTAGTTGGTACTTCCCTAATCTGATTTATTGTGCTCTTTGACATATTGATGTAGCAAATAGTAGTTGGTTGAACCCCTTAGCTTGGGGGTTGACTAAGACTTTGGATCTCATGATGTCAAATGGTTGGATAATAAGCACTATTGCATTCTTTGATGTGGATCTCCAAGTTTGGTGGAGCTCTAGACTTAGCAGAGCTGGATTTATGTGGATGGCTTGATCCTTACTCAAGACATTGACAAGTAGCATGAAAGTACAGTCCTTTACCAGTGCAGGAACATCTACCATCAACAAGTTTCCCACAAGTTTAGCAAGACGATATTACTGTAGGGTGACTTATATATATAGAATTGGGTGGACCACATTCATGACGCCCAGCATGCCATGACAAGACTGATTCTGGATGGACTGATCTTTATTCATATCATATCACCGTACTCACAACAATAGCAATATAACATATTCATCGATACGAATTGATCCCTCGATTGAATTTTCAATCGAGGGATCATTCCGTATTGATATATATTCTCTATGGGGTGGACAGCATTCATCAACCTCAACATGCCATGGTGAGATTGATTCTAGATGGACTGATCTTTGTTCATATTGTATCACCATACTCACAGCAATAGCAATATAACATATTCATCAATACAGATTGATCCCTCGATCAAAAATTGTGGTGTTGATTTCCCATGTTGCACCATATCACTCATATTGTAATGGTGACACAATTGTAAGACCTATTATTTTTTTGTGTTAGACTGGCGATGACTTGTCCAGACTAATTGAACCTTTAGAAGTATTTTAGTTTAAATTTTAAATTACTGATAATTATATGGGTTTATGTAATTTTGCCTGTGATGCTCATTTGGTTATTAGATTATTTTTGTTCAATTAATGTTGGTTTGGAGGTGTCAGTACGTGTAGATAGCAGCACCCCTATTAGTGGGTTTGTGAATTAATGCAATTGACAAATGATGAGATCAATGCATATTACATTTTTGATTAGTTGAAAAACTAGCTTAGTTAACATTATGATGATGTGGCATAAAATTTGAATAAAGGGTTTCAAATGGAGATCTAGGTTTATACCAAGTGTATGCATATATGCATCAATTAATTCTGATTTCAAGGAATAAATATGGGTTCAATTTTTAACATTTTTTCAATCTGATCATTTTCCTTTCAAATAATTTTTTTTGAAAGTTAATCAAAAATCCTGCTCAATTTTAAGTTTTTAAATCAATTTTTAATGATTAAAAAATTGTGTGAAAAGGGGAATAGGCCAGGCCATATGTTGGGGATCAGGCCAAGTTCGAACCCCGAGCGAGCTGGAAAGAGTCTAGGCCAGCTCAACCAAGCCTACGCGAGTTGGATAAACCCGAGCTAGCCCGGCTAAGTATGGTCAAGAAATAGAAGGCAAAGCTCGAGGGTTGTAATGTCCCTTTTTCCCACTTGAGAGCTATTATTTGGTCTTCTTGTCATTCCTTCTCCATGGAAAAGAAGCAAAGATGAAGGAGAAGAACAATTGAGCATCTATATGATATGTTTTTACTAATATGTTATATTTTTTTTTAGTGTTTTCTTTCTTATATAGGTCGGCCTTACCTTTTTGTACTTTGGCGCCCAATTGAAGGACATAAAAGGAGATCTAGATGCACCATTTGCATCTAGACTTTGGCGCAATTTATTCTACTTGGGCATTGTGAGCTTGTTGCTGCTTGTTCATCCACTTGAGGACGAAAACCCTCTTGTGAAGTTTCATAGAAGGACGAAAACCCTTTAGTGGCTTGGGCGAAGGACGAAAACCCTTCATCATTGGCTTGGTCTTGAAGTAAGAGCTGATTTGAAGAGATATTTGTAATTTTCAGCTGGTATATTGATTTATTTAGGGTGGAGCGACCTACCTTGGGTAGGGTTTTGAACAATTGGTCAACTATTTGGGAAATCTGGTTTGATAATCTGATTTACAATATTTTTAAAGGCCGGAATCTGAAGTTTGATGAATTTAGAGGGTTTCTAGACCCATATTTCATATTTTTCTTGTGGCTGCAAATTTTAGTCCATATTTAATTTTCAACAGTGTGTTCTTCAACATTTCTTTGTGATTTTGGCTTTTAATATTCTCATAAAATATATATAAAATTGTGGCAAGTTGATTTAAGGTGTTTGATGGTGTTTTTTTGGCATATTTGGTGATAGTTCAAGTCGCTGATTTTACTCTTTACAGTCTGCTGCAATTTAAATTTTAGATATGCAATTAGTGTGTTTGGTTGAAACCCTTAAAAGGGTCATTATAGTGGTATCAGAGCATGGATCTTCAAAGGCCCAGGGTTTCAATGGAAGAATTCAAGTTTGAAGAATTGATGGCACGAATGAACCATAACCCACAGGTCTGAGGAAGCAACAACGGTGCATGGAAGGGTAAGATCTCTATATTTGATGGCACTAACAAATCTTCAGTAAGATCATGGTTGTCAGAATTGGAGGCATACTTGCAAACAAACCCTATGTGTGTGGAGGATGCCCTCAAATTCATCCTTTGTCATTTGGAAGGGATAGCAAGAGATTGGTGGTACCATGTGATAGAAACCCAAGGGGAAGAATCAATTTGCTTCTTTGATGATCTCAAATGAAATATCATGGGAAGCTTCGATGTGCAAACTCGCATGGATGAATCCCAAGGTAAAATTTCATTGGTGTTTGCTGATATTCCTTTGGTCTCTAATGATTGTGAGTGGCAAAGTGTTGAAGAAAACCCAAAATTATTGGGTACGATTAGGGAGGAGCCCTTGGAAGCAATAGAGGCTCCCATCACTCTTGCCAATGACAAGTCATTGACTGATATTCAGAACAGCAGTACAAAAGAGCATGTTTTTGAGGAGAAAACCATGGAACATAAGCCAAAAGAAGAGGAAAAATTAGATTTGCATATGGGTAAAGTGAAGTTGGTAATGGAGGACCAATTTCCAAGTGTGAATGAAGATAATGAGCTTGCTGGAATTTCGAAAACAGCAGCTCATTGGAGGCAAATTGAAGGTGTGCATGGCTCAGGAATGGACCACAAAGAGGCCCCATGCATGTGCCAACAAGGCATGAACAAATGCAAGGAAGAAACTATTCCATCCGGCAAGGGAATCTTGTCAAGAAGGAATGCATCTTTAAACTCAGAATTTCTAAATATTATGGGCAGCCCACGGTATGAAGGTATTTCAATTTTTGCCTATGTATCATTTCAGATTTTCTACCATGGACGGATGATTAGGAGTACTCATGTTTCATGTATGTTGTATCCTCTTTTGTCACCGCTGATTGAACACCTTTGTGCACATCATACTTCATGGGGTAAGGAGGTAAGAAGTGTTGTTTTTTGCAAAGAACCTATAGACACTTGGGCCCAGTTTCTATGGTGTTTTCACAAGCGGTATATAAGTGCTATGAGGAGTCCTTCAAAAGAAGGAATACCTGATTTCAAAATCAGTATGGAAGAAAATAATGGTGATTCTAATTTTCAGTCTCATATGTGATTAATCTATGATCCCATAATAATGGGAAAGCTATAAAGAATGGAATGGATGGGCAACATTCTTACTATAAAATGTGGCACACATCACCCACCCCGGGTAAGGAGTCTTGTTCATGACCAAAAGGGCACCATGCTTTTAGAAAATGGTGATATACATCCTCTTATTGGAGAAGGATTGCCAAGAAGGATGGAGCCAAACAAAGCTGGTTTCGAAGGCTTCACGGTCACCATAACTTATGGAGCATATAGTCTTTACACAAGGAAGATACCACAGCTCACTATTCCTATGAAAAGGTATGAGTTTTGCATTGACTTCCTTGTTTTAAGTTCAGCTGAGGAACCTATGGGTTTTGGGGTTCAAGAGCTCCAAACTTTGGGGAAAGAAATCTTCAAAATCCACAAGAAAGGATTGAAGTTCCACCCACCAAATGAAGAAGTCAGAATTTTTGAAATCAGCTATGGGAAGGGGTTGTCATGTTAAGCAAGGAAAATCTGATTTCATTTCATTACCAACAGTAGAGAGGGTACTGATTTTAGCTAAGAGTGCAAAGGGGAATGTTGCAAACAATACCATAAGGAGGATAAAGAATGAAGGGAAAATGAAATATAGTTATTGGAACAATCACACCCATACATGTACGAAGAAAGAAGCTACACTTCTCACATATTTTAGAATGAATACAACAGCTGATTGCATATTCTCGGTTCTTCTAGAGCCATTTTCAGTTTCTATCACTTACCAATCATATGTGGACCCCATACTCGGTAAGTGCTTAAAGGAATTGGTGCTTGTTTCTTTTGATGATGTCTTGAGATATAGCAAAGCATGAGTGAAACATCTACAACACCTTAACATAATAACGAGTGCTTTAGGACAACAGTCCTTGCAAAGAAATTTAAATGTGGATTTGGTTGGAGCAAAATGTTGGACCAAGGGTATGTCATAGAGCCTTGAGGGGTGCATGTGGAGCAACAAAGGATTCATGCCATACTTGGTTGGCCTCCTCCCATCTCCATTTCACAACTCATAAGGTTCCTTGGGTCCAAGAAGGGTTTTTCACAGCTTGTTGCTCCTCTAACTGATTTCACTAAAAGGGAGGTACTCGGCTGGTCACTTCTAGCTCAAGAAACATTTGATCAACTCAAGAAGGTAATGTATTCATGCAAAGTGTTTGCTGTACTTGATTCTTTTTTTACATTTATGATGGAATTCGATGCATACGTGAAGGAATAGGGGCTGTTCTAGTGCAAAATCAGCATCTTCTTGCATTGGAAAACAAAGAAATCAAGAAACATGAGCTGAATCTTCACATCTATGATGAGAAGATGATGGCCATTATGCATGTCTTGGTCAAATTTAGGCCATATCTTGTTGATGGGTCAGCAATATACAAGCTTTTGGTTTTTGACATCAGATATGTCAAGAGGAAAAACATTGTAGCAGCGGATGCCTTATCTTGGAAACCAACTCTTCATCAGAATCAAGAAGGGTCTTCACAAGAAGAAGGCAAGGATTTGGAGCAACTAAGTTTGTATGGGGTTTCAGCTGAAGATGGTGAGTTTGTGGTACTTGTTTGGGTACCTAATACTTCAAGATCTATCATATTACTAAATCTCACATGGGGTTGTCATATTTGCATCATTTTTATGCTGCTGACCACGATAATTTCAATCATGAACAACAGTGTCCATGTGCAATTTAAGAAAGTTTCCTTGCATGACAAGGATAGTGGTGAAGCTCCACTAGTGAAGAGACTCCCCCAAGTCACCCTAGTGCTAAATTGGATGGAATCCCAAGTGATTTACTGCTGTTATGATCTAATTTCAGCCTACATGCAAGCTATGTTGAATGATGTTCTCATGATTCGGATAAAAGGCTCCATTGAAGGGAGAACATGTAGGTATAGGTGATGGAATGAGTAGACTCCAAGCATTTGATTTTGATATCGAGTTTGTGAAGGGAAAGCATAATGTGGTTGTGGATGCTCTATCAAGGATGCCACCTTCATCATTAGAAAATGTGGGACTTCATAATGAAGGGAAAGAAAGAAGATGGGACATCGGATGCATTGGATTTGCAATTGCTTGGGGATAAACAATTTTGGGAAGAGAGCAATGTAATATCCCTTTTTCCCACTTGAGAGCTATTATTTGGTCTTCTTGCCATTCGTTCTCCATAGAAAAGAAACAAAGATGAAGGAGAAGAACATTGAGCATCTATATGATATGTTTTTACTAATATGTTATATTTTTTTTTAGTGTTTTCTTTCTTATATAGGTCGGCCTTACCTTTTTGTACTTTGGCGCCAATTGAAGGACATAAAAGGAGATCTAATGCACCATTTGCATCTAGACTTTGGCGCAATTTATCTTATTGGAGCAAAGTGAGCTTAGAGCTGCTTGTTCTTGCAGTTGGGGACGAAAACCTCCTTATGCGACTTGCCTAGAAGGACGGAAACCCTTCTAGAGGTTAAGGGAAGGATGAAAACCCTTCTAATTGCTTAAGGTGAAGGACGAAAACCCTTCATCCTTGGCTTGGGATTGGACATTAAGAGGTTGATTTGGAGAGATACTCGTCATTTCCAAGTTGTTATTTGATTTATTTAGGGGTGGAGCGACCTACCTTGGGCAGGGTTTTGAACAGAGTGGTGAACTATTTGGGTAATTTGGTTTGATAATTTGATTTGTAATATTTTCTAAAGGTCAGAAACTAAAGTTCGGTGAATTTAGAGGGTTTCAAGATCCATATTTCAAAATTTTTTTGTGGCTAAAATTTCCAGTTGATAATTAATTTCTAGCAGTGAGATCTTTAGGATTTCTTTGTGTTTTTTGCTCTTAATATTCCATAAAATATATACTTAATTGTGGCAAGTTGATTTGTGGTGTTTTGTGGTGATTTTTGGCATATTTGGTGATAGTTCAAGTCGTTGATTTTATACTTTCAGTCTGCTGCAATTTAATTTTCAGATCTGCATTCGGTGTGTTTGGTTGAAACCCTTGAAAGGGTCATTACAGTGGTGGAACCCTAAGCAAACTATTGAACTAGTGAGTTGGGTGTTGGGCCCAAAGTTGAGAATCCTAGTTTGGGTGGATATGAAGCCCCCGAGCAACCAGTAGGCAATGTGAGGCAGTACTATTAGGCCCACTGAGCACAGACCCGGCCTAGGTTGTGAAGCAAATATTGGCGAGTAGAAGGATACCCAAGCCTTGGGAATAGATTTAATATGATGCACTAACAAGGCCAACCCAAATTAAGATAAGGTGAGCTTGGACTGAGTAGCTCAAGCTAGTTTGAGGAAAAGGCCAAGATGGTCGACTAGGCCGAACCCCCTCCTTGGCCCTTGCCTTGGTGGGAGTTGGGGAGTGTGTCAAGGTAGTTTGAACCCTCCACACTACCATAACCCCGCCATCTCTCAAACTTGCATGAGGCAAAAACAAGCATGTTAGTCCTTTCTTGAAATCCCTCAAGGGCATGGGTATGAGAAAACATGAAAGAAAAAACTTGATCCTTGTTTCAAACTTGAAACCAAAAACTAATTTGAAGCTCAGGAGGTGTCTAGAGGCTCTAGAGCCCCCATGTTGATCACCTCTTTTTTCCATCCCACCCAAGTGACAAGTAGCACTAAGTGCCCTTTGGACACAAGAAACTTGCATATCAAAGCAGATAGATTAGTTAGACGACACTTCTCTCAGCACATTATTATTACTCAAATTACTCAAATCACCTAGCCTGCTTTTCCTCGGCAACGTGCCTCTCTTCCTTCCCATCGTCGTGGCTTTGTCCCTTTCCGGCGATATGGATTTACTACTTACTAGCCGCCCTACAAACCAAAGGGGTTGACTCGTATTATGAGTTTCTTTTCTACTATGGGAGCTACATTGATCTTGGATGTTAGGGAAAAATATAGAGGAATCGCTTTGCTTCCTCCTGTGGTTTCCCAACTTGGCCCCTCCACCCTTGAATACCCCCCGACGAGCAGATCAAGTCTTTCATGGTGATCTCTAGTGGCTCCCACAACTCCTCCACTTCCAACAAGATAGAGATATTGAATAAGATTCCATTCCAATCTTCATCAACAATGACTTTCGGGCTCTTGTTCGCCTTTCATTGCTAGTTGTATTGGTTTCATTACCACCTGTGTTAATGGCTTGTTACTTTATTTTTCCTTATGTACTTTTATTCCTTTATTTTTCATCCAGGATTCTCTATACATAGAGCTTTCTATTGTTAACTGATGTATCCCCAAATCCTATTGACCTATTTTTGGTCATTTGTGGACATTAATATAGTATCTTTCTTTCTTTCTTTGTTGCCTTGTTACAAGCTCCATTCATGGAGTCTAACCTTGAAGGACTTGGAGCCATTCATTTTCCTTCTCCCTCTTCTCATGATCTCTTTCACCCATCTCTCTTGGGGTGCAAATGACACCTCTCAAGCTTGGGGAGCTCTTTTGTATGAGCTTGTAGGGTTTTTTGGGGTTTCTTTGATGTACAATTGAGATGAGATGGGATTATATTGTACCCGTTTTGGACGGAAGTTTGATTTAAATTGATGTGAGGTTTTTTCCTTTTCTCATAATTCTTTATCATGTCTTTTATGTGTGAATAGGGCCTTGTCAATTAGGTGACCTTTTCTATATGTTGGCTAGATTTTCTGCATAGCTAAAAATCTGGGAGTCATGAGATAAATCTCCCTCATTTACCGGTGAGGCTCCCGTGCAAAATTTGTGAATTAAATATGCTAGTATCTATTTGGGGGTATTACTTTAACCATGCAGCTCATGAACCATAGATGTATAGTTTTGCAGCAATTAAGCAACTGTTAAAGAAAGGAGATATCTAATGAAGAAGGAACAAGAAAGAAAGAGGGAAGATGTGCAACCCAATCAACATATTACAGAGTTGATTGCATGCACATAGATAGAACCAATAGATATTAACACACAGAATTATAAGCAAAGGCAGCTTTCAGATCTAGATCTAGAATAACACAAATTTTATAAGTAAATATAAGACAAAAAGTTAGAAACAAAATGCACCTTCTCCGGAAATATGCTCCTTTCTATTCATTTGCTTTAAATAGCTATCAGTGGTTTCAGCACAAAGTCCGGAACACAAAAATGCTGCTTACAAATTTTGATCTTTTAACCCGTAGGTTCTTCCTCTACTTATAGCATGTAGGGGGGAAATTACAAATAGGAAGTCTTTAGTGAACTGGCACATGTGGAAGTCGGAAAGGAAACAACTGGCAATCTCCCTCCTCGAATTCCTCTTTGCATGACATGCATGATTTGCAACTAAAGATAGAACCTTCTATTTTGCATGTATGCCACCTATTTCCAAGTAGTTGACTTCTTCAAGTAATGGCTTTTAAACTGATCACTTAAGTTTTATAATTTAATTGATCACTCAATTACTTTGTCGGAGGAAATAAGAGAAAGAAAAATAAAGAGGAAAGTTGCAGTCTTGTTATTTTTTCATATTCTGCATGCAATTGATTCTTTTGCCTTTGATTCTCACCAAACTGGATCTGGGAGCGGCTAGATCTGGAAGCAAGTGACTATGATTTGCTTGCGGGTATTGCCTTTGACTTGTCTTCCTTCTTATCCTTGAAGCTTTTGTAGTTCTTCTCCAATACATGCATCAGTGCAATGTTTTTCGTAAATAACTCATCAATTTTATTTTTAATTGCATATAAGCAATTAAAAATTATGGAAAGCACTCCGGGTGAATGCAAATTCAATGAAGGCTTCGATTGGAAGATTGGGAGCACATGCACAAGATCCTGGAAGGAATTCTCTATGCACTGACTTCTTCACAGGCTGCGTCTGAAACAAGAGGATGAATTTTTGCCAGAAGCCTTTGCAATTATGAGATCTGAATCTGAATCTCGGCCTAGATCTGTATCATTGACTTCAGCAAATCCGGAAGCTATGCATTATTCTGTAGAGCCTACCCTTTCATCTCACTTTTCCATGGCTAGAGCAATCTTTGTTTGAACAACTCTTTTTCTTTTAATTATGTCGAAATTCTTTGCAATTGGTGCAGATTTGGGGATTTCTTCAGATTCAGAGGATATATTCAATGTATCTGACATTGATTTAAGCTCCCTTTCTCTTATATAAGCACCTGTAATGAACATCTGCAATTAATTCAAACAAAGACGGCAACCAGAACATGAACACTTGATTTTTATCATAAAAATCTGCATATAGAGCCCGCTGCCCTAAAATTTGAGGCTTTGCTTGCATGCAAAGCAAGCATAAATATTTTCAACTTCACCTGGCCCCTGTACCAATGTGCAGATAATTACACAGGCATAAAACAAGCGCTTCCAATCCTAGGCGTCAAACTTTGAAGCTTCCCAGCAGTGGAAAATAAACTTCAATGCAAAAATCCTCCTTCCTTGGGCGCCAAAACTGTCTGGGCTGCAATCCTTTGCTAAAAGAATTAATTAATCCATCATTATGGCAGCCCCTGCTTATATGACCATCAGCATTCTATTTTTAATAATTTCCCCTCCTATTCCTGGCAATTAATTAATAAACAATGATGTTTATTCACCCGAATTGGGCACCTATTTTTGCATGCCGCTGGCTGTCATTAAATAAATTTTATTTTTATTTTTTTTGTATGCTACCTTCAGTTCACTTTGGCTTGTCTTCATGGATTGACTTTCCTTCTATTTATGGCACCAAAATTGGGTGAATAAACATTAATAAATATTAGTAAATGCATTGTTATTCACCCAAGGTGGGTCGCACTTTTTGGCAAGGGTGAATTCTAAAAATAAGAAGTCAACTTCTTATGGGAATTTTCACCATTCGCTACAGCTCTAAAAATCCTTTCTTCCACTTAAGTGATTTGACTTTCATAATGGGAATTTTTACCCTGCCAGACAGGTAGGAAACTCCTGCAGGTGCTTTAAGTGATTTTTCTTTATTTCACAATGAGAATTTTCACCCTGCAAAGCAGATAAGAAATTCCTACCTGTCTGTTGCCTCTAATTTTCCCATCGTGACTTAAGTGACTTTCTCTTCATGGGAAAAAGTACCTTGCAAAGTAGGTACAAAAATCCCACCTCCCTGTTGCGACCAAAAATCTCACTACAACTTAAATCCATTCATTCCCAAAAATACGACTTACCCGGGAGAGGCTTTTTTGTTCACAACTTCGTCTTTTCAAAGAGAATATGACCTTTTGAGGTTGATTCCATCCGACATGGCGGCCGTAGATGATCTCGAGATACTCTAGGCAAGAAAACAAACTGTACTAGCGAAGGAATTGACCTAGGGGAATTTCACAGAAAAAAATACGAGAAAAATATAAAAACACAAAACGTTGTCAGAAGTCACAAATAAAGCCCAAGATCCATTCCTAATGAAAACCCTACTGGTATATGTGAATATTGACATGCAAAATTTTAACAGGGTTAAACCGGAGCACAATTTACTTCAAATGGGCTTAAAATAATTAAATAAAAATTTCCCGCAGACAAAACTTGACGAAGGGATAAAACGATTTTCGACATTTGGGTATTTATCAAAATTGGCTCCTATGATTCACTGGGAAAATATTAACGCAATATAAGCATCTTCTGGCAATAAAAACACAAAAAGACACGTTATTTTAAAAGAACGAAAATTTTAAACAAGGGGTAGTCTCAAATTTCAACGTAAAATCTGAAGACACCACTATACAACTCAATGTTAAAGCATAGAGTATCCACCTTGCACCTTTGAAGGCTTAATAATTAAAGTGATCTTGTAATTATATGGCACCACAATGAATTCATTGGAACATGCTTCTTGTGACCAGATAATTCTATGTGAGAGAACAAACCTTGTAATTGACTATATTGCATTCCAAGTGACTTGAGGTTGCTTTAATTGTCTTGTACCCTTCTTAATTATGTTGTGTTCCTTATGTTTGACGAATTTAAACAAAATATAAATTTATCCTATTCTCTCCCTTATATTTGGCATGAATATTTGGAAAAAATTACCTTGTTTTCTCACTCTCTTGCGAGAGTCATAGGATGTACTTCAGTACCTTATGTTGATCCATTTAAGGAAGACCAATTAGTCCAATCTTCTTTTGTCATTGCCAAGTTGCCCCAAATTCTAGGTACTTGGGTCCTCTCATATTCTTCTTTGACATTCTCACGTATAGAAAGATCCTGTGGGTAATTGAAATCTCTAGTGAGGTAGTCCTCTCTTTGTTAGTTTAAACTACCTCTTGAATCAGTTGACCCGTTCACTTCATTGTGTCTCCATCATCTAATGTGTTTCCATCAATAAGTATAGTCGACCGAATTTCACCTTTGGCCCAACTTTAACCTAACCCAGCTTCGCAAAGGCAATTGTACCTTAAGTGTTTGCTCTAAAAAGCCACACTACCAATGGAACAACATAACATAAAAGAACATGAGAATTAAAACTTTATTGGATAAGGTAGTGCGCAATACAATTGTTCAGTACAAGGACATGTCACATCAGCATCCTTAACTCCCATATGCATCATTCTACTTATATGACAAGACTTGATGTTTGTTGGGTAAAACACAACTAAACAGTCATTAAGACACTGCCTAAAGCAAACAAGAGAACAATCATAACAAGGTTGGCTACAAAATAATGCTTTTGTTAATTACAATTGTCTATAATAAGAACTTTATCCTTGATTATTTCAAACAATATATAATGCAACACGAGGTGCTGAAGTACATCAGCAGATTCTCACTTATATTCGCGTAAAGATGGAGTTCTCAACTTCTAACACATTGGGGCAAGCCTACAACAGTGACACAAAATAGAATCCAAGGCAAAGACAAAGAAAAAAATTTCCTCTTCATTCAACGTCGTCAACAAGATCCATCCCACACACAACGCACCATCTAACCACCCTATGCAAACATAGAACATGTCACATAAGGGAGAGTAGCCAAAGAAGGTCACACATCATCGCTACACTCCTATGCCTCCAACATCACACAAAGACAAGAACCAAGATGACAAGTAGTGCAACCAACACCGCACATGCTCACACAACAATTCACAATGTCAAGCAAAACAATCTTTGATTGTGCAATCTACATCGGGTTCCCTAAAGGAAGAGAACATTGATCCAAATGCCACCTATCTCAGTACCAACCCATTCCCACTAACACTTCAGAGAACAAGAATACCTCTTTCACACCAAGCATTGGGTCAAGGGTTAACCTCTCCATGTCATCATCAATAGTGAGAAGCAACAGAACATCGCACGAGATGCAATCCAGCTCTTGGGTCTTACCTCTAAAGCACATCCTCGCCCATATATTCTTGGATGGCTCTAGCAAGGAAAGATATACAGTTTCGGCAAAAATTCTTTCTAGTACAAAGTCAAGCGTATGGAGAACACAGTCACTTGTCATGTCGCAGCACTACAGTTTTGTGAAATTTTGCTCAAAAGGCCATATTTGGATGATTAAGATGCTACATATTGTGCAACAACAAGCAATTGACCATCCATGTCAAAGATTGCATCTTCAACATTGTGGAGTCAACTCCAATGACCAAACTCACTTTGGTCTCTTCCAAACAATGCCACAAGCTCATCGTCGCAGTAGCAACAACTCGACAAATTACTACAGCAATATGGAGACATCTTTGTAGAGACGAAAGGTCTTCCAACACATTGCGCTGTAATCCATCAAATCAATTGTGTACTTGGATCCCCTCTTCCAAACAATTCTCTATACCACATACAATTTGGAAGAATGATTAAGTTTGGCATCATATGCAAGACCTTCTTGATCCATGAAAGATTAGTCCAAGCTCTTCCCCTTGTGTCAGCCTGATAGTTCCCATGCTAAACAAAGATGGCACATGGCACTTGTGCTTAAGAGTATTGGGCGCTCAACAAGATAACAATGAATTTATGACCTCCTGCACCAGCTTCAAGGTGCACAATACCTCACCAAGGTCAACCTAAAGTCAAGTTACCATCAGGTACCAGTCAATCTTGAAGACATTAGGGAAATAGGTTTCAAGACCAATGAAGGTTTGTACGAATGGTTAGTTATGCCTTTCAGTTTGACCAACACGCTAGCAACATCCATGCGCCTAATGACAGACATTATTCACTCGTTCGCCAACTCCTCATCTTCTACTTGGATGAAATCCTCATCTACAACAAGACTTGAAATAAACATGTGGAGCACGTCTCACATGTCTTAGACACATTGCACAAATGCAAGTTGCAAGACAATTGAGCAAAATATACATTCAGCAAGATGCAGTTTCAGTATTTGGGCTACATCATCGATCAAGAAAGCGTCCATGTAGATCCAAAGAAGATCAAGGTGATCCAAGATTAGCTAACTCTATGCAATCTCACCAAGTTCACGATTTTTCTTGGACTTGCTAACTTCTACTGCAAGTTTCTCCTCAAGTTCTCACACATATCATGGCCACTCAATAGATTGTCCACACCAAAGTAACGTTCCTCTGAAAGTTTGCACAACGGCGTGCCTTTAAGGAGTTCAACTACCGCATTTGTGTAGCACACCTACTTTGGCAATGCCCGACATTATCCATCCCTATGAAATCTAGGCTGATGCATCTCACAATGCACTCAATGTAATACTCACGCAGCATGGATATCCGGTTGCATATCATTTAGAGATATTCAGCAACACGGTTTAGTGCTACTCCACCTATGAGAAAGAATCCTATGCAATTTCAAGTAGTTAATCAATAGCGCCACTACATCTTGGGTAAGGAGATGATCATCCAGTTTGATCATAATCTGCTTCAGATCCTGCATACATAGAGCAAACTGGAGAATGTGAGTCAGATAAAGTGGATGACTAGCGGCAGTTTCATCTGGTGATCAAGCAAAAGAAAGGTAAAGATAATAAGGAAGCCTTGGCAGCCCACCAGTGTACCATAAGCCCCTTCTTAAATCTACAAACGGTATGCCCCTAGAGACAACACTGATGTAGGTCTGTCCACCCAGGAGTCGCAGGCTCTTTTTTTCAGGGACCATATGTTCTTCTTTGATAGGTGTCGCACATCCATTGTCACATGTAGTACATCTAGAGTCTTCTTCCCTCACAGCAGAAGGAATTGCTAGAAAAGCTGAAAATATTTGTATATATAGGTTATTGGATTTGTGGGGGTTTTCATAACCATATTCAGGCTGTAGTTTTGTGTGGAAAGAGATCAGCCTGCAAAGTGATTTCTGCAAGGGTAACTGGACATTCCAGCTGCAGCAATTTCTACATCATCAAAAACCCCACTAGGAATATCTTTCGTCATCCCTCATTACTCTCATTTTATCATGTTGTTTCCAAGTTGTGTTAGAAGGTACTTTAACTTGTTTTAAGGGGGGATAATGTAGACTGTCATATTAGTATTGTCATTGTTATCACTATATTATTGATTGCATGTTTCGTAGTAAACCTTGTTATGTTGTGAATTATTGTATTGTTAGATTTAAGTAGTATAGCAATGACTTTTTGGTTATGTTCGGTTGTTGATGGTCGTGTCAACCAACAACTATTGAGTCATTTGTCTTATAGATAGCATAATGTATGTCTAGGTAAGGACATGGAGTACCAGGTCCACCCTGTATCGAACAGCTTGTATTGAGCACTACCTATAAATAAAACATCAGTTAGTATCATGTTTTTCTATGTTGTAACGCAGTATGCATTTACTATTCTGTAATTGACATTCGTTGGTAGTGTAATTTCATAGTAAACAGCAAGTGTTCATTCATCCAAAACATGGACAATGAGGTCAATAATATATATATAAGGCCTAAGATTGTACATGGATATTTGGCATACCCTCCCATGGACAGTCGGTTAGTAAGCCAACCAGCAGTCCACAGGTCAAACAAGCTCAAAAAGACTATGCTGTCCAAAGCATATGTTGGCCTCATTTTAGTGTTGCAAAGCTGGCCCGCATGTGAGTCAAGGGACATCAAACCATCACGAAGGAATATCTGGCTTCAGAGGAATGGCGTTTCCTATTGGCTGTGATTCCTTGTCAGCTAGCAGGTGCCACTCAAGCCTCTAACATTATTGTCTAGATGACATATCATATGCTTGGCTTACAAAGGAGTGAAATCTATAAGTTGGGGGAGCTATTGCCAGCATGAATCCATGGGTTCCTCTCCCTAAAGAACAACTGGTTTTACATGACACAACATGCCAGTGAAATATTCTTGGATGCAGTGTTTTGTTAGTCTATCTTAGATGGTGACTTCACTTCTGACAGTTGTACGACCCTGGTTGGCCATCAATCAGTGTTTCAATGGAACCATCTTGGCGTTCCCTTAGCAACCTCTAAAGAGAATAACTTTGAACACCGTCCAGTGGCCAAAAAGAGGAAACGGGCAGTACAGCTTCCTAATCCCAAGGAGGATGCCAATAAGAAGGATGAGTGAGATTGTTTTGACACTAATGATGATGAGGAGAATGGCAGATGCACACCCCAGTTATCAGAGCCTGCTGCTATTTTTTGTTTAACCCCCTTCCTTACATGAGCATGTGGATTTTCTTCACCATTAGCCTCTTCTATTGTGCACCCTCTGAGTCTATCATAGTTATTCCTTTGTCTACAGGGGATGGAGGCAGCAAACAGAGGATTGGTTGAGCCAATTCAGTGCACTAGTTAATCCTGCCTTGGAGGTCCCTCCAATCAATCCATTATGGCCTAAAGAGCACATAGTGCTAGAGCATGAGGAAGAACATATCTAGTTGGGGTAAGACATTTAACTTTATTTATCAGAGGCAGACCCATCTCAGCTTGGTCCAAGTGATTCTCAGGCTCCCAATGAGGAGTTCATTCAATTGCTTCTTCCTCACACGAACATTACCAACCCATATGAAATTGTCTCAATTATTGCAAAATATAGGACCTGTGGCACATGCACTCCTCAATATGTCTAATGTGGCTTAGAATCTGGATGTAACAAGTGGAAATCACAAGCAAAGCTAATTTTGGATGAGGTACCCCAGATTGCAAAATTTGTATTGTCAATTAGAGTTTGTGAGGATCATTGTGAACCAAGGACGATCAGAGTGTAAACCTATTAAGATGTCTCAATAGTGGCTGCCCAATCGGACTTCACCTGTCACTCCTATCCATTGTGTTGTGGGCTCCTTACACACCATTGAGCATACATTTCAATATCAGTATTTGATGCTCTAGTTGACCCTGTGTGAGCAACGTCAACTTGAGAATGAGGACAGTGTTACCCTTGAGGATGCACTTGAGTCAAATGGAGGATCAGCATGCCCACTTCCAGGAGCAGCTCAGGTAGCAAACCCAACTTACACAAAGCTCAAACTCAAAAGGTCATTGGGTATGAGAAAAAAGTCACTCAAGTGAAGGGCAAGTTGCAAGAAATTGTGTATATGGTTAAGTTTTCAAATGAACATGAACTTGTGGCAGAACATCATCTGAAGCAACACACGGAGCAGGTCTGTGCACTTTGATCTGAACTACAGCAGAAGAGGTTACAAAGAGCAGCCTCTTCAAGATCACCCTTGGTCATAGCCCATATACCTCCATGGACATCTTCCTCTTCCTCTACTCATTTTTCTTGATTTTGTATGGGTGTTGTCATATAGGACTTCACAGCATATTTTAAAGTGGGGATAAATGTAGACCATTGTAATCAATAAAAGCATTGTTTGCCATCAACCTTGTTATGATTATTCTCTTCTGGGCTTTAGCATTATAAAAAAAAGATGAATCGAAATCTGATCCAAGTTTGATTACCACTTGAGGCATCTGAGAGAGCTTTTAAATATAAATGGCAAATATCTTGTCCAGGTAGAGGAGAAAACGCCATGGTTGTGCATGAAGAAATTCAGAGCAAAAGAGGAAATAAAAACGTTTTGAAACCTTCCAAAAGAGAGACGGACACCAAGTGTCAAGCACCCACCATGTCATTTTGTTCAACCTTCACATTAGGAGATATCACCAGAAAGGACTCAGTGGCAAATCAAAACTCAAGCCATAAAAATACCATGGCTTCGCCATATGGAGGGCAAAGAGGAAAATAAAAAAATGGAAGTGACCTGGAGCTTCCTGATAGCTTCTTTGGGAAGTCACACTTTCTACGCGGCAGAAGCCCTAATAAATGTGTAGCTATCCATCTTGCAAGTGGGATATGAAATCACTATGGGCAGCAATTTCTACATTTAATATCATATTTGAATACCTTTGCCAGCTATTTTTTTTGGTTGTTAAAACTTTCAAACCTAACACAAGCTATCCATCTTGCAAGTGGGATATGAAATCACTATGGGCAGCAATCTCTACATTTAATATCATATCTGAATACCTTTGCCAGCTTTTTTTTTTGCTTGTTAAAACTTTCAAACCTAACACAAGCTATCCATCTTGCAAGTGGGATATGAAATCACTATGGGCAGCAATCTCTACATTTAATATCATATTTGAATACCTTTGCCAGCTATTTTTTTTGCTTGTTAAAACTTTCAAACCTAACACAAGCTTTTAGAGCCATTTGCTTCTCTTTCTTGCTAAAATTTGCAACTTGACACATATTTCAATATTGTCCATTGCTATGTATCCCTAATTTAGAGCCAACAACTACTACGTATCAAAGGTTTTTTAATTTTATGATATCAAGCTTTCGGCTCTAAAATCCCACTTTGAGGATTACAAAATGCTCTATGAATTTATACCCAAATGACCACACAGAATAGTTTAAAAGGGGTTCCTCAATCTAAACATTGTTTCAAGCCATTGGCATTTCCTAGCAAGAAACTCCCATGCTCAATTATGTTGCTCCCAAGGTCATATATTCCTTCTTTGTGGAGTTTGCTACTGTTGCCAATCCCTGAGGATATTTAGATCAGAGTTTACCAACTCTGCGAGTACTCTCCAAGTCGGCGAGTAATCGCCAGAGTTTTAGTTGGGCGTGTAAATTCCCCAAAAACTGACGAGTCTACTATTCCCAAGTCTGGGTGAGTTTTTGGAGAGTGCTCGCTAATACTCGGGGCAATTCTCATTTGATACTGTATTTTGTATTAAAAAGAAATTAAGTATTTTTTACATTACTAAGTATTGTCAAGTATTTTCCAAGTATTTCCAAATTAATTTGTTTTTGGTCTGCCAAGTATTTTCCGAGTAGGAGTATGCGAACTATGGTCATAAATAGTTAGCCACTTGACAAGTGCTCATGAATTTACTAACCATTTTCATGAAAACTCGTTACCCAGGTGACTACATTGCTTCTAGACAACTGTGACTGCCCTCGTATGTAAGTTAGTCATGAAAAGAAAACACCAAACCAATCTAAAGCCATCCAATAAGTCAGGAAAGCGAAAACACTCCATGTTAGATTATAGTCGAACACATCACGACTAAACAAGAACAAATGTTGGCCCCCACCAAGGAAAAAAATGAAGGCACATCTCAGAATACAAGATACAAGGTGATTCATGCATCAAGATTTTTTTTGGAGCGGTATGGAAAAATTGTAATAACACTGTTGACTTTCTTGCCCTGTTTTGGAGATAAAGTAAGGCTTCAAAACAACAAATCGCTAAATTTACCAACGAGTACAACTAAGCTAGTTTCTTAGGCCGCTAAACATGGCTAGAATGTCCGGATAATGAGGTTGGAAGGGCTAGGTTGGAGGAGTGAATGCACAAAATGTTAAAATCTGATAAACAAGTGTCCACCTTGATATCCAAATATTACAAAGATTATTGTAAACCAGTTAATCTCAATAGAAATCACCACTCTTACCAATTGGCAAAACAACATACTTCTGAAATATCCCTTTTCCGGATTTATTTTATATTCAAGATTTCCAACCAAAATTTTCACAAATAACAATCTATTTTTTATGGCAGCAGTATATAGAAAAAAAATGACAGCAAAGCACAGTTATGGCAGCAAGGTATAAAGTCAGAAAATAACCAATATCTTCACTTTTATTGCAATTAAACTAACATGCAACAACGTGCAAGTAACATGCATCAACATGCAATGACATGCAAGTAACATGCAATGACATGCAATAACAAGAAGTTCCACTGATAAAATAAATGATCTCTCTTACTGAATATGGATGTCTTCTCTTTCTGGACTTGAAACTAGATCCGCAAGCCTCTAAAACTTTGAATCTGACAACCCGATCTGAATAAACTCCACAATAGCAAACTAGGGTTGGATCTTTCACCACTGAAGAGTGCTCTACTAGCTAGGGATAGATCTTTCACTCCCGAAGCTAGGGTTCCTGCGGAATTTCACCTCCACTAGCAAGGAAAGCAAGTTGAAAGCTCCAATATAAGATGGCAAAATGAACCAAGATCCTTTTTCCTCCCCAAACACCACCTTTTATAACTTTTTTCCATCATAAAAGTGCCCATAAAACCCTAATTCGACCCCCCTTGGAGATATGTCATGTTTTAATCGTCACTTAAAGTGACTTTATTTCTCCTAGGCCAAAAAGTCCACTTAAGTGACCCCAATGAAGAAATAGAACATTACCCCACCTTTTTCACTTAAGTCATCATAAAGTACATATATAACGCCAAAACATAACATATAAGTCAAATGTAGGTGAAAACCATACCCAACAACTATCTACGCTGCTAGCCCCTTGTGTATGACCAAGGCTAAGAAGGAAAACCAGTCGCTAGACCATGGAGGTAGGAATGGGGACATTACAGTCCGCCCTTCCCGAAATTTGTTTGTCCTCAAGCGAACGTAAACTAAGTGCTATAAAATTTGCTCTCCCTCCCAAGTGGGCATCCTCTAGTGGTAAGTCTTTCCACCGTACTAGATATTTTGTGATTACCCTGTTCCGAAGCTTCCTTTGTCTTACCTCAATAATAGATTTTGGTTCTAAGACCAGCTTCCCCTCGTCGTCCAATGGTGGTAAATCTATAGAAGGGGCAATATGTTGTCCAAGTGCCTTTTTGAGGCACGAAACATGGAAGACATTATGAATCTTACTGTGCTCTCGAAGCTCCAACTCATATGCTATTGCCCCAACTCTGCGCACTATCCTGTATGACCCATAAAATCGCGGTCTTAGCTTCTCTGCACCGCTCTTCTTGAGTGAGGATTGTCTGTATGGTTGCAACCGTAAGAAGACCAAATCTCCAACCTAGAATGATCTCTCAACTTTGTGCCTGTCTGCATATACCTTTTGTTGATTCTGCACTTTCTGTATGTTCTCCTTGAGAGCCTTTAGAATGTCCTGGTTCTCCTATACCCAATCACGAGCTTTGGGAGCTTGGCTATCTGATAATACTAGGTCTACAAATGAGGATGCCTCAACCATATAATGCTCGAAAAGGAGTCATACCAATACTCATCTGGTAGGTGGTATTGTAACAATATTCACCCATATGTAGTCATTTGACCCATTCACGTTGATGTCCTGCAACATAACTACGCAAGTAGCCCTCTATCCACTTGTTCACTATCTTAGTTTGCCCATCAGTCTATGGATGATAGCTGGTACTAGGTGTCAGCTCCGTACCTGCAAGCCTGAAGATCTCCTGCCAGAATGTACTCAGGAAAATCTTATCCCTATCGCTGACAATACTCTTAGGCAACCCATGATGCCTAAAAATACCTATGAAGAAAGCCTGAGCCACCTGCGGTGCCTTGTGCCCTGAAGGCATAGAAAGGAAATGGGCATATTTAGTCAACCAATCAACCACCACATATATGCAATCGTGCCCATACACTGAGGGAAGACCTGTGATAAAATCCATGGATATACTCTCCCACTTCCGTTCTAGAATAGGCAGAGGTTGTAGAAGTCCTGCTGGGAAGGAGTGCTCTCTGCCTTGGTTCGCTGACAAACCAAGGCACTCCCTGACATGGTTAAGGACATCGTCCTTTAACCCCTTCCATGTGAATCTCTCTCTGATGTACCTGTATGTCTTAAAATATCCTGGATGTCTAGCCAAGGGTGTATCATGCACTGCTCGAAGAATCTTCTCCTTCATTTTGGACTTTGGTACAAGGAAAATTCTATCCTTGTAGTAGATGAGGTCGTCCACAACTCTGTATCGATCATCCTAAATAATGCCATCCATAATCTCACATGCAAACTGATTTTTGGAGTATTCAACAAGTATATGAGCCTTCCAATCAGCTGAAATCTCTTACATAAAGCAAATCATAGAATCAAAGCAAGGTCTCCTAAACAGTGCATCAGCCACCACATTATTCTTACCTTTCTTGTATTCTATGTCGAAATCAAAAGCCTATATCCTATTTACCCAGCTCTGTTGGCAATCATTGAGATCCTTTTGCTCCAAAAAGAACCTCAAGCTATTTTGATCCATATGAACCACAAATTTGCTGCCCACTAAATAATGTTTGAATTTGACCAATGCATGCATAATGGCCAACATCTCCTTGTCATAAATTGAGAATCCTCTCTACTGGACTCAATTTTCGACTCTCATAGGCAATGGGATGCCTATCCTGCATGAGCACTACTCCAATACCCACCCCTGATGCATTGCACTCGAGTACAAATGGCCGAGTGAAATCTGGCAATGTAAGAACTGGACAAGAACTCATCACCCCCTTAAGATGATCAAAAACCTGTTGTGCTGAATTTGACCAAGCAAAATCCCCCTTCTTGGTCAAGTCTGTTAAGGGTGCAGTCAAGCGAGAGAAGTTCTTCACAAACCTCCTATAATATGTGCATAGTCCCAAGAATCCTCTCAAGTGTGTCAAAGTCCTAGGTGATGGCCAATCCAAAATCGCCTGAATCTTCTCCATATCCACCTTGACTTTGCCTCCTCCGATCACATAAACCCAAATATAGCAGCTTTGTCATACCAAAGTCGCACTTAGAAACTTTCGCTTAGAAACTTTCGCTTAGAAGCTTTCGCATAAAGCGAATTAGCTTCTGAAATTCCCAACACCTCATCAAGATGTTGAATGTGATCCTCCCACGTCCTATTGTAGACCAAAATGTCATCAAAGAAGACCAATACAAACTCCCGCAAATGGCGGTTAAACACATGGTTCATGCAGGACTGAAATGTGGCTAGTGCATTAGACAACCCGAATGGCATCACCAAAAACTCGAAGTGGCCATAATGGCACCTAAAAGCTATCTTATGCACATCCTCCTCTCTGACCTTGATCTGGTGATATCCAGATCGCAAGTCTATTTTGGAAAAATAGACTGCTCCATGTAGCTCATCTAGTAGTTCATCAATGTGTGGCACAAGATACTTATTTTTTATTGTCTTCTTATTCAGTGCACGGTAATCTATGCACATTCGCATGGTTCCATCCTTCTTCTTCACCAACACCACTGAAGAAGCAAAAGGACCAGAACTAGGTCTAATATGCCCCATGTCCAGAAGCTCGTGTATAGTCCTCTCAATCTCATCCTTAAATCGTTTGGGGTGACGGTAAGGAGTAGTAACCACTAGCTTGATGTCCCCAAGCTCAATCACGTGCTCAAACACCCTGTTTGGTGGTACACCTGGAGGTATGTCCTGAAAAACTGCATTGTGCTTGTCCAATAGGCCTTGGACATCCACATGATACTCTAGACGGTCACTCCCTGTATTCTTGGTCAAAACCAAGCAATGAATGGCCCAATCCACCTTATCGTGCCGAAAGATCCTCTCCATCCTCTTAGCTGTAACTACCCTGAGTGCTCCTGTAGATAGACCCCTCAAGGTCACATTCCTGCCCTCAGACTTGAATTTCAGCTCCATCGTCTGAAAGTTAATATGAAATTCACCAAGGGAGTGAAGCCATTGAACTCCCAACACTACGTTGGTCTTTCCAATGCCGACAATATAGAAGTCATGAGTAGCGGTGTAGTTCCCCATGGTGATGCTCAACTGTGGAACTTTACGGGTGCGTCTCATAGACTCACCATTGGCTACAACAACATTGACGCCCTCAAAGTCCTCTATCTGTAGGTCAAGCCTCTCAACCAAGGATGCATCAATAAAGTTGTGGGTAGCCCCACTATCAATAAGTACCACAACACGTTGCCCCTGCATAACTCCCCTAACTCTGAATGCCTTGTACCTCAGGGTACTAGAAAAAGTGGCTATAGTCTCCTGAGGGAAAACTTCCTCCTGCTCATCAGTACCATCCAAAGCATCTTCATCTCCATCATCCATCTCCTGGGTCTCTAGCTGCTCATCTCCATCACTCTCTCTCTCTCCTCCTCAAAGACCTCAATGAATTGGGCCTTGCCCTTTCCTGTGCAATCATGTCCCAGGGCCCACGGTGAACGGCAATCGAAACAAAGTTTCTTTCACCTCAACTCCTCCCTAAGCTCTCATGAAATAAACGGCTTTCTAGTCGTCTCCTGTCTTTGTGGTGGCCCCTTTAGCTGGAAACCATCAGGTCTAGATGGGGGTCCTCTCTACTGAACTCGAGGTGGAAACCTCGGCTTTAGAGTGGCTAACTCCAAATCTCGGGCTCTCCTGATGGCATCGTGTAGTGAAGAAGGCTCGAATGCCTTCACAAACTCTACTAGTGAATCTGTCAACCCTGTTATAAAAAGTGAAGTCAACCTCACCTCAGAAACATCAGTAACCATCACTGACAACCGCTGAAAATCTGCAATGTACCCATCCAAGGATCCTATCTGTCTCAAATGAGTCAACTCTCTAAAGAATCTGTCAGGATCCCGCCTTTTAAACCTGCCCACCAGTCTCTCTGTGTAATCCGCATAAGTGGTAATATGCATGTGTCCCTATGTGACAAGGCCATGATGCCACCAATCATGTGCATCTCCCTCAAGATGTAGGATTGCAAATTTTATTGCATCCTCTTCGCGCATGGAATTCAAGTCAAAGTAAGTTTTTAACTTATGAATCCATGATGTCGCGGTACACTTCTTGAATCCGTCTAAGTGTGGAACTGAAATCTGCCCCAATTGCCTCTGTAGCTTGGGAACATGAGGATATTGATCCCGCTTGGGCCGGCTACCGATCTTCATCCTGCAATACTCCGGGAAAGACATATTAGCTTTGAACCCTTCACTCAAGGATTCATACTTTGCCCAACAAGTCTCCTCATCAACAATACCCCCTTGTTGCCCTACCAATGTCACTTCCAGATCTTTCATGAAAATCGGTTCATGCATGCTCAACCATGTGTTTTGGGATGACGGAGTGTGCTACCCTAATCTGCCAGTTTCATCTCTATGAGTCCGCAGCCCGGAATTACTGATTTCACCTCTTTCCATATGGTTCCCAAGGCCACCCTGTGATAATCTCTCTGTGAATTGGCTCAAGTAGAGGTTTTAGTCTCTTGTTGTTTCACCATATTTATAAACATTTTCTTCATAAACTCCTCATTCAGCAGTTCCTCTGATTTTCCATCTTTGTCCACCATGTCTGGACCTTCTTTCTTGGGTGTATTCCTCCTGAAATAAACATTCATATACCACCCAACAGGTTACAAAAAAGACCGCTTTGATACCACTGAAATATCTCTTTTCCGGATTTATTTTATATTCAAGCTTTCCAACCAAATTTTTCACAAATAACAATCTCATTTTTATGGCAGCAGTATATAGAAAAATATGACAGCAAAGTACAGTTATGGCAGCAAGGTATAAAGTCAAAAAATAACGAGTATCTTCACTTTTATTGCAATTAAACTAACATGCAACAGCGTGCAAGTAACATGCAACAGCGTGCAATGACATGCATCAACATGCAATGACATGCATCAACATGCAATAACAAGAAGTTCCACTGATAAAATAAATGATCTCTCTTACTGAATATGGATGTCTTCTCTTTCTGGACTTGAAACTGGATCAGCAAGCCTCTAAAACTCTGAATCTCACAACCCGATCTGAAAAAACTCCACAATAGCAAACTAGGACTGTATCTTTCACCACCGAAGAGTGCTCTACTAGCTAGGGATAGATCTTTCACTTCCGAAGCTAGGGTTCCTGCGGAATTTCACCTCCACAAACAAGGAAAGCAAGCAGAAAGCTCCAACATATGATGGCAAAATGAACCAAGATCCTTTTTCCTCCCCAAACACCACATTTTATAACTTTTTTCCGTCATAAAAGTGCCCATAAAACCCTAATTCGACCCCCCTTGCAGATATGTCATGTTTTAATCGTCACTTAAAGTGACTTTATTTCTCCTTGGCCAAAAAATCCACTTAAGTGACCCCAACGAAGAAATAGAACATTATCCCACCTTTTTCACTTAAGTCGTCATAAAGTACATGCATAACACCAAAACATAACATATAAGTGAAATGTAGGTGGAAACCATACCCAACAACTATCTACTCCGCTAGCCCCTTGGGTATGACCAAGGCTAAGACTGAAAACCAGTCGCTAGACCGTGGAGGTAGGAATGGGTACATTACACGGTCTTTATCTTGAAAATAACCAACCTTTGATATAATTTATTACTTCCGTATGAGTTTGATATGTTTTTACTGTGGGGTTGAAAAGTTGATAGGTTGATAGGAGATGCTTACAATCGTACAAGTTAATTTTAGTATATTTTGGGCTTAGCCACATTATTTGACCACACACAAGGATTTGTTATCTATGTTGTTGTATACAGTCAGATTTACAATCAGAAGGTCTTTGTGACACTCTATAAAGATGTAGGACAATACACTTATTACTGTTTCTCTTTCCCTGTGGCTTTTCATGGCAAGTTGTCATTTCTAGTAAAGTATCTGAAAATAAAGAATTTTTCCCTCTGTTGTTTTTGTCTGTTTGATAAGACTTGTATGCCGAGTCTATGTCTTGGTCCCTTGACGTTGTTCCTCAGAACATCTGCATGTGTCTGCAGATTTTGCACTCTCATACAATGATAGAAATCAGTTCCCATGAGACAAATGAAAGAAAAGAACACAAAGCAGATATTCTTTAAAATCGTACAGTTTTTCTTATGATGGGGGGTTAGGTACTTGGAATCCTAACTCTTAACTCTCTTTGTATCTGTAATAAACACATTGTAATTTATTACATCACTTTATTATGTCTGAAATAAACATTAATATTCCTAACAAGAGTGAAGAGGTAGATCCAATACATAAATAGCTATCGAGTGAAGAGGAAGTTTTCTGGAATTTAATTACCAAACAAAAATAGCTATAGAGCTACAAAGATGTAATGTCCCTTTCTAGGGCTGAAACTGAGAATAAGGATTTGGCCACAAACCCAAATGAATCTGATCTGAAAATACACCAACACCCAACAAGCATCAATCAGAAAATGACTGAAAACACACTTCAACCCTATTTGAATAATCAATAATCAGTCCTCTAGGGCAGTGAACTGCGTAGGGACTTCACATCAACATATAACCATGCAATAAGAGCTGAAAATGCTTCCAAATAATTAATTCAACCAAGGCAATAATTAGAAAGTAAGTGATCACACCCAGCTCTAATTATTTTTATGGCAGCAGCAGTACAACCAAAACCAAGGGCTGGAAATAGCTCATAAATCACTCCAAAAATCACCAACAATGAGAATTCAGCCTCATAAATTATGAGGCACAAGTTGATAACCTCAAAATGTCCAAGAGTGCCCTAGATGCTACCAAACCCTTCACCCAAGCAAGTCGCCTAGGGTTAGAAGGGAAGAAACAAACAAGATATCCTCCTTGACGCTCACTTGTGACTTCTAGGTGAAGCCACCAATGCACACAAGGGGGTTTTCATCCCCAAATGTGATCCTATTGAAGGTTTTCGTCCTCAATAGGTGGCCAGGGAAGGGGTTTCATTCTTCAATGGCAAGAAGAGAAGCTACACTATCTCCAAATCCCAAGTAAATGTCAAATGATGAATAATAATGATATGATGATCCTCCTCCTCCATTCAAACCTCCTTAAGTACCCTTCTTTGGCGCCAAGGATGAATTAGAAGATCAATCTTCTTGACCGACCTCTTAATGAAGGGGGAAGTGCACTTTTTAAACTTCCCTTGGCCTCCAAGAAAACCGACCTCATGTGGAGAAGATAGAAATTCCATCACTTAGTCGAATCACTCCAAGCCATAATTAGTAATCAAATAAATAAGGAAAATACAATCACTTACTATTATGGCGATGTTCACCTCCCTTGCCTTCCTTCCTTGAAGCCCACGGAAGATGTAATGGAACCAAGGCCTTCATAGTGACTACCTTGGAAAAGGGAACATTACAAAAGATAATACCAAAACATCGAGACCCAAGAGATGCATTCTTCCCAACACAAGGAAGTATGTCCCATGATAGGATTCATTACATTATAAAGCACAATATGAAAATATATTGAGCAAGGTTGTTCAGGAAATTAAATGTTATGAAGGCTCTACCACTGTCCTTTTAGATGACTCATCCAAGAAATGCTTAGCCATCACAATTGCAATGTGAGGCGATTATGTTCAGTTTACAAGCATGCTACCTGCAACCCGTCTTTCAATATCGCATCCCGTCCATATTTCTGAGCCAACTCATATAGAACCTGTCAAACAAAAGACGAAGGAATATGTTACACCAATCAATTAATAGGCAATATTGACTAACAATCTAAAAGTGATTAATCATTCAAGGACATGTACGGAAGCAGTTGAACTCAAAAGGCACACACCTCACTAACAAAGTAGGGGGCTCGCCATGGCCCAGATGCACCTTGCCCATCAGAACCCATGAAAAGTGACTCATTGACAATTGCTGCTGCTATTTCTGGATGCAAGAACCCAGCTTCAACCATCCTTCGCAATGCTCTTGCCTGGGGTTTTTTGCCCCTGTTACAACAGCATTTAGAAGAAAATAATAAAGGAAATCATAGTAGGCAACCAAGAAAATATCAGCATTACATAATTTGATTACGATAGGATGAGCATTTGCTCCTATCAGACTTGGAGTAACCAAAGACTAGAGACCCATTTAATATGAATTAAAGCTTGAACAAAGGATGATATATTTGAATAATCAAGAGAAGGATATATTCCTAGAGGAAACAAGTTTAGAAAAGGAATGCACATATCATGTAGAGTTGAAACCTGCTAGGATCCCTGTATGGAGAAAGAAGCTCCGGAGCAGGAATGATGCCAGCTAACATGGCACATTCTCCCAATGTAAGGACCGAAGGGTGCTTCCCAAAATAAAATGCCGAGGCTCTTTCTATTCCATAGATACCATGACCCCAATATATCTACAAAAAAATACCAGTAACAATGACCTCTGATATCAGATACCTTTTAAATTGCAATCTAAGTTTAAAACCCGTTAAATCATATTTAGCCTACAATAAATTAAGCAAGAAAACTAAATGCATGGGAAGTCCGTAACATAATCTTGAACAATAGTAAAGAAGCTCAAGCAAACATAAAAGAAAAGTGTTGGCCAATCTTACCACATACCGGATGCAATTATTACTTTTTATGATCATACTAAACTTGGGCAATTTATCACTTACTGGATAACACACTCAAACCATGTCTACAGAAAGTATGAGGAAAACAATCATTATTCCTTTTTCAAAGATAGCTCGTCTTACCATGTTTAGAGGTAAACCACTTCCAACCATAGTTCACATACTTGTACTTGACAGACCAAAAAAATGTTGACTCGGCAAAAGCTCGGCAATACTTAGAAACTTCAAAAATACTTGAATTTCTTTTTAAAAAATAATTTTTATACAAAATACAGAATCAAATGAGTATTTGTGAGTATTGCCCCAAATACTGGCGAGTATTGGAGAGTATTGGCAGGTACTCTTGGAAATTTCACCCAGACTCAGGAATACCAGACTCACAAGTTTTTGGGGAGTATACTCACCCAGCTAAAAATCTAGCAAGTACTCGCCAACTCAGAGAGTACTCGCTGAGTTTTTAAACTATGCTTCCAACCTTGCCTAAACCACAACCTCAATTCAGCAAAGCGTGCCCCTTGGAGTAAATAAATATGCAGTCAGATTTTAGGTTATATCTTGTGCAGTAATCATTCACCAATCTGTGTTTTTAAATTTCTTCCTACCATGGAAGTAATTTTTTTTCATGTCTTGATCATGTTTTTTTACATAACATTTCTAAATAAAATTGAAGTCCATCTTATAATACACCAAAAAAACAGGAGATTTGCCTAAGCTAAGCAATAGTTATGTAGAAAATCTCATCCTAGAAAGTCTGACATCTCTGTATACCCCACAAGACAAAAAGGTTACATCTTATTGAAAACAAGGAATTTTGGATTGTACATGCATAGCCAAAACCCGATTTGAAATCCTTAAAACTATCCTATGCTGAGCAGGGAACTGTTCTCATAAAAGGAGGTCTTGCATCTTTCCTTCCGAAGGAAATTAACAGCAAATCACCATTTATGCCACCATAGTCAAGTCCAGAAATTTGGAGCCGTTCAGTAAAGCAAAAAAATCTGAAAATCCGGAACTCTTGAAAAATATTTGGAAACGGAATATATATATATTAAATATGAGCATCATTTATAAATATTCAGAAATTGAAAAATATACAAAAAAATATTATTAATGTAATATAATATGTTAATATATTTAATATTAAATAATATAAAAGGGTGATGTTGGGTGTTTATTTATTGCAAAAAAAAAAAATTGGAAACAAAAAAGAGTCGACCTAGACCGCAATTATCCAGACGGCCTGAAAATTCCAGATCCAGTCAGATTTTGTGCAAATCCGGCCGGATTTGGTAACTACGTATGCCATAGCTTTTTGCAACTCTCTCTAATCATCTAAGAGAACCCTAAGAGAGGGAAACAAATAAATAACAGAATTTGACCTCCCCCATGGCAAAATGGTCATGGCCAATGCACATTTCTAGAAAACGTGTCCAGGTAACTCCTCCCTCTTGCATTGAAAGCATAAAAAATCTAATTACTGCCATGTTAAGTCTTTGTTGGACTTCCAAGTCTTGGTAAAGCACTAATCATCCCAAGAACTTTTGTTTGAAAGAAGAGCCAGATTTCCTCATAGATTACACATCCCCCATCTCACATTCAGCTGTTGCACAATGTGACAGAAGCTAAGTGTCCCTCACTCAATGATACAACTCTTTGGTATCATAACCATAGAAAGATTTCTTGTTACCCTGTTTCTACTCTCTCCAATAAAAATCAAATCCTTGAGGTTGCAACTAGAAATACTTTCAAAGTTTCAAGAACCATTTTATAATGCTCCTCAAAAGTAGAGGTATATCCATGCTCCTAATCTTTCGAGCATGATATAAGTCTCACCAAGTGTGTTGTTGTTCAAACCCTCAATTCCAAGCACATACAGTAGAATAGATCTTTTCTTGCTAAGCTTTTAACAAAAAAGAATGAGAATGTAGCCAATCAGGCCACGTGGGGTGGAGAATGTATGTAAGGGTCTCAGTGTGAAATCCTAAGCATCGTGTGACCCCTCACAATCCCAGTGAAGATGATCAATTACAGATTGCCAAATAGCCCAAACTATCTTAAGTGACATTGACCTTCATATCCTTAAATCCTTTGCACTACCAATTATATCACATATTTAGAAAGACCAACGAGTCCCTTCATGTAACGACTAGTTAGAATTTCCTAGTGAATCCAAATTTGCTATAGAGCATCCCCATCAACTGCTCTTATTATCCATTGTCCAACAAGGCCTGCAACTTGAGCTCCAATATATGGTATGCATACACCTTTACGATCCCTTGGAAGAATGCAAAGGTCACAAGCTATTTACACCTAAATTTTCACTTTTACTAACTTTGGCTCTTTGGAAGCATTATTGGCGTATTGGCTTCCTTCGAGTGATGTCCTCAGGGACATTGTCGAGTGCAAGAAGTAACCTGAAATGGTTTCATGTAACCTTCATTGGTTGTATTGGGTTGCTTAGCAATGGTATTTATGAGAGAGCCTTGTTGTGCAGTCCAATTATATCACATTTCACATGTTTTCATACCTCTACACTCATCTTTTTACAGCCTCACAACTACATTACCTTACTATCCTCTTACAATCACCTCCATGCCTACTATCAACACATACATACCTTCATCATGTCACTGTTTCACAAGCTTTGAGAATCCCTCCATCAGTCAGGACTTCATTTTTAACCCTCGTGATTTTGCATTGCCCAAAACCAACGGAATCGACCATGGTCAATACTGTCTAGCTTGCAGTTTTTGACTGCCAACAGCATCGATCATACTCGATACCATCGGCTAGCAAAAACTACAATGCCCCTGTAATGTCCTGTGCACGATAGATCTAAGAAATTCTGGAATTTCCCTGAAACCCTTATACAAAATATAACAGCATTCTGATTTTTATGCAAATCCTTAAGATAGAAAATACAGCAATCTAAAATCTTCCTTTATTTATCAAATAATCACAATACGAAAATACCTAGAAGGCCCAAAGCATCTAGAAACCCTCTTGGTACCAGTAGATGATGAAATTAAATTTTCCAACCAAAGTCTGAATTTATTTTTATTTAATTTCACACCATAAAACAAGAAAAATATCCGCATAAGATTACAGCAATTTTCTCACAAAAGATGTTTCAAATGACAAGAGGAAACCAAAAGGAGACGTTGCAAACTGTCACGTCCCCTTCAGGCTCAAAACTAAAACAAACACGTATTGCACAAACCCCAATAGATAACAAACTAAAAATGTATGACAGCAAGTATAGCAAACTAATTCATTTATAACAGAATTTTGCAATTTCGTCCCAAAATACTCAAATACAAATATACCCAGATGGTTCCAAAGCTTTAAAAATATTTTTAGATTACTCAAGAGCAAGGAAATGATCATCTAAGCCACCAACTGATTTTATTTAATTAAATTTATGACAGCAGCAAATACACTTCCCAAATATGGCTTCAAATAATGATTCCAAAGCCCAAATACAAGTCTGGAAAGTGCACTCCACCTCTAAAAATATGAGGAACCCAATTACTGATACAAAGTGAGTTTTCATGCCCTAGAAGCCAACAAACTTCACCCCAGAAGTGGTCGCCACCCTAGGAGAGAGTCTGAAAACTTCTAGAAATGCCCTAGCATCCCTTCATCACAAGAGCCTCAAATATCCCTTTTTCGGGATAAATCCTAAAAATAGTTGCAGACTGAAATTCTGATTTTTATGACAGCAGTGAACAATATCTAAAAACACCCAAACCCCAATGCCTAGGGCAAAATTGAGATCTATCACTTCCAGCTACTCAAATTTAGCGAAATTAATATCCAAGATGGATAAAAATATATATAAAAAGAATATCCAATCAAATTTCCAAAATTTTGATATTTGACTTTTTAATGATGAAAATATAGCTGAAACTTACAACATTAATAACTCTGGAAATACTTGGAATCTAATTACAAATGATAGCTCAAAAGATAGATAAATCCAATATCTATCCAATGCATATTCAAGCATAATTTTCCAATGGGTAGAGGGCACCCGAAACTACTCAAATCTGGAACTGAGTAGACAAAACCCTAGAAAATAGTTCCAAATTTGAACTGAAAATCTGAATGTAGAAGGCAGGAAATATGAAATATCCCCAAATACGGACAGCAAACTAGGGATATGGATCTGAAACCCTCACAGAAGAATGTTCTACCAGCTAGGAATAGATCTCTCGCCACCGAAGCTAGGGATTTTGTATAATCTGACCTCCACAAGCAAGAGAACTCCTAGAACATGCAACTCCAAGGTTTGCACAAGCAAAATCTGAAAATAGAAGTAGACGATTTTTTCCTCAAAAAACCTCAAGGGGAAATAATAATCATCTTCCAAAAAGATGTTATAATCTCCATCATAGATTTGATCCAAATTAAGGCAAATCCAACGCTCACCACAAAAGAGGCCTTTATTAACTCCAAAAAGGCCAAAGAATCCCTAGCGTCCCCTTGTGGGAATTTCCCATGTGCAAAAATTATAACTTAAGTGACTTTATTGTGGACATATTAAAAAAAATGACTTAAGTTATCCCAACGATGAAATATAACATAAAGTACCACATATTCACCCATCAACTAAGTCAATGACGAAATATAACATAAGGTGAAGATGGTGACGAAAACCCATACCTAATAGCCTCCAACATCTCTAGCCTCTTGGGTATGACCAAGGCTAAGATTGAGTTAAGCCTCCTGCGTAGCAATGGGGACATTATTGTCCTCCCTTCCCAAAATTTGCTTTCCCACAAGAAAATGCAAACCAAGATGCTGTGAAATTTGCTCTCCCTCTCAAGAAGCATCCTCAAGTGGTAAATCCTTCCACCGCACTAGATATTATGTAATAACCATGTTGTTGGGCTTTGTAATGTCCCACTTCTAGGATCAATGGGAAAAAGACAACCAACAAACTCTTCAGCACGCAAATCAACTGCAAATAGTAAAATCCAATCAAAGGTACTTGAACCAATCAAATAGATGACTCAGTAAACCCAAAGATAGGGGTTTAATGGCCTCTATCAACAGTTCACACAATTAATTTTCAGTTGAAGCTAATCAACTCAGAAATTCAGATCTAGACTTCTCTTTCCAGTAATTGCAAATGCCCACAAAGTACGTATAAAATCAGACTTTATCACATCAATATAAACCCTGTTATTGAGCAACAAACAAGAATGCATTGAACACTTGGAATCACTCTCAATGTCTTCCTAACACACTCAGCCAGACATGACCATTTAGAGCGTACAAACCCATACTTTACCCTCCAATACCAATCGCTGGTACAAATATCTAAATCTGATCTAATATTTCATATATAGATCACAATGAGTCAACCAAATCATCATGGAATCCATTTAACACATAGATTGTTGCCAACAAGGAATGGAATCATGCTTTCGCTATTATAAGAACTCCAAAATCCTCTAAACCAAGTCTTATTCAAGTCGCCACAGATTGGCAATAAACAGTCATACAAATCTTTTAAAATATCATTAATCATGCATTATTCCAATCACTAGGTGTTTGGCTAAATATACTAACAATTTTCTGGTCAAAGAAAGCTCAAATATGCACCAAACATTCAACACTCATTCCCAAATGAGGTCGCTGATTTTAGGAAAGAACAGCAGCTTATTTCAGACCCACAAACAGTCCATAACACATCCAATGTTGTCGATGTTAGCTAATAAACCAATATTAACCAATTCGTTGGGCATTTAGCACACTAAATATGCATTAGAATATTTAAAAAACCATCAAAGAAGTCACTGTAGAGAAGGACACAAAATTATGCATCAAACTTCGTAGATCCACTCCCAAAAATGACCCAGAACAGTTTATAAATATCAAGAGGAGTCATTGGAGCTAGAGGGATTGTAAAATCATACCCAGGCTGGTCGAACTATTCTAAAATGCCACGATCCAGTTAACACAGCAAACAAGCAACCGCTGAAGATTAAAGCATTAGATTTTTGCATGCAAATCAGTCTATCAGCATAAGAAACTCGCCAAAGCTACACACCAACTAGTCGATTTGCAAAGCACACAAAAATACTTCAATGGATATTAAAACCAGTTTCAATGAGATCTCCCATGCAAGAGAGGACGAGTATCAAGGGCGAGTATGCATCCCAACTCCAAGCATGGAGTTCAAATCGATTTCGTCATAGCATAAGTCCTTACAATGATCCCAAGATCTCCTTTAATAAACAAGGAGCACAAAATTCAAAGTCCCTTGTGGAGGGAAATCACAAATTAAAAATAGTTTATTCTTCCTATGTGTGGCGTCCCCTTTCTAAGGGTCTTTTTATCATTAAAAGCCACTTAATATTATTTAATTAATTCCCTTTTAATTTTGTATTTTTGGGAAATTAAATTAAATAATGAATTGCATTAATTGCTCAATAAATATTCTTTTGTGAGCAATAATACAAGTGGAAAAACTACCTAACATCCATAATTAAATGAGAACTAATAATTAAATGAATATTGCTTTATAATGAAAAATGATTAAAATCACTCTCCAGGCAATATCATTCAATTACTAGTGTAGTTTTCCCCTTGCAACATCCCAAAAGCCCACAGGGAAAAATAGGCTAAGGGTCTTCAAAAAGGGGACATTACATATGACTTTACCCTTGAGCACATCATTGGCTCGAACACGACAATCCCATGTTGTGTGACCTCTTTTCTTACAATAATGACATTCAATCTCCCGGTTATCTTTATCTGTTCTAGAAGAGTTTATGGTTCTGGAATAGAATGCACTTTCTTGCTGAGAATGACCTTTTGCATCTTTAATAGTTCGCTTTTTTTCAGCTAGAAGAGCTGCTATCATATCATCTAGAGATTGAGATTGAATTTGACTAAGGGTAAAAACTACACTGCTGTAGTTTGAAGACAAACTTTTTAATAAGATAGGCTTTGGCATCTTCATATCCTTAATCGCAACTTTGACTTTTGCTAGTTGTCTGATCAAGGACCTCATATTATTGACGTGGCTTGACATAGAGACTCCCATCCATTTTGAACCTATATAACTGAAGTTTAGGGAAAATTTGGCATTGACTGCTTTCGTTCCAAATAATTTATTTAGAGTATCCCAAATTTCCTTCGATGATTTGTCTAGGTTTACGTGATGAAGTTCAGAGTCAGAGAGAGCAAGGCCAATAATAGCTTTTGCTCTATCATCTCTGCTTCGCCAATCTAACAATTTCGATGCATCGGTAGGCACTGTCTCTTTTCCGTTTACAATGCCCCACAAATTTTTATTCAGAAGTTGCATTTGTATTTTCACTCTCCATGTATGAAAATTTAGACCAAAATATTTTTCTACGGGCATTTCCATTTTAGAATAAATACAACTACGTATTTTCGAAAATGAATAAAAAGGAATAAAATACCAGTTGCACAGTTTTGTGCCCTAGCGCAAGTATTGTCTTTTTGCTTCGACGTCTTTCTTGCCCTATGTCCGTGGAAAACGTCTGTGCCCTCGCAATTCGTGAATGTAATGATGCACCATATTACTGCAAATCGTGATTGTAAAGTTGTCCAAAATCGCGACTTCTCTCATGACTGTAAAAATGTCTAAAATCACGACTTTTCGTGGCTATCAAAACTTGACTATTTTTGGCTAAAAAATCTCTTCCGAGACTAGGTGTATTTGCATGACATTTGTGACTAAATTCATGGAATATTTAGCCCTGGATTCATGTCATTTTTTTTTTTGGTTCCTGATTTGTTTGCTCTTGATTCGCGTCACAGAGTTTTAGACTAGATTCGTGACTTAGTGTTTTGCCGTCATGAAAATGAACATGCCCTAGATCTTTGTCGAAAATTAAAAACAAAAATGTCTTTGTTTTTTCTCCTTATATTTGCGACTGTGTCCTTCAAAATACGACCGTGCCTTTGAGATGTCTTCGTTTTTCTCCTTATGTTTCAGATTCCGTGCCTTAATGGGGCAGAGTTTCTACGCTTCTCTCTTTTCTTGCTTGGTCTCACTCATGATACCATTGTTAGAAGACGTATACAAGGAAGAAATAAAGAGAAGGCGGATTGCACACATTTGAGATTGTGTGTCCGTCTATTTATTATAAATGAAGTAGTTACAAAACGGTTGATGTAGATACAACCGGTTACAACCAACTTAGAGTTAGACACCTTATAAACGAGCTTTATATTCTCATAGTACCTATATTGGGGTTTCCTATTGATATTAAGTTGGCTGCCTATATAATATGCACTTGTCTATATTAAGCCAGTCTGCATAATTGACGTTTACTAACAAATTCTTACGGTGGCTGTGTGCTATAGTGGATCCCCTTGCCTCGTAATTTTACCAAAAATACATGAGGAAAAATGTCATCTGGGTAATAACTACTCATGGAGCTCATTTGGATCATGACTAAAAATACACATGAGTATAAAATCCCACAAAAAGTTATTATCCAGTTTCTCTCACGTTGCCATTTGTTTATCTTGCTTATTTAGTCTTGTTCTTGCTCATCATGTCCTGCTTGTAGGTAGCTGATAAAATGTGATCAGTTGGAAATGATAGGCATTGATACAATCTTATGTAGTTAGTTCTTTTTTTCCTTGTAATTGAGCTGTGGCAAACTTGCATCTACTATAATTTGTTTACGAGATGATGTTCACAAGTTTGGAGAACTTTATTAACAATAGCCATAGTTGATGAGGGATACAAGATTGTTGAGGAGTGGCAATTGTATATCAGTTTACTACATCTTCTACATAAGTCGACTGCATATTTCCTTTTCGTGTGTCACTTGAATATTTGGCTCAAACCTGCCTCATGTTTTTGTTGTATTGTTCATGATGGAATGCGGACTACTATTGACTGCTTTTGCTTAGATGCCAACCAGCATATATTTTCTTTGTGGAAGTTTTTGGATACAACTGCATGTGATATTTTTAATTTTCGACGTTTGAAGTCTTATACTAGACTCATCATGCAGGGAGGGAGCCTATGTTTGGGAAGGGATTTAAGATCACTTCTTTCTTAAATATGCCAAATTTTAGATAGAACAAGAGATAAGAAAATATGAAGGTCGGCTACCCTTTCTGAAGACGTTGGGATATGACATAGTTTAATAATTTTCTCTCTTTCTTTCTAAGCAATCTCCTTCTGTTGCTGGAATAACTTGAACATATATTTTGACCATGTTCAGGGTTCTAGAATCTATGTCATTAGGATTGGTTTGAAGTAATTTTAAGTTTGTTCGAAATAATGTTTCTTGTTGGTAACCATACCAGAAAATGATACAAATTCTTTCATGGAATTGGAGCATATGGCTCATCAATGCTCAAGGACGTTTTCCCAGTTTCTACCTAAGAAGTCCGCCAAGAATTTGAATTTCCTAAATAATCTATTACATTAGTTGATGTCAAGTAATAATGACAATTCGAAAGTGTCGATCTGAGCTATGTAGCTGGAGCTCTTCTTTCAGGAAGATGTAATAAGTCGAATGGCGCACATTTTAAAACACATGGCATGATAGCTTGGGAAGCCTTTTGATTCTCTGCTCTTTTGTCTATGTTTACTGTACCTGTGTTACTTTCTTTGTTGCAAAAGAATATTTTCAAAATAGTCAATATACACGTACTATATGAAAGGTTATCTAATGTCTTAGGAAAGTTTTGCCAACAGGCAGGTTTAACTATAAGGAAATTGTTATAAAGTAGTCAGGAAGAATTGTCAGTTAGCTCATCCCCAACTCTACTTCTCTGTTAATTTTAGGTTTGTTGCTGAGCAGATGGATTCTAAAGATAGGCACAAATATCTACAAAGAATAGACAATATCGCGAGAGGTCAAGGGACTTATCAACCATCAATTAAGGACAGTTAAGATGGTATTTCAGTTGAAAAGATATCTTTTTGAAGAAATGCGAATCACATCATAAGTTTGCAGCCATATGCGGAAGTATTGGAACAAAGATGGTTAGATGCAAAATGGAACTTTATTTCTAACAGAAATTTTGCAGTGTTGAGGGTCATTGAGACATGTTGGCTCTTTGGCAGATGGGGTACCATTTTAGGTACAACTACTTTGTGCGAACCAAGGCAAAGTTCCTGACGGCATTACATGGAAACCTGAGCCCACATTGTGCTTGTCGGTGCCTTCATGAGGGCGAATTTCAAAGAATGTGTATACAAGTTACCCAAATCAAGATAGTTGGTTGAACATGGCACGTGGAAATATTTCACTTCTACCTAGGGGAGCTTCGAGAGAAGATATTGGACCTCCTGGACAGCCTAATGGCTTTATAGGTCTTGAATCTTCAAGTGCAGATGGCTTACCTGCAGGTTATTCTGCTGTCAATATTCAAGAGATTAGTGGTCAATTGATCGACCACCACATAGATGCAATCGTGCCCTTGATTTCTAATGGTTGGCCTGTGGCAAAATCCACTAAGGGATATGCTGGGCGCATGAGCAACACATGGATAAGAAGAGGTTGTAGAAGTCAAACTGGAGCAAGTATGATGAACCTTGAATGTTGCTGAGATAGCCCAAGCAATCCCTAATCATGGTGACAATAGGAGTTGAGCAATATTGGGGACGACCAAAAGTATGGAGGTGTTTCAAAATCATTGTTCTCTTATACACCAATTCAGTTTTGTTGTCTTGAGCCATTTGAAAAGAATAACAATATGTCATGCTTGAGGCTCCATTGTAAACCATGGCAAGTGGTTGTACATCTTGATCAGCAAGCTAAAAATGGGGGTTATAATTGGAGAAAAAACTGAATATTGGAGGAAAGGTATGAAGCGGAGTTTCCAAATGAAGTTGTTATAAGATACACCAATGAGAAAAAGGGCATTTTCGGGTGCCCATGACCATCTTCAGCCCGCTGTAATTTTCAGACCAGCAAACTAATGGTAAGCCATCTGATATTTTATTTGATCATGACAAGAGTCTATTGCATCGTTATTTGTCATTGCCATGCTTTGGTGATCATACCTACGCTAAGGAGGTAGAGAAGCAAGGTTGGAAGAGAGAATCTTGGCCAAGGATTCATTATACATCTCCCAAGCAAAGCCTATGAGATGGTTTTTTATGACAGCCCAAGGTGCAAACATATTTCAAATTCCTTTGTTTTCTATTTCATCATCATATTGGGCTGGTCATCACAAACTCTTGGTCACAAGTTTGGGCTTCAAAATAGAGGTTGCTTTGCACATGTTGATGGAGAGAAGAAGAGGTATGGTGAAGAGTTACATAGATTCTTTACATCCTTGGAATCCGGGTAAACCCTTGAAGCTCAAAGAAGGTGAAGGTAAAAAATTCAGTTTTGATTTTTCCTCTCTTTGCTTATGGAAGGAAAGAAAATTGACGAGTTTGTATGAAATGGAAAAGAATTCTAGCGTGGCATGTTTGAGGCATCATAAGCTTGATAAGAATTCTGATTTTCTTTCCTATGTATTGCTAACCCATGGTTACATGGAAGAACCAAATGGAATATGGGAAAGGGGGAGCAATTATGATGAAGTCGCAGTTGCACATATGTCGGTCATAGAGGGAAATGATGACGATTCTAATTTTCAGTTTCATATGTGGTTAACCCATGGCCCCATAAAAAGGTATGAATCTTTTTTTGACTTTCTTGTTTTAAGTTCAGTTGAGGCACACATTGTTTTGGGGGGTCAAGAGCTCCAAATTTTAGAGGAATTTACTTCAAAATTCACAAGGAGTTGGGGTTCCACTTGCAAAATGAAGAAGTCAGAATTCATGAAATCAGGTAGGGGAAAAGTAGGAATGTTAAGCAACGGAAGGCTGATTTTATCTCCTTACCAGCAATAACATCATGAGGATGGGAAGATTTGTAATGTTTGACCCTCTTGAGTTAAGGGCCAAGATGTCCGGTGATTTCAATTATAGTCATAATGTTCTTAGTTTTTCAGCCTATGTAAGACAATTTTCAGTCCCTACATTACTCATGAAACCGTCTTTCTTCATAAGATTTCAGTTTGGTAGTTGTTATGCCATGGTTATAGGGTTGAATCTGCAAAAACCAGAATTGGGACTGCCATTAGCAGCCATAAACAGCAGTGAACTTTCATTTTCAAAGAGAATTCCATCATGAGCTGACGTGAGAAGAAGGTTTCAACTGAAAGGAACAAATCAAATTTGATAGCCTCAAATTGGATAAGATTCCATGTGAATTCTGACTGTGGTGAATTGTTTTCAGCCCCTCCACAATCTGATTTGCATATGGTAATACGAGAGATAACTAGTCAAGTTTATTATGCATCCATTTCTTGCTTTATGATGGAAACTACATCAGTTTGCAGGGATTTTAGTACAGTTGAGCATGCAAAGAAAGGAGATGTCGTTGTTGTTTTTGAAATAGAAGACGATGAAGGCTTCCCTGAAAAAAGGGGCAATAGTGGTATGAGTTTGTTTGGGTTGAAGTCCTTTCATTTAACAGGCACATGATCCAAATTATGGGAATACTACAACATGTTTCCTTACTTTGATATGATGATACTTGGGCGTATGAGTTTGCAATTGCTTGGGGACAAGTAATTTTGGGAAGGGAGGATTGTAATGTCCCCTTTTACGGATTAAGGGCCTAAAAATGAACTTCTTACTATTCCCTTTTATGTGGAAAAGAAGCATGATTGAGCAAGGGAAGGAATTGCATTTTTATTTCAATTTTTTTATTAGATGTAATGTTTTCTTTTAGTGTTTCCCTTTATAAGGCAGGTCAGTTGTGATTGGGAAATTCATAAAGGCAAATTAAAAGATAAAAGAAGCTTAAAGAGGTCGTTCCACTTCTATTTGGCCTTTGGTGCCAAGCAAGAGCTATAAAAGGAGATATATGACTTCATTTGCATCCATCTTTTCGCGCATTTTTCATATATAATTGGTTTGTTTGGCTAATTGTTCACTACCTATCCACTTGAGGACGAAAACCCTCTTGTATGGCATCCAAGGAAGATAGAAACCTTCCTTGTGGCTTGGTGGAGGACAGAAACCCTCAATTTTGAGTTAGAGACATCAAGAAGAAGGATTGTGAAGGCTTTACATTATTTTTGGAGCTCTTCCCTATATGCTTACACTTAGCATTTCATCCAATCCAATCAATTAACGACACTTCGTTAAATCCCCATACTTCGCTCCATTCTCAAATGCCCATTTACGACACTCTTTTGGTCATATTCCTCCTATAATCAGCTTATTTGGCTAATATCTCTCTTATTAGCTAAACATTCCTCCTTTCGACCATTCAGAACCTCCCTAGTTCTCTCTAGACCACTTCTATTGGCTTCGTAGGCTATCTATCAGTCACAATTGGTTATCCAGACCCCTCCCAACTCTCAATGAGTCTCTAATCACTTGCTAATCAAGTTTAACTAGCCTAATCCTAGCTTAACTAAGCCTAAAGCATGTTTATCCTAATCTAATCTAAAAGTGCTTTTTGAGCTTTAGTCCCACATGCACCCAAATTCCAAATTCTCCCAAGTGGAAAACTATAAATACAAGGCTAAGCATACCCATTCAAACTACAACTTCACTCACAAGTCCTTCTCTCTCAAACACTTTGGAGATATTGGCATTAGACCTCATTTGCATTAGCTTTAAGCTAATAGAACATTTGATCTTGGCTATCCTCCATTGTTGAGAGCTCTTCCATCTTGCATCCATAACTTCATAGTAGGTTAGTAGGAGGGTATCTAACTTGGTCTTGTAGCCATTTTAGAGAGACCTCTTCACCTCCATTGAAGTAAACAACACATCTAATTTGATTGCTTAGAATCTAACTAGGTTCATTTTTATTAAGCTTTCATGGAGTAGAGAGTAGTATATATGCTAGGGTTTGAATATTTGTTTCAAATTTATATATGCATAGATAGTTTCTTGTTTAGCTCTTATCTCATGGTGCATGGATGAGTAAAGCAAAGCTTTGAGGTTCTTTTGCCTCATTCCATAGCTTGTGCAACTTTCCATTGCACACATTTGGCACGCCCGGTGGGACACTTTGTCCATCCTCCATTAATGGAGTCACTTTGAAGCTTTTTGTTTTAGTTTCTAATTTTTTTAGTTTCAATCTTTCTAGATTAGTTTCAAGCTTTCTAGATTAATTTTTCAAAGTTTTTTTAGATTAGTTTCAAGTTTTTGATTTCACTAACCTTTCTTGTATTAATGGCTAAAATCAGGTTTCCTAACTAGTTAAGCTAGGTTTGTCTTGTTTTTGTGCTCTTTGCAGGATCAAAGGAGGTGAAGTGCTGCCAAAATTGAACCAAATCGATAAAATTTTGATATTTTTGAGATTATTTTTGAAAAATCCCGTGTTTTTTAGCCACCTACAGGAAAGGGAGCACACATACCATTCTGTGCGCGCAGGTACAACTCTGACTGTCATTTTTTTGACAGAGGCACGCAGGCACCAAATCAGTGGCGCAGGCACCAAATTAGGGGCACAGGTACACAAACAGTGGTGCAGGTACACTAACAGTGGCACAGGCATCATTAGCAATCTTCCGGAGGCCATAACTTTTGCTCCCAAACTTGAAACGACTCCATTTTTGTTGCGTTGGAAAGGTATTGAAGTGAACTACACAATGGAATCATAAAATTAGGATTTTGACTTACCAAAAATTTATGGTTTACATTATTAGGTAAATAGTCATTTTCTAACGTATCTTAAAGTTCAAAAAAGTGTTTTCTTGGCCATTCTAACACTTTGAAATATTTTTGTAGCACTAATCAGTTATTTGCAGGGTTATTTTGGTTTTATTTTTGACTAACTTAGTTAAGTGTTTCATTTCTTAGCTTGAGCAAGGTTTGTAAAGTGTGTATGCTCTCTCCTCGCGCCTTCAAAAGTGATCTTGGAGATCAAAAACACTTGCACAACTTTGTATCATATGTTAAAAACACTTGTTCTAAAAGATAAAGTAATTTTTATGTGATTTAGTAAGAATTTTCACACTGCGTATGCTCTTCCTTCGCGCCTTTTGGCAATCTTAGGAATCAAAAGCAAGGTGTAAATTCCCTTTATTGATATCAATTTGCAATGGAAAATTACTAAACTCGTTGTCTACAGGACCTAACGCTTGTCAAAGAAAGGCGTCAAAGACAAAACACAAACCCGCTAATACACATTTTTCTTGCAGGTTGCCAAATGGTGTGCTACTTAAAACCACATTAAGTTAAGCAAGATAAAAAACACACCATATTCAAAACATTGTATTGCAGGTTTCGGAAAAGGGTACGTCCCTCTCCGCTCAACTGGAACATAACCCCTTTGGCATAACACCTTAAGCTACAACAATGGGGGTGGTTCCAGGAACCCCAAAGTAGTCCACACAAGAGGGAACCTTGTGGATGAAACGGGAAGTGCTCCGCACTACCTACTTGACTAGTGATTCCTTTGTGAGATAGAGTTACAAGTTGTCCCTATGCGACCCTTTTAAGTACACGATGGATGCATTTACTGCCCACTGTGCTTGAAGGGGGAAAAGTCGAGATACTCCCAAGATAGTCGGGACTATTTGGGTAAATCGTCCCGCTCGTGGATAATCTTTGTAACACCTAGGACGAGAGAACCACCTAGGAAAATATACTTTGGCCAGGAGCCCACTTTGACCATTTCAAAACAGTGTTGAGTTGTGCCATATTTTATCACGAAACGTGTGACGTGTTACTTTCGCTTAGTTTTTCACTTGCCTTAAGGCGAGGTGAAACTCTGCCGAAGTAAAGCCAACATTTTTTCATCCCCATTTTTGATCTTCTTCCTTCACATTCTTTTGACACTTTGTTGATCAAAAGAAGGGTGACTACCTTTGTGTTACCAATCGATTGCTTCTGCCACTTTTTTGTCCGTTTATGCCCATCCATGTTTGCGGCTGGGTAAGTTAAACGTCTAAAGTGTGTGGAGGCGTATTTATATCATTGGTAGCCTTTGTGATCTTGATACCCACATCAGGATCATCATCATAGTTAGGATTGATTCATCATTTTATCTCCCTTTGACATGTTACCTCGTTTGCATTGTCTCGACATAATTAAGATACTTATGTCATGTTTCTCGTAAACATGATCTAAGTTTCCACATTGTGGCGTTATGCTGCCCACGTTTTAACACATCCTTAGTATACTTTGACTTAGTTTGATTTCAAACATTGTCCTAAATCTTGAAAGGTGTCGCTTACTTTGTTTGCGTCGTTTTGATACCACTTTGACACTAATATCTCACTTCTCCGTGAAGCTTGATAGACGTGTCCAATTGGTGTGGTTACCTGGCTTACATTTGTAAACCCCACCCTTTAACATTTAGGTCTTGTTGGTTGTTGAACTTGTCGTGGTATCCTTTGATTGGGAGTCGCATCTACCCTTTGTTAATATTTACGCCTTGTTCATTTCGAGCTTGACGTAAATATTGACATTGTGTTGATCACCTTTGCATCAAACTTTGCACACGCATTTTCATATGGTGTATTTCCTTGTTGATTGGCTTTGTGTTTCACACTTGCATGATTGTTCCTTGTGATTATTCATTCAGAAAACTTATTTTCTAGGACAATCCCTTTTTATCTCATCGATATTGCATCATCACGATGTCTATTTTCCTTAGACCTTCTTCAGAAAATCATGCACGCATATCAATACTTACGAAATGTCTAGTTGGTTTTCCTTATGCTACCAAAATTGACATGTCACTTCCTTCCCTTTGAAGGAGTTCCATCACACTATCTAGATCTAGACATTTGTGCTTAAAACAACACCAAAATGACTGACTATCGCACGGTTCCCCATACTTACAAAAATACGGAACCTAGGTTTAGCAATTCAAATCAAAAGATTCCCATTACAACTAAACCTCATTTGGTTCTTCGTGCTAGAGAGCCCATACGGGTAACTCGTTCCCCACCTTCATCTCATAGTCGGTGGTATGATTTGGACACTTCTGATCCAAATTATTATTCGAGTTCCCCCCACTCTTCTTCTAATTCTAATCCAAACATTTCCTCTTCTTCTGAGGATTCCAATCCAAAAATTTCTTCTGATTCCAATCCAAACATTTCTTCTAATTCTTCTAATGATTCGGATCCAAACTACTATTCAGATTCATCTAATTCGACTCCTAAGTCATCTAATGCGACTCCTATGTCATGGTCCTCCCTATCTTTGCAGGAACCTCTTCATCATACATTTAATATGACTCCTACGTCGCGGTCCTCCCTTTCTTCGTAGGACCCCTTTTATCAGTCACCTCAACGACGTCTTCTTCCTTTGAAGATACGTGTGACTCCAAATCCCTCCAATCAAACATCTAATACAATTCTTGAATCGCGGTCCTCTCTTTCTTTGCAGGACCCTTGTTATTATTCATCCAATGCGATTCTTGAATCACGGTCCTCCCCTTCTTCGCAGGACCTTCTTCATCAATCACCCCCAATAAGTCTTCCTTCTTTGAAGATTCGTGTGACTCAAAGTCCTTCGAGTCAAACATCTGAATCGACCCATGCATCACAATCTACAGACTTTGGACTTAATCCTACTAGTTTACAGATGATATACCATCGTATAGGTAGGTCCACACCACCTTCTTCTACTCCTGAGACATCTAGCTACACATCTTCTTCGTCCCCCACATCATCTTCTTCTATCAATCATCATCAAACATCTTCTAAGTCTTCCACACCAAGTGAACCTCTTTCTTCCAATCAACCCCTGGTGGTCGATCAACAACTCATACTGATTGATCTCTTTCAGAATGAAGAAACAATCAGGGCATTTATAGGGGCATATGAATATATTCCTTTAGTAAATTATGAGAAAGGATTCTCTTTAGACTTTGATGCATCTACATATTGTGAGGAAAAGGTTGATTCCTTTTATCAAGAAATGGAGGAAGAGCCTCAGATCATGCAACTTGATCCTCCTCTTAATCTTCCATCTTCCCATTCTTCATTATGTGATGAAACTCCTTGGTCTTGCATTGATCCATGGCCTATCTTCTCATCACCCAATAACTCTTTGTCTATCATAATTCCTCAATCACAATCTCTTATGGGGTCAATGCCAAGTAGCCCTTCATCTTCATCTAGGTGTGGGTCACCTTCTAGTAGCCCTCCCTCTGCTATTTGTGGGACATTTTTGAGTAGTCCACTATCTTCTATTCTTGGGGCATGCCCAACTAGCCCCTTGTCTTCTAGGTATGGATCACCCCCGGGTAGTCCATCATCTTCTATTCTTGGGCCACATCCTAGTAGCCCATCATCTTACATCTATGGGTCACGTCCTAGTAGCCCTTCTTCTTCTATTCTTGGGCCACATCCTAGTAGCCCTTCATCTTCTATCTATGGGTCACGTCCTAGTAGCCCTTCTTCTTCTATTCTTGGGCCACATCCTAGCAGCCCTTCATCTTCTATCTATGGCTCACCCCCCAGTAGCCCATATTCTTCAATCCTTGGACCGTATCCTTTTCATCCATCACATTATTCTTCTACCAAAGATGGTGGCAAGCCCATGGTCATTTCTCACATCAGTTCTAAACGTCCACGTTCACTTTCTTCTCCTTCTCGAGATCAGACAAGTCACACATCAGCTTATAAGAAACCCAAACAGTTTCTTAATCAAGCTCAGATCAAAACTGCAAAGAGCTCTATAGCTCCCAACAAATCAAACAATCTCAAAATTCTAAATCAAGCACGATTCAAGAACGCACATCAACGTAACCATCAAGTATGGCGCAAAGTGCATAAACCTCTGGATGGGGAATTAAATCTCCCACATACGAAATCCATGTTTCAGAACAAATCACAGTCATTTATTGAGTGTGAACTCACCTCGATCATCGAGATCGGGGATAATATCACTCTCGATAAACAAACGCGCCTAGTCTCCCTTATCAAGGAAGTCGCAAACATTGTTGTTGGATCTTACCACATAGAGTGACTTTGTTAGTCCCAACCTCTTAAAACTATCAAAAATCTAAAAATAAAAAACAATTCAAAAATACAAAAAACATTGAGAAAACACAACAAAAATCAAAGGTACAAAGATCAAACATTGCAATCAGGTATTGTGTACACATGGATGTTTCTTTCTTCCCTTCCTTGCTATTCTTCTGCAAGTCTCCCTACCATTTTCATCCCTTCGGTGATGTTTTGGTTAGCTTATTCACACGCATTTTGTGACATTTATCTCTATGGTATCCGTTTGACCCTGGTCTTTTATCACCTTGGTAAATTAAAGAACGACTGACCTCTTAGAGATCCTATCACATTCAAATCTAATAAACTTGTTGCAAAGAACTTTTGGACATATTTGTTGACACTAGCCAATGTCGTCATCACAATCACTTCCACCTCCTTCCATCAAGTCATCTGTGGTTCTTAACCCCTTGTCAAACAAGAGAGCTGAAATAAGTTTTCAGAAATCAAAAGAAACAAAATCAATCAAAAATCAAAAGCTAAAAGCTACAAAGCAAAAGCAAATTGATATATTACTCTCTCTTGGGGTATTTCCAATAATCTCTATCGGGGCTATGGACGTCTGACTGGCAGTAGAGAAATGTTGTGATTAGAATCAAATGCATCTCCGTCAGGGCTATGGACGCCTGGCTGGCAGCGGAGCAATGTACGACTATCCTTTCACCATCCATTCACAAAATCACCTTTCACAATCAATCATCCCTACACATTGGCTAGGGTGTATTCACTTGTTGTCTATTAAATCTTCCCTTCAAGAGGTAATAAATTCCACGTGCACACACTGGATCTCTATGAGTAAACAGGATTAGTATGTTACCAAGTGTCTTTTTTGGACCTTGTTCAGACTCTTACTCTAGTCCATATCTTGTCTCACGATTTGTGCCTTTGGCTAATCACTTCTTCATCGCGAGGCTTCTAAGCTACATTCATATCATTCACATCATTCTTCTACTTCGTTCAGAACATCCATGTGTATAAGATTACTTTTTTGCCATGTTTTCGGACACCTTTGTCCCCTTTCACAAAAAACAATCTTCTCCTTCCTTTCTATCATGTGCTTTTAGGCCAACTTACGCTGGGGGCATCCTTGCTTCTTCCCAGCATTTCATTGGTTTATGTTCATCATCATGTTGAACCTATCCATAATGGCCTTGGGTCCCGCTTCTACCTATGAAGAGTTTGCCTTTGAATACTCCCACCTAATCATGGGGATTTTTGCATCTTCACCTTTCTCGTATGCACGTGGCCTTATGCCCTTGTACATCCCATCTATCGCTAGGGGCATCCACGCTTCCTCATCTTCCTGTACATAGTTTCAAAAAATATTCAAAAACAAAAAAAAAACATTCAAATATGTTAGAAAATAACCAAAAACATTCAAATATGTTAGAAAAATCAAAACATTCAAATATGTTTAAGAAAACTTCTAAAAATTGAAAATCATCCTACAAAACGTCACTCTTTGGTTCTCACCTATTCATGTGTGTGACTCGCGGATCATCTTGATCTACCTCCATCAACAAAAGCTAGGCTGCTTACTTCGTCTGTACTCTGGGGCACAACGAGTTGCCTGGTACTGTTTCGTAGTGCACATTACTTTTTCATTGGACCGAAGTGTCCTCCATTTTCCCCCTCGCATGTATCCTTGCTTGGGGCACCGTAATTAACCCTTGTCGTTAATTCGAATAGGTTGGAATTGAAGCTTGATAACAAAAACATTACATTATGTTTCTTTGTTAGGTTTAGCTTGTTTACTTTCTCGTATTGCATTGCATTATGTATGTTGCATGGAGTTAGGCATCTTTTACTTTCTCGTATTGCATTGCATTTTGTATGTTGCATGGAGTTGGTGTTTTTAGCAATGGACATTTGTTCGTATATGGCTTTTCATGTCATACTACACTTTTGTTCATTCTTTTTAATAAGGACCGATGATGAAGATCTCTAGCAATATGATGAAAAATAAAGTTGTTTAAAAGGCATTGGATGGATGTTAGCTCATTCCCCCTTTCTCATACTCCTTTTCTTCTATATCCCCTTTATTTTTTCTTCTTCACATTATCATTTCTTCTATTATCTTTCTGTCATCTTTTCGATCGTCGATCGAGTTCTTCTATCACCCCATCGCCAATCGAGGGGGCATCCTTCATTATTCTCATTTTTCTTCTATCCTTTCAAGATTTTCTACTTGTTTATGCTTGTCTACTTTCTTTGAAGTGACGTCGCTTACGTCACCCCAAAGAGGGGCAAATGTAGACACCTAAAATATGCTTACACTTAGCATTTCATCCAATCCAATCAATTAACGACACTTCATTAAATCCTCATACTTTGCTCCATTCTCGAGATGCCCATTTACGACACTCTTTTGGTCATATTCCTCCTATAATAAGCTTATTTGGCTAATATCTCTCTTATTAGATAAACATTCCTCCTTTTGACCATTCAGAACCTCCCTAGTTCTCTCTAGACCACTTCTATTGGCTTCGTAGGCTATCTATCAATCACAATTGGTTATCCAGACCCCTCCCAACTCTCAATGAGTCTCTAATCACTTGCTAATCAAGTTTAACTAGCCTAATCCTAGCTTAACTAAGCCTAAAGCATGTTTATCCTAATCTAATCTAAAAGTGTTTTTTGAGCTTTAGTCCCACATGCACCCAAATTCCAAATTCTCCCAAGTGGAAAACTATAAATACAAGGCTAAGCCTACCCATTCAAACTACAACTTCACTCACAAGTCCTTCTCTCTCAAACACTTTGGAATATTGGCATTAGAAATCATTTGTGATAGCTTTAAGCTAATAGAACATTTGATCTTGGCCATACTCCATTGTTTAGAGCTCTTCCATCTTGCATCCATAACTTCATAGTAGGTTAGTAGGAGGGTATCTAACTTGGTCTTGTAGCCATTTTAGAGAGACCTCTTCACCTCCATTGAAGTAAACAACACATCTAATTTGATTTCTTAGAATCTAACTAGGTTTATTTTTATTAAGCTTTCATGGAGTAGAGAGTAGTATATATGCTAGGGTTTGAATATTTGTTTCAAATTTATATATGCATAGATAGTTTCTTGTTTAGCTCTTATCTCATGGTGCATGGATGAGTAAAGAAAAGCTTTGAGGTTCTTTTGCCTCATTCCATAGCTTTTGCAACTTTCCATTGCACACCCAAAAAGGGACATTACACAAGATTGTATTGTAGTGGCTTACGTGTTGGATCCAAGGCGTAGAACTCTTACACATGTAGAGGAGTCATTGAATGCAATGTCACTAGCTGTCCACCCTAATTATGAATGAAACCTATGCCAGGCAATGGACCAAAATGAGAAGATACCACCACTGAAATTGTACAAAGTCCACTTTGGATTCATGAGAATGCTCACTCAAGATTAAGGCCCCCTATCACTTGAGGATTGGGATAAGATATGACAAACGGATGGACATCATCAGTTTTCTTGATTGTCAATTGTCCTAAGGAAGATGAGCTGACTAAAGTTGTAGAGATAGGAAGAAGCTCAACGTGGTGTAAATGGTCATGCCCTATGAATTTAGCCACTTGAGAGAGCAAGGTGGTGAGGTGTTGTCAAAAAACTCACTCAAAAGTGGAAGCAATTGTAGATGAGATGTAGTATCTGAAACAATATCTTCACTTTGGATTATTTCGCTAACCATCTCTGGAGCGCTTGATGCCTTGTGATTGGAATGGCAAGGACCTAGTCATAGGGATACTGGTGAACGAGAATCTTCTGTTTACCTGACTAGTGTTGGAAGTGAAGACAACAAGCTCAGTTGCACAAGCAAATTCAAGTAGCGAGGTGGAATCAGAGAAATCTGGGAACAACATTTTCTATGGGTACAAGAAAATTCACAATCAGAAGCTACAACAATGGCAGATGAAGATTTTGGTAAAAAAGGAGATTGGAGGTACAAAATCCTACTCTCAAACACCAGATTTTGTGGCCTAATGGAGAATTCCTGGCAAAAGAAAATTAAGAGAATGTGCAGGACTCAACGAGGCTCTGATATAATTTCAAAATGTGCATGCCATAAATCAGAAAATGGAATATATGCAAACAGAAAGGAAAACCTGAGGAAATAGCCGCCAAAACTGATGTTTATTCACTTTAAATTAGCAAGGATTAGATGTGCAAGAACAAGAATGTGCGGCAGTCGGATAAGGCCAAACATATGCATCTTACCAAGTGATTAGGCATGCAAAATTACCCAAATTACCTCAATTAGGCTAACTTACGCAGTTAGTGAGGCTTCAATAAACTACGGCAAGTTTGTAAGTGAGATAATTACAAATATAGTGATATTTACAAAAGCGGAGATCACTACTAGAGTGATTCTCATTAACTCATCAAAACTTTTGCTCTATTTTATCACTGCATGATATCTAAATTCCTCACTTCTTCTCCTAGTCTCACATGCAACTAAAACAATTGTAAATGAATTTCAACACATTTTTTGGGATTTCTCTACCTCCACCTGAATAAGATTTGACAGATACCATCTGCTGCTCAAGGGAGGAACTGCCTGTGTCTTAGGCACAAAAGGTGATACTATGATCATGGATAATGACATTGTGTGCTCGAACAGTGGCGGTCTTCTTTATCTCTAGTCAAGGTATTTTCTTCATGGGGCCTCATGGGATTGATTTAGTAAAAAGTTATCAAACTCTTGATCTTTGACAACAAGATATTGAATTTCAATTCGAATGGGCTAAAACTCTTCAGTGCACTAAAACTCCATGCTCTGCATGTGATTAGCCTTCAACCCCTTTTTTTGCATGTGGTTATATGACTTTCCTCTAGATGTGTGTGAATTCAATAATCATTCATGTATCGTTCTACTGCTTGGAAGTTTCCCTCCTCTTCACCTTCCCTATGTCTAGAATTCCTAAGCCTCGTGAAATATCAACTTCATAGGAATTGTTTCTTCCCATGTATTTCGAAGGTAGGTGTAATGTCCTCTTTTCTAAAATAAAATAATTAATACTATTATAAGTTGGGTGTGGTCAATTCTCCAATTTAGGGGCAACTTAATATTATTATTAATATAAAGGTACTTTTAATACTCATTTCTTTTGTCGGCAAAAAGGATAAAAAAATAAAAAGATGGAATGGGAAAAAAGAAAAGAAAGAGAAACTTATATTTTCATAAAGAGGTCAATCTTTGGAGTGCATGCTTGAAGATAAAGGAGAAACATCTCCCAAGGAGGTCGGTCCTCATGGGTATCATGTTTTGGAGATTTGGCACCACATATGAGCTATATAAGGGGTTCGCTTGGCTTAGAGAAAATTATACATTTTGGGGATCTTGATATTTTCTTGGAGTTGGAGCACACTTTTCCTCTTTCTCTCATCCATTGAGGATGAAAACCCTCATTGGATCCTATTGGGAATGAAAACCCTCAATAGTTACAACACTTGGGACGAAAAACCTAATTTGTTGCATTGGTGGCTTCATTAGAGAGTCACATTTGAGCTTCAAAATTCAAAATTTCTAAATAAAGGTTTCTATCAGTGCTAGGGCACAAACTCCAGATAGGGCACGCCTTTTTCAGGTTGTCACATTCATTTCCAACTTGATCTAAACATTTGGAGATTTCGGGATCGATTATCAGTGGGTTCTAATGGTTAAAAAAATATTATTCTAATTAGCTGCCATTTTTATGGTCATTTTGAGCTTTCATTTGCATTTTTCATCTAAGTATTTATGAAGTTACAAATTTTTGAAGTTTCAACTATTTTTTAGCGTTAATTAATTCCAATAGTCTGCAATTTATGGTTGAAATCAATTATTTTGCATGATTTCATCAAGCATGCTTTCATGTTGTTGATGTATTTCTAAAAATTTGTGTGTGGAGAAGGGAAAAATCTGATTTACCCTAGGTTGCTTAGGGTTTGCTGGACCTAAAACAGGTTTTGTAGAAACCCTAGTTGTCTTACTGATTCTGATTCAGTTTTTTATTGGTTTTTTTGGTTTTGGGAGCACATAATGCTATACGATTCCTAGAAATAGGGAAGAAATTTATAAAATAAATCAAATTTGAAAGCCGATAAATTCATACAGGGCATGATGGGATTTCCAGTCCGGTTTTAGTAGATCATTTTCTGAACGACCTGTTTACAATTGTCAGGGGTAAAACATGCAATATAAAGTTTTTTTATATTTTTAATGAAGAACAATGGTATTTGCAACATAAATGAAAAAACCCTTGATTTGGTACAGCAGCAATGAATACACCTTTTCTCCCTCTGTCAGATGTCTCAGATACAATGCCCGATGTATAGGCGCCAATATCAATGGTGATAGACTGAAGAGATGGAAGGGCTTTGCTTGCTCTTGAAGGTTCACCTTTTTTTAAATGATGGTACGGCCTGGTATTGTACAGTAGCAACCTTGGAACAACAACAAATAATAAATAAAGGGTACGGCTATTCATTTGGATCTCCAGAAACTTATGGAAGTTGGTGCCTTGATGCAAGAAAGCCCCTCTGGACAATTTGCTATCCAAAAATCCTGTAATTTGAATCAATGTGAAGCTTCTGTAGATTTCTTCTGGATGAAGAAATTCCTCTAGGCCTAGCAATAAATCGGATGATATTTCACACCCTCTGAATCGCACTCACCTGGAGATGGCTCGTTCCCCAATGTTTCGAGACTGAAACCCTAGGCTCCTGTGCAATCTGCTCAAGACTTGATCAATTTTTCATCCCCAAAAATAATCCCCTTTTTCATTCCCAAGCAAATGGCTTATACTCATGAAAAGTGCGAATTCCTCAATAATAGGGGATCATTAAAAATAATTCGAACTTTTAATTTAATCTTTCAATAGTCCTCCAACCAAATTTTAATAATAAAATATACTCATAAAAAATGGCCCCTTTTCTGATGATGGGCGACCCCTTCACTGAAATCACTTAAGTTATAATAAAATATTATAACTTTATATTATAATGCTCCCACAATTAATATTTAATTAAATCAATTAAATATTAATATCTCTCTCGATATATACCCGATGCACAAACCGTCTTGAAGCTGACGAAGACTGAATGATTCCAACAGTTAAAAAGTGAATTTTTTTAAAATTGCACCATATAGCTGCACAGGGACAACTTGGACGGTTTGCATCTAAACCGGACTGGTTTAACCGATTTGGCCCCAAACCAGTCAAACGATCCAGTTTTTCAACCGGTTCATGCTAAAAAAACTCAGACCGGTCGAACTGGTCGGTTCCGGTTCTAAAAACATAGTTATTTCCTTGTTTTTCAGTTTCACCCCAGAAAGGGACATTACAATGGTATCAGAGCATCGATCCTCCCAGCCTGGAGGGTTTCATTCAGAAGGGTTGCTTGATATAATGGCACAGTTGATCCATAATATGCATCCAAGAAGTTCTTCAAGGGAAAACAACAATCTTCAACCACTGAGATCCGTGATGGATCCTACAGCTAGGGCTTTTCAGCCTGCCTTCCTCCCAAGGGAAAGAATCATTCTAAAGGATGATACATGGCATTCAGTAAGGCACAATATTGTCGCCAGCTATGAAGAGTATAGGGCCCTTCCAGTTGAGATTTGTGATTCCCTATCACTTGCAAAGTTCGTAGGAGTGAACAAAGGAAGAGCAAGGCAGGGACCTAGGTCTCACGCACCACAAAAGGATCTTCAACATGCCTAGAGAAAGTAAGAGAACTTCCAAATTGCAATGGCGGAGCAAGAAGAAAAATCAAGGCTGCAAGTAATGGAGAGAGAACAGCCTATGGAGGAATCTACCATACCAAAGGAACATGGAAAAGATGTTCCAGCCAAAGAGGAAAAGGATTCTCCCTTGGTGATAGGGCAAAAAGAAATCATAAAACAAGAACAGAAGAAGACCAATATACAACGTGAAGGTAAAGATTCTTTGACGATAAATGATGTTTTATTGATTTCCAATGATTGCATGTGGCGGTAAGATGGTGAAGGAAAATTAGATCTACAACAGGTTCATGAGGCTGAGATTCGGGATGACCCTGTTGAGAGGCATGCCCTTCAAGAAGAGGCCTCACCTGCTACTTAAGTTGGTTTTCAGTATGATGGAATTTACATATAAATAACAAATGGTAAGCAATTTAATTTATTGCATCACTCTCACACTATGTATTTGCAAGGTTTTGATCATCATGAGAATTATTCTAACAAAGATGAGAGGTTGAAGGGTACTAAAGGGAAAAAAGATCTTTTCCAAGAGGTCCCTAACCATCTTCTAAGCATTTTGAAGATTGAACCTAGGAAGGAAGAATTCGATTTGCATAGTTCTGATAATGATCAACTTGTTGCAAATTTTAAAAACAACTCATAAGAGACAAGTTGAGGGTGTTCATGACTTTGGTAAGGACCACAAAGAGGCTCCATGCACGTTGTAATGTCCGCAAATGGACATATTTGACCCGAGTTGGATTTTGGGCAAATCCAAACCCCAAAAGCAATATAATAAATTACTTATCAAATCAAACACTGCAGACCTAAATTTTTGAAGGAAAATGCAACTAGGGTTATGTATAAAACCCAACAAAATCAGCACCCGAAAAATTATGTTTTTATGCTAAACTAATCTTTGTATTTTTAGCAGCCCAAGCACATCGAAAAACTAATTTAAAAATTATATCTACAACATAACTTCAAAAATTCATATATTTTTCTAGAGAAGTCCAAATGAGCTGAAACTTTAGATCTTGGGCCACAAAAATATGAAGAATAATATTCCAAAATTAGTTTTCGCACAGCAAACACGAAACCTTAATTTTTTCCTAAAAAGTAGGTCGCCCAGCACATTTAGGGCATCAAATCAGTTCCAAAAATTATGAAATTAATTTATTTTGATTCCCAAAATTCAGTACAATAAGCAGCAATAGATTTCAGACCTGGAATAGCTACAAAACACTGAGAACCAGCCAAAAGATGGGTCGCTCCACTAGAAGAAAATATGATAACACTGATGAAACATTCATCACGCACATTATAGAACCTTAATACATAAAATTGGAGCTGAATTGAGATTTCACATAAGATTCACACTATTAAATAATAAAAAATAAAAGAAATTTTTTAAAATATAGAAAATTTCAAATATTCATCACACACATCATAGAACCTTAATACATAAAATTTGGCATTTCCATTTTTTGGATCCATTTCCTAATAGCATAGAAGACTCCTTCGCAATGAAGCTACAACAAAACTTCTTCTTACCCAAAACAATCAACTCAAAATATAATGCAAGAAACACAAACAAAAATTGCTCAAATCAAAAATTGAAAAAAACATGATCGTAATCCAGATGGGGTTTACCCAACCTAACAAGAAGAGAACCTTAATCAAAGGCTTTCACATTTGTATCACCTCCTCAGTTTTCCATAATACTTTATCAGATACAACATAAATGCCATTTCCTTTCCTGAATTGGAGAGAAGTTGTCCATGAGATTTGCATTTTACCCATGAGCAGCTTGCAATTGTGGTTGATAACATGAATCTAGGTCAAATGTCTTCTTAATAGCTCGAACATAGCTTCAGCATATGCACCTTTACAGCAGAAATGAAATAGCAGTAACAACTAGTAGAGATAAGAAAATAACAGCTATGAACTAGCAAGAAAAGATGATTTCCATTAATTCATGTTCTTCACATAAATAGAAATGACAAGTTATCGTTGAACGTTATATCTTTGGTGATAACCTTTCTAAAATGAACTAATATATACTAAATACAAATTAAATTAATAAATAGTCCATCAGCATATTATTATAATTCAAGTTGATATTAATACATAATATATATCCAATACACCCAGTACTCTTTATGTTGCCTATACTACCCCCTGCAAGAAACAACTGGCTAGACTTACCATCCAAAGGTCATGTTGTGCTGATTGTAAGAGAGGTTGTTTTAGGTTTAGGTTAGTTAGGAATGAATGTAAGAGAGGTTGTTTTAGGTTTAGGTTAGTTAGGAATGAATGTAAGAGAGGTTGTTTTAGGTTTAGGTTAGTTAGGAATGAATGTGGAGGTCCTTGTGGACCCCACACTCCTTTTTTTTATTAACTGTGTTTTTTTTAAAGTTAAAACATTGATGGCACGTAGGGGATGCCCAGACTTCCCCAATACGGTCAGGGGGCTTGTAGAAGTCCCCTAGACGTACCGGGGACGTCTCGACATCCCCTACCATCCCCTGCTTGAAATTTATAGTTTTTGGGATGTCCCCAATTTTTTAGGATCAAGGGTTTCCAATTGACTATCATCATTGATGCGGTTTCGCCTATCATAAGAAGGATCCCAGCCACTATCCTTTCGATTTTGGGGGACAAAACACATGGTTACAACTATGTTTGGGACAGCGCGGGTGAACCTTTGCATATCCATCACTTGAGTGGAGAATATGAGATGATTAGAAGCCATGGAAGAGATATAGCTTCAATACCTACGAGGCATGAAGAAATGATATTAAGAGCTCTTGTTTCTATTAATGTGTTTGTTCTTTGTATAGGCACAGGAATAAAGAAGAAAGAGTAACTGAATTTGATATCCATCCGAGCATATGGTGAAGAATATGGGATTGCAATTGAAGATGAAGATGCCATAATGGAGGATGGCAAGTTTGTGGATGCAAAAGGTTTCATATTGCATAGAAATAGAGTCCCTCCAATACCTGGATTGGGAGTGAAACATAAAGGCTTTGAGGAAGGTACAACGCAACCTAGGACACCGGGAAGAGGGCAGTCTAGACCATCTTCTGGCCAGCCACGGAGGCCACTACAGCAAGGTAACTCTAGGTGTTTGGATCAGTTTTGCATGATGCTCAAACTTGCCTTTACAAGTTTGTTGTTGAGTGAGGAATGTAATCAAGAGTTGCGGAACGAGGTGTTATCTACCCCAAGTGAGAATTGAAGTGTTTTTATGGCAGCAATGAGCCAAACCATCATCAGTGATGTTGTTGTCATCATTTCTAGCAGCCCCCACCTGATTTTAATTACAATTGTATTTGGGAATAATGAGTGTTCTTCCACCTTAGTTGACAAGGATGGAACAAAGAATGAGGATGCCATGTTGGGGCATGGATTAGCTTGTCAAGTTGTTAATTATTCATCAACTTCTTGTTCTATGACTGAGATTACAACAGTTTGGAAGGTTTTTTGTACAATTGAATATGCAATGAGAAGTGTTGCTAATGTTATTTTTGAAGATGAAAACAAAGAGGGCAGAATTGAGGTGGCATGTAATGTCCCTTTTTAGGGCTGAAACTGAAAATAAGGGTTCTGGCTCAAACCCAAATGACAACTTCTGATTTTTATTGCAGCCATCGATCAATCACTTTAACCTTAGAGGAACAACTGAAAATGGCATTAGCAACAAAGAGAAATCTGAATATTTATGACAGCAAAGGAATTCATATGGCAGCAAACAATATCACCACTTAGCCCTAGCGATGAACGTGATTTTCTATTTCCTAAGGCAACAAACAATATGGGCTTTTCAAGACAATATTCTCATGTAATATAAGTTGAAAATCAATATAAAAATATTCCAAACACCTCACAAGTCCAGCAAGATGAAATTTGGGTCAAATATATATTTTGTAATTTTAATTCAAGTGCAAACACAGATGAAACTTCGAAAATTCATAAATCTATCAATACTTGGAGATTCAACACAAACAAATGCTCAAAATGATCTCGGAGAGGCCAGCTATCAAATAAAAGTGAAATCACAATTTTCCAACCACAGAAACCCCTCCAAAAGTGATCCTAAACTTCCCAGGTGGGAAGATCAAGTGGAGGAAGGGTGCCAACACCCTTGAAAGTGCCCTATTTGCAGTAGAAATGCCCTGTGCACAAATAAACACCTTATTGTTCTATAAATCTGCCAATGAAATCCACTTGTGACTCCCTAATGAAGCCATTAATGCACACAAGAGGGTTTCCGTCCCCAAGTATGATCCTCTTGAAGGTTTTCGTCCTCAATAGGTAACCAAGGAAAGGGTTTCGTCCTTCAATAGAAAGAAGAGAAGTTACACTATCTCAAAATCCAAGTAAATGTCAAAATGATGAATGATAATAATCCCCTTCCTCCTCCATTACAACCTTCTTAAGTACCCTTCTTTGGCACCAACGATGAATTAAAAGATCAATATTCGCGACCAACCTCTTAATGAAGGGGGAAGTGCACTTTTAATCTTCACTTAAGAAGATTGACCTCATAAAAAGGGAAAGAGTATTTCTTTATCTCCATTGTAGCTCTCAAGAAGACTGGCCTTAATGAAGGAGAAGATAGAAGTTCATTTTTGCTTTGTCATTCACCTATCACCTAATAAAATCACTCCAAGCCATAATTAGTAATCAACTAAATAAGGAAAATACAATCACTTACAATTATGGCAATGTTCACCTCCCTTGTTTTCCTTCCTTGAAGCCCACGGAAGGTGGAATGGGCCCAAGACCTTCATAGTGACTAGCATGGAAAAGGGGACATTACATAGCAGCTGATTTCTTTTTCAAATAAGTTGTTAAACTTCATGGACTATCAAAGAACATCATTAGTGAGAGGGACAATAGGTGTATGAGCTTGTTTTTACAAGAGCTCTTCCATTTGACTGGCACGGGATCCAGGCTTTTTGAACACTACAACATGCTTCATCTATTGGGCATGTGAGAGTGCATTTGCTTAAGGGCAAGCAAATTTGGGAGGGGAGGAATGTAATGTCCCTTTTTCTAAAATAAAATAATTAATAATATTATAAGTTAGGGTTTGTATCAACATTGTGTATTCTAAAAAACTACAAAAAAATCAGAACATTAAAAATTTTATACACAAAGATTACACATTGAGCTTGCTGAAATTTTCAGATCAGGAACTAATGATAAGCAGTTTGGATGGCTGCAGTTTTTTGGACAGTGGCAGTTTGCATAGTCATTTATGCCAGCATGACATGAAGAATTGAGGACTGGGAATTGCAAATTCGCAAGGATTATTTGGGATCCTGGTATTAAGTTCAAGTTGTTGAAATTGCATTGCTTGACGACAAGCAATCTTTGGGAAGGGCGGACTCTCGTGTCCTCTTTTCGAATAAAGTAAAATAAATTAATAATATAACATGAGTGCCAAAAAAATAACTTAATAAAAGACATGTTTTATTATTATAAAAAGTAACTTTTTGATATAGTAAGTCGATGCTAAAATAGGAAATAAGAAAGTCACTTTAAAACTTGAAGTGCAAATATCCCACATTGAGCACCCCACTTGGAAAAGCGAGACAAAAGATTATAAAAGTGAGGGGAGGATTCATGGATATCTTTTGCTAATAATTTAATGTTACATTAAGTGTTTGAGATGTTGCTCCAACTTTTTCTACATTGAGGACAGAAAGCCTCCATTGCAACAAGGTTTGTGGGGACGAAAACCTCCATCTTCCGGTTTTTTATCTAAGGATGAAGACCCTCAAGGCGGCTTGTGGTGATCTCATCAAAAGATTCAATCTACGATTTAATCAACCATCTGCAGTGTTAGATCAGTTTTATCATCAACTAGGGCATGGTTTTGGCATCAACTAGCAGCTAGGGCACATTCTTGGGCATTTGCAAGCTCTGTTTGCAGTCACGAATCAGTCACAACCGGTAGGGCATTATTTACCACAGATAGGGCGTCATTTCAGGGTTTGTTTTTATAATGTTTATTTATAGTTGTGTTGTATTTAGGAAATATTAATATTTTCTTAGGGTTTGAAGCTGCTTTCTTTCATTTCTAGCATTTGTGAATTTTTACCAAAGGGTTTTTTTTTGCTTATGATCCCTAGGGAGAAGGCCCTAGCCTCAAAAAAAACTTCCCGCACCAGTCCATGATATATACAATCATCAATGGACTTAGAAGAAAAGTTTAAGGCACTTTATCGTGCAATTTACCAAAGGGTTTTTGAAATAAAAAATCAATTTTATTAATTTTTCCCTAGGGATTGCTACCAAAATCCATATTTCATAAATTTTGCCTTAAAAGGGACATTACTCAGTGTTTTTTGGTACAACTATTATTGTATTTGGGAAATATCTATTTTTCCGAGGGTAAGAATTTATTTCAATCATTTTCCAACAATATTTTATTTCTGCAGTTAGGGTTTTACTAAAAATCCAGGTTTTATTATTTTTGCCCTAAAGGCGACATTACAGGTGTACCAGAGGGTATACACGGCCACACACAACTTTGCGTGTGTGTGTCATTATACACACATACTCCATTTTTGTAGGGAGGCGACATGGCTTTTATTTTGTTTTTAATATAGATAGGAACCCGATATCAAATTCATCATTTCTCCAAAACGGTGATCTAGATTGGGCTGCAATTTTGACAGCTTGTTCCCAACATATTAAATTCAAAACCCTTTAAATTTTGACAAAATTCCAATTGCAAACAAAAATTTAGTCTATTCTTTGACAAGTCTGGGTTACAAAAAATTATTATTATTTCATTTCACTACTCACTAGAATTTTTTAGACTAGCTGGAGAGAGGAGCAGCAACACTAGAGCTTTGGGTGTTGTTTTATTTAGCTTGTCATCGCTAATTTCTCATTTGCAATATAAAGGTACACTGATATTGCCCTTGTTCTCTTACAAGATGGCGCGTGGATCAGGGCCATCATCCCCTGAAAGCTAGGGGCATCTCTCACCACCACGAAGAGTTGTTGACATTTGCAGAGACGAGTTAGACAAGGCGGTGTCTAACCCCATCAAACCCCACCAACAAGAAGTTCATGCGGCCTTTGGGCCACAAATTGTAATATCCCCTTTCCAATCGAAGACCTTTGGCCTATTTTGTCAACCCGACAACCAAAGGGGGAACACAAGGGTGACTAAAGTCACAATAAATTATTATAAAGTGCCCGAAGCAAACTAAAAATTATAGAGCACTTATATTAATTTATTTGACTTAATTAGAGGAAAGCACTTATTAAAAAAATTGCATTCTCTAGAAAGTGCAATTTGCGTTGAGGCAAATATTTGTGACTAAAAAAGGTCTAAATATGTTTTTTATTCTTCCTAGGGGGAAATGGCGACTTGCCTTGAGGAGGAATAAGGGAAACTTAGAAGGAAAAAAGGCCATGGTATTTTTTTGTATCCTCCCTATGGAAATTGTGACTTGGCCTAGAATAGGAATATGCATAGGGAAAATCATTACAAGTTGATTGGATTAGAAAGAGGTCTCCTTTGGGTCTCTTCTCCATTAAAAGGAGAAGTCAACTTGCTTGAGGGGCATTCTATGTCATTTGCAAATTTCTGAATTGAAGCCAAAGCCTTGAGCTTTTGTCTAAAACATTCTAAGGACGAAAACCCTTAGGATCTAACTCTAGAGGACGAAAACCCTCTAGAGTATTTAGGGATTTTCTATTCAGGATCATCCATTGAGCCTACACAGGTTTCTTTTGTTATTTCAGCAGTGTTTTAATGAAGATTTGCAGCAGGGCTTGAAGAATAAAATTGCAGATGTTTCTTCTTATTTATTCTAGGGATGAGCGACCCATCTTGTGGCTTTTTGAATCATTTTGGAGTCAATCCAGGTCTGAATGACATTGCCTTTCATTGTACTGATTTTTGGGAAGTAAAATAAATTATTTTCAGCAATTTTGGAAGGGTTATAAGGGTTGTTTCAGTCATCCTTCATCTGCAGATTTCTGAGCTATTTCCAGTCTATATTGGCCCCATAAAAAAATCAGATTTCTTCAGTATCTGAATTGTTAAGAGATCAGGTCATATTTAGTGCAGAAATATATTTAATTGTTGCTGATTTGTATGGTTCTCATCATCAACCCTAGTCGCAGTTTTCTAAGGAATTTATACTGCAGACTTTAATAACTGTTTTCAGCTTATTATATAGAAAAATCTGAATCTCTCCTCATACTTTGGCTTTGCAAAATTCTGAAATCAATTGTGGTAGAGATACATAATTATAGGTACTGTTTTTGAGAGGGTTTTTCATTCCAATCAAGTCACATTTCTCTGTATAAATTCAGATTTTCCCTAACAACTGCCATAAACTTGGATAAATCTGTTTGGTTGCTTGGATTTACCATAAATCCATTTAGGGCAATATATGTCCATTTGGGGACATTACACAAATTTTGCAAACCATATGGCAGTTGGTATATGTGGTGTTGGACTGACTTCCCCCTCGGGAAGAGTTAGGTGATGACCGCGACCCTCAAGCATCCTTGGAGGTATAGGGACCTTCACACCACAGGAGGGACTCGCAAGGGTATTCATGATCTAGAGACCATCAAAACCTTAGCGACAGGGATGTTGAGGTATGGGACAGACGTGTACTTAGAGAGGAACACCATAGATCATGACCACCCAAACCTAGCGGACACCAGACAGGGGCCTCCAGGAAGAGGCCACTGAGGTCGAGACCTCTCATACATGGCAGGTATAGGTCCCGATCACTGAGACCGATCAAACATAGAGAGAGATCCATGGCCAACAAGAATAGGGATTTTTTGAGACTCCAACCACCTAAGGAGTTTATGAGACAGGAAAGCAATATTTGACCCAAAGAGTTCCTTGGGACAACTTGCCTAAGACTGAAATTAAGATAACAGCAGCAAAGAAATCCCTCAACAGGGTGGAGACTCCAGTGTTAAAGTCTTCCCTAGACTTGGTGAAAGGTTTTGTCCTCACACAAGACTCTCCAAGGGTTTTTGTTCTTAGGAGAGATAGAGAGACGCTTCACAAGCAATCTTTCCAAGAGATAATAGAATTCACATAATGATCAAATGGCCAAGCAACCTCCTTTTATAACAATAAGGGGTGCTACATCATAACTTACAACTGACCTTATAATACGTACCTTTTAATTATCTAATTTGTATTTGGAGCCTACACACTCAAAATACTTTATAGTCTAATTAAATGAGTTCATCTATTGGAGCGTTTGGCTTCCCAATAGGAATACATGATAATAATGAAAATATCTATTTAGAAAATGTCATCCAAGTCTTCCCCTTGCTTCTTTCCTTAAACCCACAGGGAGGCAAATGGGTTAAGGTCTTCAATTCTGCTAATCTTCAAAAAGGAACATGACATCTTTAGAGGATTATAGTTGGTAGTTGGCACCACTTCTAGCTATTTAAATGGATAGCTTAGCTTGGAAGAGGTTAGGCATGCTTTGGAATTTATTCTCTTGGAGTTGGGAGCATGTTTGCTCTCTCATCCATTGAGGACGAAAACTCTTTTGCTAGGGCACAACTTCAAATTCAGCCATCATTGTGTTTCTCCTATTTTTAGTAGCTGGAATCTTTATTTGTATTTCATTTTAGGCCTCGGAAACCTTCATTTCCAGCCATATTTGTAAGGTTATTCGTTGTTGATTAATTAATTTTCAACTGATATTAAATTGGTAAAAAGATATATTTTCCGGTGCTTTTCTCTTGCAATCATTTCTAGATTTGAAGAATATTATTTTGAAGGATTTATAAATTATTTCCAACAAGTTTGTGGCTGATTTCTATCATAAAATAAATATATTTACAGCTTGTTGCTAGGGTTTGGAATTTAATTTCAGCTTGCTTTAGTTTACCATTTGGATTGTGCAAGTGCTTTAGTTTTCAGTTTCGGCCCAAAAAGGGGGCATTATAGAGTGCATATTCGTACACAACAAAATAGTAGGAGATAGGGATTCCCACCACCTCTATGAGGAGGATTTAGAACACTTCCACCCCCACAACATCCACAAGAACTACAAGGAAACAAGGTTAGTGCAAGACTGCTTCAAGAGAGGAATAAGGGATAGGCACAAGGGCGCCAACAGTTTAGAACAAATTAGGGACCCATCCGGACACAACAATCTAGGTACGCAGGTACTAATAAAATGCAGGAAGTGGTAGGGTCTTCTCACACAGGTGTGTTGGCAAGGGTTGCATTACAAGTTATTCCACATTTCCAATGTTAAGTGGGTAAAGGAAGCCCATTTTGCTAGCACGAAAGGAGAGGGCCTGCGGAAAAGTGAAAGACCCAAGCCTGAGGGCAAGAAAAGGAAGTGCAATCACATCAAATAGAACAAGTTAGAGCCCACAGAGGATTAGTCCAAGCACACGACGTGGCAAGATCACAAAAGGGGTCACGAAGACAGGCATCAAGATCAGGTATGAGGTGGGGACTCACAGAGTACAAAGAGCCCGTGAAGAAAGAGAAATATGAAGGTGACACATGGAAACATCTCGAAAGGGGTGCAAATCTTACGAAGAGAGAAGCTAGTAAAAAAGAGAACGAGGAGTCCGTGAATTTGAACGCAAAAGAAGGTGACACTTGGCATGTTCGCGAATTAGGTAATCGTGGAGATTGAGAGCTAGGAATAAAGAAAGACCCAAAGATATGCGGTGCCCAGCAAGCACAAGTGGCAAGTAGAGAGCACGACACTTGTCCCAAGAGGGAAATTAATTTTTTGGGCACATAAAAAGAGCCTAAGACACAAGGAGCCCACATGGAAGAAGGATAAGGGGTCACAACAGCCGCAAGAGCACTAGAAACCCAACACACAAAGAATATCATGGAAACAACTCAATGAATTAGAAAAACCTCTATCTTTTGATAGAGGGCACCAAATGAGACAAGTGAGGGCCCCTTGGAAAGCTTTAGAGAATAGCTACCAAATGGGATACAATTTGGAGTGGAGGGTCTCACAAGGAGAGAGATAATGGCAATTGAAACATTTAAGAGCTATCTAGGATGCAAGCGGCAAAGGGAAAATTCAAATTTAAGTTCTGAACATGGGGCACGAATTCACGGGGACATCATTAATGGGGAAAGGTGTCTTGAGCCCGGCAAAAACCAGAGAAAGAGCCCAATTGCATTATTGAGACCAAAGGAGGTCGTTGGACGCCGAGAGAGCACAGAGACCCAGGTGCTTTGAATTTAAGACTTGATGGGAAGTCTAGAAGGGGCTCGAAGTGTCTAGAGACCCACACAATTTTAAATTCATAGATTGGAGGGAAGAATAAGGAGCTCGGAGTATCTAAATTCCCAAAACAACCTATAAAAGGCTTGAATTTTGTGTCGCAATCAAGGAAGTGGCACCAAGTGTAATGTAATGCTACCAAATTGGCTTTAGAGCACATAAAGGTCACAAAGAGTCCATAAAGAGTCACAATAAGTCTATATAGGAGTTATAGAGTGTCTCGAGGTGTAAGGCTTAATAGCGGCTCAAGAGTGTATAGAGATAGAGGGAAGAGTGTCATAGTCAATTGTAGATTGTATGGCTTTGAGCACATAACAAAATTGAGCACAAGATTATTTTGAGTGTACATGTTCACTAATTGATCACAGTGTAATATGGATGTGTTGAATGAGTCTATGTTGTGAGGGTCACTCAAAACACTTGCAAGGAGTTCATTGAGAGAAGATAAAAGATGAAATGAGTGTGAAGTGTGTGGATGTGTAAGTTTGAAGTGAGAAAGAAGTTTCAAACTCTGAGACACTGCTTGGAAGGGCTCCATGGAAACGAGGAATGAAACGAAGACATGCCTCAAGGATCTCATAAACAAACCCAAAATCTATACCAGAAAAGCATCATACAAGAACAATCTGCAGCAATGTATTCAAAAGCATTCGAGCGTTAAGAGAATGCAAATGATAGAAATGTTACTCCTCGTATCAATCGTATGGGCACTCCCATGCATCTCTCCTATGGACACGTGTGTGAGAAAGTCTTTCTTTTATAGAAATAGGCAGGCCCTAATAAATGCATGTAGTTGGCATATCCCATATGGACGAAGCACAACCCGTCTAGTCCAACATGGACTTTCTAGATGATAGTTGCACATGCTGAAATTGTGCAACTTACACATTCTAGAAAGTGCACACACTAAACTAAGGTTATTCAACCTAAGTAAACTTAACTAAGGTATATGAATACACCAACAAAAAAACAGCCAAATAATTTCTTGCAATCTACTGTTGACGGCTTAAGTAGTAATTTTTTAAGCGCAGATGCATCAATTAATAGATGTCCTAACATGTATTACTTACATCTGTTAAAATGAATCCTTGTGTTAGCTAACAATTGGGAAATCCATACAGTAGTTAGCATACAGTCTAATTGTATGTAAAATAATTGTGATAAAGAAGGATGCAATGCAATAGCTAACAAGCATATTCTAACAACTTCTTATCAATTACCACACTATTCAATTGCTTCAAACACTTAAAAATGGATATTTAAAATACTAATAAGTATAACCGACCTTATTCAAATACGAGAATAGTATGTCCCACTTTGACATTTGCCTCTCCACTAACAAAGCCAAAATCATTTCAATGACCTTTCGTTCCCATTTACGCTCATTCGTAAGAAAAACATTCTTTACCAACTGCCAAGCCACCAATGGATATTATATCAATTTGTAAGTATATGAAGTATGGATGCATAATCAACCAAGTATTATCCAAAGTTCATGAGAAGCAACAAGCCTCCCTTGAAACTTCAACAAAATCCGCTACAATAACAAATATTAAGAATCCCACAAAAAAGGTTTAACTTCGTTTTACAAAGTCTAAAGTTTGAACCTGGAGAAATTTTTATTTTGGTTGCAAAAGAAAATCACCCACATAAGAAGGTATAAGCATGGCATACATGCTAAATGGGCTTAGGAGGCCAGAAAATGAGATGGAAGACATTAGAATAAAGATACCAGATTATATCATGTTGACATGAAAAAACATTGAAAGATTAGAGTATTGGATTATTGATTTTTTGTGGAATTTTACTTGTGTGCTTGAGTCAACTCAAGTTGATCTCCATGAGTAGTCTTTACCCCAATGACATTTTTCCTCGTGTCATAACGGAGGAGAAACTAATAAATTGTAAGATCAAATAATATCAGCAGTGACTAAATTTAGTGAATGGAACTGAAAATTGCATTGCGTACAATATTGCAGGGATGAGCACCTTCAATTTGCAAGGGAAAAACAAATAAATAAAAAAATGAAATGGAATCCAAATATGTATCAAAACCGTAGCCAAAAAATCACTGAAAGCATTTAGCATTACATACATGTAGGTCGCCAATGGACTTTGTCCTAACTAACAACTAAAACATTCATGAGGACCTACCAAAAGATGTGTCCAAATGAACTAAACGTTGAAAGGGGGCATTATTGGAAAAATAGAGGTGTTCATGCAACACAGGTGTGACCAGCTGTCCTACTATATGGGTTGATATGTCTTCTAAAGAAATAAAAAATTAGCAATGAGGACTCAAATTAGAGCTCCAATATGTGTGGTTCTAGCATTCCTCTAATAAGTATCTTTATGTAATCCCTTTCCAGGGCTGAAACTGAAAATAAGGGTTTAGGCTCAAACCCAAATGAGAGTAATCTGATTTTTACAACAGCAGCTCAGAAAATATATATAACCCTAGCAGCGAATTGAAACTACCCTTTTTGGGCATCAAACACCCTTCAAAACAACCTGCAAATAGGTGTATAAATCCTTTATGGCAGCGAACTGCAATGGCACTTAATGGCATCAATTCCCATGCAATCACAAGCTGAAAATGACATAGAATGCTTCCAAATATTTTATTCAACCATGGAGATATTTATCCAGTCAATACACTTCAAAATAAATAAGAAATGAAGGGACAAATCACAGTTGTAATTAATTAAATAACGGCAGAAGTTTAGCTCACTTTAAGGGCTGGAAATGAGGATTCCAAAAACCCCAAAAATATCAATAAAATATGAAATCAGCCTTATAAATTATAAGGAAGGTGAATACCAGTTTCAATTGCCCAAAGGTACCCTAGAAGGCACTTAACTCTTCCTCCAACGAAGTCGCTACCTAGGAGAGGGTCCAAAATAAATGTAGAAACCTTAGTAGCTCTTCCTCTCTTAAACCCTAGTTGCAAACCAGCAACATCACTTTCTTTGAAGCCCTTAGGAACCACCAATTGAAGAGTTTTCGTTCTCCAACTTGAACAAGGAAGGGTTTTGTCTTCCTTGTATGCCACACCAAAGTCTTTTCACCCGCTAACGGAAAGGAATTGAGCAATCAGCCCAAAAACCAAGTATAAACTTTTGACAAGATAGATGCGCAAAATGAGTCAAAGCCACCCCTTTTATATTCTCTTGGTGGTGCCAAAGATCAATTAGGGAGTCTTCCCCATGACCAACTTCATAAGGATGTTTGCTTTTAACTTTAACTTGGCTTTTCACCTCATCAACCCAACCGACCTGCCTTATAAGAGAAACCATGAAAGAAGAATGTAAATGCTCACAAAAAATGCAAAAAAACACAACAAACGATTCTCTTGTTCACCTCCTTCTTGCCCACGGGAAGTAGATGAACTAGAAGTCTCCAAAACGGAATATTTTGAAAAAGGGGACATTACACTATATGATTTACATATCTTGATTGATGGAGAATGTCTTACGTATCTATCAATTAAAATTAAATTTTTCTGAGTGTAGCCATGGATCTGATTTGATGGACATAGGTTAGAAGAAAAAAAATAGAATGGAAACTTCCTAGAATCCGTGGCCAATCACTAAGCCAATGTGATTTTTACAAGAACAACTAACTAACAAAGCATGATACACACAAATTGACTCGGATCATGAACAAGGTGCAAGGTAATCCCCCAATTACCAAGCAAATAGAGTGTGCAGCTCTAATCTCAAGAAAGAGTATATACTATATATCCAAAAGCTTGTATTGTTTACCAAGCCCAACAAATACGTCTTGAGATCGTGACATGCAATTCACATCAAGTTGTGGCCTGTAAACATGATTGTATACTATCCAAAATCTGTTATATCACTTGTTTTATGAATGATATGAAAGACGTGAAAAACCATGGACAAAGGGAGAGAAAAACATCCTACATTACCTTCTTACAACAATTCAGTGATGGAGGAAGGGGAAACATGTTATTTTTGATAAATTAAAAATGGAAGAATTTGGTCAATGTGGCTTTAGCAGTATGCAACTATAGATGTAACTACAGATGAGGTTATGTACGAAGAAATGGCAACATAGTAAGGGGAAATCCTGCATGGGGGTTTGATTAGCAACATAACAGTGTCAAGGCGTGTGCAGGGACCAAACAACAAAATTTGTCATTTTAAATGTTGTCTACATATATTCAGTTGTATCTATATTTCATTTGTGAACACAAACAATATAGATAAACTTGGCCTAGTATATAATAAATAAGATCATGCATTAATTTTGAAGGCTAGATTCATCTTCAACTTTTTATTGGTGCTTTTAGATTCCATAAGCTTGGGATGATAAATGTTATACGTAGAAACATGAAAAACATTATGTATTTTGGCATATAATATTCAAAGATGCACAATGGCAATCTTTAGTTCATTTATTATTCAAACTACCAAAATAAAAAGCAAACCCAACTCACGAAATACGCAATTGTGATGATATTGTAGCATGGCACTGTTGTAGCAGTACTAAAATATTGTAATAGCAGTACAAAGTACTGTAGCGGTACGGAGTATTGTAGCAGTGGTACGGAGTACTTAGTGGCAGTAAGGAGTACTATAGCAGCACTATAGAAAACTTAAAATCGCCAAAAATCATTCATACCCAGCTAGAACTGGACATAAACTTCAATCTTTCAACCCAAATGCAATGTAATGTCCCCTTTTTCAAATAAAAATTAATTAATAAAGGAACCCTTTAATCCATTCCCCTTGGATTAAAGGAAAATAAATTAGGGAAAAATCGATTTGCACATATGGATTTAAAAATTAAAATATATTTTATTTGTGCAAGTCAAATAGAAGAGAGAAATCGATTTACCCTAGGCTAATTAATGATCATTTGGAGGTAAATTAATTAATAAAGACAAGTCGCATTTTTAGAAGATGGGTTATTAATTCTATGAGCACATTTATCTATAGTTTTGACATAGCTCGATTCTTTTTGGGCATCAAATATAATATTAAATTTTCCATTGTATTTTATTTTCAAATCTTACCTTAGGAAATTAACATTTGCATTGGAGTTTGACTTTCGGACTATTTTTAAAATTAAAAGACTCTCTTCTCTAGAAGATGGCCCCAAAGGGAGAAAGCTTTGGAGATTGAGCAAGGAAATTCTATAAAGGAGATAATAGGCACCCCTTTTTCAGATATTGACGGTTGTTATAACTTATTTTCATGTTTGAAGAAGGATGAATGCCCAATAGTGATCAAAAAAATAAAAATTGTTTATTAACACCACCTATTTGTGAAGTGTGTATGTCTTCTGGAGCTATGAATTGATGAGTTTTGCTCAAGTTTATTTGTCTGTGTGAAGTCGTCATTATTGAAAGTGTGAGAGTTTGTTTTGAGAAAGTTTTTGAGCTATCTTTTGATAAATACAATCTGGATATTGTTGTTGATTTCTTATGGTGTAAATCGACTTGTTTAGAGGAGGTTTGTGGCATTTTTGAGTGGTCTTAAGCAAGGATTTAAATTTAAACTGTTCTTGTTAACGTTCCTAATGCAAATGCTCTTTATTTGATGGTATTTTGGGCTCCTAACATTGCTGATATTTATGCAAAGTGGGTTGACTGGTTTGAGGGGTTTTATATCACTTTTTGAAGGGTTTTGGGGGAGTTTTCAATCTGTTGTTATAAAATAATTATTGCAGATCTGAAATTTGTATTTCTTTAGTGTTGGGAAGTCAAGGATAAGGCTGAAAATTATTTAATATTTTTCCCTTAACCCTAGCGACTAGTTTTGCAGTTTTGTGGGCAGATTTGAATGGGTTTTCATGTTCAAAAAATTCAGTTTGATATATCATTTGAAAACTCATAATTTCTACTTCATTGAGCAATTCATTTCATGCAAAAATTCCAAGTATAACATGAGATATTATTTTTAAAGTTTTCAGTTGATTTCAGCGCATTTTTATTTATTTACTACTACTGCAATTAATTTGGCTAAAGAAGTGTTTTCTCTAACTAGTTAGCTCATCTAAACCGTTACTTTGGCTCACTCTAATCCCATTTGGGTTGTATTAAAGCCAACACTGGGTTAGTTGAGGTGAACCTATAAGGGTTTCTCTTCTAAGTTTGCTTCTTTGCAAGCAGTTTAGAAAATTTTAATTAATATCCCAAAAGGGGATATTACATGCAATCCTTGAATGGAATCACCTCAAAGGAGAAGAGGGTTTTCGTTCTCTAAATCTCCGCACTCCTGGGGTTTTCATCCTAGGAGAAGAAAGTGAACATAGATTGCTCAAACTCTCAAAGGGGGGTTTGATAACAAAAATGTGTATGTTTTCTTACTCCCAGCTCTTCCTTTTATATCACCCGTTGAATTTGAATTTTCTTTTCCGACTAAAATTTCCTCCAAAAGTATCTAGAAACACTTTTAATAAAACATTACATTAGGCCCCTTTATAATAACAATTCATAATTCGCTCATTTACAATGTTAAAAAATAAAGTTACTTAGACAACTTAAAATTTTATTATTAAATTAGTTTCCTAACTTTATCGCTTAACCTACGAGAAATAAGGAATAGGTTACAGGCCTACCGATTATTTTAATTTTGAGAAGGGTACATGCCAGGAGCCATCACAAACTATTTATCAATCTAAAAGACCTAAATGGGCTCAATCCCTAATTCAAGATTTTTATCCCGACAATCTTATTAAGATGACTAAAAGTCGGCACACTTACCATGTCTTAATGACCTTATATGAATGTGAACCTCAATCTTTCAAAGAAGTAAATCAAAACGAAAGATAACGGAAAGCCATGAAATCCAAGTATGATACTTTTATTAAAAATCAAACATCGGAATTTGTCTTTCGTCCTTCTAAAAGGAGTATTGTCAAATCTCAGAGGCTATATAAGATCAAATACAATTCCACGGGTGAAATTGACAAGTTTAAGACTAGGTTAGAGGCTCGTAGGTTTACTCAAAAATCTGCAATTGACAATGTAAAATCTTTTGTTCATATGACAAAAATGAGCACAGTTAGGACTCTCCTAGCTCTTGTTGCTCAATATGGTTGGAAAATACACCAAACGGGTGAGTAAAACACATTCCTAAATGGTGATCTGAAATAAAAAATCTATATGACTCAACCTAAAGGATTTGAAGAACCTGATAAAGAACTTTGTGTGTAAACTCAAGAAATTCTTGTTTGATTTTAAACAAGCTCTTAGAGCTTGGTACACTAAGATTAACAATTTCTTCCAAAATTTTGGTTGCTTTAATTGTTTTTCAAATAATGATTTATTTGTGAAAATTGGGGATAATCATCTTATTTTAATTGTTTTATATGTTGATGATCTTATCATCAACAGTTAGACTAATTTAAATTTTAAAAGTAAATTTAAATTGAAACAATATTTTGAAATGAATGATCTAGGTTTGCTCCATCACTTTCTAGGTAAGGTTGTTTTCCAAGATTAAAACTCTATAATAGGGTCTCAATCTCGATATGTCAATAACTTGCTTAAAAGATCTAATATGATTGATTGTAAACATGTGACCATTGCTATTGAAGTTGGTATAAAACTTGATCCTAAACCTGCTTGTGCTCAAAAAAATCTTGCCTTATACAAGCAACTCGGTAGTTTAATCTATCTAATTATTACTAAGCTTGATATTTTTTTATGCATGAGTGTTGCTTCTAAATTTATGCAGGATCCACATAAGGATCATTGAAAGGTAGCTACGAGAATCTTAAAATATATTAAAAGTACAATTGATTATAGTTTATATTATGTTTGTTTTAATGGTGTTCAGTTATATAGTTATTGTGATCCTAACAATGTTGTTGATGTGTAGATAGAAAATCTACTTTTGAATACGTTTTCATATTTGGTACAGATGTTATCACTTGGAGTAGCAAGAAACAACCAAAAATGTCTATCTCTTCTACTGAAATAGCGTATAGAAGTGCTATGAAAGTAGCTAAAAAAGCAAATAGTGTAGAAACGTTATGGAAGCAAGTAAAAAAGCCATGTGGCTAAATAGATTGTTAGAAGAACATACGCATGTCAAAGGAAGCACACTTCTGTGTGATAGCGAATTGCATAGCTCTTGCGAATAATTCAGTTTAACATCAAAGAACAAAATATATTAAGATTCATATGCATTTCATTCGAGAAAAAGACTTCAATGGTGATATTGATCTTCAATTCTATCCTACTGAAGATCAAGTTGCAGATATTTTTACAAAGTCTCTCTATGTTGTGAAGTTTTGCAAGTTTCGAGCAATGTGAGGCCTTACAGAGCTGTCATTAAGGGGGAGTGTGCATGACAATGCCACCTCTTAACAGCCTTGTTGTATCTTCATTCTATACTTCTTTTATAATGTAAAAGGCATTGTAAAAATTCACCCTAAATGCTTTTGTGTAAACATCACCCTATGTGAATTTTCTTGTAAACCCAACGAAGTATTATGTTATGGAGATTCCTTGTTTTATGAAAGGGCTCTAAAAACTCATATAAAACTTCATGTATGCACTTACTCAGGAGGAACTTGGAATATTTTTGTTAGATTATCTCTGTAAACATGTTAGCCTAAAATCATCTTATATGGTTTAAGGCATAGTATGCCAACTCAGCAAGTACTCACAGAGTTTTGGCACATGCGAATATTCGCCCGTTTAACTCGCAACTCAAGCTCACTAATTATTGGCGAATATTTGTTAATACTCTACGAGTCCAAGCCAAATACTCACCAGACTCTAGGAAAACACAAAATGCATCTAAAACACAGAAAAAACATTATAAAAACGTTGAAATTTGTCTTTTTAAGGCAACACGCTCCCTCACTTCTAATCACACAGTCATTTAGCATCCTTTGCATGAGTTTAAGAGATATTATAGCGAATTCAAAGAGCAAATTTGAAGAATTTTATTTGGAGACCCTTCTTTTCAAAAATATATATTCCTTCTATATTATTTATATATTGTATCAGAATATGATTTGCAATTTTGTATGCATTCAATTCAATTCTGAATGATTTTAATTGTTAGTAACTTATTTATGTTTGTTTATCATCATTAATGAACAAAATTGTCAGAATGTATTGTTGTAATAGTTGTTTTTAAATTTTGTTGGGAATTTATTCTTGTTCGTAGGATTTATAATTACAAATTTGAAATTACAAATTACGGTTGCATAGGGTTATAAAACCAATTTTTTAATTTTAAATGGTTTTAATGTTGTTTTTTAATTAAATTTATAATTTTTAAACTTTGTAAAAGGTTTTATAAAGTTGTTTTTAATTAAGTTTACGGTTTTGTTTAAGATGTACATTGTGTTGCAAATTAGAGGTTAGCAATAGCATCTAGGTCAGCATCAGGGTCAGCATTTGGGTCAACATCACTAGCAATAACCATTCCTGTGAATGCCTGTACCATTGCTTCAAAGTATGTTGTGCATGGAGCATTTCAGGGGACTGTAGTTTGCAATTTTTGAGGGAAAATGTTTTATGGAGGTATTAATTGTCTAAAGTATCATCTTACATATATTATTTATCATGACGTTGTGGTATATCCCAATGTTACAGAAAAGGCAAAATGAGAGATGAAGGCAAAGATGGAAGAAAAGAAACTAGAGAGGGCAAAGGTGCGAGCATACAACCATAAAAAAGCTATTAGACCTGGAATGGGAGAGGATTTAGAGAACAATGTAGCAACGACTATGGGCTCTACTCGCATTCCCCGCATATGAAGGGAAAGAGACACATCTACTTCATCGAGTTCAAGCAAAGGGATACATAGTTTTTTTGTACCAAGAAACATACTGGGACACAACCTTTGTTGTATATTTTAGGATGGAACAATGATGCGCACGAGGAAGCAGATAAAGCATGTGCAAATTTCTGGTACTATAACAACCTTCCCTTTAATGTGTCAAAGAGCCTGTACTGGGAGTACTTGGTGACAACATTGACAATTGTAGGGAAAGGGTACAAGGTACCCTATCCCAAAGACTTGAGTGGGAAATTGCTCAAGGGTGCAATTACATATGCAACAAATCCTAGAAGATTAAAAAAAGCAATGGCAGAAATACGGATGCACCATCCTTTCAGATGGGTGGACAAATGGAAGGAACCGCACCCTCATCATTTTTTTGGCGGCTTCAAATGGTGAAATGGTATTTTTGATGTCAATTGATGCCTTTAACATAGTAAAAAATGTAGAAAATTATAGTGTGATGTTGGAAGAGGTTGTCTCAGAGGTGAGTATCCAAAATGTTGTGCAAGTTGTCACAGACAATGCAGCAACATATGTGGCAACTAGGAGACTACTACAGGGGAGGTATCCATCACTTTGATGGACCCCTTGTGTGGCCCACTGCCTTGACCTTCTTTTGGAGGACAGACAAAATTGATTGGGTGAAGTCAATTATAGAAGATGCAAGAAATATAACCACATACATATATAGTCACCCTTGAGTTCTCAGTCTGATGAGAGAACACACCAAGGGAAAAGAGCTTGTGCAAACTAGTGTCACAAGATTTGCAACTAACTTCTTGATGTTGCAAAGTATTTCCAGTTTGTTTTCACCATTGAAGCAAATGTTTGTGAGTCAAGCATGACTAAACTCACAATATTCAAAGAAAATAAATGAAAGCACTACAAAAACAGTTTTTAATGATGTCTTTAAAAAGAAAACTATAGAGATCATCAAGGTAACTTCAAACTTCAATTTAAATTTCAAGTCGATTCCTTAATTTTAATTTGTTAAATGTATTGTTATTTACTTATTTACTTTATTTGTGAGTTTATAACTTTAAAGTTTAATTTGTGTGTGGGTGTCAGAGCCATTGCTAAGAGTTTTGCGCTTGGTTGATGGGAAATAAAACCCAATGAGATACATTTATGAAGTCATGGATAGAGCCAAAACTATTATAGGGGGATATCATCAAATTTGGTACCTTTTGGGAGATAATTGATTGGAGGTGGAATAATCAACTTCACCAACCTATTCATGCAGCGAGGTACTACCTCAACCCCAAGTTTTTCTTCTCTAATGGCTTCACAGATGTGAATTGGGAGGTTATGGAGGGCCTCTCAACATGCATTAAGAGGATAATACCAGAGGTTGAGATGAAAGAACTCATTATTTTAGAGTTGCAGAATTACAAGCATGCTATGGGGAGGCTCTTTTCTTCGACATTGGCTATCTGTGGGAAAACTAACTAGGTAACAAAAATTAGAATTTTTACTTATATGTTACAAGTTACAAATTTAATTTCATTAATTACTTATAAACTTTTGGTTATTTTGTTTGTAAGTTCTTGGTGGGAGGATTGGAGAGGATATACCCTACATCTTCAAAAGTTAGCCCTCAGAATTTTATCTCAACCTTATAGCCCTTTCGGATGTGAGTGCAGTTGGAGTTTGTTAGAGGCCATTCACACAAAGAAGTGCAACAAGTTGCCTCAAAAACGTCTCAATGACTTGGTTTTTGTGCAATACAATCTTCAGCTTCGCAAAAGAAAGGTGGGGGCCACATCGCAGGAACTTATTGATTTGGATAAGATCAATCCATACAATGACTAGACTGGGCAAGAAGAGGAAATCTCTGCATTCACAAAGGACAAGATTAATGCTTTCGAGAGGGAATCTGTGGAGGGAGAAACACTAGCAAGAGATATTGGATTGGATGACATCTTTGAAGGTGATGTCGAACATATAACAGAGGAGTCACCGCCATCTACTACCAGATTGGAGCCACAATCACAGGTTTTAAGGAGCGAGCATGTGCAACCGAGTGTAAGGACTAGTAGAGGCACTAGACCCTCTCCCCAATATTTCTCTAGAACAGGGAAGAGGAAAATGTAAATTGTAACTTACGTAGATATACAATTTACGATGACAATCATCATAAATTCATAACACTTGTAAGTTAGTTGTTGTGTTCACATGATGACCCGATTTTGTACTGTATTTGTATTCAAATCTAATATAAAAGACTTCCCCAACATTGTACACACTCATTTGATACATTTTGTAGCTATTTTTTGTATTTAATTTATGTTTTTTTCAGAAATTAGTGTATCTTTTAAGTTGTCAAATATTTCCAAATATTCGCCAAGTCTTGCCGAGTCCAAAGTTTTTGGGTTTGCGAATATTTACCGAATACGAGTATGCGAACTATGGTTTAAGGATTGTGAATTTTTTTGTATAAATAAGTAACTCTGGCATGTATCCCCACTAAACATTATGGGGGAGTGTTGGAGCATGTAATGTTTGTGTGAAAGATCCCCCATAGATCTTTTGCCCAAAAAAGAGATTTTTCCCACTTTATAAAATAATAAAATGTACTTTTGGCAGCTATAGGAAATAAATTAGGGAAACCAGGATTAATTTATGCAAAAAGCGACTAAGGTTTTATATGCAAACACACCCAAAATCAGCATACAATAATTAATTTTACTCCCAAACCCTTGGAACAACCCTGGAGAATTTATGGCGAAAATTAGATTTTACAACAGCTGGAAAATAATTTATATTTGAAACCCTAACTGCTGCAATCCTCAAGATAGCATAACTTTCTCTACACAACTCCGATCTAGGCAAATGACACATGCCCGAACTTGGAAAAATACAAGGAACAAGATGATGTAAACCAAATTATAACAGCAACTACCAAACATGCAGATCTGGCCCTCCTACTATTTCGGCCCACACATTTAGGCCATCAAATGAGCTCCAAAAATTATTTTCTCTATCCCGAATGCTTGCCTATATTTTTAGGAACTCATTCATATAAAAATCATAATTTTCAAATGCCAAATCGACTCATAAACCAGATCTGAAATCTGATCATAAAACTGACAAATAACCCTCAGAAGAATTATGAAACTTGGGTATTTTCATTCACAGAAATTATGAGATATTAGACAATGATTTGCAGATCTAAATACCTCAATAATAATGCCCAAACAGTCCCAAAGTGAGTTGATCCAATAGAGAAAACACTGCTGCAATTTTATTCACCAAAATACTTCGAAAAGTCTTCAAGAACACTGCTGGAAAAACCCTGAAATAGATTGAAAATCTGATTACAATCAATGGGAATTTCTGAGTGAAAAACCCTCTCAAACTCTTGGGGTTTTCGTCCACAAGAGGTAGAATTCACAAGGGATTTCGTCCTTGGAATTTTTTATGCAAAAGCTTAGAGCTTAAATGCAAGAGAAATATCATATAAAAATCTGGATTATGGAAGAGGCAAGTCGACTTCCTTTTTAAAGGAAAAGGGCCAACAACCAACCTCCAAACCAACCAATGAGCTCACATAATTTTTCCTGTGCAAACATTTAATATTTTCCCATATTAAATGTTTTTTCCCAACAACATTTCCCTCTTTGTGCAAGTCGCATTTCTCTAGGAGAAATACATAAATTAATTCTGTTTTTTTCTTTCCTAGGCTTCATTACTCCCCTTTGGCCCAAGTCGCCATTATCCTTTCTAGGAGGAATACAATATAATAAATCCCTTTACAATGACTTTTTCCCTTCAAGGCAAATCGTATTTTCCATAGGGATTACAATTTATTTTTATTAAGCTAAATAAATTAATATAAGTACTTTAATTATTTTATTTTATTCTTTTATAGCACTTTATAATAATTTATTATAACTTAAGTCACCCTTATGTTTTTCCTTTGGCCGTCGGGTAAAATGGACCAAAGGTCTTCGATTGAAAAAGGGGACATTGCATTGTGGGGACACACTTGGTGTGGTCCACCACAACAACACATCTCCACAGTAAGTTTATTTTATAAACTTATGATTAACAGCTATACAAACTTTATACTTATTATAAAGATGAGATTAAATCATTTAATTTAATTAACGAAAGAGTGAATCGGTTCAACCAAAAGGTTGCAACCAATTCCCCCGCACTAGTAATTGGGGGATTCCCTTGGGAATTAAAACATTTGAGATTATTAGTGTGCACTTCAAATTGATTGTGGAAGTGCAATTTGTAAAGAAGTGAAGGCTGATATTGAGTTGGCTTGGCCTGTAATTGTTAGGCAAAAGTCTATAATGTCAAGCAGTGTATGTTCCTCAATTTATTTGGTGTAAAACTAGGGAGTGCATTTAATCGAGGTTTTCGCAAGGCTTTCCCCACGGTAAATATGTGTACATGTTGCCAATGGGGTGGGAGTGGTACTGTCAAGTCACACGGTTGTGTGCTAACCCACCCGTGTCCAAATTCCCCCGAGTCACAATCCTCTCTAAGGTGGTTTCACCACTTGATGCGGCATCTCTTCTCGTTGCAGTCGCAACATGTTGGTTTCTTCACTCGCTACAATTGTAGCATGCACGTTCTTGCTTCACTTTGGCTTCTGCTTCACTTGTTGTGGTCGCTGCATTCTCGTTTGCTTCACTCTAGAGATTGCTTCACTCGAAGCGGATGTTGCATCGTTGTTGCTTCACTTGAGCTACTGTTTCACTCGCGGCGGACACCGCATCCTCATTCTGGCTTCACTCTAGAGATTGCTTCACTCGCTGCGGATGCTTCATCACCATTACCCGTTACAAGGTTGCTTCATCCGGGTTCCTCGTGTTGGTTCCCATCATTGTAACAAGGTTGTAGATCCTCTCTGAAAAATCCTCAAAAAAAAATGTACAAGGATGTGGGTCCTTTCAAAACCCTCAAACATTCACCCTTTATCCAAAAAAATATGTGTACGTGTTATGTGTTCATTGCATTCTATTTGTTTTACATTCTGTAATTTATTGATGTACTCAACACATTAAATTTTGTACATAAACCTGTCGTAATAATTCAGATTATATAATCCTGCTATTAAATTGTTGTATATTAAATTTTCATCTCCATTTTAACAGCTAGGAGCACACAATTTTGTGTGAGACTGTAGAATTGAATTACATCTAGTTAGCGATTGATGTTGTATATCAGCATCTTGTGAGACTGTGATATTGTATCACATCTAAAATTTTCTTTAGTCCTACTTTTCTCTGCAAGTTCCACAATTTTGCTATAGTTGTCACGAGTTTCCGTCAATTTAAAAAATTTCTAATGAACGTTGCTTTTTCTTCCTCTGTTTTCATTCAATTTCAGTTTTAACGCTCTGCTGAAAATGCATTGGGCAAGTTATGTACTTTTAGGACTATGAATTTCTTATCCTTGGCCAATAATAATAATCAATATCTAAATTATATTAAAATTCCTCGAAATTAGCCCACGGTACATATATTATTTAGTTTTTTAGCTAAAATCTTTGCAATATGGTTAAAGGTTTTTCATCACTTAAATTTTTCTCTAGTCCTACTTACTCTTTAGGTTCCATTATAACAATCAAGAAACAAACATGCAGCATACAAGCAGCTTTAAGCTATCTTAGCACTAGAGAAAAGTATCCCATGATACATTTTTTTTTAATTGCAAGTTTTGGTATAGTTGTAAAATGTTTTCATCCCCTAATATTTTCTCTGGTCCTACTGTCTCTGCAAGTTCCATTGTTTTACCATAGCCGTAAAAAGTTCCTATCCTTAAGATTTTCTTTTGTCTTTCCCTGCAAGTTCCATAATTTTGCTATAGTTGTAAAAAATTTCTATCCTTCAAAATTTTCTCTGATCCTACTTTCTCTGAAAGTTCCGTAGTTTTGCCATAGTCATAAAAAGTTTCGTTACCCTAAAATTTTCTTTAGTCCCACTTTTCTCTGCAAATTTTGTAGTTTTGCTATAGATGTAAAGAGTTTCCGTCCATTTGAAGTTTCTCTAATGGTACTTTTTCAGTAAGTTCCATAGTTTTTCTGAAGTTGTAAAAGTTTCCTTCTCTTACAAGAATTTTTAGCCCTACTTACCCTGCAAGTTCCATTGTTTTCCGATGGTTGGCAAGAGCTTCCATCCCTTACAATTTTCTCTATTCCTAATTTCTCTGCAAGTTCCATAGTTTTGCTATAGTTCTGAAATGTTTCCTTCCCTTAAAGTTTCTCTAGTCCTACATTTTTTTTATGTAAGTTCCATTTCACTGTAACAATTCTAGTACTATTCTCTGTGCAAGATCCTTTGTAACAATCTAAGAAACAAAACACACAGCACACAAACACCTCTAAGTCCTACTTTCTCTGCAAGTTCCATTGTAACAATTCAAGAAACAAAAAGCGCAGCACACAAGCACCTCTCAGTCCTCCTTTCTCTGCAAGTTCCATTGTGACAATTTGAGAAACAAAACACACTGCACACAAACACCTCTTAGTGTGTTAGTGCCGAGAAACGGACCAGGGACTTGCACCGGGCAGTTGTGGTTCGGGATTGGCAAAGCTCTTAATATATGCAGTGGCTTATAAACCCTCTAGTCTCACAATTGTTCAGTGTGCGATTAGGTCACAATGTAAGTCCACACGAAAAGAAAGCACATACCTGCTGCGTAATGGTGCTGCCGCCACCGCCAGCAGTCATTGACAATGTAGCCCTCGCAAGTCCTTTCGGATCAATGCCGCAGTGCTCGAAGAAACGGCGATCCTCGGATGCAACCACAGCTTGCCACATGTAAGACGGAACGTCACTCGCTCTCAGGGGACGCCGCCCCTTTCTTCCTTTTCCACCACTCACATCACTACCAGGTGGAACAATCTTTGCAATAACAGTCCCATGGCAGTCATAAATAATCGTACCCGCACCCGATTCATCACCAATGCTAACATTGTCCTGCTCCTTTTCATGAACAAGCTTGTGCCACCTGTTCCTAAAATCGGGCGGAAGGACGGATAACAATGTCCGTATAAAGCCCGCGAAACCCCCGAAGCAGAAGGCCACAGCTAGGATTTCCACAGATATTTTAAATTTTTTAGCGGTTGTTTTAAAACTATCCATAAATGACATCGGTAATTTAGGTACATTGGCTGAACCATTTTTTATCTGAAGTTCCGGTATTTTATAAAGGAAAGGTCGAGAATGCAAATGATTGTTATTTTTATCTCGAAGCCCTGAAACGAGGTTTGCTGAGCTAAGCTTAAGTTGCTGTGCTATAAATCCCGCAGGCAGTGCATCTTTGGGGACTGTTTTCTTCGCGCCTGATGTGCACTGTAAGGTACTTTTATATGCTGCAATTGTTGATTCCATGTCGCGGGTTCGAGCCCTGCTAATCCATACTTTTATTTCCTAGCCCTCCGTATATTTTCTGTGTGAGAGTATCTGAGACGAAGTTCTATGATAACATTTCGTGAGGAACTGACAGCTTCTTCTGAAGCAAGAGCAAAATAGGTAGACATCGGTAGTTTAAATTTGACGGCCGCCTATGCCCGTCAAATACTATTCTTTCCTTTTCAAAAGTGACGGTAATTTTTAATATTGCTCTTCAAATTTTAGAATAGTATTACTAATACAAAATATGCTTCAAGTGGTTATAATGAATGAAAGATTTTGATAACATCCACGAGGCCGAGGAGTCTATGGGACCAAAAGTAGTTATGAGATTGTTCCATGCAAAAATAACCTCTTGATATAAGGGTAGTCTCCTTAGTCTTGTGAAATGTCCATTCCCTTTTTGATGTTGGATCTTCTACTATAAGTCTTGATTGGGTAATTTGTTGTTTTATCTAGTCTCACCTCCTCAAAAACAAAAGTCAAAACAAGGGTGCCTGTGTGAGGATGACACATGACCAAATATATATTTAGTGTGATCTACAATAATTTTTTATGGATTAATGAACAAGAGATTTTAATAACATCCACGAGACAAAACAGCCTATGGGACCAAAACTCAACACAAGGGTCCATTGTGTGAGGATGATCATCATGGTTAGGGGGGGCAATGAAGGACAACCTTAGATTGTGCAGCCCACAAATTTACTCATACGCATGTTTAATCCGTAATATAAAACAATAAGCTTCTCATATATAAACTTCAAAAGAAATTAAATCCATAATACATGTTCTCCTGCAACGTACTCATAGACATTCGCTAATGCAACATGACTACAATCCTAATAGGGATGTTGTCTACCACTCACATCTCTACTCTTAGACCCCTACACCATAGTGTTGTCTCTACGTGAATTAGTCACAACTCTTAGGGTTGTCTTCATCTCCTTCAGTTAACTCACAGTCTTTGTTCTCTGCATTCTCCAAACTAACCCCAAATAATGGCATTAGATCAATATGTATAGGTGTTTGGAAGTTGTTACAAAAACTGAGATGATTGATTTTCCACTAATAAATAACTATCATCTTCATTGTGTTCATTCAATTCCCTTTAGTTTAGTTGTTAATTGTCAAGGTCGAGGCAACCGCCTTGTACTACTGTGTACAAGAAAATTATAGCATAGACTAGAAAACCATAGATACAATACCAAAGCTCTCTAATCTGACTTGAATGCAAACCTCTGATTGAGCAGACAAGGGATACAAAATATACCTTTCACTTACCAAAAGAGAACTCCCTTGTGAAGTGTTCAATTTGTGCAAGATGATTGATTGGTGTTGGTTGCTTCAAAATGGAATTTTTGCATGTATTCGGGTAGCACCTCCCCTTGGAAGCTTGATGATTGATTGATGAAGGATAATGGTTTGAGATGATTGATTGTCAAGGTTTGATTCTCTTTGTTGACGACTCCTCCTTCTCCAAGGTGATGGAGAGTTTGATTTATAATTAGGGGATGGTAGATTCAATGGCTACGATGAAGTCCTGGTGGGTTTGGGTCAATGCGTAAGGTTGTTTTGGATGAGCAAGGTTCTAGAGATGGGAGGGATTTTAGTAAATTTAAATCCATAAAAGGTGGTAGATGACGGAGGTTCTAAAGATGAGAGGTATTTTAGCAATTTTAAATTCATAGAAGGTGGTAGAAGATGAAGGTTCTAAAGATGGATAACTCTAGAAAAAAGATTAGATTAGGTTAATGATGATAAGATGATGAATAGTTGGAGGATTTGTAAGAGAGGCTAGGAGGGTGGGTGAAGGTGGGTGGCTTGGAATTTTGAATTCCTAAAATATGAGATGATGTGATTATATGATTGATTAGAGAAATTAATCATGATGAGGGATTGTGTGGGATATTACATGATTAGATGCGATGAAGGGATAATTGGTGAGGGGGGTTACTTTAGATGTATACAACTAATATGTGTTGCAATTACATATATTGCTACTTGGAATTGATGTGTGACAATGATGTATGAGTCACCATGTAAGATTCCTTGACACGATATTGCATGCAATCCACAAAACCCCATAGTTATACACCATTGCGCACAACAAATGTTGTTGCACATGAGTGTCAAACACCTTTTACAAAATGACATCTTCTTCCCTGCACATAATTCATTGAAATCTTCACATATGGTCCAATAAGTTACACAAAGTTATAATTCCTTACTATAAGAACAATTGAGTATTGCACATAAGTATAAGGTTGTGTAAAATTATTTATTTCTACGCTATTACACCCTAAAAATAAACAAGAGGAGTTTAAAGTGTTTCTTATTTATTTATTTATTTATATATTGAGATCATTACTTAAATATCATTGTGCATATCCGAATATATCTATATTTAGCAATTTGTAAAATAGAAAATTCCAAATGATTACAAAGAAACGTGGTGAAAACATAAGAAGGGGGTGCACTTAGTTGATTATAGATTCAGGAAGTTGATCTAGCAGTGTTGTATGATTATACAAGTTGGAAATCATTTTCAAGTTCTTCGTCTTTGAATATGTGAGTGTAAAATTGAGTAAGTATGGAACCGTTGGTTGCATACAAAATTATTTAGTGGTTCCACACTTGTTTGAAATTTTCATATAAATAGGGAATGAGGTGCTGGAAAATTTAGTGTACAACACTTGGAGGTGATAGAATAATACAAGCAATATTGTGAGTTACTAAGAAGTGTTATCAAGGAGAGCAAGTCTTGTATGAGACTAAGGATGGGAAATTAAGCTCAAAATGTTCACACAAGTCATGATCTAGGGATAAAGCCAATGTTGTCATTACTATATGATAAATTCACAAATTTAGGTGTTTGTATTCCACCCTTTAAGTATGAAATGAAATTACATGCATAAGGAACATATATCTGAGTGTGTAAAAACACTTTTTCTTCACTCAAGGTGCTTGATTTTCTCAAGTATTGATGTGATTTCCACAGTGAAACTTGCAACACAAAGTATAGTCAATGCTCATAGAAAGAATTGAACTTTAACTCATATTTGAAAATGTAATTGAAACTTGTAAATTTGCAAAGTAAACAAAGCAAGGAAGGAGTACACATGTTTGTATTGTCGAAGGAGAAGCTCCTTGGTGAAGAGCTTGGAGAAACGGTTTATAATTGAGCTATTAGAGGATTTTGGATGATCAATCCCCAATTTGGTAATGGAGGTGTCAGAAATATAAGGGAATTGGGTGTCCCAACACCAAATAAGGGTGTCATAGGAATTTTTAGTTGCCCAAAGCCCCCTTGAAAGAGTAAGAATAAGGGTGTCAAAGGGATTTCTAGTCACCCCAAAATATTCTTCCCAAGGACCACACCATTGTAAATGCATTTAGGCCTAAGTTGTAAAATAACACGAAGTTGAAAGGGAATTAAATATACTCGTGCCCCCACCATACGATGTCTCATGTGTATAGAGTATGCAATGTTGACTATAGCACAAGGAGTAAGGTCATGCCCCCATATCGTGTAGTGTAAAAGTGCTCAAGATACACATAGTCAAAAGCAAACGAAGTATATTCGTGCATCCCCAAATTTTGTATTTAAATGTAGTGAACACTGCCTTAGACTATGTCAATTGTCTCTAAATATGCATAAGAAACCTCTAAAATTTTGTGTGTTCAAGAACATTTTGAATTTTATACTAAAAAAGATCCCAAGATGAAATCATCCATCCTAGATAGCAATGTTTGTCAGTTTCGTCCCATGTTGGATAGTTTTATACCAGTATAAATTTTGAATTAGTTTTATATATGTTCATGGTTCCTTTGTATATGTATTCTATACCATTTTGTTTTTATTTTTATATTGTGTCTGATGCCTGAATTACATTAGTTTTCATGTGATAACCCCATTGAATGCCCCGTCTTGTAAGGTGAGTGAGGTGTGCAAATAGATCACTTGGCTCAAAATAAATGATGTGTGTTCGTGTCGTATTTTGCAATAGTCAATTTTGGGTCACATTAAGGGCTTGTTATGTGTAGCCACCATAGAGATCAAATTTGTGTAAAAGAGTGCATGGTAGAAACCATGACATGAAAAAATAGCAAAACAAGTATACTAACAAACAAACACATAGGCAAACAAGCATATAGTCATAAACACATAGCAACAAAGAAGTACACAAGCAATGACACATATTTTAGTTATATCAAAGGCAAAGAATTACAAACAAGAGATGCAAGAGTGTTGCACACATAATCAAACGTAAGCAAATCCAATAAAGGCCACAAATAAGGGACACCAAAGTGTCACACACTCATGAGCATAAGAAAATCCATAAGCCACGTGCATGAAAAATGGCATATAAGTAGACAAGAGAATACAATACTAGTCAATAGCCTAGAGGCACATAGAGCAAAAGACACTACTACCACACAAAGCACATATGTTAGTTGTATTATTTCGAATAAATAACATATAACACAATATAGAAAATGAGCATGATGAGAATGTGAAATAAGACTATGTAATGAAACAGTAGCACCTGATAGCATAAGTGATGCCCCTAAATGTTGATTAGCCACTAGGAAAGAGGAGAGATCCAACATTTAAGCATTATAAAGTCACAATTATGTCTTTAATCATACTCAAATACCTCATGAATGTATGTGTGCAAAAAGTATATAGAATATGCTATTTATCAAGCTAGTATGACAAACAACACGTGTAAAGTAAAGAACTACCAAATCAAGTCACATTCATGTTCTAATTTTGTATTCTGATAATATTTGAATGTTTTCATGCTTATTGGATTGTTTAAATATTTGAATATTTTTAGAGTCTTTTTAAGAAATCTAAAGTTGCCCTATGACACTATTAAGAGGGTGAAGATTCAAATTTTTAGGGACGAGAGGGTTAGACCTCAAATTTACATTATGCACACTAGGAGTGTACGTAAATAAAGAAGGGTCCAATAACAATTCATTTCATCTCTCTATGATGGGGGTATTCTAGACTAGGATAACAAAGAGAACCATACGAAATATTCACACCTAAGATTGTAATTTGTTGTACACGTTGAACTAGGAAGGCTTTACTCCATGCTCTATATGAGATATATGGTACCAAAGCCTAAATCTAACAAAGGGTAGTGACATTTACCTAGGTCTCGATTGTAAAATGATTATAACATTAAATATGATTGTAAACAAGGTAGTAACAAGATAAAATATCCAAGAAGTTTCTAGGAAAGAGTCACAAGGATTACAAGAGAGGCCTAAGAGATTGTAAAACAACATCAAGCATTGTGTGAGGTTGTTAAGGTAAGGACCAATAAATGAATAATGCAAAAAAAAAATATGTTACCCTATCTCAATATATGCATGACCACATCCACAACATACAAATACAAAATGAAAACAAAGGATAAGAGAGGCTATAAATACTTACTTGCATGAAGGCAACATCAACTCATTAACTTCACTCCATGGTCAGTAACACCTTATGTGAGAAAGAGTTGATGTGGATGATCACAAATGAATAAGAAGAATACCTAGGAACACCCTTGATTAAAGACAATAATGGCTCCAAAGGCTTGGTATACCATGAAAAGTATAACTCTTACACTCTTAGATCCTAAGTACCCAATAAGTGTGGGCTCCAAAGAAGACAAATATGACCAACTTTGAAACCTTATAAGCTTTTAAGGCAGACTTGTGAGTGCTAGTGGACCAAATTAGTGATGGATGAGATGTGGAACAAGAACTAAAATATCTAGCATAAATATTCTAATGATAGCATAAACAATTTATGCTAGCATACGACATCAACTGTGGTCGATGCCATCGATAAGGGAAATCCACTCAATGTACGGCATCCACCATGGTCAATGTCATTTGAGAGGGAAATGTAGGCATGAGAAGGTCAAAGAAGCAAACCAAGAGGGGTGGAAGAAACTGTGAGGTGATAAGGGAGATGATGATGAAGGTTTGATTGTGCTAAAAGTAGGTGTGAGAGTGAACACATGGAGATAACAAGGTGATATTGCAAGGAGACTATAAAAGATGATTACAAGGGATGTGAAAAGGCGTGAACTATATGATATATCCCAACTATACATCAAATATCCCTCAAAAGAAACATTGTTGACCAACCCAATGTAATCCAAAGGATGCATGTAACTATTTATCATTACTCCCAACTCTCGGTAGTATTCCTGAGGACATCATTATGGGGAAGCTAATTAACTAATGATGCCTACAAAGAACAAAAGTTAGTAAAGTGAAAATTTATATTTATACATATACCCCAACCAAATATCATCATGTGTACATGATATGGTTTTTGAGAAAATAATATACGACAATAAAATATAAATATTGAAAGCGTTGTGTATAATGGAAATAAATATGTGAAAGTGTGAAATTGAATAGAGCATACCTACCTATATAATTACCTTTTCACGAGTGTGTCCGCATAGTGAATCACTAAAGTGTAGGAAGATATCTTATGATAAACCAAGGACAACTGAAAAGAAACACTAGAACATAAATTAGATAAATAAGCAATAAATCCTACTACAAGGGGGAAATCATGGAGAGGAAGTGAGTCAAAATGGTGAGAGAAAGTGTAATAAGGCATAATCACAAATTGACCAAGGATTATGGGCTTGAAAAATAGGTGGTTTTGTAGGATGTTAGGAAGAATACGTGTAATATATCCTTGGATTCATTTTGATAATATGATCATATCGCTTTTTGGTTTTGGGGGTTTCATGGTATCAATTTTTTTAAGGTTTCCAAGGTTTTTAAGGATTGGAACGTTATGGTTTCATAGTTTTCTAGTTTTTCAATTTTTGTAAGTTAAGAACATTCAATTTTCGGGTTTTAGATTCTATGGTCATTTTATATTAATGTAGTTTTTCATGCTCATTAAGGGTTTTGCTTTTCAAAGTTTTTAAGGGTTTTAGATTCAAATCTTATGAGTTTCAATTTTTTTGGTTTATAGAGTCTTCGAGTTATTATTTTTAGGTGTCTAGATTCAAATTCAAGTTTCATGTTTTAGGCCTTTATATCAATCAAATTTTAGGTTCAACATTTTTGGGTTTCAAGTGTTACCTTTTTGGGGTTTCAAAGTTTTTGGATTCGGTTTCAAGTTTTTTAGGATTTTCAAGTTTTGGGATTTCAAGTATCATGGTTCATGGTTTTCTAATTTTTCATGTTTTCATGTTTGAGTCTTTCATTTTTTCGTTTTCTACATTCAATGTTTGAGTTTTAGCAGTGTTTTTTATTAATCAACTCTATGTGTTTTTAAGGTTTTCAAATTTGGAATTTTCAAGTTTGTAGTTCCCTAATATCGATATGTTTTTAGGGTTTCCTTATTGGGGGGTTGCAAGTTTAAAAGTTTGTAGGTTTTTTAGATTTGAATTTTCAAATTTTAGGGTTTTTGGATTTTTTAGGCCTTGGAGTTTAGTATTTTTTTTTGGGTTCTTTGTTTCAAGTTTTAATGGTATTTTACATCAACCAACTATTTATATTTCAAGGTTTTTGAGATCAGGATTTTTTGGTTTGGGGTTTATATGTTGAAGTGTTCACACTTGTTGGTGTGGTTTAGGATCTTTTCTAAACCACTTTGCCAATGCCCAGTCAGGTAGGGAAATATCTCTTGTCAGGTAAGTAAATGTGACGATTACTATGGGTGCTACGGGGTGTATGTTTCAGATACAAGGGTGGATGTCCCTTGCATCTATCCTTACATTAGAACATTCCTTGAACAACAAGATCACGAGTAGCTGAAACATGTTCATGATGGTAGTGCACATTTGATGTAACTGTTGAATGGTTGAGAATCAAACTCTAAGGTGGTTATAAGTTGTTGCATGTGTTGTCCTTGAACGTCAATTACTCAAAATCATTCACAAAAAGTTAAACTTTAAATTAGAGATGTTTTTTAATTAGTTGATTAATATTTACACATACTAATTGAGAAATGCAAATATTTGATTCCAAATAATATTTGTTTCATGCAACAAATTCTTGTTGCATTATAATAAATTATTTATACCTTTTTTTTTTCCTATCTATAGTAGTAATGGATAATCCAAATTGTATATTTGAGCATTCAACATGAAGAGACATTATTGATTCATTTGTTGGTCAATGTGTGCAATATCTTGTTGTATGATTTTTTTTTTGTTGTTGTAACGAAATAATGGTTGTGTTTTGGTAATGAGTTATCTGCTGGAGAAATATTGAAGTATCAATGTTGTTTCCAACAACCATTGTTCAACCTTACTTTGGTGTGTGCATACATTGTCGAGGAGAGCTATAATTTTTTTTGCATTTGCATAAATTTGTAAAGAATTACAGTTGCAAAAATTATATTTTGTTTGCATTGGATGTGTTGCAAGTAGTGCATTCCTTGTACAAGCAAGGAGGCGAGTTACATAATTCATTCAATGTCATCTCCATACAAGTTAGCTTCCTAGGTCATAGTCTTTCCTGATCCACATAACTCGACAACATAAGCTCGGAAAGCTTGCAAATATCTCTGCCTAACTTGACTTAACACCCATCTCACTCCTCATATTGGAGACCTCAGCATGTTGATCCCATTTTGGTTTGATCCAACCTCCCTTATAAAATGCAATTATGAATTATTTATTCCTTTTAAGAAATTCATGAAGTTTAAAGAAAAATAAAACTCTCCCCACTACATGTTGAAAGCTACCTGCAAAGCTCTCTGCCTAACTTGACTTGACACCCATCTCACTCCTCAGATTGGAGACCTCAACATGTTGAACCCATTTTGGCTTGATCCAAACTCCCTTATAAAATGCAATTATGAATTCTTTATTCCTTTTAAGAAATTCATGGGGTTTAAAGAATAAATAAAACTCTCCCCACCTACATGTTGAAAGCTACCTGCAAATTGAGTGGTTACTTTGATTTTACAACAACATATGAGTCTGGAGTCGCATGATCAAATCCTTTAAGGTGTAATAACAATTTCCAAAGCTAAATAACTCTTTATTAAAGATAAAATAAAAAGTTTTCTTACAAAAATTAGAAAAGCACGTTATAGACTAGTTGGTGCCAAGCCTTTTAAGTGAAGCAATATATTTCTTTATAAAGGGTTTTTTTAATAATATATTTATATTCATTTTAATAGGGTAAAATGGGGCATTGTTTAGATATAGTTTTTGTTAAAAAGAAAAATTATTTATTTTAGGGGGAGACATTTTTTTGTGAAGGAAACACTTTAAGAATATTGATTTTAGGGAGAGCATTTTAAGTCCTATTGTCCCTCACGTGTGCCAAATACTTGAGGGTGAGGCATGGGATAACAAGTGGTTAGACCCCCTCATAAACAACACTTTATACTTGATTATTTTTTCATGCTTCTTGTTTTCTCTTTGATTTTCCCTCATTTTCTCACGTTGCCTCTCATGCTTCTTTCCATGGCTTAAACCCCTGATCTCCTTGCCATACAATCTGAAAATGAGAATATTTTCTCTTAAATATGTGCCTACAGAAGGACATGGTTAAATTTTTGGAAGACAAATAAAAACCTCAAGAAGTAAAATTCACTTCTTTGCACGCTCATTCATGGAAAGAATGATCCTATCTGATACTTACAACAAACAATTACAACCATATAACATCTCTTTCCTATATTGGACATTCAAAAGCCTACTTCTAGTCCACTTGTAGTTTTTACTTCCACACCTACAAACCTTGATTTGTTAGTACTTGAGTTTTGCTCCTAGTCCTGATGCTCCTATTGTAGTTTTTGTTATTGTGCATGTTGCTCTTATTGTTACACCTAGCTCTTTTGAAAAGCATACTATTGTTCTTGGTTCTCACATGCTCATTCCATATAATTTATTGATAAAGGTATTGACAAACATTCACAAGGTATTACTTCCCCTATTTAGCTTGTTAAGTTGAATTCTTGCCTCACCATTGGTTTTGTTGTTGGTGCTTCATTAAGATCTCTTGATGAAAATGCTCTAATATTTTTCAATCCACTCTTCGTGAGTACTTAGTGAAACACATGAGTTCTTATCCACCTTCACTCAAGCCTAAGAACCCTAAGATTTTAGTTATTAGACATGATCAGCCTGACACACATTCAGATGTTTTCTTGTAAGCCCTTGTTGTGCACTTTACACTGAATCATATGTAGGCATCCTCCTCAACCATCAATGTTCATTTGGGATGGATATTTGATCACTTGTGGTAGTAACATAAGCAATCATTGAAGGGGCATTATAATCATGACGCCTCCACCATTCAGCGTCTTATTTCACTCATCGCTCCTCCTGTATCATAATGCTCCTTTGAATTTTGACCTATTTTCTTTATCAACTGTAGAGGAACTCTCTTATTTCATATATAGATTGACAACATTATGGAGTTTATATGTTTCACTTGGTGAAATATTTTTTATATGGGACTTTTTTATAGTCGTTCTAAATTTAAAGAGCCATGGAGTTCTTATTCATGTGATTGAGCTTCTTTTTTTGGCAATTTTATCTACTTCAGTAACATGAATCTCCCACCACCACAAGGGCCATATTCTTGAGATATATATTTCATTTGTATCATTGGAAATTTTTAGACATGTTGACAATATCCTTCAACTTGTAGTTGATTTTTCCCTCCTTCTAAATGGTATATAGTCTAGTAAAACCCAGTTATAGTTTGTTAGTGTTTGAGTAGTTGGTTGTGTCTACTCATACAAATTTGTATCATCACTCCACCAATTTAGTAATATGGGGGTATGGTGTTGATTTTTCTTCAAGTTTCATGTCCATTTCCGTAGCAAATTTTTTTGGTATTTGAATACACCACATCTTGCTACCAGTGGATTAAATACAAGTTTAGTGAACTCTTGCACTATCGACACCACTGAAAATCTCCTTACACAAAGTTATTATGGTGAATTACAGTTTCAACTATTTTGTTGTGTGATCAAGCAGTGGATCTAAACCACTAGTGTAGAATGATTTTAAGTGAACATATGTCTACCAAACATTTCTTTTGGTTAGCATACTTTAACTCTAAAGAGTTGTAGATTCAGACTTGGTAATGTTTGTAAGTTTAACATCGTAAGCCCTTGTCAACATTATTAGTTTTGGACCATATGTTCTCAGACTTTTGAGTCAACTTACTTCAACATTATGCTTAGTCTTTGATTCATGCTTCTTTGGATGCCTTACGACATATAAGTCTCTCTTTACTTGTAGACACTCATTTTGGTAATTCATTTATTGCAAAAAACAAAGTGTACAACACCTTTTCACTAGTCCACACTTGTCCAACTTGGTCAATCATTCTATCCCTATCTATATCCCATTCATTGTTTCTTGCACACACATTTCATTTACTCACATAGCAATCATATTAGTCCATAAAATCAGGGTTAACCCTCACACAATACAATCCCAATTTTTAAACCATTCGCACATACATCCTAGAATAAAGCACCTAGAAAGGGACATAATGTTTGTACGCTATGGCTCTTCCAATCCACTTTGGTCGGTTTCTCTTGAATGAAATTTTTCTTAATTCAAATTCCTTTATGATAGTTCTAGTAGGCCATATCCGATCTTTCTAAATCCAGAACACATATATAAGCTAGTTATTCATCCATTATCAAAGAGGAGATCATGCACACTTAACACCCAAATATCCTAAGGAGAATATACTAAGAGGAATCATAAAAAAATCCATTCCAAGACTCCCTTTAGTTTCATATACTTTGCATATTCATTCTAGGGAAATCATCCACTCAAATCTACAAATACAAGGAACATATCATCATTCCAAGTCAAGCTAGTGAAAAGGTGCAAGTACAATCTCATTGTTGTAAGATCATGATTATCTATTTAGTTGCATACATTCTAGAGATCACATGCTAGGTGATAACAATGTGAAGTTTGATCTCTCTTTGGAGTAATGATGACATCGATGGTGCACAACAGTGCCCACAACCCACCTAATGTAAGTTTTGCAGGACTTTTGGCCCATATAGGGGTTTGAAGGATCAATCAGTTGGATAGTGAGCATCACATAGTTTTGGAGGTCCAAATTCTAGATAAGAGAAAATTAGAAGACAATACGCAAACCAAAAAAATATCAGGAGCATAAATTTAAAAGGATAAAAACATACAGAAAGGGCCATAATGGCGGTATGGTTTTCCCTGTGTTATCTGATTTGGTCCGTGCAACAGTTCAGTGCATAGTTTCAATATCGAGGCTGTATTGGGTCATTTTTAGTCTATTTCATTCATCATACCAGCCTATATCATCACACAAAGTAGGATATCAACTAATTCATCTTCTCTCACGCATTGCAAGGGTTATTTAGTGTTGGATTATCATATTTTCTCATAAGTTGATTTTTCCCTCCTTCTAAATGGTATATAGTCTAGTAAAACCCAGTTATAGTTTGTTAGTGTTTGAGTAGTTGGTTGTGTCTACTCATACAAATTTGTATCATCACTCCACCAATTTAGTAATATGGGGGTATGGTGTTGATTTTTCTTCAAGTTTCATGTCCATTTCCTTAGCAAATTTTTTTGGTATTTGATACACCACATCTTCTACCAGTGGATTAAATACAAGTTTAGTGAACTCTTGCACTATCGACACCACTGAAAATCTCCTTACACAAAGTTATTATGGTGAATTACAGTTTCAACTATTTTGTTGTGTGATCAAGCAGTGGATCTACCCCATAGTGTAGAATGTTTTAAGTGAACATATTCTAATTCCAAACATTTCTTTTGGTTAGCATACTTTAACTCTAAAGAGTTGTAGATTCAGACTTGGTAATGTTTGTAAGTTTAACATCGTAAGCCTGTCAACATTATTAGTTTTTGGACCATAATGTTCTCAAGACTTTTGAGTCACTTACTTCAACATTATGCTTATCTTTTTTTGATTCATGCTTCTTTGGATCCTTACGACATCATAAGTCTCTCTTTAACTTGTAGCACTCTTTTGGTATTCATTTATGGCACAAAACAAGTGTACACCCTTTTCACTATCCCATTGCCAACTTGGTCAATCATTCTATCCCTATCTTATCCCATTCACATTGTTTCTTTCTTGGCACACACATTCATTTACTCACATAGAGGCAAGCATATTAGTCATAAAATCAAGGGTTAACCCTCAACCAAGACAATCCCAGTTTAAAACCATTCGCACATACATCCTAGAATAAAGCACCTAGAAAGGGACATAATGTTTGTACGCTATGGCTCTTCCAATCCACTTTGGTCGGTTTCTCTTGAATGAAATTTTTCTTAATTCAAATTCCTTTATGATAGTTCTAGTAGGCCATATCCGATCTTTCTAAATCCAGAACACATATATAAGCTAGTTATTCATCCATTATCAAAGAGGAGATCATGCACACTTAACACCCAAATATCCTAAGGAGAATATACTAAGAGGAATCATAAAAAAATCCATTCCAAGACTCCCTTTAGTTTCATATACTTTGCATATTCATTCTAGGGAAATCATCCACTCAAATCTACAAATACAAGGAACATATCATCATTCCAAGTCAAGCTAGTGAAAAGGTGCAAGTACAATCTCATTGTTGTAAGATCATGATTATCTATTTAGTTGCATACATTCTAGAGATCACATGATAGGTCAGAATGAATGTGCAAGTTTGATCCCTCTTCAAAGTAGTGGTGGCATCGAGTGGTGCACATGGGTGCCCACCAACCCACCTAATTTAAGTGTTTGCAGAACTTCCTTAGCCCATACTAGGGTTTTGAAGGATTAATCAGTTACCCATAGTGAGCATCACATAGTTTTTGAGGTTCAGATTCCAGATACAGGAGAAAATCAAAAGACAATACACATACCCATAAAGTAGCAGGAACATAAGGACTTGAAGGGACATGAGTGTACATAAAGGGCCATAACAGGCGGTATGGTTTTGGCCCTGTGCCATCTGACTTTGGTCCATGCAGTATTATCAGTGACATATTTTCAACAGTCGAGGCTCTATAGGGTCATTTTCTAGTCATGTTTCAGTCATCAGACCAACCTAAAGCATCATACAGAGCAAGATATCAGCTAAGTCACCTTCTCTCTCTCACACTCCAAGTGCTTTATCTATTTGATGATTCATCATTGTTTATCATATTGTTCATATGGTTATTATTGATATTGCTACAATTAGCGTTGGAAACTAATTGATTGGGATAATATACCATCAGTTAGTAACCCCTATAAGATATTAACCAATTTAGGCTAAATAATTCAGTGAACACGATCTATCTTTTAATCGCTTGAGTTATTTTGCTACATTTTCAAGCCCTAGGGTTTTTCATGATTCTTTATTCTTTCAACATCATGGCTGAAGCTCCTCAAGAGACATTTGCTACTAAGAATTCAAATGATCTAAATGAATATATAGTTGTTAACCCTCAAAATATGGATCTCTTCTTATATGTTGCTCGTGAGGAATCACAACTCTAGGCTTTTACTGCTCCAATTTCTAATCATATCACCTCCATGGTACCTACATCTTCCATTCTTATTTCTTCTCCCCATACCTCCATAGGGGTATCTAGTATAAAATTTTCCATTCCTGTGTCTACCACTCATTTTTATTCCCCTCTTATCTCTCATATTCAACCTAGTTCTTATTTTGGTACACCCAAGCCTTATAGTCCTTGGTACATAACCCACAAGCCCAAGTTCTTCAATTACAACAAGTCACTATCATCAATTCTTCTTTTATGGATTCTTCACTTATTCTACACAGTCCTATTACACATGAGGTTGCCTCTTTTATTCTTCCTCCTAGTTTTGTTTCACCTAAGCATCCTCTTTTCAGTGGTAAATAATATCCACAAGAACATCTTAGATAATTGTATGGTTGTTACTTATATTATACTTTCAATGATACATTGTTAACGAAATTGTTTCCTAGAATTTTACAAGATTATGCATTGCAATAGTTATATGATTTTCCTATTCATTTTATGTGATCTTTTACATTAGTAGAAAATTAATTTTTAGCACATAACATTGGAACTAAAATCTCTTATGCACAAATGTATAAAATGAAACAAGACCTCAATGAGCACCTTAATGACTATGTTATGTGTTATAAGTCTAATCTTACTAAAATGAACAATATCCTAGTTGATTCTAAATTTCAAGATCTATTTCTACAAAGTCTTTTGCATCCTATCTAATAGTCAATAATCTTTGATACCTTTCGTTCCTTTGATCACTTATGTCATACCCTCAAAGACCATGAAGGCAAGCTAATTTCCATGGGTAAACTTAAATATCGTGATCATGCTTCTTGTCAATCTAATATCAAATTCCCAAGTAAATCTACCTATAAGAGCAAACCTATTGAGCCCAAATATGAGGCTAAATTCATTGTCAATGCAGTGTCCCAATTGAAAAATATCCAAATCCAACCTCTTTGATGACATCTTACTAAATTTCCAATCCCACCTTGAGCGGTGTTGCAACAGCTCCTTGATAGTAACTCGATCTCTCTTTCTCCACCTCTCAAGTTGGATTGTAGTCATCCTCAAGGAAAAAACTTTGATGAAAAATCACAATGTGATTATCACCATTGCAATGGAAACTCCAATGATCGATGCTTTAAGATTAAACATGTGATCCAATACTTAATTGATTTTGATACAATTGAATTGGACGAGCCTCTTGTATCCAAACCTACAAATAATAATGATAAGCTTAAGATATTCAATGACTTGCTTCCTAAGCATGACAAAAATACATCTAATGTAACTATTAATCATGCTTACTACACAATTCCACCTCTGCAATATACCAATAATCCTCTAGAATTTCTTGTTGGTACTACTACTCTACCACCATCCATTATTTTTAATAATGTGGATTTCTATGCTTCTTTCAGATCTTCCATGTTTCACATTGATGAATCCATTGTCAATAAAGCTCTTAATAATGTCACGATTAATCCTAATTTCAAACATAGTTGATGTTCACTTACCATCTTGTGTGTTATTGGCTTTCCATAATCTCAAATCAAGTGCAAGTCTCCTACTTCCTATGGGTGTATCTCTTACCATCACAGTTGGGCCTCTTACTATCTATCTGACATTTGTTGTAGCATCCAAAATCAAGAACTGTGATATGATTTTATGTCTTCCCTGACTTAAGGCCACTAGGGTTGTTCCATTTATTGTACACCAATGTGCCAAATTCATACACGGGCATCAATTCATCTCTATTCAATGTATTCCATAGCTTCAGACCTCATTACCTATTATCTCTCAAGCTTCATAGGTCCCTACCAGTAGTGCACCTCTTTCTCCAGTTAACGTTACTCTTAGTCCACTTATTATCACAAATGCTCCTATAATTATCAATGCTACTCTTACGGGTTTTTCACACACTCCCAATGATAGTCCCACACTTTCACCACCAACTACCAACCCGCATAGATCTCCTCGACCTTCAGATCTCATCACTCACTCTCGGTGTATCTCTAGGTCTCATAGTTCACCACATAGGACTAGGTCATCACACAGGGCTCATAGTACACACTGCACTTTTCAATCTTCCGATATGTATGTTTCGCCTCATACAAAACACATTTCCTTAGGACATAGCTTCCCTACACACACACACACTCATGAAACTAGTCTCACATGCCACTCGTCCCTTGATTTATGACCACATGCTTCCTTTGGTCACAATGGAAAATAATGGTCCCTCGCCCAATGTACTCATTGGCTAGTTTTTATGCTACCCACACTGAGGGGCATCCAATCCCCCCCTCATTTTGTAATGACACAATTTGTTTCTAGGTTAAAATTGGTTGTTGATGGAGTGGTTAAACACATGAACCTCACTTTGCACACATGCACTGAGGGGAAACCTTGTTTTGCCACCTCTGCTTGCACACTCAATAGTTCATCAAAAGCACTAAAAATCTATATATTCCCCTCCGCGAGGGTATTATTGGATCACCTTTCCTTATCTTTAGAGAATAGGTTTTCATTTATGCCTTTAGGGGGCCTAAAAATCCAAACACATTCAAATATGATAAAAATCCAAAAACATTCAAATATGTTAATTTTTTTTAAAAAATTGCATTGCTCTTACTTGGTTATTTCTATTACACACTTATACTTTTCATGTTGCACTTTACTTATCATGTTATCTTGATACATAGTATGTTATATCATTTTCCTATACACATGTGCATTCACATGCTACATTGAGTTGAATGCAAACTACACACAAATTATTGCATGATGTAGGTTTTTTAACACTTCTCTCTACCAGTTATTCTGTGTCAACTGGGGGCATCCACTTAAAATTTTCTTATACATAGGTGTTATCATTCCAATATTTACTACTTCACTTCCTCTTACCTCATTTTCTCAATACATGCATCGTGTCATGCTCTTTATTACTCTAACATGCTAATGGGTGTTTCATGTGTAGTATTTATTTTACAGGTCACTTCTAGCTAAGATCATTTTCGTCTCTGGCTTGTTTTTTGTTTTACATGCTTGATCTACGATTTCACTTGTTTGTGGACGATTATCTATGTTACTTACTTGTTTCTTGTTAGCCTTTAGTGCCTTGATTGTCTTGCGACATCGTGAGTGGTGTCTCAAGTATGTGGCATATTGTTTTCCATGATTATCCTACTTGTGTGTCTTTACATGATATTACTTACATCTAATGTTTTGTTTTATTATTACTTATTGTAAGCTAGGAAAAATACATTACTAACAAGGAAGTAAAATACCAATAATCATACCTCTTCTTTCGCGTTTCATAGCAAACCTTTGAATGGGCTAAGAAACTTGGATTGAGCCCTGATTGTGTGATATGTAGGTGCTTTTCTTCAAGACGGAGCAAGGCCTTCCTGCAACAATGCTCCTCTTATTTTGCACCAGATGGGAAAAATGATTATGAGGCTATTTGGGCATTAGGACGAGGCAAAAGGATGTTCTTTGCTCAAAGGATGCAAGAACTTAAATATGGCATTCAAGCTTATTCTCCGTGTGTTTAGAGGGGAAGGGTAAGGTTGTATTTATAGCCTGGGGGAGTGATTAACTTAGATTAATTTAAGTAATCATGGTTTGAAAATGTGGGCAAGATTAAGTTAGTGGTTTGAAAATGTGGGCAAGATTAGGTGAGTGGTTTGAAAATGTGGGCAAGATTAGATGAGTGGTTTGAAAATGTGGGCAAGATTAAATGAGTGGGGGCCACGAAGAATGGGTGAGGATTTGAATTATATTTTTAATTCATAAGTGGAGGATTTTAGGTGAGTGGGGACCACGAAGGGTGGGTGAGGATTCGAATTTGAATTTTTAATTCAATAGTAGAAAAACATGGAGAATAATGACATGTGGTGAGGATTGAGTTATTTTTTGAATTTTGAAATGGATAATTAATCAAATTATATTTTATTAATTTGAAGTGTATTTTTGTGGAAAATGAGGAAGGGGAATTAATTGATTTAGGACAGATGTGAAATTAGGGTGTCTACATTTGCCTCTCTTTGGAAGGGCACTATGAAAGTAGTGTCCTTTTAAAGAAAGTAGACGAGATGGGGGAAGAATTCAATCTATTTTTTTTCTAAAGCAAAAGGTAGAGCGAATGTTTGTTGGGGAGAATAGAAAGTGGTGAGTGACGGATGTCATAGTATCCTCCAAGACAAAAATGTCATGAGAAGATGTGATTATGGATATATGTGGTGATGCCCCCTCGAGAGGACTGAAGAGAATGGAATATACGACAGAACTCTCGAAAAGAAGAGAAATGAATTACACGGAGAAGAGGACGATAATGGAATGACCCATGACGCAAATGGAGAAATGATTCAATTGGCCTTGAATGCTAGGTGTGAGGGTGTGTGGGAAAGAGAAAAGGGAATGAATAGGATTGTGGGTTGATTACAAGAAGAGTAAGGGAGATAGGGGAGGGGGAAAAAAGAATGGAAGAGGTAGAAATAAGAGAGAGGGATGATAGGGGAAGAAGGGAATAATGAAGGACAAAAAAGGCAAAAACAGGAAAATGACAGAGTAGAGGGTGAAGGGATAAAATAGAGAGATGTGAAAAAGGAAGGAAATAACAGATATAGTAAAGAGGGATGCGTGGAAGTGAAATAAATGATAGAGCTGAGAAAAGTAGGAAACAGGAAAGGATAAATAAGAAGGAGAAAACAAGGTGGGAGTAGGGGGTGAAATGGAGGAAAATGGAAAGAGGACGAAAGAAGAAGTAGAACGGAGAAAAAAAAAGAAACTATGAGGGGTGAGGAAAGTGTGAAAAAGAGGAGAGAAAAGGAGAAATAGATACAAAATGAACGAAAAGGTAGGGGTGGTAGAGAAAAGGAGAAGTGGTCAAAAGAAACGTGAAAATTAGGGGAGAGGAAAGGAAGATAGAGTAAATATAGGGAGAAGATTGAAGGAATCATGTCATTGCGAAGAAGACCAAGGAAAAGAATATGGAACAGACTGTATGGAGATGCATGTGGAGGGTGGTATGATAAAAAATATAGGACAACGCTGAATAGCCAGGTTATCGATGGGGAAGTAAGGAGGAAACGTGATAGAAAAAGGGGAAGAAGACGATACAAGAGAAGGGAAATAAGACGAGGGGTGGGAGAGAGAAGAGGATAACAAAGAAAATGATGTAGAAGGAAGGGAATACAGAAAGGGGGTAATAAGGGGAAAGGGAACGGTATAAGGAATGTTCAGAGAAGAAAGAGGGGAGGAATGACATCGATTGGAAAAGATGTGGAGATGTATGAAATGAGGATACTAGGATGATGAGAAAATAGAAAAAGGATGTATGATGAAGACAGTAAAGATATTGAAGAGGGCAAAGAGGAGATGGAGAGATGGGTAAGAAGTGACAAGAAAGGGTGAGATTGAGGGAAAACAATAGGAGAGAAAAGAGAATGGGGGATAGAAGAGGCAATGCCAATGAGGGGATGTTAGGGAAAACCCCTTTATAATGAGTGGTGGGGAAGGGTGAGAGAAAAAATGAAGAAAAAGAGAAAGCTAACGAGGATTGGAAAGGGTAACGCCAACAAAGGGACGTTAAGGAAAACCCTTTTACAATGAGTGGTGGGCTTAGAGGAGGGAAGGAATGAAGGGAAACTCTAGAAGGTCCAAGGGATTGAATGAGGTTATGCGGAATGAGGATTGATGATTTTTAAGGAAAACCCGTTTACAATTAGTAGCACAGGAACAGAAGATGATGATGAAAGAATGATATAGGAGTGTTAACAACAATGGTGAATGCATGTGTGAGTAGAAATGTGGGGGGAATTTGAGAAGATGAAGTGGATGAGTTGGGACTAGGTGAAAGTGAGGAGATGATGCGGGTGATAAGGATGAACAAAGTGAGGATGAAGAACCAAGACATGAAAATAATGGGAAAAAACGGTATGAAGGATGATGGATCAAGAAGGGGAAAATGGGGGAAAAGAATGTGATTGTAGGTGGAAGATATTAGTTGTATGTTGTAAGAGGATATGTGAAGAAAGGATAATAGTAGGAGGAAAAAGTGGGTAGTAGGGGATATCAGGTGGAAGAAGTGATCAACAAAGTGAACGGAGAATGAGGCGGGGGAGAAGTTCACGATGACAAGTTAAGCGTAGGGAGGACCCTGACATAAGATTGTCATGTAACGGAAGTGGTTAAGTAAGATTGCCATGTGAGCAAAACTGGAGATGACAAGTGGTCAAGCGAGAAGTGGTGTTTGTGAGAATCGAAAAGAAGGTGAAAGGATGTGATAATGGGGAATCCCGAGAAAAAATGAAGGGTGAAGGGTGTGTAGTGATAGGGAAAGGCAAGGAGACAGATCATCCTTAAGAGGGACTCTTAAGTGAGATTGCCATGCCGGGTGAGTGGTTAAGTAAGATTGCCAAGCAGAGGAGGGTGATAGTGGTGGTAAAAAGAGGTGATGATGGGGAATGAAGAGGAAAGATGGAAGGTGAGATTGTAGAGTGATGTGCGAGTGTAAGATGACATGTCATGCTTAAGATAATCTCTTAAGATCGTCATGCTGCTGGAGAGGTTTTGTAGGATCACCCAACCGACAGGGATGATATGCAAGGAGAAAGACAAGATGATATTGGGGACAGGGATGGAATGGTAGGTTGAAGAAGATGATCGTGATGAGAGGCGGGAGAAATAAGATGGGAGAAATATGATGGGATGGGGGAAGGCCATAGGGCAGATCAACCTTAAGTGGAAGTCTTAAGTAAGATTGTCATGCAGCCGGAATGGTTAAGTAAGATCGCCAAGTTGAGGAAGAAGATGGATGATGTTAGAGTTGGTGGGAATAGGGTATGACAAAATGGACTGAAGGGGAACCCTCAAGTGAATTTGCCATACTACGAAAGCGTGTAAGTAGGATGACTAGGCATAAGACGGATTCGGGGAAGGATGAGAAAAGAGTGAGTGAGGTATGTCTGAGTGGTATATGATATGAGAGGAGGTGATAATAAGAAAAAAAGGAAACAAAGGAGTGTAACATGAATGGATGAAGGAATATATGCAGTGGAGGGCAGAGAGTGTGAGGGGAATCCTTAATTGGGATGCCCACGTGGTGAGAGTAATGATGCGAGAATGGGAAGCAGAGGAGGTGGACTGGGAAGATGTGTGTGGTGGTGATTGTTGTTTGATGAGAGGGGAGGTGGTAAAGAAGCTTCTACAGCGAGAAGATCTTAGGGAGAGGGTAAACCTCCACTGAGGATTCCATATAGAAGGGGTTATTAAGTAAGATTGTCAAGCGGGAAGCAAAAGGGTAAAAGGAAAGAATACAAATGGGTGAGAGGGGACATGAATGGTGAGAAGGGTAATATGGGGATAAGTGGTGGAGGATTAAAAATGGGGAGCGAGGATGAATGAATCAAATACATGGTGAGCATGGTGGAGGGGGAGGAGCTGCTGGATAAAGAATGCTACTTGAGAAAAATCATCAAGTAGGATTCGCAAACTGCAACGGTGATTAAGTAGGATTCCCAAACTGGGGAATGTATTAGTATGGGTGAATAAATGGGTGCAAAGTAAGATGTTGATCATGCAAGAAGATACTCACGTGACGAAAAGCATCTTAATTTTAATATAACACATAACAGGAAGCATCGTGATATAAAAGATCATGATGACTAGATTGTAATATGCGTGATAGCATAGACAGGGCCATCAAAAAGGTTTGATGCCCTAGTACGATATGCAAATGGAAGAGAGCATAAACAGAGGCCATCAAGAAAGTATGATGCCCCAGTATGACATGCAATCAGATAACGTAAGAAAATTAGAGAGAACACCAGGATACATAAAATCAAGATGCCCCCTGTAATATATCAAGATGCAAGAAAGTAATTAATAATTTACAACTAATAATGCAACACAAGAACCAATAAACATGTCCCTAACGTGTTCCACAGTGAGGATTGATTGGATGTGCCCCCAAGCAGGGGTAAGAGGACATAGTAAAGTATTGGGTCATTGTCCTCAAACAAGAAAACAATGAGAGCCAGATTTACCCTAAGCGAGGATTCACGCAAGGAGAAGTGGTTTGAATTTGGTAGTCATAAGGTGATTGGATCATTCGTTGGGGATAATAGTTCAAAGGTTAAATTGTGTTTGGTTGTTTTAGAGTTTTTTTTTTATAAATTTTTTTAATTTCTATTTTTTTTATTTTTTTTTACAATTTTGTGGATTTTTTTTATTATATATATGTATATAGATTTTCTAATGTTTTTTAGATTTTTGACGATTTTCAAATGTTTTTGACGTTTTTGACAATTTTCAAATGTTTTTAGATTTTTGACGATTCTTGTTAATGGTTTTGGATTTTTGACAATTATGTGTAATGTTTTTGGATTTTTTGACGATTTTCGAATGTTTTTAGATTTTTGACGATTCTTGTTAATGGTTTTAGATTTTGGACGATTCTGTGTAATGTTTTTAGATTTTTGACGAGTGTTTGAATTTTTGACGAGTTCTAATTTTTTTGTTGGATTTTGGACGATTGTTTTTAATGTTTTTGGGTTTTTGACGATTTTCAAACGTTTTTGGTTTTTTAGATTTTTACATTGTTTTTAGATTTTTGACGATTTTCAAATGTTGGTAGATTTTTACACTTTGATTGGCAAGTTATGTACCAGAGTGCAGACTTATTTTTGAGAGGCGATAAACATGGATATTATCTGTATATACCATGTTCCGTGTTGTAACTTATGCTCAGAATAACACAAATTCTCTTTCCATTGGCATGATATGGTGGTGATGATATGATGAAAAGAATTACAGCTCCATTCTTGACTCCACACAACTAGTAAGATGTGTGGGCTCATCGCCGAGAATCAAGAAGGACGCAAGAGGTAGATAATGAATATAGAGACAAATGCTAACAACAATCCCTTTGGAAAATTATGACTCCATGCTTTATAACGGTACTGAACTAGTTTCAAAAATGGCTTTCACTTTATGAGTCATATGCTAGACTTAGACAGTTATGTGGCCTGCTGATTGATAAGATATGAAGTTAAGGGATAGTTCTCTTTTCACTTAGGCATCTAAATTACATGTTTGGGGATTCTATAATTTGTAAGCACTGTAGGATTTTGTATTTTTGAAATGACCCCCTATGCCTTGGCCCATGCTACTAGTGAGAAGCAAGGGCTCATCACCGAAGGCAAAATATAGGTAAGTGAATTCCCTTTTTGTCTTTTTTTTTTGTTTTATTTTTTTTTTTGAATATTTTGCAATGTTTTTATGCTTTTATGAGAATGATCCTCTACGCTTTGCCCCATGCCACTTGTAAGAGGCAAGGGTTTATCACCGAAGACAAGACGTAGATGAGTAAGGGCACCTTCCTCCATTCCTGGTCTCACACTACCTGTAAGAAGTGTGGGCTCAACACCAAAGACTATGAAGGATGAAAGCTGTGACATTGAATTATTCATAAGTTATTGAATTGATGGATTTTTTTACAATAGTGCTTTGTATTTGGGAAGAAACGTCTGCTCCTAATCTCAGCCCCACACGACTAGTAGGACGCGAGGATTCAACACCGAAGACTGAGATGGACGACCAAACGAACTGGGTAATGAAGTTTAGAGCTTCGTTATGAAAGAGAGAATGTATTTGAAGGGAATATATTACCATCAGTAAGCTTCTAGGTATGACCATAGAGGAAAGCGACTAAAAATGGAAGAAGTATGATGCTCACAAACTTAATAGGATTTATATTAACACTTGTCTCATGCTGATAAATATGAAGATGTGATTTTGATAATGAAAATGTCTGCCAATGGAAATGAATAAATTTATTCGGAGATAAGCAAGACAGAAGGAACAATGGACACATTGTTGTTTCTCGGAATATAGAGTGCTTTCAAGAATAGAATTTCTTTGAATGGAATGCACTCATGGGTTTTTCAAGGACTTGGCCTATGTCAATGGCCAATTTATAAGCTCCAAACCCAAAATTATCTATGATTTCGTTGGGCTCAAATTTTTCTTGTTTGTCTCGTTCTTTGGGTGTATTCTTTCGGTTTTCTTTTAGAATGAGATCATTGACCTTAAATTTTCTAGGTTTGAATTTTTCATGGTAGTTACGCCATAGCCGATTTTGAAAGAATGGAAGATGATCTAGGGCATTAAGTTGTTTTTCATCAAGAAGCTCGAGTTCACTGAGGCGTGAGTGTTGATAATAATCTTGATTGATTACATCTTTGAGGGATATTTTGAATGATGTAAATTCAACCTTGACATGTAAAATAGCTTCCCAACCATAAACAAAGGAGAAGGGAGTGGCTCTAGTAGGTGTGTGATAAGATGTGCGGTAAACCCAAAGAGTGGGGTAGATTTGGTTAAGCCAATAGCTTCCATGTGTGTTGACAATGATATTTTGTATTATTTGGTTTGTTGCTTTTGTTTGTCCAGTAATTGATTGATTTGAGGATAGATTCGCGATTAAATATGGAAAAGGTGGCATAAAGACATTCCTGGGTATACATACCTCGTAGAATGTATGCACATAGAAGTCTTGATAGCTGAGAATCATTAGTGATGAGATGCCTGCAAGATCGATCGTTAAAAGCATGATGGACATGACAGGTTGCATTGTTGCAAGTGTCCAAACTTGATGTGGTTGTGTTTTGACAACAAGGCTAGAGATGTTAGGCATAAGAGCCAATATTGGAATAATAGAATCAAACTTAATGGTACCTGTTGATGGAACCTCTTCTGTAGTGTCTACAGTAATATCAAGGTTTGAAAGGGAGTCTTAAAACGAGGTCAAGGTCTTGTTAGATGCTGGAAGAATGTGGTTGCCCAAAACAGGTTCAATATATGTTTGGGTTAAAAGAGAGTCTTGAAATAAGTTCAAGCGCTCAGTAGACGTTGGAAGAATGTTGTTGTCCAAAACAGGTTCAATGTATGTTTGAACTAATGGAAGAAAATTTGAAGAAGATATGGATTGGTTTGGAATTAGAGAGGCTTGACTGTTGTTGTCATGATCTCATGGAATTTTAGTATATATAGGAGTTTCGACAGTAGTCAGCTCTTCATGGAAATTTGTGGTATTGGATGTGTCGTTGGTTGCAAGAGCGTTGTCATCAAGTTCTACAAAGATGACATCGTCGTCAATTAAGTCTTGGACGTAATTCTTAAATCGCACACATTTATCTGTGTGATGACCATTAATGCGATGGAATTCATAGTATGTGTTAGGTTTGTACCAACATAGCTTAGCTTCCTCTTTGACAAAGGGTTTTGTAATTGGATATCTTATCAGTTTAGCCTCTTTTAGTTGATGAAAAACACTAGAGAGACTTTCTCCAAGGGGGGTAAACTGACGTTGGACTTTATGTGAACTGATGTCTTCGTCAGGTTGTATGATTGGCCTTTTGGGTGATCGTTCACTGATTTGGGTAGCCATATGAGAGAGTTGTGTTGTCAACTTATTAATTTTTTCTAATAGCTCATTGCGTGATGTTTTTTGTGAATTCATCATGTTTGAAAGAGAGGGAGAATGAAGAAAGGTGCGATGAAGAACTCAACCTATTGATTGTGATCTTTGTTTTGGCTCAATCGAGTTTTAACAAGCTACTCAGGATAAATATGTGATAACTTAAATAAGCTCTAATGAAAATGGTTGAGATTTGGCTTAAACAAGCTCTGGATTGTTGACGGGGAGAGTAACCCAAATAGGTTAATCGTGATATGGTTGTGATATAACTCAAAATGAGTTATAAAAGGATTTGTGTTGGCTGTGATTTGGATAAACGCCACGGTGGACAGAATAATAAGTGAACTCAAACAAGTCACCCAATATTAGTTTGATATAGCTGGAAACAAGCTATGAAAGATGTTTTGACAATTGACAATATGGGGAGTGAATGCTAGTCACTCAATATCAGTTGGATATAGCCAAAGACAAGCTATGACATATGTATTGTTGGATGAGGCAAGCTAATGAAATTGGTGTGATGGTTTGGTATGTGTTGTTGGAGTGTTTGGATGTTTTCGCTTAGTATTGAATTGGTCGAGAACTGATTTTTTTGTGGAACACAACTAGGGTTTGAACTTTTATAATGAACACATTAATATCAGCCAAGTTTTATGATAAAACAATGCTAAACTATTTTATTTTCAAACAACAAGCAATCATGTGGATTCAATTGTTTTGGCTTATGAGGTAACTTCTTCAAGAATGATCATTATTTCATGCAATCATACAAGTAATCTGTGAAATGGTGGATGTAGGCTCTTATTACTCCAAGAAGATGCGTCCTCTATATATCCTAGTCCTGATATACCTAATTCTGTACGGGGACAAAATTGGTACGGGGAACCCTTAGAGCACTAGAGGAGACTCACCAATTCTTACTTGCCTGTTTCGGAGTGAATCACCACGTCCAGAACAGGTTTTGTGAAAAGGTGGAAGGTGATGGAGGGATGAATGTGTATGGTGTCCTTATAAATCCCTGAAGATTTACAGGGACGATGCCCCAGGCTTCGTTGTTATAGCTATTTAGGCGTGATTCACATGCGTTGCACGACAGCATTACCTATAAGTGAAGAGCAGGGGCGAGGTAAATACCGAACGCTGTGATGAGACTAGGTCTCAAAGTGCAATGCAGATGCAAATGTTGTTGGTGTGTGGTAGTCAAGTCCACGTCACATGTAGCTTTGGTGGTGATGAAATCCACCTTGTCTACGTGTAAAAACAAAATGATAAAGTGATTAAACGCAAGGTTCTTTCCAACTTGAAATAAATCACTAGCAGAAAATAATTACGTACCTGAGCATACTTTTTTTTTTGTTTCAGCAATTTTCTTTGAATGGTGGTATTTTTACGGGATTTTTGTTGTTTTTTTGTTTTTGTTTTTGGCAATATTCCAGCAACGCAGTTCTACAAAAAACAAATTAGGAGTTATCCTACAAACAAAATGTTAGAAAAGTGATCATGGCTGTTTTTGATTTTCTAGATCGCTCGAAGGCGCAGGAAAAGAGCATACACAACCAACAACCAAACAAATATTAATAATATGACAAAGGAAAATAATGATTGAAATGGCATTTGGAAAGCAAAGTTAGAGGATCCTGCAATGTTAGAACAAGAAACTAAAAAAAAATTGTGACCGTTTCTGATTTTCCAGATCGCTCGAAGGCGCAAGAAAAGAGCATACGCAGATACAATTGGAATAGTTTTTTTTAAAATGTTAATAATTATTGTAATTAATCATGATTGCAAAATATCGATAATGATTATTTTCACAAAAAATAAAAACGATGAAAGAAGAGCGTGAAAACATTACCTAGAAGTGTTGTCATGGAAAATTGAAATGTAAGGCAAAAAATTAAAAAATTAAAAAATAAAATGAATTGTTTTGCAGAGCCCGGGTGGCCTCACGTTTCTGATTTCCAAGATCACTTTTGAAGTGCAAGGAAAGAGCATACATATGAGATGGTTACGTGAAATAAAAAAAATAAAACTATAATTTTGTTATTTTTTGTTAAAAAGACAAGTGTTAGAAGAAATGAAACCAATTTTTTTTGTAAGTCTAAATCTAAAAATTATTTTTTCATTGCATAGATCTTTTTGATACATTTCTATTAAAAAAAAAAGAATTCATTCCGAGCTCGGGAGCAAAAGTTATGGCGTCCAGAAGATGGGCTACGATAGTACTCTGAATGAAAATTTTAAACGTGAGAAAAACGTCCTGGGAGCTGTTTTTTTTATTTTCTGACTTCTGTACTTCACCTGAGAAGCTAAAATTTTGACAACAAGGTTAAAAAAGAACAATAAATAGAAAGAAAGAGTTATATTACAAAATGATTGACTAAAATAAAAGAAAAAAAATGATTAACTTCCTACAAAGCAGTTATTTTAGCAAAAGTAAATAAATAAATGCATTTTCCGGATTGGTTGTCCCATGACAGTAAGATGATAAACTAATGACTAGTTCACGTGTTTATATAGATTATGAGTGAATAAAAAAATAAGAACTAGGAACTAAACACCAAGCACCGAGGAGATCAAAGACAGGATGAGCGTCATAGTTTCATTGTTGTTATGACCTGCAGATACACCACAAGACACCACACAATAAAAACACTACCCAAAGCGTGAAGGTTAACCAAAGAAGGCCATAAGGAACAGAAAAGGAAATAATAATGAACAATAATAAACAAAGAATAAATAAAACTACTAATTGGGAAATTAATGGTAACAGATCGAAAATAACTGGGCGTGCCAGAATGTAAGCTAGGAAAAACACACTACTAACAAGAAAGTAAAATACCAATAATCATACCTCCTCTTTCGCGTTTCATAGCAAACCTCAGAATGGGCTAGGAAACTTGGATTGAGCCCTGATTGTGTGATATGTAGGTGCTTTTCTTCAAGACGGAGCAAGGCCTTCCTGCAACAACAATTCTCTTACTTTGCACCAGATGGGAAAAAAGATTATGAGGCTATTTAGGCATTAGGACGAGGCAAAAGAATGTTCTTTGCTCAAAGAATGCAAGAACTTAGATATGGCATTCAAGCTTATTCTTTGTTTCTTTAGAGGGGAAGGGTAAGGTTGTATTTATAGCCTGGGGAAGTGATTAACTTAGAGTAATTTAAGTAATCATGGTTTGAAAATGTGGGCAGTATTAAGTGAGTGGTTTGAAAATGTGGGCAAGATTAGGTGAGTGGTTTGAAAATGTTGGCAAGATTATATGAGTGGTTTGAAAATGTGGGCAAAATTAGGTGAGTGGTTTGAAAATATGGGCAAGATTAGATGAGTGGGGGCCACGAAGAATGGGTGAGGATTTGAATTATATTTTTAATTCATAAGTGGAGGATTTTAGGTGAGTAGGGACCACGAAGGGTGGGTGAGGATTTGAATTTGAAATTTTAATTCAATAGTAGAAAAACATGGAGAATAATGACATGTGGTGAGGATTGGGTTATTTTTTAGATTTTGAAATGGATAATTAATCAAATTATATTTGATTAATTTGAAGTGTATTTTTGTGGAAAATGAGGAAGGGGAATTAATTGATTTAGGACAGATGTGAAATTAGGGTGTCTACACTTATCACTTACAATTTACTAGATTTTATATTATACTATTATATATGTGGCATGGTATACACCATGCACACTCACATATTTCCCTTGCACGAATCCTTCAACATATGTGCACATTAGCTACATGTCCTCTTATTTGGGACACATTCATTTTGTTCTATCTCACGTGCCCTAAACAAGGGGAAACCATCCGATGATATTTCATCCTCACGGTAAATCAAAACCAAGAAACAAAATAATAGGTACAAAATCAGACATTGCAAAGGTCCAGAAAATGGCTCAGACATAGACTTGGGTCAGGAAGTACACAGGGACCAAACGGTACAATAGGGACCATAGTGTATGGTTGTTATGGCCCATTCCACACTCTTTCATCCTAGGGCAAGATTCAATAAAATTATTATTTGGTACAACTTCTCAGTAACATCTACATGATATTTACTCAAGTTCAATCATAGAGTTCATGGTACATGTCAAATTATTGTGGCACCAAGGGTATGTGCAAGGTATCATTTCCCCAGTACATGTGTCATCATTTACAAATCAATTAGGTTTGTGTTCATCTACAGTGGCACTTATATGTGGGTCTTGGGAAGTATCGAGGTGATTGATATCCTTATAGGCTTGACTTCTCATTGCTCATTTTTTTTAGGGATATAACGTAACTAGAAGGCTCCCTATACAATTCTCTTCACCATTTGGGGTGCATTTGCACTTATTTCTATTCTCTTTGGCACATTCCACTAGTGGATTGATCACCCCAAGTCCTTTCAACTAGATCCAACATAACGGGAGTATTCTCTCCCTCTCTCTCACAAGAAAATTAGGCATACGCTTTCCCTTGTTTTGCTTTTTAATCTATAGATTGTTATTTTCACATCAGGTTGAAAAGTTTCAAGTTAAAGTTCAATTTCATGTACTATGGACCTTGACTGCACTTTTTTCTCTACAGGTACTCATCTTGGCAAAAAAAAAAACTAGAACAAAGGAAAAATCCTAGCACAAGCACGAGGCACTCCGAGCAAAGACAAAGCGTGTCTACACACTCAGGTGAATTTTCCTTTAAGAACACCATTTTCAATTCCATACTTAAAGGGGGGAAAATATAGACAGTCATTTTGGTAATTCATGTCTTGCAACCACAAAAATTGTACAACACCTTTGCACTAGTCCAAACTTGTCCAACTTGGTCAATCAAGCTATCCATGGCTATATCCCATTCATTATTTTTTGTATACACAACTCATTTATTCAAACAACATTCATAGTAGTCCATAAAATTAGGCTAAACCCTCACACAATATAATCATAGTTTTTAAAGCATTCGCATATACATCCCAAAATAAAGTGCTTACAAAGGGCCAAGTGTCTATATGTTATGGTCCTTCCCATCCACTTGTTCCCTTACCTTGTTGGTGTGTGGGATCCTATGTGTCCTCCACTCACATATGGAGGGCCATCTCACATGGGTTAGGTTTAGGGTTTGCTTGCGTGTCATGCACTAGGGTTACTCAACACCCTATATGTACCCTTTCATTTCTGATTTATGAGTATGCCAAGACACTCCGTTGTCTTTCTCTACATATGCAAGTTCTTCCATTGATTGATCAATTCTTCCTTGTGATTATGTTGGAGCTATTACGATTCCATTAGAGTGCAACTTCATCATGGTGCATGGTTTCTGATATGATTCTCGCAAACTCTTTCATGGTATCAGAGCTGCACGAAATGCCGTCACACCAAAATCTTGAACTGATCCATTTTTATTGATCCACCCTTATTTTTGGATCCATTTTCTATCGTGGGGGATGTTTTGTTGCCTTCACATCAGTTGGACATCCTTTCCCAGGTGTTCACCCTTCATACTCTGATAGTTCTGCACTCGTGACATTACCTTTGGTTCCTTTACACTCACTTCCTAGACCTATGTCACACTTTCGTGGACCAGACTCAGAGTTCTTCGTGCTACTACCTTTGGTTTCCTTTATGGAGTGGGAAGATTTCTAACACATATTTTTCATCCTTCCTAAGGGAAGACACACAGTTCGGTGCGGATGGCTCTTCTTCAGTCCAGAGGTAGAGGATCTCATCATCGAGATTGTTCTAGGAGACTTATTAGAGTTACAGAGTTCATATCCGTCCATGGCATCTTCCGCATTCATCTCATCTCGTGTACACGGGTACATTTATAGGCTAGTCTATGGCCAAGACCCATCTTTGGCATCTTTCTTAGATTAGAGAGTATTTTATTCTCTTGTGGTGGATGTTTTTCCCACTGGGTTTTCCTTCACTTCTTGGGACTTCTTTTTTTCATGGGTACCTCATCAGGCTTTATGTCAGGACCCATTTCTCTTCTTCTTCTTCTAGGAAGATGTTGTTTGTATATGGGCACCTTATCAGGCCTTTAGTTGTCGGGCCCCATTAACACATCTTTCCTAATTGTTTAGGAGTGTCTTCTTGTTCTGTTTGACTCATCATCGCCGCTACCCCAACTTCGATGAAGGGGGTTATTGGTGTGTGGGATCTTATGTGTCCTCTACTCTCATATGGAGGGTTATCTCACATGGGTTAGGTTTAGGGTTCGCTTGTGTGTCATGCATGATCCATAGGGATCCAAAATGAATCTACTTTATCAAATCGGCCAACACAAAGAAGAAAAAAAATACATGGAGGTTCTGTTTGTCTAGTGACAGGACTGCTGCCATGTGCAGGGTGGTGGTTATAGAACCGCCGCCCCACTAGGGCGGCAGTCCTGGGACTGTCGGTCTGTATTGGGAAGCAGTCCTGGATCTTAAGGATAGAAAATAAAATAGGACGTGGAAAATCCTAGAATTCCAAAGGGTGTACATGTCTCTTCTTCTGCATGACCTTTCCCATTCTTCAGTGCACAAGAGAACATGAGAAAGGCTATAAATGCATGTTATAGAAGAAAACAAAGGCATCGAAGCATGATGCAAGTGAGTAAGAAGCTCTTAGTTTTGGAATTGTGATTTGTAGAAGCAAGGAGTAATTGAGACAAAGCAAACAAGTAATTGGGAGGAAGTGTGAGATATTATCTACTTCTCTTTCACACTTGTAATTTCTGTACTTATTATTGAATTGGCCAATAAAAGTGGGAAGAAAGAGCAATTGCCCTTCTCGACTGGTTTTTCCTCCTCTGGAGGTTTTCCAGGATAAAATTGTTGGTGTATGAGTCTATATTCTTTCCCTTTCTGCAAATTGTTGATTCTAAGCACAAGTATGATTCATTCACTAGCTATCTTTGTTATTTTCTAATAGAAAGTAGAACAACATCGATTAATTGTGATTCTGTGGATAATTCCAAAGTTGAAGAGTTTATAGATAATTTTGGTATCAGAGCTAACAATTATCCAGGATTGTGGTATTCGTTCTTTGATTTGTATGACAATGACGAGATCTAAAGGCGAAGAGGATTTACCTTGTAATCCAGAAATTTCTACAAAGAAGTGGAAACAAAGAATTCAGGGACAAATAGAGGAAGAGAACTTGGTCTGTAGAATCGAGATGCTAGAGACCATGATGGATAGGATGTTTAGAAGGCAAGAAGAGATTGGTGATTTATAGAAGATGACCTCTGTCAAACAAGACTCCATGGAATCAGTGGTTCGAGGCTTAGCTGAAAATTTTGGCATAGGAAGGAGCCACTATGAGGAAAGTTATGGGGAAGAGCATGAAGAAGAGACTTCTAACACAAGAGAAAAGGTAAAATTCGATCATACTCCCTTTAAAGTTGAAACGAAAGTTGAGATTAAAAGCTTTCAAGGACAAGTAGATGTAGAGTTGCTTGATAAATGGTTAAAACAGTTAGAAGTCTACTTTAGCATCCACAATGTCAATGAGGCACAAAGGATCACCTTTACACATCTTAAGATGGAGGGACATGCTCTGGTTTGGTGGGAAACCCATCTAGCCACTTGTGAAAAGAATAAGCATCCTTTTTGTGAAATCTTGGCAAGAATTTAAAGAATTGCTTAAAGCTAAATTCTATCCTATTGGCCATAAGACTGACCAAATTATTAAATGGAAGTATTTTAGACAATGTACTGGTCAAAGTGTGTAGGACTATACTACGGAATTTTGGAGGCAAGCCATGTTGCTTAACTTGGACTTGGAGGATGAGGATATTTTGACCAAGTACTTGGGAGGACTTCACACTCACCTTTGAAGAAAATTCATCTCCACAAAACCCAAATATCTCAACGAAGCATGCATACATGCGTACTACATAGATGATGAAAAGAAGCAAGGAGAAGCAGAGCCAAGGGTAAAGCATTCAACAAATCAACAAAAGAAAGAGTTTGGACAAACAAGTTGCCACTATTTTGAATACTTGTAAAGATCCCAATAATTTTTGCAAGAACTATTATATCAATGGCCATACTGACACTACATGTTGGAAGTTGCATCTAGAGTTACATCCAAAGAACCAAACCAAGGACTCAAAGAAGTCCATGACAACTATGAAAACAAAAGGGGAGGTGGAAATTGAAGATGACCCTGATGTAGATGAGAGGCTTGGATGCATGGCCACTAACGTGGACATCTAAGAAGAGGAGATGAGTAGACTATTCCAGATCAAAATCCAAATCAAGAGAACTAAGGTAAATGCTTTGGTTAATACCGGTTCTTAGTCTAACTTGATTTCTGAAGCAATTGTAAAGAGACTTGGTCGTGAGAGCTACGAGCATCCACACCCTTATCCTTTGGGTTGGGTGAAGAAGGGTGTTGAAATTCAGGTAACAAGAAGATGTAAGGTCAAGTTTGGGATAAATTCCCAATATATTGATGTTTTTGAAGCTGACGTTATTCCACTTGATGCTTTTGATGTGGTATTCGGGAGTCCTTACTTGTATGTTAGGGATGCTATATTTATGAGGAGGGAAAACCAATACAGATGGGTCAAGGATGGGATCGGCTATAACATCCGAGCACACCAGTGTAAGACACAGGTTACTATGGTAAATGCTAACCAAGCAAAATGACTTATTTAGGCAAATCATAATCAGTTTTGTTTACTTTTATTAAAGGATAAACAAGATGGGGTAGAAGTTGCAGAGATTTCTAACTAGGGAAAGCATGATTTGGATAGTATTATTCAGTCTTTTCAGGAAGTATTTCAGGCTCTTAGCGGGTTACCACCAAAACGGGAAGTAGAGCGTGACATTCAGCTATTGCTAGAATCCCCTCTACCGAACATCGGGTTGTATAGGCAATCCTTGCTTGAGAGTATTGAAGTAAAGAAACAACTTCAAGAACTAATAGACCAAGGGTGATACGTATGAGCACCTCACCATGCGGTTCTCCTATCATGATGGTGCCAAAGAAGGATGGTTCTTGGAGAATGTGCATCGACTACCATGATGCTTTGAACAAGATCACCATAAAGAACAAATATCCACTTCCCCGCATAGATGATCTCTTGGACCAGCTTCAGCATGCCAAATTTTTCACGAAGTTAGATCTCAAGTTTGGTTATCACCAAGTCAGAATGAAGGAGGAGGATATATGGAAGGCTGCCTTCAAGACAAAACAGGGTTTGTATGAATGGTTAGTACTTCCTTTTTGGTTATGTAATGCACGCGCTACATTTATGATATTAATGAATGATGTATTATGAGATTTCATAGATTCACGTGTCATTGTATATCTAGACGATATCTTGATTTTTAGTGCCACACGAGAAGAACATCTAACTCATTTGCAACAAGTCTTGCAAGTTCTCAGGGAGAAACAACTTCTTTGTAATATGAAGAAATGTGAATTTGCCAAACAATCACTTGTCTATCTTGGGCACGTGGTTGGAGGAGGAGAGCTATGAGTGAATCCAAAGAAGGTGGAAGCCATCACTAATTGGCCAACACCAACAGGAGCCATAAAAACTAGGAGTTTTATGGGAGCAGTACAGTACATGCGGAAGTTCATTTCAGGCTTCTCCGTTATCGCAACACCTCTACACACAGTGGCCGCAAAGAGTAAGAGTTTTGACTGGGGTAAGGAACAAGAAAAATCCTTTGAGTTATTGAAATACAAGATTAGTCATGCTCCAATACTTGCTCTTCCTAATTTACAACATCCTTTTGAAGTAGAGACAGATGCCAGTGATTACACTATGGGTGCAATGTTGCTTCAAGGAGGTAAACTTGTATGCTATCATTATGAAAATTTCACTTCAACAATTAAAGGATATTTAATATATGATAAGGAAATGTATGCACTAGTTCAGGAAATTAAAAAATAGAAGAATTATTTGTTGGGTAAAGAAACTATTATGCACATTGACCACAAACCTCTCCAGTATTTGCAAGCACAATCTAAATTACAGTAGGCAAGGCACTACAAATGGATGGGGTTACTTCAGAAGTTCCATCTGGTGATTAAATACAAGAAGGGTAGTACAAACTTGGTGGCAGACATGTATTCTAGGCCACCCACACAGGAGAAGTTTTCCTATTTGGCCACTATTTCTCAGATTGAGCCCTTCACGAAGGAAGCTTACAGAGAGGCATATGCCCAGGACAAAGACTTTGGGGTGACATTTCAGCAGTTGTAGTCACAAGGGGCTGAAAAGATAGGGATTGAAGATTGTTATCTCAAAGACAGGCTGCTCTACTGACGGGGGAAGATTTGCATGCCAAAAGAGGAATGAATTCTATTGATGAGGGAAGCACATACCTCGAAAGTAATAGGACATTTCGGTGTTGGTAAGACCCTAGCCCACTTGTTAAGTTACATGTATTGGCCCACTATGCAAGAAGAAGTATCAAAATTTATACGGGGATGTAAACTATGTTGTACTAGCAAGCCTAAGACTAGCAAGGAAGGTTTGTATATGCCTTTGCCAGTACCTACTCGTCCGTGGGAGGACATTTCTATGGATTTTGTAAGAGGATTACCTATGTCTAAACATGGTCATGACTATCTCTATGTTGTTGTTTGATAGATTCAGTAAAATCTATATTCTTATGGCATGTAAAAATACAGTAAAAACACATGTCGCAGTAGATCTTTTCTTTTTCTAATGTATGGGTGCATTTTGGTTTGCCAAAGTCTATTGTTTTTGACAGGGATTCCAAGTTCTTGGGGAAGTTTTGGAATACTTTGTGGGACAAGATGGATACCAGGTTATAGAGGAGCACAACTTTCCATCCACAGATAGATGGAAAAACAAAGGTGGTAAACAAGACTTTGGTACAGTTGATCAGAGGGTATTACAACAAATACCCAAAGACTTGGGATGAGTCCTGAGCCTACATTCAACATTCCTATAACTGGGTAGTGCACACATCCACTATGAAGTCACTGTTTGAAGCATGCTTGGGATATCTACCTACAAATCCATTGGACATAGCAGTTGGACAACATGATGAGAAGGATACATGAGACACATAGGTGACTAGAGAAAACAAATTCATTGAGAGCATCTAGAAAACCCATCTCAAAGTCCAGGAACAGATAGAAAAATCTCAGGCTAAGTACAAAGCTAGGCACGATCAACATAGAAGGGAACATAAGCTTCAAGTTGGAGATAGAGTTTGGATTTACTTGAGCAAGGAGAGACTACAAGGTCAAGCACGGAAGCTCAAGCCACTCCGATATGGACCCTTCACCATATTGGAGGAGGTTGGAGGAAATGCTTTTTGACTTAATTTTCTGTTGTTCATGAGGATGTACTCTGTAGTAAACTATGAGAACTTGCACCTATATGAGCCATCCATGCTAGATGAAGATGAAGAACTATAGTTGCTACCTTCCATTGAGGATTGCACCTTGGACTCATAAGGAAAATTGGAGGAGAGTATAGTACTGCAACAGAAGGTCAGAGAGACTAGGAGAGGTCCGCATGAGTCTTGGAAAATTGGACTGAAAGGAAAGACACCAAGGCAGGCCCGGTGGTACTCAAAGGAGCAAGTGAGGGGATTATTTCATCATCTACTTTCCCATTAAGCTTTTGTGGGACCAAAAGCCTCCTAAACAGGGGAGGTGTGATCCATCGGGATCCAAAATGACTCTACTTTATCAAATCAGCTACCGCGAAGAAGAAAAAAAGATACACGGAGGTTCTGTTTGTTTAGTGATAAGACCACCACCCTGTGTAGGGTGGCAGTCCCGGCTCTTACGGATAGAAAATAAAATATGACATAGACAATCCTAGAATTCCAAATGGAGTCCATGTCTCTTCTTTTGCATGACCTTTCCCATTCTCTAGTGCACGGGAGAACATGAGAAAGGCTATAAATGCATGTTATGGAAGAAAATAAAGGCATCGAAGCATGAAACAAGTGAGTAAGAAGATCTTAGTGTTGGAATTGTGATTTGTAGGAGCAAGGAGTAATTGAGACAGAGAAAACAAGTAATTGGGAGGAAGTGTGAGATATTATCTACTTCTCTTTCACACTTATTGTAAATTCTGTACTTATTATTGAATTGGCCAATAAAAGTGGGAAGAAAGAGCAATTTCCCTTTCCGACTGGTTTTTCCGCCTCTGTAGGTTTTCCAGGATAAAATTGTTGGTGTATGAGTCTATATTCTTTCCCTTTCTGCAAATTGTTGATTCTAAGCACAAGTATAATTCATTCACTAGCTATCTCTGTTATTTTCTAATAGAAGGTAGAACAACAATGATTAATTGTGATTCTATGGATAATTCCAAAGTTGAAGAGTTCACAGATCAATGCACTAGGGTTACTCAACACTCTATATGTACCCTTTCATTTCTGATTTATGAGTATGCCAAGACACTCCGTTGTCTTTCTCTACATGTGCAAGCTTTGTTCTGTTATGCAAGTTCTTCCACTGATTGATCAATTCTTCGATGCGATTACACTCGAACCATTACGATTCCATTGGAGTGCAACTTCATCATGGTGCACAGTTTCCGATACGATTCTCACAAACTCTTTCATACCCTCCAACGAAACTTTTCTTAATTCAAATTCCTTTGGGAAACTTCTAGTCAACCTTATCCAAGCTTTCCAGATCCATGACATATATATAAGGTAATTATTCATGCATCATCAAAAAGGATATCATAAATTCTTAACATCTAAAGATCCTTAAGAGCATACTGCAGTGTCCCCTTTTCCAATTTAAGAGCATGATTTGGACTTCTTTCCATTCCTTCTCCATGACAAAGAAGTAGAGGAGTTAGAGAAGAACAATGAGCTTTCATTTGCTTTTGTTTTTTCTAATTTTTATGTTTTATTTTTTAGGGTTTTCCCTCTTCAAGAAGGTCGGATGGGTTAAAGGAAAATAAAGGAAGCTTAAAGAAGAATTATAAAATCTCCTATGGGTCGGCCTAGTTTTTTATAGCCTTGACACCAAAGCAGGGATATAAAGAGATGTGAAGACCTTATTTGCAAGGATCTAGATTTGGCACATTTTCCTATTTAGCCATTGTGAGCTTGTTGGTCCATGTTCTTCCGCTTGAGGATGAAAACCCTCTTGTGTGGGTTCCTTGAAGAATGAAAACCCTTCTAGTGGTTTTGTTGGTGGACAAAAACCCTTCAACATTGATTGAGAGTGAAGAGTATTGCAAATTTGAAGAGAATACTTAATATTTAGATTTTTATTATCATTGAGCATCCTTCCCTAGGTGGAGTGACCTACCTTGGTGTAGGTTTTGGTGCCCTAGAGGGCATAAAATTGAGGTCTCACAACATTTTCTAATTTGACATATTTTATTAAGCAATAATCTCCATTTTGGTAATTTTTGGCAATAGTTTACTATTTTTCCTAGCCCTCGGTTTTGGCTAGTTTGCTGCCGATTTTAAATAATTAATTCCAACTATGAAATTATATATTCTTTCAATTTTTTGATGTGTTTATGATCAATAATAATTGTTTTGTGGCACCATTCATTGATTTTCTTGGTGAAAAGTGGATTTGAATTTCATAAACAATTCGCTGCCCTTGTAGATTGCTGATTTCAGATTTAATTTCAGTTTGTTGATTTTAAAATTAGAATTACTAATTTTGGGGGTTGAGCTAATTTCTGTAATTTTTAGTTTTGTCTCCAATAGGGATATTATAGTGGTATCATAGAAAATATTCTCAAAGGCATAGGGTCTCAATGGACAAATTGATCAAGGTGCAAAAAAACTAGCAGGTACCTTGGATTCTCTTTCCTCCACCATGCAAAGCCTACAAGGAGGAAGGAAATTAAAGGAAGAGCCTAGGGTTTCAAAGGTCAACAAGGTGGTAACTTTCTTCGAGGGATATCAAGCTCTTTCGGAGAAGATATGTGATTCCCTAACCTTTTCAAAATTTGTGAATTTATAAAAATATAGAGTGGGCATTGGAACTTGGTTCAAGCCCTGACCATACACAAGGATAATGGGAGAAACAATCCAACCCTTGAGGAAAAGATCCCCATCATGTGGGAAAAATAAGGACAAACCACAAAGACTTTTGAATAGGGGACCAAAACCCCAAGTTCGCCATGCAAGGATGGAAATACTTATTTCCCTAAGGTGAAGAGAGAGGAAGAATTATTGGAGTAGTTGGTTATTAAGAGGGAGTAGACCTTGGGAACCTTAGAAGCACCCAGTTCCATGACCAAAGATGAACCTTCATTAATTTTTTCTGTAACACTAAGTAAGCACAAGAAGACGAAGAAATGGCCAAGAAAGAGCCAAGAGAAAGGGAAGGCAAAGAAATTTTAATTGTCAATAACTTTTTCTTGAATTCTAATGGTTGCATGTTGAAAAAGACTAAGGGAACTTGGGAGCATGAGCGGAAGGATGAAGGGAAGCTCGAGGAACAAGAGGGTGAAGTGAATAGCTCAAACAATTATCATATGAAAATAAGAGATAGAGTCATGAAACTTGCACCCATTCCAAATAATCAACTTCATAAGATAAATATTGCTCATTCTGTGGTTGATAATGAAAATGTTTTAACACGTGATGAATCAAGAAATGAAGCAAGGGGTGTTTAGCATGTTGGTTAAGAGGAAGGTCTGGTTGGAAACCCTTTTCCAATGAAACATGATGACAATACGCTTGTTGGTCTTCTCAGAACAACAGTCAATGAGAGGAAGATTTATGGTGTCAATGAGTACGATAAGATCAATGAAGATGCCCTTTGTGAAGACCATCAAGATGTGGTTGAAGCCTAGGCAGAAAAGGTTTCATTTGTTGAATATGAGGAGAAGAATAAGGTTGATTTCAAATTAGAAATTTTGAGTCATAAGATTGGTACAATTGAGGATGTTTCGATCACTCCTCATTCGACATGGGAAGGTAGACATGTGGGGAACAACTAGAGGTATGATGACGTTTTATCTCCTTTTACATCACTGCCATACTTATGTCAATATGAGAAAGTTGTTTTTAAGGATAACATGTCATGTTTGGGTATGAAGAACTTGTGGTTGAAAGAAGGCATCAATGATCTTGAAGATGAACAAGATTTTCTGACAACAAAGAGTGAACAAGTTTCTACACTTTCAATTCTTGGATAACCAATTTTTGATAGGTATGTTAATTTTCCAAGCTTGGCACACAAACCTAATGAAAGATTCATAACAAGGGTGGAAGCTGAATTTATATGTTCCATGTTGAGAGTTACGCAAACAAGCTTCAATATTGCAACTCCTAACCAGGAAGGTTTGATTGTAAGTGATGCAAGACTTGATTTTTGGGACTATAAGCTTGTTGTTACAAGTTTTTGCAATATGGAGAACATCATTTTTAGATCTCATTTCATCATACTTGTTGATTGACACAAGAAGACAACCATAATGAAAGATAATTTTCAATTTTCTAAGGCATTATGGGTCACCATTGAAGTACTCTCAACTATGGTCACTTCAGTTGGGAGTGATATGCATATTTTCAGACATATATTGAGTAATTCAAAGAGGTTAGGTACAAAATTCAATATGTAACTTGGAAATCAATTTTTGGTGTTCTAAAAACTCCACTTGGGGCACTCAAAAGGTCTTCTACAACAAGGTAATCTTTTCAATTCATCAATTTTGAGACACACTTGTTTGTTGCTTCCTCATTTCTGTGTTAAATATTATTATTGTGGGGGAATAGAAAATAATATGGTGTGCATTTCAAACTATCATAGGATAGCCCATTTGCAAGATATAGAAGTGCCAAAAATGTGTAATGTTTTATCACTTGGGGTCATGGTTTGGGTTCCAAAGACCCAAAAAATAATTGGAGAATTTTGGGAAATTTTTCCACTATACATTGAGGATAGAATAATCATGTTCATGACAACCATTAGAGATGGTAATTTTTAGTTTTTCAAGCCTGTTCTAATCACTCGTGATGAATGTTCAGTTATCATCACTTCATTGGATGATAGGATGCACATTTTTAGTCATGAGATGGACAAATTGTTGGGGTTATGGACAACAGTAAGTACACAACTTGGAATACTCTTTTTGGTATTCTAAGTATACACCTTTGGGCACGAAGATGTTCTCCTTCAACAAGGTAATTGTTTGAATACATCTAATTTTTGGTACCATTACATGATGGATTTCTAGTTGCGCATGATGGCTGATTGTTGTTTTAAAATGAAAGAATTTTTTGCATGTATTTCTAAATTTTTTGGGATATCTTCATTACACCTTTGGCTAGTACAGAAAATGCATTTTCATATGGCTCATAACTTGAGGATTCATGCCCAAGGACCTCAAAGTCTCATAAAGAAAAGAGGGGGGGGGGGGGGTATTCTACCTTTTTCTAAGGTTGAATGGAGCTTGTTTAAAGCTACCACATGCTCATTTGCAACCATTAAGGTTGTTGTCATCAACTACTACAACCCCTTATATTACTCAATTTCTTTCATGTTCATGGTTAAAGAAATTTGTTACACTTTGAAGAACATTATTGATGCATGGGCCAAGATTGGTATTGATTTTTCTTGTCGAATTCATGATTAATTTTCAAACTTCTTGTCAATGTTGGGTATGACAGTAGTGGGTCTTCACAGGAAGCCTTGGGAATTCAAGGAAGATTGGGGAAGCCATTTTAAAATATTGTTTTTACATCAGATCTCTCATTTGACACACATGTGAGCTCATTTGTGGAAGTATTACAACATGTTATTCTACTTGGATACATTGGATTTTGGGGTGAGAGCTTGTAATTGCTTGAGGACAAGAAATTTTGGGAAGGGAGGATTGTAATGTCCCCTTTTCCAATTTAAGAGAATGATTTGGACTTCTTTCTATTCCTTCTTCATGGAAAATAAGTAGAGGAGTTGGAGAAAAACATTGAGCTTTCATTTGCTTTTGTTTTTTCTAATTTTTATGTTTTCTTTTTAGTGTTTTCACTCTTCAAGTAGGTCGGTTGGGTTAAAGGAAAATAAAGGAATCTTAATGAAGAAATATAACATCTCCTATGGGTCAGCATGGTCTTTTCTAGCCTTAGCACCAAAGGAGGGATATAAAATGATGTGAAGACCTCATTTGCAAGGATCTAGATTTAGTACATTTTCCTATTAGGACATTGTGAGCTTGTTGCTCCATGTTCTTCCACTTGAGGACAAGAATCCTCTTTTGTTTCTTTCTAGAAGGATGAAAATCATTCTAGTGGTTTTTTTAGAGGACAAAAACCCTTCAAAATTGATTGAGAGTGAAGATTATTGAATATTTGAGAAGGATACTAAATATTCACATTTTTATTGGCATTGAGAAACCTTCCCTAGATGGAGCGACCTAGCTTGGTCTAGGGTATGGTTCCCTAAAGGGCATAAAATTGAGATCTCACTTCATTTTTTGATTTGGCGTATTTTATTAAGCCGAAATATCCATTTTAGTGATTTTTGGCAAGGGTTTACTATTTTTCCTAGCCCTCGGTTTTGGCTAGTCTGCTATTGATTTTAAATAATTAATTTCAGACGCGAAATTAGATATTCTTTCAATCCTTTGATGTGTGGTCAATAAATATTGCCTTGGATAGAATAATTGTTTTGTTGCATTATTCATTGATTTTCTTGGTGAAAAATGGATTTAAATTTCATAAACAATTCGTTACCCTTTTAGATTGTTGATTTCATATTTAATTTCAGTTTGTTGATTTCAAAATCAAACATGATAATTTTGGGGTTTGAGCTAATTTATGTAATTTTCAGTTTTGTCCCCAAAAGGGATATTACACATACACTAAGAGGAATCATAAAAAATCCATTCCAGGACTCCCTTGAGCTTCATATATTTCGCATATTCATTCTAGGGAATTCATCCACTCAGATCTCCAAATACAAGGAACATATCATCATTCCAAATCAAGCCAGGGAAAATGTACAAGTATAATTTCATTAGTGCAAGATCATTGTTATATATTTGGTTGCATACATTCTATAGATCACATGCTAAACAAGAACAAACTGAGGTTTGAGCCCTCTTCGTAGAAGTGACGACGTCAGTAGTGCATGTGGGTGCCCACAACCCACATAATGTTTATTTTATAGGACTTGTTGGCTATCCAAGGTTTTTAAGATCAATTAGTTGTATAATAAGCATCACACAATTTTAGAGGTCTAGATTCTAGATAGGAGTGGATCATAAGATAATACACGTACCCAAAAAGTATTAGAAGCAAAGGATTTGAAGGGACATGAGCATATAGGAAGGGCCATAGTAAGGATATGTTTTGGCTTGTGTAATATGCTTTAGTATTTATAGTCGTCTAAGACACATTTTCAATAGGGAGTCTCTATTAGGTCATTTCTAGTCTATTTCAGTCATCAGACAAGCCCAAATCATCACACAAAGCAAAATATCAGCTAAGGCGTCTTCTCTCTCTCATTGCAAGTGCTTTATCCATTGTTGATTATCAATTTTTATCATTGCTTAATGGTTATTCCTAATATTTCCACAATTATCTTTGGAAACTAATTGACTAGGATAATATACCATTGGTTACTACCCCTATAAGATATTAACCAATTTAGGTCAAATCACTACTTTAGATGTATTACTTATTTTTTAGGTTATTTCTAATGATTCATTTCTGATTAACAAAATATTGAAATAAATAGATGCTAAATCTAAATATGTAACAATGCCAATATAGATATATAATAAAATAAAAATTTGACACAAACAAAGTAAGTTAAAAATATGAAACCCTAGTTGCAAGAGAGAGGGTAAGATACTTAGATGATTTGCAATAAATTTGAAGGTGTGTCGAGTTGGAAAATTGTTGGAACAAAAAAGTAGACTGTCGCACTCAGACCTAAAAAAATGTAGAGCTCTTGGGAATGTCAGGACTAGGGTGCCTATACAGGGTCAGGGGCGCCTATGACCTTCTCTGGGTGCCAGTGACTACTCATAACCTCAGAAAATGACTTTTTTAGGGTTGCAAGATGTTCGCTAATGTTTGCCTTTGATTGCATGTACTTCGCGTCTTGATTGCCGAATTCCCTTGAAACCTAAAAAGAGAAAGAACACCTAAAAAACCCCAAAACACATCAAATCCTAAAAAGAAAAAATCCAAATCTGGATTCAAACTGACCCGATGGTCACTCAACTAAGTGAGCTTATGATCCGGGCATTGCACTATATTTCAGACTTCATGTAGTTCTATGTGTGTAGGTGTGTAGAATCGTGCCCTAGGTGGCTCTTGTGCTAGACGCAGTTGAATAGTGAGCAATATCTAGATATAGAAGAGGTAAATAGATGTGTGTATGGAAAAATAAACTTCCCCTTCTATGCATGTATGCAGAAATGACTGTCCATTGTCCCTTGTGTGAAGCTAGATGTATGTTTGAATTCTATTTGATGTAACCTTAGGTGATGATAGTATATGCTCAGTGTTTGGTCCTTTATTATGGTCACATAGCTTTGTATTTATATGATTCCCTTGTTTGAATTTCATAATTAACCACTAAAAGGCCGACTAGTAAGAAATAAAGATGCCCAACAACTAGAAAGGACCCAAAAGATTCGAACAATATATAAAGAGGTCAGGGGTGCCTGGGCGCTGGCATCGTGGCCAGGCGCTGGTGTTCAAACTCAGAAAAACTAAATTTTTGAAATTCAGACTGAGAAAGAATGTGTGTAAGACCAAGAAGAAAACCGGAAAACAAGCAAATAATCTAAAGACAATGGTTAATTAGTACTTTTCTTGCTTAGGAATCATATGAATAACGATATGTGATCAAGACCTAGAAATGTACCCATAGTGTGTGAATTATATTCTAGTGTTATGGAAATGCACAACAATAAAAATGATGTAGGGGTTTGCAATAAGTAGACTATTTTGATCAGTTACCTTCCAACATTAACCATTCACAATTAGAATAATGCTTTCATACATGTAACCATTTTAAAACAATACGTAATTTCTCAAATACACAAGAGGAGAGAGAAAATTATTTCTACATGTAACAACAAGGAGGATTTTGATGTGAAAAAATAAGATCAGAGACTGAAAAATGCTTTAGTACTAATTCTAGAAATAGAAACTGAGCAGGGGCACGACCGTACAACTATTATATGGTCTAGACCTAATTTATAGAATCTTGACAAATATCTATATAGTCTTGTACCCTTTGACAGTATGGATCTAAAAATTCATGTGTGCTTAATTTTTCTAGAAATGAATTTCACTATATGTTGTTATTTTTCGCATAAATTTTGGATAAATTATAATCACATACAACATATCAAAAACCTTAGAAACCTATAGAACCCTTCATCAGAGCATTAGTAAAGCAAAAGGATAAAACCTGTGTGTGTCATGAGGTTGGGCTACCCTTTGTCATCATACCCCTAGTTGTTGAACCAATCTAAGTGTTTATCTATAGGTCCTTATTATGGGATCAAGCCTCATGTAGTTCTCCTATGTGTTTGTGCAAATGTGAACAACTAACCAACCCCCAAGGGTGCCCTCGTGTCTCTTGAAACAAAGAGATTAGGATAATTGTATAGTTCATAATGTACCCAATATGGTAGTAATATGATGTTGTGTTCCTCAGCTATGTGACCTAACCCTTCTTTCCTTGAGACCCTGGAACAGTGCTTGGAGTGAACTTGCTCTTTTTAAGACATGGCTCTATGACCTTTTCATACTTGGAAATGAAGAAAACTATACTCTTCGACTTGGTTGAGTGCTTCAGACCTATATTGGAGACTGTTATAAACAATTTGTAGCTTATTTGGGAATATTTATGGACTCTTTGAGTGATTTTGGAATGATATTTGCAATAAAAGCTTATAAGAGTGTCAAGTGACTTATAAAGTGACATTGACTTGCTTATATATCCTTTCATAGGTGAAATATTTTGATAAGGTTGACATTAGAAAGATGAAATGATCGAAAGGAGAAATTTAAATTGAAAACAAAGTCAACGAAATTGAAGATCCAAGACTATACAAGTCAGCTAAGACCAGAAGCCACATCTTAACCAAGTTGTACGGTCTTAGAAAAAGGAGAAAGGTGAAACATGAAGCTTGGACATGAAGCACAAAGTTTTTATACTGTTTCGATAAGATAATAATTCCATAATTGACACCATAGCAAAGTGTAAAGAGAAGCAAGTCATAGAAGAACTAGAGAGATCAAATAATTGGATTTTGAATGTGAGGATTTGTCTTACCAAGGGAGCATGATAAAAATTGGCTTTGCACACGGACAATTTACCACATTTTAGTGTCTACATTCCCCACTTTAAGTGTGTAATTGAAAATTGTGTGCTTACAGGAAAAACATACTTGAGTGTGCACACAAAATTTATCTTTGCTTGGCAATGGTTCTCATATGTGTTTGTGTTGACATGCTCCATGATAAAACTTGCAAAACATAGTGTAATCAATTTCGATGATAAAAAGTGAACTTTAACTCAAAATATAAATAATGCTTGTAACTTTTAAATTTGTAAAAAATTAAGTAAAGATAAGCAAAACATGGAATGAATACACGTGTTCATTTTGTAGAGGAAGGAGATCTCACTCTTGCCATACCGGAATTTGTTGCAGAGATTTTAGAGGACTAGGGGCAATTAGTCCTGAATTTTGTGTTATAAGAGAGACTAGAGTGTTGAGTACATCCTGACACCAAAAAGTGTGAGAAGAGGAGCCAAAGTGCCCCTTTTAGAGATTTGTAGAGAGGAGGGTCTAGCTTATGAAGAATTAAGTTTCTTTAATTCCTTCCCCTTTTGGGAATCGTGTCAGAGAAGAGAAATGAAAAATTACGAATAACTTATCCTCTTCGACACCATTGCATATGAATTTTAGGTCCAATTTGTACTATTATGACTTCTTTGTAGCATCAAGTCATCAAAGGAATGGACATTTCAAAGCCCCCATAAGATGTCATTGCTACCAATACTAATAATATGGATTGTGAAAAATCATAGGGGACAAGGAGGCCCTTTCCCGTAGACCTTGTTCCTGCAATTGAATATGAATAGTGTAATGAAGAAGGAATAAAGTACTTATACTCCCTATATCATGCTTTTTATTGTTTCATTTATATATGAAACTATATGGAAATCTTTTAAATAACTAATAGAATTTGGAAAATTTGAAAAGTCAAGCGATTTTCCCCCTTTAGGAATGTTTATCATTGTCAAGACCGTTCCATGTTCCTAATTATATTGTATGGATTTGACCTTGTTTAAAATCTACCACATTTCAGTATTTGTGACCTTTTCTAAGGATCTAAACCTAGTAAAAATATGTTCCTGTATTTTTTAATAGATTTTTAGATGTAGAAATATCCTAATGAAAGCCCCCTCTTTTGAGGTGCGTGTGATAAAAAATTCAATCAAGCAGCTTAAAAGAATAGATGTGTACCATGTGTAATAAGTTTGATAATCTGCGTAGGATCACATAGAAATCTAGAATGGTGGCCACAGTTGAGATCCTATACTAGAAAAAAGGGAGAAAAAGTAACATGCAACAAATGATAAGTAATAATACATGTGTATATAAATAGAAATAATAGAGAAAAGTATCAATCATGTCATAATCCAGAGTAGTATGAGGATAAAAACAACATAGTAAACAACAAACATGTCCAAAAGTCATAGTAAAGACAATAGTGTAATCATCATAGTGTAAACCAAGTGTGCCATAAGCTAGAATATAATAGTAGTAGAAACAACAGTGTAAGTAAGTGATATTATATTAAAAACATAGTCATATTTAGATATAGACCCGCAAACATGGGACACTCACGATGTCACAAGGCAATCACAATAAAAAGCACAATGTGCTACAGTCATAGAAACAGGTGCATACATGCAAGATAGGCATGAAGCCACAAATATGGGGCACCCATTGTGTTACATGACATTAAGGCCCTTAGGTCATAAACTAAGTGTTTTATAAGATAGAATAGGATAATACTAGAAACAACAGTACAAGTAATAGTGTTAAAACACATAGTCATATTTAGACATAGATCTACCAACATGGGACACTCACAGTGTCACAAGACAATTGTAATAGAAGGCACAATGTGCCACAAACATAGAAATATGTGCATACATGTAATATAGGCATGGAGCCACAAACACGGGGAACCCATTGTGTTACATGAAAATCAAGGCTCTTAGGTCATATAAAAACAATCATAGTATTATAATCAAATAAGGAAATCGAGTCAAACTATGTAGTAATTAATCAAGGAAGTAATCGGTATAAGAAAGTAGAAACAACAATATATGAAGCAAGTATAGACAATAATACTAACAAATAGAAAAAACAAGATATGTTAACACTACATAAGACACATGTTAGTTTTATCATCTCAAAAGATAGCAATAAACACTATGTATATAATCAAACATGATGTCGAAGGCGTAAAGTAACATATAATGAAACAAAATCACATGTATAGTGTGGGGGGTGCCCCCAGAAGAGTAATATAAGGAACCATGTTGGCTCCCACCATCATGTATCAACCTATGTATGTCTTGCATCAAACTCAATGTAACTCATTAATGTGATGCCAAAAAAAACACTCAACTTAATTCATATTAATAGTAAACTTATGGATTTTTTGTGAAAGTCTTAATGAGAACAAGAGTTGGTTTTATGTTATCAAAATCACCAGTTGCGTTGTCAAACAACGTCAATGGTTTACTTCGCTACGACTTCTCATGAAGTGCAATGGAATGGTGATTGTCGGTTAATTGGCGAAGCCAATAACCATGCATATGAAAACATATTAAAACGTTAGTTTAAAAAAGGTTATAGATTTAGGGAGGCGTTTCCATTCTCCTTTAGCAACAAATATATTTAGAAAGAGAGGCGATAACATGACAATATTAAAAAAAATTGAGAGGGTAAGGTTATCGTACTTATTTAACTATTTATTGTGCGTTATTTCATTGAGAGTTGATCGTTACAAAATTTCTAGCTAGATTTACTACCTTATATTAACTTTAAAAGTGATAATATATCAAATAGAAGATTACTAATAATTACCTTATTTAACTCATCCATTTTAATTAAAATATGTCATCGTTAATAACTAAATGACACCCAATACAAATATATTTATCTAAATGAATTTAAGTCACTTAAATTATAATATTACCCTTAATTGGTATTAAAAGCTAATACCTTAAAACATTAATAAATAATTACAAATACTTCCATGAATTAATGTTCAAGTTGGTCTAGGAAGTCACAAATTAATATGGGCACTTAAATTAAATTTTCATTCTATTTAATAAGCCCCGTTAAAATAAATAATCCCACCTCCATTTTATAAATATAATAAGTTTTCCCACTTGGATATATAGGGTTTTGGTATTTAAACAAATTAAATTATAATATTATTATGAGATAATATTACTTTAATAATTTTGACTAGAGAACCTAGGACAAGTGGGAGACAAGTTAATGAGACCTCTTATTTTATCACCATAAACTAATGGTTAACTTAGACCACTAAGGTAAGCTAACCAAGGCAAGTAGAGAGAGTCAAAGTCAAGTTAGGTGTAGGATTTAATTATGGCCCTAGGATCAATTCTTTTTCCACCAATAGATCTTAGGGTTCCTATATGCCCTAATTCACATCCTTATGACTATAGATGTTTGTTTTCTTTCTTTTTCTCTCATTTCTCTCATTTCTCCTCTCTTATTTTTATTGCAAGTTTGGAAATGGAGGTTAGAGATATGGAAATTTGATATATATTAAAAAACAACCTGAAATGGGGTTGTCATTATCCAACATAAGATTGTTTATAGATTCTGGATCCATGACCACCCCATTTCTAGTTGTTTTTCAATTTATTTTAAATACACACACATATATACATAATGTCGTGTTTTAATTAATAAGACCAATACTTTAGTTTAGTTTTTTGTGTTTTATTATTAAATACAATTAACAATACACACACACACACACACACACACACACACACACACACACACACACACACACACACACACACACACACACACACACACACACACACACAAATATACATACATATATATAGACACACACACACACACATACATACCTATTTTTTTTGGGTTATGAAGACTAGGGGCTCATACACACACAAAGAGTATTTTTAAATATGAAATGGTATATTTACTAATAACTATACTATATATATATATATATATATATATGAGTATATATTATAATAGTTATCCAGGATAGTATCAATTAATAAAAGGACAGGAAGTTTTAAAATATTTATATTGTTTATTTACAGACTTCACTTACTATCACTACATGAGTACAGTATATATGTATATATAAATTTTATAATTATACGATTACTCTTATTTTAGATGATTTGTAACATCAATATAACATTAAATAAGAGATATGTAACACATTGTTATATGATTAATATGAAACTCCTTATTTGATGTAAACACTCATATACATTAAGCTCTTAAGTTAAAATAAAATCAACTATTCCATTTATCCATACTCAAACCAGATAATCTATTTCAAGGTTTTTATAATGGAATATGTTTGACTAATTTGTATTTGGTTTAGGATCTAAAGTAAAGGAGTGAAATACCTATACATCCTATATGGCACAATGAAATCAAGAATATAACTTAGTTATATTTCCCTTTGATCTATATTATCATTTTGTTTACATAAAATATAAAACGAAATGCTCTCAAATAAATAGAGTTCATTTTAGTGCTTTGAGTAGCTCCAAAATAAAGGGAAAAATAAATATACTAAGGTAAATTGAAAAAAAAAATTGCCACTATGCTATTGCATGCTTCTTAACTAAGGTTAATACAAGATATAAGGAAACTTTCATAAATACTAAATGATGTAACATTTCATTAATAGGTCACTAAGAATAAGTAACAATTTCATCAACTTTTAAAAGCATACTCTCTTTTTTTCATTCCCTTCCAAAGGTATGTACACATAGAAAGGGAAAGAAAAAGGTTTCTTATTGAAACACCATGAGCTTACTTCCTTGGTTCAACTACAAAATAGATCCCCCATCAACCATGTAAAAGAAAAATTCATTTTCTCCATTCACAATGAACTTCTCATTTCAATGGTAAAATAACACACTTTCTCATATAAATCAACTCATATGTTTAAACATTTCATTTCTCAATTCACATTACATTTACTTTCTGAAATAGAATTAAAAAGAATGTACAAAAACACACTTCCCTATTAACCCATGAATCAACACCAAAAATAAATGTGGAGAGAAACATTCACCCCCAAACCATCTATTGGGGGGAAATCCCTTCCACATTTCCCCACAAATCCCCCAACTCCAAAAGATCCTCCTTAGCCACACACAAAAATTGGATAAAAACATATTATCAAATCCCATACACACACACATTTCAAGAAAATCAAACAAGTATGTGGACAAGAAGGCACGAGATAGAAAAAAGAGAAACATTTCAAATATAAGAACACACTACCAAGCTTCTAATGTCTTGCAAAGGGGAATTAGAAGGCATTCTAAACCACTTATCACTCCACTAATGGATTGTGCATACTTTTTTGGTTCCTCCAATAAAATAAAATAAGAATGTCATTCACACTTATCCCTCCACCTAGTTTATTCAAAACCCACTTATACCTCCACTAGAATAGAGGCTCGAATCCCTTTGGTTCCTCCATAAGAATACATAATTTTTACATCGGTTTAACCTCTACTTATACCTCATTAATGACCTTGTCTTCCCCCATATGTATAAATATGCTTGTTAGGTCCATAATGGGTGCATAACAAGTACACAACATAAAGGAAAACTCCATACTACCCAAATGAGCATGAAAAATAGATACACTCCTTCAAAGGATGGCAAGATAAGTAACAACAATTGCAAGAAAATAACAAAGGAAAGGAACCAACCTCTTGCTCATATTTTCCTTTTGAAATCCAATATCCATGCAAGTTCAAGCAGCTCTCCAAATCAATCCCAACAATAATTATCCTTAATTCCAATTGTTTCTCCCCAAATGATAAATGCAAGCCTCCTTAAATAGGAAAAGTTTCAAAGAGTTCCCCCTTTAGGATTGTGCCAAGTGGAAACATCCTGAGTTCCTAAAGAAAAAACCAAATCCCCATAAAGCATTAATTCCAAGCATATGCCCACAAGGGTCAGATATAAGATATTTCCAAAATCAACCACCCAAGTAATTACTCTTACAAGGAAAAGACATGGAAAATCCAAAAATTCAAAAATCAACCAACCCCGAAATAAATATGGCTCATATTATAAGTCATCCACAAGAATCAACTTACATAAAAATAAATACAAGATGATTAAAAAGTTCCCAAGACTCGTTATGGGGTCCTTTTGAGCCCCTAAATGGCCTAAAAGTCTTCAAAAAGTACACCTATCTCATACACAAGTTTATGGAAGGGTTTTGAGAGTGTGGGAAAAAGTTTACTTGTCCCACACACCACTCAAAAGTGGGGGTCAAAAGAGAAATCTGAAATCACCAAAAATGGAAAGTTTTCAACAACCCCAATTAAAGACAAAACTAAAATAAAGCAAGTAGATTACCCCCATCAACCCAAATACAAATTTAACTTTAAAATAAATTAATTACAAGAAAATAAATTGGCTAAAGGCCTCATAAAGATGAAAGTTAACAAAATAAGTATAAACTATGAATAAAATGAACACTTATCACCATACACATAACCCTAATCCACCCTAATTCTTAAGTCCATGTGACTCATGTTGGCTAAGGATAGCTTCACAGGAGTTAGTCCCCCTCCATCATATTTGTTGTGTTTAATTTAATTTCTTCATGTGTAGAGTTTGGGTACTTGTCTGCCATTTGCACACTCAACACACACGTCATATTCCTTCAACATGATTGACTAATACCACATCATATTCTTTAACACTCCTATGGATAGACAAAAAAATTGCTAAAATTATGGGGTGCAAAATCAATTCCTTACCCACTAGTTATCTAGGTCTCCCTCTTGGTACAAAAAAAATCTCTATAAAAGTATGGAATGATTTACTGGAAAGATTCCAAAAGAAAATGGCTGGTTCAAAAGGGGCCATTCTATCCGGTGTTGGAAAATGTTTGCTTATTAAAATCACTCTCCAAAATCTTCCTATATGTATTATTTCTCTTTATAATATTCCCTCTGTCTTTAGGGATAAAATTGAAAGGATCCAGAAACACTTCTTATGGCAGGGAATGGAGGAAAAATTCAAATATCACTTGGTGGCTTGGGATCAAGTTTGTACTCCTAAAAGAATTGGTGGGCTTGACATAAAGGATACTAGAAAAATGAATGTGGCCTTAATTGCAAAAAATGGGTGGAGAAGGTGGAGATGGAAGAATGCTTCTCGGAGGAAGGAAAGGAACAACCTTGGATTGATTTTAATTAAGTCTAGTATCTTGCTCAGCAAACAACTATTTCTTTCCTTCATGATGGAACAACTCCCGAGGTTCCCATTTTTGGAAAAAATAATTGATTCAATCAGAGAAATTTCATCAAACAAGGATATAAGGGAAGTGGGCAAAGGCAAGGATATTAAATTTTGGGAAGATAACGGTTAATTCAACATAAATGATAGATTGGTGTGTCAAGACATTCTTAGAGCAAAATATGGAAAAAAGTCAATATTACATGGAAATGGATGGGTCAATAGGAAGAGATGGAAACAACTACAGTGGAAAGGATGATCTAAACTCATAAATCTCCCTATAATGAGCAGAGCGAGACATCCTACCCCTTGAA